>CM033650.1:35259246-35955272 GCA_019512145.1 Engystomops pustulosus | reverse complement strand
TCATAAACACATTAGGTATCGCCGCGTCCAAAAATGCCCGATCTATCAAAATATGATAATGTTTTTTCACTATGTTTAACCCCGTAACGGAAAATAGCGTCCAAAGTCGAAAATGGCATTTTTTTGCCATTTTGAAAAATATAAAAAAATTAATAAAAAGTGATCAAAAGGTCGCACAGTCCCAAAAATTATAGTATTGAAAACGGCATCAAAATTCGCAAAAAATGACACTATCCACAACTCCGTACACCAAAGTATGAAAAAGTTATTGGCCCCAGAAGATGGCAAAATAAAAAAAAAATATTTTGTACAGGAGGTTTTAATTTTTTTAAATGTATGAAAACATTATAAAACCTATACAAATTTGGTATCCACGTGATCGTACCGACCCAAAGAATAAATTAGACATGTCATTTGGGACGCAGAGTGAAAGCTGTAAAATCCAAGCCCACAAGAAAACGTCACAAATGTGGTTTTTCACCATTTTCACTGCATTTGGAATTTTTTTCCCGCTTCCCAGTACACGCCATAGAATATTAAATACTGTCACTAAGAAGTGCAATTTGTTACGCAGAAAATAAGCCATAACACAGCTCTTTATGTGGAAAAATAAAAAAGTTATAGATTTTTGAAGTTGGTGAGTGAAAAATGGAAGTGAAAAAACTAAAAAAGGCCAAGTCGTTAAGGGGTTAAAGAAAATCGCATTGTTTTTACGTTCGACAAATTTTCAGGGGCATAACATCGTATCATATTAGGGCGCGTAATCTTTTTTGATCACCTTTTAGAACATTTTTTGTGAGGGTATTTGCTGAAAAACTGTATATTACGGGAGGTTTTATTTTATTTTGTTTACCGAGCAGGTTCAATATTGATTTAGATTTATTGTGCAGATTAATATGTACATGGTGATACCAAAAATGTACTTTTTTGTTGTTTTTGTGTTTTATATACTTTATTTGGATTTTACATGTAACTGGGGTGATTAGGGGACTTTTTTAAAAATGTATTTAATTATTATTATAAAGTGATTTTGATGTTGGGGGGATGTTGATTCACGGGGGACAAACTTACACCCCTCTCTGCCCCCACACTGCTTGAATGCCTGTGGGATGCAACTGCAAAGAGTCACTCTGCTCACTGTTACAGTCACCCTTCTTCCATGCACTAACGTTCGCAGCCACCACCTGTTGATTATGGCCTACGGGGTTCATTCACCAGCGACATACACTACACTCTGATACACGCTGCTTTAAGTACTGTACAGTTCACCTGGACACACACTGCTTATAGCAGAACACAAGCTAACTGTTAGCACACAGACACTCATAGGGTAACATGGTTTAGCGGTAATTCACCTTTATAAAGGTACGGGAATGTATCTAGACCCACAAGGAATAAACTTATTAATCAGAAGGTGAAGGGACAATGCTTATAGGTTATAAAAATTATGAAAATTATGAAATAAAAAGACATAAATAAAAGTAAAACAGTAAAAATAAACAATGGATAAAATAAAGAAAAACAGACCTCAGCCGGGGTGGGTCTGATACTGAGTTGAATATCTACCTAATTCTGGCCCCTTTGACAACTGAGAGGGGCGTGGCCACACCTGTATAATGGGGACATATTTCCTAATTATGTCATATCTTCTCACAGTGGCTTAGCACATTCCCCAGCATGTATTTAACAATCTAGGCATACCAAACACCATTATGAAACATTAAACCAATTATCTAATACCTATTTTGTTGGCTTCCTGACTCCGAAATTCTTTGCCCTTGACAGCTCAAAAGTATCGGAGGAAATGAAATCTATGGATTACCCAAGAATGGCTTTGAAGTATACAGTATTTTTCTGACTATAAGGCGCACCGGAGTATAAATGCCTGCTAAAATATCTAGGTTCATATATAAGGCACACTGGACTATAAGGCACACCTGATTATAAGGATGAATGACCAGCAGGTGGCAGACCTGTGCACAGTTCAAGGCAGCTGTTGTCTGTAAGTAAGGTTCATATATAAGGCGCACCGTTGACTTCTGAGAAAATGAAAGGATTTTTTGTGCGCCTTTATAGTCCGAAAAATACGGTAGTTTTGAAATAGTCCTAAGAAGCCATTTTAAAGATATGAGACACAAACCTGTAAATGATTGGTGACACAAAGTCATTTTCTATTCATGGGGGGGAGGAAACAGAGTGTGGAAGAGACAAACATTTGGCATAGTGACTAGGTGTGAATTAGACTCATCTAGTAGGGAAAAAGAGGTTTCCTATCCAAATTTACGTGGATGAGAGCACCTAATAACCTGTAACTCATAACATACATCTAGGCATATGTTTCATATGACCCTACTGAACATTACGCCCAAATCTGGTGGGAACCTGGCGCTGCCTCTAGTAAAATAATAAATTCCTCTGCCAATTTCCATAAAAGAGAGCTCTGCACATGACCGGAATCATGCTGTAAGCATTATTCAATCCTGACATGTGAATTTTAAGCTTACACAAGGTCAGTGCACTGAGATTTACTACAACCATCAAGTTACTGGCCCCATAGTCAGTTTTATAAGATACAGAGCTTCCTATGTTCTAATAATATCTGATATCAATGTGAATGCAGAAAGACCTAAGAACCAATAGTAGCAGATAGGATTCATGGTTGAGTGAACAGAAATGATGAGGGATATTTATCAGGACTTGTATGTCTCCAGAGCTTTCTGATGTTTCTGGTGGCACCAGATCAATGTCCCCCATGAGGCCTGTCCCCTGTGGATTCCTAGGGCCCATCTGAAACATCTGTTATTGGGCCCCACCATTGTAATTCTCTGTGAGTCAGGATTACATGCTCCAACCACAGCAGCCCTTGTGCAGCAGCAAGGTGATTGGGGACCCACAGTCTGATTGAGAAGATGGATCCCAAAGAGAAAGGATACTGGTCGGCTAGTACATATCTCTCTATCTAAATAAAAAACCAAGTCCACACAGTGGAGAAAAACTGCAATAGAGGAGGTACAGAGCCTCCATGGATCCTGGCAAGATCGCTCAATAGCAAAGTTGAAAAAAGCTTGCTTGATGAAGGTGGTTCACACCGAAATGTTGCCACTGTTTCAATAGCTTCACCCTTTGGAATTTTGGATTTTTGGAGTGCTACCTATTCTTTTTTCAACTCTATCTATCTTTCTATCTATCTATCTAGAAAGTGAAGAGGCAGCACTCCGAGGTGTGTTGAAAGAGGTTTATGGAATAAAGGTTCCCCCCTTTCAACACATATTGGAGTGCTGCCTCTTCACTTTCTATGGGATTCACTGCCGAGGAATCGTCGGCTATTGCACCCATTTTCATCTGTGCTGCTTTGGACTTTCCTTTTTATATCTATCTATCTATCTGCAAAAGTTCAAAAATTATCGCTAATGCTAGCATTTGTGGGTTTATTCCCCTTTCATGAAAATGGCTTGCAAGGTCACATTTCCTCTTCCGAAATGATAGCCTTCACACAATTTGCTGTACCCTAATGTCATTTAATGGAATTTTAAAGGATTTTCAATTAAGAATATGGAAGTTTTTAAGGAACTTCATTTTTACATGTATTAAACAGTATGTACAGTATGTGCAATATACCCCCACAGGTTAACAGTAATGTCAAATATGGTTAAAAACCCCCTATAAGAATATATTAAAATGGGAACCATAGTTATTGTGGGAGTGTATTATTTGTATTATATTTTTTTCATAATTTTAGCTAGTTACAGTATGCTACAGATGTCACATACTCAGCTTCCTTTGGTCAACGTCTCCAGCTGCTGAGAAAGGACAAAGTCCCTCAGGAAATTTTGCTGATGTTTTAGCTTTTACATTTTTTTTTTTACCACAAGAGACTAATGAACATTTAAGGAGGTTTAGTCAACTTTGATTGTTAATCCCTAACCTGTGGATTACAATGCATTTGCCAAGATATATTTGTATAGAAATGTTGCATATGTACTGCATATTGTTCTGCACCGCATGCTGCTGTATATATGTGCAGTATACAGTGAGACCAGAACCAGTGGGAGGTGCAGCCAATAGTCAGTCATCCATCAACCAGCCATCATTTGCCAGCCCACTGTATTTTATACGAATACAATGACATATGTGCACATACGGATGAAAAATGTTACCTAAATATAGATTCATACAGCACAGAAATACAGGACTGGAAAAATCATATGTTCATGTCAACTAGACCTTGGAAAATGAACAGTGTGATGTCTGCTGGGTGCTCAGGTTCTGCATGTTGGGGATTAGGTTGACCAATTACTAAGAGGGTCTGGTGAGGATCCAGCAGTCATTGCCCAAATGGCATTAAAAGGGCTTTCCCACAAAAGAAAATTCTCACATCTCAATCCCCTAGTGATGTTAACACAATAAAGATCATTTTAACCCCTAACAAGCTGAAGAACTTATTGGTACATACAATGACATTGCTGGGACTAGACTAAAATCTGTGTTTTTGGGTTAGAAATTGGCTTAGTGATAGAAAACAGAGGGTCATCATTAATAGCACTTTCTCAGATTAGGTTGAATCTATCAGTTGAGTGCACAGGGGTCATTATTGGGCCTACTTCTTTTTAACATTTTTGACCTCATAGGGTTTACACTGTAAAGTTTCAATGTTTGCAGATTAAAAAAAAGATGATGTACTCGTAAAGTAATTGATACAGAGGTGGATAGTTCAACATTACAGAGGGATTTGTGGGAGCTGAAGGATTGTTCAGAGAAATGGCTGATGAGGTTTAATGTAGATAAATGTAAGGTTATTCACTTGAGCCATAGAAACAAAAAGTACAGTTATGTTCTAAACAGTCAATTACTTGGTAAAACTTGATCACATCTCTGTAATCATACACCTTTCCATGACCTAATGTCCACTTCCTATCTCTCTGACCACACTTCAGTGCATCCTGTTCTATGTCACTCTTGGCTGCTCTTCCTCTTGCTGTCAGGTTCCTCAGGGCTCAGTACTTAATCCTCTGCTCTTTTTCTCTCTACAATGCCCCTGTTAGGCAATCCTTAATCAGATTTGGTTTTCATTACCATATTCATGTTGATGATACCAAACACCAATGATTGTCTGACAACAGTCTCTAACATCATGTCCTCTTACTGCGTAATTTTTCTAAATTCTAAAATCTACTAAATTCTAAAATCTACTAATTAACTGATCCATGACCTCACCATTTCCATCTGTGATATCATAACCCAAGGCAGCAACTCACCTATGCCAGTCACTTCACTGCTTGCCCGTCACCTTCCCAATTCAATCTATTCACCATTGTACACAGCGCTCTCCATAGTGCTGAACCTCCCTATCTCTCTTTTTTCATCTCCGTCTATTGTCCTACCTGTACTCTTCCATCTGCCAATGATGTAAGATTATTCTTGTTTTTATGTTTAACCTCCCACTCAGGTCTCTATCACATATCCCAAAAACAATTATTCCCTGGAAAACACTACCCTGTACTAATACCCAACTACAAATGTTTGAAATCTGCCCTAGAAGAATCTCTTCAGGAAGGCTATCACACTCTCAAACTGCATGTACCTTTAACTCTCTTTTCACTGACCTCCCCAGTTCTCTCCTCCTGTCTATATACTCCCTTAGCAGATTCTGAAAAATAGATGGTGACTCACTTAGCATTATTTAATTATTTTAAAACCCTATAAAGCAGTGGTGGCGAACCTATGGCGCAGGTGCCAGAGGTGGCACTCGGAACCTTCTCTGTGGGCACCCGGGCCATCACCTAGCACAAAGGTCACCATTCAGGACTCCTCCTCCTGCAGTCAAAGACAGCCCAGGAAGTGCCACATTCAGGACTATTTTAAAGTGACTTGAGGAGCAAAGAGGTGGGGACAGAGCTGGATTAGCATTGGAGCCCCTTCTCCAGGCCTGTGATTCATCCTGTTAAGATCTTAGTGGGAAGCTACAATAATTTCTCCTTCTTTCTACTGTATTGGTGTCCTCAGGACGCCAATATGTTTGAAACTGTGTCAGAGCAGGGAGCAATAAGTTGGCATTTGGCACTTTGTGAAAAATATGTGGCTTTTGGTTGCGGTTTGGGCACTCAGTCTCTAAAAGGTTCGCCATCACTGCTATAAAGAATGGCTGGACCATTGTACAAACAATGTCATCTTCTTTGTAACTCTTTCTTCTTCATAGATAGTAAGCTCTTTCAAGCAGCACCCTGTTTGTATATGTACCTCATGTTCAGTACAGTGCTGCAGAATAGGATGGCACTAGATAATAAATACATGGACAATTTTTATTATTGTTTTATTTTCAATAGAAAACACTTCCCTATACATATGGGCAGTATTATATATCCACATTTAGGGCAGTGTTTTGAGTGTCTCCTACCAGTATTATAGAGAAAGTAGCATTAAAAAACAGCCTACATTTGCATACCTTACCCCTACCACCAGGGATTCTACAATTCTAAGGGGTTGGAGTGAAATTTAATATTAATTACCTACAGCTGAAATCAGAAGTTTTACATACTTTGTATGCATGTTTTTCTTACATGAGAAGAATCCAACCATAGTCAGAAGATTTACGGCAACCAAAACAGCAGTACTATTAGAGAGAGGTTGGAATTATATCTGTGAAATGCTCTATTTAAAAAACAAAACAAAACATGGAACTAGACAATGTGTTATTTTGTTATCCTGAGTATATATTTACATTTTTTTTCTTCATGGGAATACGCCTTTAAGGATAGAATAACAATATGAAAGGCCAGTGCACTGCATGGAGCACAATATAAATACTCGATATAGTCTGACATGAAATCATAATAAACTTTTACAATTTTAGGTCAATTTCGTATACCAAAATTATTTTTATTTGCCAAATGCAAGTATTTACAGGGACACCAGGAACACACTGCTCTTTGTATGTAACATTGTGGGAAAGTTTAAAGAAATCAGCCAAGATATCAGGAAGAGAATTGTGAACTTGTACAAACCTGGTTCATACTTGGGTTCCATTTTGAGATACCTGAAGGTATTTCATTCATTATTATAGGGAGGTAGAAGGTATTATACAAACAATTATACACAAGCAAGATGAGAATGTTCAGCCATCATACTGATCTGGAAAGAGACAGGTTTAGTGCCCCAGAGGTGAATGTGCTTTGGTTCGAAATATGTATATATACCCAAGAACAAAAGCAAAGGACCTTCTAAAAATGCTGTCCGAAGCTGGTAAGAGTGTATTACTATCAACAATGAAATAAGTATTGTATCGAAAATGCCTGAGAGGCCACTATGCCAGGAAGAAGCCATTACTCCAAAATAAACATAAAAAGCCAAATTAATGTTTGCAAATGCACACAGGAACAGAAACCTTAATTATTGGAGACATGTCCTGTTGTCCGATAAAGCTAAAATTGAACTGTGTGGCCATAATGACCATTGTTACATTTGGAGGAAAAAAGGAGAAGCTTGCAAGGCAGAGAAATGTGTCACACATCCCATGTTAAAGGTGCACCAGAAAAAAGTGGTGCTCTCTGTCGGGGCAGAGTGGGGGGCATCAGATTCTTGCAGATCATGCGCCAGAAATCCTGAATTGCACTCTGCACTATACACAGGCAAGCTCACCGTACACTGCTGAAAAGGCAGGTGTAATCACTTCACAACCCTAAATCACCAGGGATCCTAACATGGATCATTTGTTTTTCTAGACCACCAAGAATACCAACATTAATTCCTTCACATTGATACACTAACAGACTACCAGATCACGGGCTGAGCCCTCTCCATACATCCGAGATATTTGCTGCATATTGCAGCAAACACCTATGGCTAACACCCCGACCAGTACTGGTAATGCTGGCTGACGCATTTAATAGCCACAGATGCGGAGGTGTCGTCATATTGGCTCTGATAGATGCCCCCTTTGCAAAACTGCCATATACTGCAATTCAATAGTACAGGCAGTCCCTGTGTTACGTTCAAGATAGATTCTGTAGGTTTGTTCTTAGGTTGAATCTCTATCATATTTTATAATTGTAGCTCCAGACAAATTTTTTTGGTCTCTGTGACAATTGGATATTAAAAATGTTGGGTTGTCATAAGAACCAGGATTCAAATCCTGGCACACACAAGAGACCAGATTAGAATTTTGGAGAGTAAATTGATCAATTTTGACGAAAGCACGCAGGTACAACCATTTAAGCTACAGTTAAAGGAGGTCATAGACAAACTTGAAAAGGAGGTTATTCAGACCAAGCGGGATAAAATGAAACGGGACAAATATGATTTTGAGAATCTTAAAGCTTACCATTGGAACCATCAGGGCAATCCAAGACGCTTTTTCAGGCGTACTGCAAACAAATCTATAGTGAACAACCCCTCCTCAAGTGAGGATTTTTATCCTCCGGAACCAGCGACGCGGAAAGCCATTCAGGGGATGATGCAACAGGGAACACACGGTCCAGAAAAAGAGGACCCCAAAACCGAGTCAAGTCCCCCTCGTACAAACGGGGGAAACAACGGGGCAAATAAACCAGGACACAGACACTGAACCCACGGAGGTGAATGGTTTGCAAATTATTAATCTCTCCACATATGTCTTGAATGATGCGGAAATATCAGTTTTGTGGAGAGGGCTCACATTCTCTCCGATGCAATGTCTGGATAAATTTTAACTTACGAAAGATATTTTTCTCTTTTGTAGACAATTGGCATTTAAATCCTTATATCGACAGCCTAATTTGATTGACGTCGCCCCGGAGGAGGACCGACAGACCCTAAGGGA
This sequence comes from Engystomops pustulosus, assembly GCA_019512145.1. Taxonomy (NCBI): domain Eukaryota; kingdom Metazoa; phylum Chordata; class Amphibia; order Anura; family Leptodactylidae; genus Engystomops; species Engystomops pustulosus. The sequence goes on along the minus strand of CM033650.1, from coordinate 35,946,478 downwards.
CCTCCTTGACTTGCTTAATGAAAATGAAGCAACAGAGGCTACAGGTAGGAAACCATGTCCCTTACGAATGCCCTCCCAACTCACGCCCGATTTGGGCCTAATTCCCGCACTACAGTTGTTCTACAATCGAGTTACTCATGACATTGCAAAACTAGCTCCCAATAAACATTCTCAGGAGAACCTTACCAGGGAGGAGAGGTTGGCAATTAATACCCTGAGTACCAACTCCGAATTCTTGATCAAGGAGGCGGATAAGGGGGGGAATGTGGTTCTTTGGCCTCGCGATCTGTATCTGGAGGAGGCGAAGCGACAGCTGAGCAATCGCACCTACTACTCCCCTATCCCCTCTGATCCTACACCGCTCTTTAAAAAGAAATTAGACCATCTTCTTGGGGCAGCTAAGAATTATGGTATTATTTCAGATAAAGAATTCAAGTTCCTCACAGTGGAACGTCCGGTGGTGCCCACTTTCTACATGCTTCCCAAAGTCCACAAATCCCTGACCTGTCCTCCTGGGAGGCCAATAGTGTCGGGGATAGGTGGACTTTGTGAGAAGGCATGTATGTACATTGACTTCTACTTGCAACCTTTGGTGGTAGACCTTAAGTCACATATTCGGGACTCAACTGACCTGATACAAAAGATTGGGGCTCTTACTGTCCCGGCTAACTCGTGGCTTGTGACTCTTGACGTCGAGTCATTATACACCAACATTGCGCATGATGACGGGGTAAGGGCAGTGTCGACCTTCCTAGATACTCACTCGACTGGTGACCGACGTCACGATTCGTTCCTGCTTGAACTATTGGAATTTGCACTCAGACAGAGTTATTTTGTATTCGATGGAACATTCTTCAGGCAGGCCTCTGGCACGGCGATGGGTGCACGGTGTGCGCCCTCCTATGCTAACCTATTTTTGGGTTGGTGGGAGGGCGCACACGTGTACCCATCTCTGCTGTATCGCCAACATGTTATTGGGTGGTTTCGTTTCATAGACGATATTCTGTTGATATGGGACGGACCTTTGGAGAACTGTGACTCTTTCATTAGACAATTAAACAACAATCCCTTTAACATTGTCCTTACCTACAATGTTTCGCAGGTTTCAGTGGAGTTTCTGGATGTGAAAGTCCGTATTCAGGATCAACATCTTGGCACAGACCTCTACCGGAAGAGTACTGCAACAAATAGCTTGTTGCACTACTCTAGTTTCCACCCAGACCACCTCAAGAGCGGCATACCCATCGGCCAATTAATCAGAATTAAGAGGAATTGCACTGAATTGACGGACTTTCAGAGAAATGCCCAGGACCTCACGCAACGTTTTAGGGAACGTGGGTATCCCAAAAAGACCATCTCCAGAGCCTATGTAAGGGCACGTGATACACAAAGAAACACCCTGCTACAGCCTAGATCTCGGGGTGCTGAGTTCAAGGGCGGAATCATCACTCCTTTTAACAACCAATGGAAAGATATTCGGACCATACTAAATAAAAACTGGAACATTCTGCTGGCTGAACCCAAACTATGCGATCTGATTTCTGAAAAACCATGTCTTATTGCTAAGAGAGCTAAAAACCTCAAGGATAAACTTACTTCCAGCCATTACCAGAGACCCAAGAAACCACTGGGGAGAGGACTGAAATTGACTGGATCTCACCCGTGTGGTGGATGTTCCGTTTGCCCACTGATGAAAACGTGCAGGGAAATTAAGAACTTTACGGATCAAAAAACCTTTTTGCTACGAAATTACATCAATTGCAAATCCAAAAATGTAGTTCATGCTTTGATCTGTCCTTGCCGGAAATTATATGTGGGTCAGACCACCCAAGAATTGCGGAAGAGGGTGCAACAGCACCTCTCTAGTATTCTGAATGCCAACTCTCACTTCAGCCAGGGTAAAACCCTTTCAACGGTGGCCACACATTTTCGACGGGAACACTCAGGTAAGACGCGGGGTATACAAGTAGTTGGCCTTGACATTGTACGACCCTCTATTAGGGGCGAAAACCCGATTCCTGAACTACTGAGAAGGGAGGCCCGCTGGATTTACAGTTTGGGCTCCCTGGCCCCTCAGGGGATTAATTCAGATCTTCTCTTTTCAGGGTTTTACAAACAGAGATAATGGTTCCACCCACTCAATTCATTGTTCCACCTTACAGTATCGAATTGGTAAGTTTGACATCTCCTATCTTGATATACACGTCTAATTTCCTGATTCTTCACAACAAGTTGGCCACTCTGTGTGTGGGTTTTTTCCTTCTCTATTCTCTCTTCATCACTTGGGATTATTAACACCTCTTGCAGCCCTGGGCATTTATACTCATAGGCTCTACCTTACTGGTCACTATTCATTCATTCTTTCTTTTGCACTCTTTCTCCACTTGGGACTATGCAGGTCCCCTTGTAGTCATGGGACTCCTCCGGCCCCCTTATACTGGTTTATCGCACACCTCCACACTCTGGTCTTTTATATTTTTTGTTCTTGTCACACGATCTTGCACTAGCATATTGTGGGTTTTCCCCGCATATACACACATCTTCTCACTCACACCATGGTGGATTCACTAGGACCCGTAGCTTTCATTTTATTCATATCACTGACTAAAAGATTTTTTCTTCGATAGGAGCTATAGATCCGATATCTTTTCTTGGTTACTTCGGACTTTTACAACAACCTCTTGCCTCCGACAAATAGGGATGTCAAAGAAGATTTAACTGAACCCGCTGGTCCATCAATTTATTCAAAATTCTGGAGATGGACCGTGCTGATCCTTTGGGATTTGAATACTATGCTTTACCGATGTTGCATCTGTTTTTCCTTAATGCTGAGTCTCTAATAGCAGTATCCTACTAAAAAAATTATTATTTTTTTTTTAATAGCTCTTCATTAGCTTAAACTCCCTCCTGTATAGATCCAGGTTGGGGATCGCCTCGGATCTCCAGCCCCTGTGTTGTCCATCACGGCTCCGCCAGTCCACTGGATCATGACCTAAACATTACTTGATTATGTCCTAAATACCAAAAATATATCTCTATACCTGATTGTTATTGTCAGTCCTTAATATATGTGTATCCGCGTGAATAAATTGTTTGTACTAGTTTATATGTGACCCGTGGAGCCTATCTAACCTTTTGTGTCTCAGAATTTTTAGCAACCTCGCTGTATAATTATTTTTGTCAAACTCATCTTTCACAGCAACAACCATTTCATTGTCGTGATTGTTCTTTTACTGTTCATTCGTGGGAGTATTTTCGTACATTGCATGTTCAATTATTAAAATACTGAGATTTATATATTTTTTGCTTTCTATTAGTAAAATACTTGGTTTCACAGTTTTGGGCACTTATATATATATTCTTTGATTATATGTAATGCTATGATTTATTTTTTGGAACACTATTGGATTTGTGCACCTTTTTAGAAGTTTTTCTAGTACTCTTTAGTCTTTTTCACTTATAGTTTCATTCATTTTTTGATTTATACAGTGTTTATCTTAAGTGCATAGAGATGTGATACTTCTCCCTTAGACTCTGTTACTTAAGTTCTTCATGACTTACCTTTGTTAGCCCGTACTTGTATATTTGCATAAGTATTCTTTTAGATACTTGCGCATGCGCATAATACGTCGCTGCATCGAGTGACAGCATTTACGATCAACTTAAATGAGGCGCGCACGCGCATAATGGACCATTCCAATTCATTTTGTGGCGCACGCGCAGGCGCATAATACGTCGCCCTACCCAACCATGCCATTGATGATCAACTCAATTGAGGCGCACACGCGCATAATATACCTTTTCATTTTGGAAATACCTATTTTTGATTTATGCGCATGCGCGCATTGGGCTCCTAATCTCGCGATAGTTCCACCGGCTTTTGCCGATCATGTGTTTTACTCCATACAGGTGTCAGTATTGGACAAACGTTAGCGATTGGTGCGGAGGTGCATCTCTAGGACTCTTAAGGTAGGCTCCACGGGTCTGTAGGCACTTACCCCTGAGGAAGTCGCAATCAGGCGACGTAACGCGTGGGGTGCCTTCAGCCACAGGTTCACCATTCAGCATTTCCTCCATTTACTTTAGTTTGAATTGTATATCTGATGTGCCTTTGGTTTTGTCCTGTGTCGGATTTTTGGACTTCTTATTTCTTGTATCCATGTGACTTACTTCCATTTATGTTTACTTTGGTAATCTCATGTCACTATTATAGTGTGGTTGTTCACTTTGGATGCCTTTCAGCAACACACTTTACAGGACTCCATTTTGGCATACGAATCTGAACTGCTGTTTATATTTTGTGTAAGGAAATTGCTCATACTACTGTGCTTTGCATGCACCTGTGGCTGTGAGTGGGTCCCTGTTATTGGCTCGGATCCACTCAGTTTTTTGTAAATATGTGTACTTGTACACTTTATAAGTGGTTTTAAAAACATATATGTGGGACTTTTTTGTATTTTGTATATTGTAATAAAGTTGTTTGATTTTGCTGCCTATACACACTTGCCTTTTTCTTTTTGGTCCTTAGCTCATTATTTGAGTGTGTTGGCTTCCTTGGTATTACCCATTGTGTATTTGTACACACCCCACATTGTTTGGTTTAAGAACCAGGATTAATAATAAAGCTTCATTGCAGACACCTCTAATAACTGTTATTTGTAGCCTAGGGCTAAAGTACAGTAAATTACCAACATTGAGAGAGCTGTTTGTAACTAGGGGTCGTCTGTAAGTTGGGTATTCTTAAGTAGGGGACCGTCTGTATTGTAGTATATGGTATAAGTTTTTGGATTTACCTATTTTTTGGCATTTTAGGCCTTACACTATACACCTTGATAAACTTATACATTATATGTCATGTTCTTGCTATGAAATCACCCATGCTTTTTAATGTGTGTGAAGGGGTATGTCTTCACCTAATATAATCAGAGCACCCCTTGTGTCCATTGTTCATTTCCTGGGTGATATTACTATCACAGGATCAGGCAGGAAGAATCATCAAGTGCGAACTATCCTTTACCCATTAGTTCAAACACACAAATACACTTGTATTTGTACTCTGCTAAACTGCATATACCTACTTTGTACACTGTTTGTCTGGTGTGCCCTTAAGGCAATTAAATATAAAAATGTAACCAGCTTTGCTCTTTTATTTCAATTTATGAATGGGTTGGCTCCTGATCTGATAAAATCCCATTACGGACTGGGCTTATATCAAACGAGAAGCTGGTGGCGGCCTATTGTGCTGATAAGGCTCTGCTTTACTGATGTTAGTGAAAGGGCTCTTTCAGACGCTCAGGGTTGTGCATGTCATGCCATACCTGAAGGTTCAAAAACCAGCAAGATCTGGTGTTATAAAACAGGCAAATAGTAATAAACTCCAGGTAATAAAATGTATACAAATGTATTGATATGCTTTAAAAACATATCTGGAGGTTGCGTGGACAACTCCAACCCACTTCCTCCACCCATGTGTTCAGGGAGTGTCTATTAAAACAATACTTAATTGACCTTGCGTTCCCTTCATGGGTGCGGAAATGTCACACCAAGTAACCATGACCCAGTCAAGCACTAGCCTGCGCTCCAGCCAGCCACTCAGGCACCAGAGGAATCCAGCTGCCCCAAATCCATTAGGTCCGGCCTTAGTGGGGGATATTTCAGATGCTCCACAGAACCAGAGATATCCACTCTTAAAGTTACAATCAGAAATAGGAAGCTGTAGAAAAAATCTCAATTTTTTAGTACAACTTTAAGGGTGGACATATCTGATTCTGTCAAGCATCCATACACAATCTATATATCATATAAGTCTTATTAAAGGGGAGATTCTCCTATTTAATTTGACACCCAAATTGTGTTTCTAGGTGCCAGGGTCCAGGAGATGCAAACATCAACCCATCCACAGTTACAAATTAACACAGATGCTCATAATTAACTTAGATAAGCCATGACGCTGTAAACCTTTCCTTCCTTGTACCTCAATGCCCTAAAATGACACAAACCTCTTTGCTAAATATGTACTCTTGTCTGTCTGCTTACATTAGCCACTTCATTGCCGTAGACTACCAGGGAGGGAGGCATAAACCACCACTGGGTTTGCCCACCAGGTAACCTGCACTACCATACACCTGCAAGATCTATTATACTACTTAAATGTGTCTGGCTGTATTAATTCATTAATACTTATTTGTATAACCAGGCTTAGAAATAACAAAGTCCATTTTCCTAACTATCCAATACTGGTTGCATCCGGTGCTGTGTATCTGTCCCCTTTATGAAATCTCAGTGGCAATAAAAGGCTTAATAATAGGTTCTGTATCATATTTCTACTTGGCAACAATTATATGGCACGTGTTACTGGGAAGGTATATCTTATCTTTACATTCTAGTCTAGATGGAGACAGAATAATCTTCATGAAGTACACACTGAACGTGACTACAATGGTAGTTCTGTATTCTGAGCAGACAATCTTCTAAAATATTGGAGCAGGCATCCCACAGAATGAAAATAGATAAAGACATTTTAACTCTGAATGCAGAACTTTCACTGTGTCAATATGGAAAAATAATGACATTTCCAAAACCAATATCTGTAGGGATAAAACTTGAAACTTGGCATCATCCCTGGAAATTAGGGACAGATGTCTGGTATTGTGCTGGAGATGTGCGGAAATCTTCTGAACTGTGTGCAAGGCAATTCCTTCTGTATGTAGGCAATGGGTGAGTTATGTCATAAGTTTAGTGTTGTTTGTACTTTTTGTGTTGGATTGTTTGTACATAAATATAAAAGAGGGATTGCTAAAATTACATAGGGAAGTTGGAAACATCTATGTCTGGACTCAAACTTGGGGCTATTGCATCAGTGGTAATAATAATGATAATTCCTTTATTTGTATAGTACACACGGATTACACAAAGCTTGCCAAATCGGTCCTCAATCTAATCAACCTACCAGTATGTTTTTGGAGTGTGGGAGGACCCGGAGGAAACCCCAGCAAACACAGAGAGAACATACAAACTCTTACAACTCTCAACATGCAATGACCGCTGCACATGGAGTCCATTACCTTGGATAATTATTTTTTCTACCGTAGAATTACATTTTTTTTACTGGATCTCTAGTTTTCAGGAAATATCATTCTGAATTATATTTTGCATAATCCAATACATGTGTAGCATAAATCAGAAAATATAATTTGGTATAATAATTGATGGAGTAGTATCAAGTAACCATATGGGCATTATAGACAGTGGATACTATGAATGCTATGGATGACCTCTTCAAGCCAGAAAAGTGTAACAATGGACACAATCCATTCTTCATCTGAATATCTGTTCTTTAATACTGGCTGCAACTTCCCATTTTTGGAGATGCTGGGGGTATGTAGGCTTGGGCAGAAGTAGTCAATATCATCTAATGGCTGGGGCACCTGCATTTTAAAAAGGGTGGTCTCTGATGAGCCAAACCCCTTTATTAGTTATATTGTTCTGATTGAGATCCTATTATGGTTATGGGTTGTACATCAAATGAAAAGTAAAGAGTCAGTTTCTTGCCATCCTCATGCACTGAAAATGTATTTGTTATCTCAACTACAAATGCGATATTGAGACCATTACAATAAATAAAATGTATAATAAAAAATGCAGCTCTGAGAATAAACCTCTGCTGTCTTATAAGGCAATCTAAGCTCAGATCATCCAGTAGACCAAGCTGCAGAAGATTTGCCTGCAGCCCTGTCTCTCAGTGTTCCTAGTATAATAGATGTGACTAAGCACAGATTCCAGTACAGTGATCATATACTAATTTTATCTTGTTCTATTCAATGACATCAGACATTTAAGTGGTACACTGCATAGATATTAATGTGCTGCATACTGTATATCTGCATTGAATATATCTAGCCAGCACACAGTACAATAGAATAAAGATAGGGGAACCTATACCGGGTAGAGAATGAGGGATGTCTAGCTTCTGCATGCACTTATATTAATGGCAGGACAAGTTTGTCTGTATCATGTCTTAAGATTGTAGTGTAGAGCTCCACATTGAACTAGGCCTGGCTGAAATGGAGAGCATCCCTCCCAGGCAAAGAATGGGAAATTCTGATGACACTGCTGATTCATTAGGATGTAATCTTGCACAGCAATTGAAGGAAGCCCTATTGCACCTGGGGGCATTGCCGTTACAACATCTCTTCTGTATAAATGAGCGTCTGCAGCCTGGCATGGTACATTCCCTCTGGCTTGCAGTGTGTGACTGTAGGGTAGCACCAGGTTAGTGTACAGTGGGGTCCTGTGTCTGCCACGCAGTGCTGCGTCATGTACTCCTTACTTCACCCTCATCCTCATGGACCTATGGGCTCTGCTATTAGCGGAGTATGATATATAGTATGACTCAACCCAATGCAGAAGAACAAGATAGGTACATGGTCATTAACCTGTTAAATACTAGAATAATCTAGTATCTATGCACTTACTATATAGATGTAACACATCATTTATAAAAGATAGGCCTGTGCAGTAGAGATAGATAGATAGATAGATAGATAGATAGATAGATAGATTGATAGATAGATAGATAGATAGATAGATAGATAGATAGATAGATAGATAGATGGTCTTATCAGAAAGGCTAGAGCTTCACATATATTGGTTTGTGACATGAAAATCTTAGATGTCTTTATCACCCATAAAGGAAATTCACACAAGCAAGATGAAGGGTAATAGCACTACTTACAAGTGCAGAGAAATGGAGATCAGATGATCCTGACTGTGCCTGCCATGGCAGCAAAGATAGATTTGGAAGACATGGACACAGAATGCAAGCTCTCCCCACACAAATCCCATCATTAAAATAAAAAGGCTGCAGTGTGAAGTGTGCAGTCCTTACCGTGCTGCAGCTGTCTACCAATCCGTGCGACCAAGCCTGAGATCCCGATAAAGAGGCTTCACTGCCTGAATGCGGAAGGGAGAGACGGATCGTGGAGTGATCAGAGGAGGGGAAGAGGGAAATCAGTAGGAAAGAGAGGATTCCACAATGCATATAGCTGCGGGTTCTTATCATGCTCCCTGCGTTTCCCTGAGCTGCATCTGCACTACAGTGGGAGAGAGAGAGAGGGAGAGCGAGAGAGAAAAATGTCCCAAAAATAGCCCCGGCTGCCAATGACTTGCTGAAACCTGAGAAAGAATTGCTGAATTTAAAGATCTGGGTCGCTGTGGGTGTGTGGATTAAACTGAGGAGAAAAGGGTTGGCAGGAAACACAGGGGAACAGCACCACGTGGGTCCTTGGAATAAAACACCAGCGTGAGGGGAAGATGACCTGATCTCTGGCCACTGGGGACAGATTTCTACTGCTAATGGAACAAGAGGCCCAGTCTGGCCGTGAGATTCAAAGTACATAATCAATTGGCCTTTACAATCTAGGTGGGCCACACGGAGAGGCCAGCACGACTACCCGACGGACAGTTTCTTCCCGGCTCCAGTCCTGAGGCTGAGCTGAAGTTCACATAACAAAGGCATAGCTGTAGATGAGGTTGGCCGAACACCAGAAAGTCACTTGTCTATCAAAGAGGCATTGCAGTAAACCTGTAGCTGTCCTCAAGAAACCCTATTAAGGGTAAGCTAAGAAACTATGCTCACTTTACAACCACTTCTCTTGTCCCCTACTCTACTAAAATTACATTTATTGTGACCGTTCACACATGCCATGGGTTGTCTACTAAACATTTAAAGCATTTCAATTTAAAGAAACTGTAAATAAAGATATATATTCACTTGCTCTTTAGGAAAGTACGTGATGTAATTTGTAGAGAAGGTAATCTGTTAACAAGTGACCTTCTGCCTCAGTGTCTTATGTGTGGACAGGAAGTCAGTTTCTCTCTTAAAAGAGTTTTCCCACGAAGACAAGTTTCTAAAATAACACATTCTCTAATTCACTGTTATTAACAAAAATACAGAATTTCACAGATATAATTCCAACTTGTCTCTATCAGCCCAAGTGTACAAAATTTCAGTTGCCCCTAGACACAACCCTGTAATTTCTGACTTTAGGGTCGGCAGCCATCTTGCCTGAGGCTTCATGGAGCTTGGCTCTCTCCCTCTGCCCCTTGCAGTCCAGGACGAAGCTCACTCACCGATGCACACTGATACACAGACAGTGGGGAACATTTACTAAGGGTTTGCACGGTGCATTTTCATCGGGTTTCCCGACTATTTCCGCCGCATTTAAGTGGGGTTTTTGGTTCACGCGATCAGATTTTGGTGCAATCGCGCCGACTTGCATGTGACACAAATCGGGGGGTGTGGCCAATGGACAACCCGACTGATTCGGACTAAGCGTGGGATTTACTATTTAATTTGTGTTGCAAGACAATGCACTCACATACTCCTGGAAGAAGAAGGTGAACAACAGCGGACCTCAGCGGGGAAGTGACAGATGCAGGAAAATGGACACACAATCTTGAAGAATCGCGACTTCATCCTCGTCGGAGAACGCACCTCTGGGATTGCAACAGGACCGGGTAAGTAAATGTGCCCCACTGAGTTCCTGAGGCAGAAGCGTGAAGAGAACCACTAGATACAAACAGATAAGTTGTCTGGGGAGGCACAGCAGGAAGGTACAGCAGATCTGGTGTGCTGTGGAATAGCAGAGATGTAGGAGAGCTGACTGTGTAATTGTGTGCAATAGTCATCTCATGGACCTCATTATCTCTGTCTTATCTCTCTTTCTTTGTATCAGATACTAGTACAATGTTCAGAAGCTAAATTAAAGTGTATATAAATCTGTACCCTCATAATCTAAGCACATTGTCAGCCCACAGCATCTCATAAACTAGAGGGATCATTAAGTATCTGGTTAGAGAGTCCCCGCCCACACTATGGAATTTTGCACTGACCAGCCTAGGGAGTGATAGGGGCTAAAACAGCAATTAAACTGAGTAGAATTGTGAAGTAAAGGGTTAAAAATGATCTTTATTGTGTAAACATCACTAGTGGATTAAAATTGGAGAATTTTATTTTTTATGAGGAAACCACTTTGATTCCGAAAAGACTCACATCAAAACTGTCATAGGAAGGACTAGGAAACGTTACCTCCTGCCCTCGCCACTAGTAATAAAATGTTAGGATCATGTACCTTTATAAACAACCGAGGTTACAGATAATAGCTCCTGTGCTTCTTTAAATCTTCCATCAGACTACTGCATAAAATTTCCCATTAAAAAATTTAGAACACAGTTTCTTTTATAATATACCAGCTGTGTATTTTGGAAAATTTCGTCTCGAAACCTAGTCTATGACATTCCCAGAGTCACAGTTGTAAAAATGATTTTAAATGTGACACACACACACACACACACACACACACACACACACACACACACACACTCAGCATTATATATTAGATTACAATTGAGAAATAAGTTGTACTATACCCCTTATGAAAAGATTCTGCCTGCCTAGCCAGCACTATTATTGTAAGATGGCTTCAAGACAATAGCCCAAGTGGAACTAGATATTAGTTGATATAAAGCATGCTATAGAATTTTTATTTTGTAAGGATTGCAGGTATTAACCTATATTATTATGTCTGGAAAGATGATGCATCCTTCATAAATCCATTTGTTCTAAAGTAATTCTGGATTAAAATACTTTAACATTTAAAGGGGTTGTCCACCCCAAGTACACTATTAGTGTTAAAATAAGTGACTCTCAAGTGACAATTCAACAAATGGCTTCAAAGTCTTCACATGCTCGTTCTCTCCACCTGCATTAATATATCACCCTACGTCTGTTGGAATTGCAGGTTTGTGTATATAACCGGGATCAAGTCTGGGTTTGTAATGTCTGGGGATGTAATACTGTTCACTTCTTTTTGTAATAATATATGACCACTAAGTATATATAGAAGCTAAAATCGTTTCAGAGATAGATGCTCCTTTTTCAGTAGCATGAAAATTGTTATGCTACATGACATAATCCATTATAATGGTTTATAAAATTCACAGTGTACTCCCTTTATAACAAGACAGTTCAATTTACCAGTTTGTACTTAGTGTCTTTCTGTTTCACAATACAGAATTCGGAATGAAAGTCGTATACATATATAGTTAAAATCCCCAGTGGTCTCCCTTTTTGTAAAATTTTCTGAGATATGGGTAATTTGCAGACCAAGCAAACAATTAGAACTTGTTGTAATATAGTGTAGATCACGGAACCTGGTCATTAAGTAATTTTATAAAGTAGTTGTACAAGGTGTGTAACAGCATTTTGTTTATTTCCAGGACCCCTAGTGGAGCATCAATGGCTATAAGTCCCCACATGATTACAAGGCAGCCTTAATTGGCAAAGTCTCCATAAGGAGGGCTCTTATTTCCACACCCTAGTCAAAAGTCTTTCACTCAGCCAAACTGAAACAGTGCTGTGTAGAGTTGGGAATCTGTTCCTTCTGGAATAGATATAATTGATTGGCTTTAATCCCACATCATGTCATTAGTCTTCCTGAAAGTCATGCTTGATGGTAAGGGGGCTGCTTTACAAGGTAGCAAAAGAGAAGGGGTTTTCCTTGTCCCATTCTCAAAAGCTTATTTCCCAACTTCTTGTTAAAGTGACAAAGTGCACCCACTTCAACATACCCAGACTGCCTTCATCCATAGCTCCATAGAGGAGTGGACATACCATAGTACTAATAGAGTACTTCTAGTGTGCCTCTACTGTCTTTGTCCATCACTGGTTCTATGATTCAAACCTGGTGCCCACATAGCTGTTGTAGTTGTTCTCAGGAGTGGTCTTGATCTTCAATAGATGACTTCCAAACACATCCCACCATAACAAGTGCCATACTATCAGTGGTATTATACATATCTAGATATACATACATTGGGGGTATTTATTAGGTGATCTGTGCCAGGGCATATTGTTGGGCACTTGCATTTATTTTCCCCTTTCCGCTACCTCCACAACAGGGGGTGTGGAGGGGCATGAAGGGGGGGGGGGGGGGGGGTGTCAGCTAGGGGCTTTCCTGTCCTGCATATTCGCTGCAACCGGCAAATTTTCATAAGTGAAAATTCACCTGCTGCGTTTATTTCCCTGAGCAGGCCCCCCCCCCCCCAGGTACATCAAGAGGCCGGAGCCCCTCGATGTATCCCGCTGCGTCTGATGCCATCATACACTGCTGTATGAGCATCAGCATATGGTAAATAACCCCCATAGTGTACATAGCCACCAAACAGTAAGACCAGGGGCAGAGCTAAGTGTCTTACATAAGTTTATGTAGTCAGCTACTTTATCAATCTCTGTTACTAAATCTTTTATAGAAAGGTTAAAAATAGGAATGTCAAAACAGATTTCTACAGCTGCCTCCTTCATGAGCATTTTTCATTAACATCACTTACTGACTTTGTCATGGATTTATTTTTCTCATGTTCCAGGCTAGTACTTTTCATACAGATAAATCTTGTGAAACCTTAGAAAACAATACATACAAGAGATACTACAAGAGATTTTAAAGTTGAATTCTACTCAAAGGCTATGTCAAGGCAAAACATTTTTGGTTAAATTTATAGATATAACTTATGCTGCTATAACCTATTTCTGTGGATATTGAGATCTCAGAAAGGCTTCTGTTCATGTCTTAGACCCTGATTATTCTTGACGGGGTAATAGAAACCCTTTGGATTAACTTTTGTTAAATCTTGTTTTAATCAAGGTTATGGGCAAAACATTACGGTATCTGCCACAGACATATGTGGTGAAAATGATGATAATTGCCATACAGTGTCCCATGTCTCAACCTATGTCATTTGATAGTATTTGATAGTGGACCCATGTGGCTTTAAGCAACGACTTTGTCAGCAACCGGCTGAGCATGCACATAGTCAAGTCATTCATTCCCTGTGTTTGACTGCTGGAAATGATGGGTTACTGAACCAGACAGCTTTTGGCAGTTCCATAGACTATATTGGTAGTACATAAAGTCAGCTTCGGATATTATAATAGAGCCTCTGCATGCATGATAGTGGTAGCCTGACTGCTAATATCTCCTATTCTATGGATAAAGGCTAACTTTGTGATGACAAGCTGGTGGCATACAAGGCTGTTAACATGGATAATGTGGATAACAATCTGATTGTTGGGGGTCCGACTGCTGGGACCCCCATGAACACTAACCAAGTTTGGGGTACTAAACCTGAACGCTTACCCCTCATAACACCTGCGATTGGTGCTGGCACTGTTTGTGGGTGTAAAAGCCATTGGTGGCATTTAAATGCTGGTGCATATGCACCATTTTCCCGAGGATTGTTGCTCTGCATTACATCATCGAGGAATGAAAATCCTAGAGTAATTTGCCACAGCATTTAAAGAGTTGAAGGGCTATTCATAAGCATAGAAGTGTTGAAAATTACCAAGAGTGCCTTGAGTGGCGGAGATTGAATGGTGCAGCAGGATGCATGTTCGACCAGCCATTTTATGTGGGCCATTCTTGTGATTGGTTAGATTTTCCCCCAGTTACCCCCCCCCCCACCCCCAGATAAGATTGTTATTCCATATCCTGTGAATAGGGGATAATAATTAAATAGAATAAAGCTTTATTAATCCCATAGGGGAATTGTTTGTAAATTATCATGGCTCCAGTCTATAACACAGAAGGGGCAAACTCCCATGTGTGATCTGATTTGGTATGGTATTTGTTTTCCATTTTCCTTTTGTCATTTTTTCCTACAGGATTAATCTGTGCATTTACTTAAACCCTATTGTCTTATGCATGTATACTTGGGGCTATGCTATATGACAAATTCATTACCTACCCATATACATAGATAGAATTATTTATTGTACCACACATGGCTTTTAACCCATTGTAGTCCATCTACTGTGTGTCTTGATTATTTGTATGTTACTAATAAAGATTGTAATTTTTACATTTACTTATTGTGAGTGTTACATCACTTTTTGGTCAATTCATTAGTGTTCTATAACACAGAAAGTAAAACCCTATATGTTTGGTACAACCATTAATGTAAAAACAGAAGATATAGAGGGTTTGGGGGGTTACCAGTACAGAATTCTGTTTTGTTTTCTGTTCTGTTTTGCCAGACTTCCTAGAAGGGATAGGGCATTTCCCCTATTGTTACTTGGGCCCTCCAAATGATTTTAATAAGTCTTTTTCCTTAACATTTATGCACCCTCCCCAATAGATGACAGCAAAAGAAGGACACTTACTATAGCTATTTAGTAGAACAGCTGCAGTATTTTGGGGTGTATGTTGGTCAGAAATCAGTGTAGCCATATATGGCTTGTATAGTAAAGCACTTTAGAAGTAGGCATGTCAATTTATGCACGCAATACGCCTTTTGGTACAACACCGTGGCCTCTAAGTGGTTTTATAACAGTACTTTTTTCTGACAGCAGAAGAGAGGTTACTTTCACGTTAAGAACCATCTCTGCTACAAGCCCTACACATGATATATGCATGCAACAAGCTTAAATATACTTGAAACACCCCACTTTCCCCTTCTTACAAATGAAAAATGATGAAAAAAAATATTGGGTATGTATTGCTGTGGCTAAGAAAGCCTTTACTATAAGAAGGTAAAAATGTTTGTGCCCCAAAAATTTAATTGGGCTCAATTCCCAATTCAACATCTACAGTACCGTTTTATATAAAATATTTGTAATATACTATAGTAATATGACATTGTTGTAATGTTACTGACAATGACTTGAAACATGAGACCATGAAGAATTGTGCACACAGGACAGAAATATGATCACAGGACATGACACAAGAGGAACACAGACCGAGGACTAACCAGGGACCCAGGGCATGGAGGCCATAAGCACAGCCAGGGCCTGAAGAAGAAAGAAAAATGACCAGGAGCCACCCCAAATAGAGCCAGGTGGCGCACACACTAGCCTGGAGGGAACACACAATTTTTAGAACAAATCATCATTTGGAGCCAGGGGGCTAAGTGTGTATGATGTGGTGGAAAGTTTAATTGCTTGCCAGTGGCGTTCATGGGGTCCCCAATTGTAAAATTACACATAGTTATACAGTCAAATATACACACATTTATATACTTATAAATGCACACAAAGTTCTACACTCATACACACATTAATACACTCTTTCAAACATGTGTATACACACATTTATGTACTCATATTCATATTTATTCACTCATACATACATTATATACAAACACGCAGTATGTATTCATCCTTACACTTATACACACATACAGTATATACACATCATACACATCATATATGCACATGGGGGGAATTTATCATATGCTTGCGCACCAGCGCATCATAAAGGTCCTGCCCACCCCAGTGCTGTTTGCTGGTTTTTAAAAAAGTATGCAGGCACGGTTAGGAACACATGATTATTTCAGAGCTTTTACGCCATAAACAGGCATAGAAATGCTGATAAATGTCACCCATACTATACATGATATAGACACATTCTGTATAGTACATATACATTATAAACATATATAGTATGAATTCATAATATACTTATATATACACCCTATATATACATAGAGTATAACACACCATATACACACCATACTTCATATACACACATACATCATATACACAGACACCACACTTCATCAGGGGAGGTAAGTGGTGCCGGGCACCGGAGTACGCGGAGAGCCACGGGTGCGCCCGTGATCCGAGACAGGGATCGCGGGAGCACCCGTGACAGTACCCCCCTCCTTCGGCCTCCCCCTCTTCTTCTTGGTCCCAAGAAATCTCTGGAGGAGAGTCTGATCACAAATGTTCTCTTCAGGCTCCCAAGATCTCTCCTCAGGCCCAAACTCCTTCCAGTCTACAAGAAAGAACCGCTTACCCCTTATGATCTTCATGTCCAGAACCTCCTTAACTTGATAGACATCTGGGGAATCTGCCTCAGGAGCAGAAGGAGGGAATTTCTGGGAGAAGCGGTTCAAGATGACTGGCTTCAGGAGGGAGACATGTAAGGAGTTCGGGATGCCCATAGATGGAGGGAGGCGGAGCTTGTAGGCCACTTGATTGACGCGTTTGATTACCTCAAAGGGACCAAGGAACCGGGGACCAAGTTTGTAACTGGGTATCTTAAGCCGGACGTATTTGGAGGACAACCATACTTTGTCACCAGGAGAGCAGACAGGAGGAACTCAACGTTTCTTATCAGCCTGGATCTTGGTACGGTCCATAGCACGTAGAAGAGACTGGCAGGTCTGGTCCCAAATAGACTTGAGGTCCTGCACCAAATCCTCTACGGCAGGGACATCTGAGGGAAAAGCGGGCTAGGAATACATCCATAGACCACAAAGAACGGAGCCAAACCGGTAGACCCCGAGTCCAGGGAATTGTAGGAGAACTCAGCCCAAGGTAGCAGGCCAGCTCAGTTGTCCTGATGGGCTGAAACGAAGTGACGGAGGTAGCAGCCCAAAGTCTGGTTCACCCTCTCCACTTGACCATTAGACTGCGGCGGGTAGGCAGAAGAAAAGTCGAGGTTGCATAAGGAACGCCCGAATTTTGATACAAACTGGACTCCTCGATCGGACACGATGTGCAGCGGAAGACCAAGCAGCCAGAAGATGTGTCTGAAGAAGCGACTGGCAAGCTGTGGAGAAGATTGAAGACCTGGAAGGGGAACAAAATGGGACACCATCTTTGAAAACCGGTCCGTCACCACCCAGATGACAGTACTGCCCGAGAAGACAGGCAGATCAGTGACAAAGTCCATTGCCATATGGGACCACGGGCGACTGGGTATTGGCAACGGCAGTAACAGTCTAGCATCCGAACATCTTTGACCAGGTCTGGCCACCAGTAGTAGCGGGAGATGAGAGCCACGGTGCGTTGCACCCCAGGATGCCCAGCCACTCGAGAAGAATGTCCCCAAGATAAAATCCTTCAGAGAGCAGGTCTAACATACGTCTTGCCGGGAGGTAGCTGCCGAAGATCCACTGGAGCTGCAACAACAAGCTGGTCCGGAGAAATTATGTGTCGAGGAGCCGGTTTTTCTCCAACAACGTCGGAAGCCCAGGGCATCATCCTTGACATTCCTGTCAGCTGGACGAAAATGGATCAGCAGGTCGAAACGGTAAAAGAACAAAGACCACTGGGCTTGCCTGGGATTCAGGAGGTATGCTGGGCTGTCTGGAGGTATAACAAGTTTTTGTGTTCAGTGTACACACTCACGGGATGGAGAACACCTTCCAGAAGATACCGCCATTCTTCTAGCACAAGCTTGATGGCCAACAGCTCAGTCTCCAATCAAATAATTTCTTTCAGCTGGGGAAAAGGTCTTGGAAAAGAAGCCGCATGTGGAAGTTCGGACCTTAGGCTCTTTCTGGGAGAGCACCACTCCAGCTCCTAAGGAGGATGCATCCACCTCAAGGTAAAAAGGCTTGTTGGTATCAGGCATAGAGAGGGCTGGAGTCGAGGCAAATGCGGACTTCAACTTGGAGAAGGCCTCTTCAGCTGTAGGAGACCGGGCACGTGGATTGGCACCCTTCTTAGTGAGTGCCACAATGGGAGACACGACTGTGGAGAAGTGGGGAATGAACTGTTGATAATTCGCAAACCCCAGGAACCTCTGTATGGCTCGGAGGCCTTCTGGGCATGGCCATTTAAGAACAGCAGACAGTTTTGCGGGATCCATCTGAAGACCTCAATCGGAAATTATGTAACCAAGGAATGGAAGACTGTGTTGGTGAAACTGGCATTTCTCCAGTTTGGCGTACAGATGGTTGGCACGAAGTCGACCAAGAACTTGACATACGTGTGTCTGATGGGATTCAAGTCTGGAGAGTATAGAGAAGATCCCGGAAAATGTCATTCACAAATTCTTGAAAGATGGCAGTGGCTTTACACAGTCCGAAAAGCAATACTAAATATTCAAGATCCCGTCACGGGTATTAAACGCCGTCTTCCACTCGTCACCTTTGCGGATCCGGATGAGATTGTAGGAACCCTGAAGATCCAGCTTGGAGAACACCCTGGTGATCAAAAAGTTCCGTAATCAACGGCAGGGGGTAGTGATCTTGTTCAGCCCTCGGTGACAAAGAAAAAACCTGCACCAGCCGGAGAGGAGGATTTGCATATGAAACCCCTCTGCAGGTTCTCCTTGATGTATTCAGACATGGCATCCATCAAAAGCGGATAGACACGACCTCTGGGAGGAGTGGTGCCAGGCAGGAGATCCACAGGGCAATCATAGTGAAGATGTGGTGGCAAGGTCTCCGCTTGTTTCTTAGAAAAAACATCAGAAAAGTCCCAGTAACTAGCTGGCAGACCCTCCAGAGACTTGGAAGACACAGTAGAGGACAAGACCGGAAGTGGTGCCACCAATCATCGGGATTGGCATTCAGGACTTCCAACGCAGGATCTCACCAGTCTTCCAATTGAGAACCAGGTCATGTAGATGGAGCCAAGGAAGACCCAGAAGAAGAGCTGATGTGGAGCGAGGCAGGACATAGAAGACCAAGTTTTCTTGATGTAGGGCTCCAACCTGAAGTCGGATAGGTTCCGTGCGGTACCGGACCGGATCGGAAAGAAGCTATCCACTTACAGAGGAAATTACGAGGGGAGACTTGAGGGGGACCACTGGAATGTGATGCCGGGAGATGAGAGTGGCATCCACAAAGTTCCCCCCCGAACCGGAATCCAGGAATGTCGAGACCTGCACAGGGGGTTCCAATGCCGACACTGAGGAGCACTGGAATAATCAGACGTGGAGAAGCTGAATTCACACTTAGGGCTTCTGGGAGGGGTGTCTCTAAGTGTTGAAGTTTCCCGGACGTTGGGGGCACACTGGACAAGTCCCGATGAGGTGCTTGGGACTGGCACAGTACTGACAGAGGTTTTCTTGGAAACGTCTGGATCGTTCCCCAGGCATAAGTCGAGCTCTGTCAACCTGCATAGGCTCACCAGCAGACTGAGCAACCGGAGGCTGGAACAGCTTCTGGAAGACCGGAGCCAACCGAGGCAGATGTGGAAGCCGGACTAGAGGTCACTCGTGCCGCAACTCTTCAGCTTGTTCCAAGAACCGCATCTCTATCTGGGTGGCCAAGGTGATAAGACCGCTCAAAGTAGTCGGCAGACCACGGGCAGCCAATGCATCCTTTACCTGCGAGGACAGACCTTTCTTAAAAGTTGCACATAAGGCCGCCTCATTCCAACAGAGTTCAGACGCCAAGGTGCGGAACTGGACAGCGTATTCACCCATGGTGGAGTCTCCTTGGCGTAGGTTCAGTAGTGCTGTTTCCGCAGAGGAGGCTTGTGCTGGTTCCTCAAACACGGACCGGAACTCTGCCAGGAAGTTGGTAAAGGTGGCCGTAACTGGATCATTCCTGTCCCACAGAGGTGTAGCAAAGGCCAGGGCCTTCAGGGTGAGGAGGCTGATGATGACCTTGGAGCACTTGCTGACCAACTGAGATGACATTAGTTCAATATGCAGCGTGCAGTGATGAATCCTCTGCACTGTTTGGGATTGCCATCGTATTTGTTAGGCATAGACAGACTCAGCCTAGGCTCTGGTGCCGGTGGACAAGCCAGGATGACAGGCAAAGTCGCAGGGGTAGTTGCAGGAATTGCTGCCGGAGTAGTCACCGGGACTTGATACTGAGGCCGGGAGTCAAGCAGATGTTGAAGAGTGGAAGCGACTTGGCCTAAAAGTTCTCCTTGGGCAGCAATCTGCTGCGACTGCCGGGCGACAACACTGGAAAGTTCAGCCTGTATCTGATGTGGCTGCTTGGCGGGATCCATGGCAGGATCTTACTGTCAGGACTGGGAGTCTGTGGACCCTCTGGACCACCGCGGGAGATGGTACTAGTCGACCTGGGACCGGAGTCTAAGTGGCACCCGGTTTTCACCAAAACCCGTCGTAAAGCGGTGGGATACCACCAGGTTGTTCCACAGGTGCGACTAGCCCGCGGTGGCTGCCAAGGCTGCAGGAACAGACTGGCACACAGGAACACAGGAATCACAGGAACGCAGGAATCACAGGAACGCAGGAACGGACTGGCACACAGGAACGCAGGAACAGACTGGCACACAGGAACGCAGGAATCACAGGAACACAGGAATCACAGGAACGCAGGAATCACAGGAGAGGAAGTTTGAAGATCCGGCAAGGTTAACAGGAAGAGGCTGGAATTTAAATCAGGCCAGCGGCAATTAGATCACCGTTGGAGCCAGGGGAGGTAAGTGGCGCCAGGCATTAATTACTTTTTCATACTTTGGTGTAGGGAACTGTGTGAAGTGTAATTTTATTGCAAGATAAGCTGACGTTTTCATTGCTACCATTTTGGGGACTGCAACCTTTGGATCAAAAATGGTTTACATTTTTTTTTTAAACTTGTTTATTTATTTTTTCATAAACATACATATAATATTCCAACATAAAATTTTTTACATTGGGATTCTTGTCTTAGCCAAAGCAGGTTATTTTATTTTATTCACAGACAGTCTATCACCTTGAGTCTTGTTACTAGATTTCTCTCTGCTTTGGTACAGGTTTAGTTTGCATATATGTTCTGTATGTTAAAGCTGGCATTAATACTACAATCGAATATTATATTGCATATCATTCAAAGGCTTATTGGACATAGGTTAACATATAAATCGTCGTAAACACAAAAACAGTAACCATAACAACAGTGACCTGATGTGATGTAAAATGGCATAAAATTGGTGTTTCTGACACTTAGGTGCTATTTTCCGTTACAGGGTTCATCGCCGGGAATGATTATGATTATATTTTGATAGATCAGGCATTTTGGGGTGCGGCAATGCCTAACATGTTTGTGATTTTGGGGGTGAATTGAATTTTTAAGTTTTAAAAAAAATGTAAAATATAAAATCATTTTTTTTACCATTTTTTAAACCCTCTAGGGCAGTGATGGCGAACCTTTTAGAGACATAGTGCCCAAACTACAACCAAAATCCACTTATTTACCTGATGTGCCAATGTGCCATTTTAAACTAGTAACTTATTGCTACCTGTTCTTCCGCCTGAGGCCACCAATACAGTTGAAAGAAGGTGGGCAAATTCAGACTATCATTGTAGCTTCTCTCCAGGGTCTCTCTGTTTAGAAAGAATGGTGGGTCCAGCATGAGGACCTCCAAAGATAATGCAGTTCTGTCAACACCTTCTCACTTTTCAAGCAGTTCCAAACAGTCAATGAAGTGCCGCTGTAAAATAGTGCTGTGCGCAGCATTTCATAAGTTGCCTGGGACTTCAGGAAGATTTAATGGATTTGTTCCTGTTTGGTGAACTCTGTCCTGGGCTGATGGCCTGAGTGCCCACAGAAAGGGCTCTGAGTGCCACCTCTGGCACCAGTGCCATAGGTTCGCCATCACTGCTCTAGGGTGCTTTAACCCTAAACAGTCTGATCATTCTTACCACAGTACTGGGAAAATGCACACCGTTATATCACAGTACAGAGATGATACACACAGTGATGTCACAGTACAGGGATAATACACACAGTGATGTGCAACATCCCCCACCGGGGCCTAGCCTTTTCTTGGGGCCTGGAGACAGCCGGGGCCCGCAGTACCTGAGTGGCTGGCAGTTGCGGCCTAAGCACGCTTGTGTCACGGTGCTTGGTATGGGGAACCGGAGGGCTGTCCTACAGCCTGGCAGGTCTCCAGCAGGGTGGTGTTGGCAAGAAATGATGAGGGAGAGGCTGCTATAGCGGATCTCCCTGGGGCAACCCTTTGGTGTCTAGAGTATGAGTCTCTGTGTGGTGGACAGGGTGCCCGTGATGGTGACAGCCGGAGTAGCAGGGACCAGACGGAGGCAGAAACACTTACAGTTCTTTATTGGAACCAACAGGAACATCAGCAACGTGCCTTTAACAAGATGGTGGAGTACTGGAGAGGTACTTGGAGGGAGCCACAGGATGTAGATCACCAGCCTGGATGCAATGGCAGGCTGGGAGGTAGCTGTGTCCTGGAAGGATGCTTCAGCTTTTATAATCCCTTTATCCTGGGAATTGCTTTAGGTATCTCCACCCCTTTAAAGTAGGATGAGGGGGTGACACAACAGCTTACAGTCTATGAGGATGAGGGGGTGACACAACAGCTTACAGTCTATGAGGATGAGGGAG
This sequence comes from Engystomops pustulosus, assembly GCA_019512145.1. Lineage (NCBI taxonomy): Eukaryota > Metazoa > Chordata > Amphibia > Anura > Leptodactylidae > Engystomops > Engystomops pustulosus. The sequence continues at coordinate 35,923,369 of CM033650.1, read as the reverse complement.
TGACACAAGAGCTTACAGTCAATGAGGATTAGGGGGACACAAGAGCTTACAGTCTATGAGGATTAGGGGTGACACAAGAGCTTACAGTCTATGAGGATTAGGGGGACACAAGAGCTTACAGTCTATGAGGATGAGAGGGTGATACAAGAGCTTACAGTCTATGAGGATGAGAGGGTGACACAAGAGCTTACAGTCTATGAGGATGAGGGGGTGACAAAAGAACTTACAGTCTATGAGGATGAGGGGAGAACAGGAGCTTACAGTCTATAAGGATGAGGGGGTGACACAAGAGCTTACAGTCTATGAGGATGAGGGGGTGACACAAGAGCTTACAGTCAATGAGGATGAGGGGGTGACACAAGAACTTACAGTCTATGAGGATGAGGGGAGAACAACACAAGAGCTTACAGTCTAGGAGGATGAGGGGGGTGACACAAGAGCTTACAGTCTATGAGGATGAAGGGGTGACACAAGAGATTACAGTCTATGAGGATGAGGGGAGAACAGGAGCTTACAGTCTATAAGGATGTGGGGGTGACACAAGAGCTTACAGTCTATTAGGATGAGGGGGTGACACAAGAGCTTACAGTCTATGAGGATGAGGGGGTGACACAAGAGAAGAGGAAAAACGTTTTGTGCCACAAAATTAATTGGGCCAATTCCCAAATTCAACACTCTACAGTACGCGTTTTATATAAAATATTTGTAATATACTATAGTAATATGACATTGTGTAATGTTACTGACAATGACTTGAAACATAGATCCATGAAGAACTTGTGCACACAGGAACAGAAATATGATCACAGACATGACACAAGGGAACACAGACCCGAGGACAACCACGGGACCCACGGATGGAGGCCATAAGCACAGACAGGGGCCTGAAGAAGAAAGAAAAATGACCAGGAAGCCCACCCCCAAATAGAGCCAGGTGGCGCACACATCTAGCATGGAGGGACACCATATTTTTAGAAACCAAATCACATTTGGAGCCAGAGGGGGCTAAGTGTGTATGATGTGGTGGAAAGTTTAATTGCTTGCCCAGTGGCGTTCATGGGTCCCAATTGTAAAATTACACATAGTTATACAGTCAAATATACACACACATTATATTACTTATAAATGCAACAAAGTTTCAAACACTCTAACACACATTAATACACTCTCTTCAAACATGTGTAACACACATTTATGTACTCATATTCATATTTATTCATCATACATCATTATATACAAACCACGCAGTAGTATCTCCTTACACTTATACACACATACAGTATATAACACATCATACACATCATATGCACATGGGGGGAATTTATCATATGCTTGCGCACCAGCGCCATCATAAAGGTCCTGCCCACCCCAGTGCTGTGTGCTGGTTTTTAAAAAAGTATGCAGCGCAAGGTTGAGGAACCACATGATGTTATTTCAGAGCTTTACGCCATAAACAGGCATAGAAATGCTGATAATGTCACCCATAACTATACATGTATAGACACATGCTGTCATAGTACATAACATTAAATACATATATACATGAATTCATAATATACTTATATATACACCATATATAACATAGAGTATAAAACAACCATATACCACATACTTCGATACACACATACATCATATACACAGACCCACACATTCATCAGGGGAGGTAAGTGGTGCCGGGCACCGGAGTACGCGGAGAGCCACGGGTGCGCCCGTTATCCGGACAGGGATCGCGGAGCCACCGTGACAGTACCCCCATCCTTCGTCCCCCCCCCTCTTCTTCTTGGTCCCAAGAAATCTCTGGAGGAGAGTCTGATCAACAAATGTTCTCTTCACGGCTCCCAAGATTCCTCCCTCAGAGCCACAACTCCTTCCAGTCTACAAGAAAGAACCGCTTACCCCTTATGATCTTCATGTCCAGCGAACCACTTAAATTGGATAGACATCTGGGGAATCTGCTCAGGAACAGAAGGAGGGAATTCGGGAGAAGCGGTTCAAGATGACTGGCTTCAGGAGGGAGACATGTAAGGAGTTCGGATGCCCATAGATGGAGGGAGGCGGAGCTGTCAGGCCATTGATTGACGCGTTTGATTACCTCAAAGGGACTCAAGGAACCGGGGACCAAGTTTGTACTGGGTATCTAAGCCGGACCGTATTTTGGAGGACAACCATAACTTTGTCACCAGGAGAGAACAGAGAGGAACTCAACGTTCTTATCAGCCTGGATCTGGTACGGTCCATAGCACGATAGAAAGACTGGCAGGTCTGGTCCCAATATACTTGAGGTCCCTGCACCAAATCCTCTATCGGCAGGGACATCTGAGGGAAAGACGGGCTAGGAATACAGTCCATAGACACAAGAACGGAGCCAAACCGGTAGAACCGAGTCAAGGAATTGTAGGAGAACTCAGCCACAGGTAGCAGGCCAGCTCAGTTGGTCCTGAGGCGAAAGAGGAAGGTCGGTAGCAGCCCAAAGTCTGGTTCACCCTCTCCGACTTGACCATAGACTGCGGCGGGTAGCGCGAGAAGAAAGTCGACGGTTGCATAAGGACGCCGAATTTGATACAAACTGGACTCCTCGATCGGACACGATGTGCAGCGGACGACCAAGCAGCCAGAAGAGTGCTGAAGAAGCACTGGCAAGCTGTGGAGAAGATTGAAGACCCTGGAAGGGGAACAAATGGGACACCATCTTTGAAAACCGGTCCGTCACCACCCAGATGACAGTACTGCCCGATGTAAGACAGCGCACGCAGATCATGACAAAGTTCCATTGCCATATGGGACCACGGGCGCGACTGGTATGGCAACGGCAGTACACAGTCTAGCATCCGAACAGCTCTTTGACCAGGTCTGGCCACCAGTTAGTAGCGGGAGATGAGAGCCACGGTGCTTGCACCCAGGATGCCCAGCCACTCGAGAAGATGTCCCCAGATAAAAATCCCTCAGAGAGCAGGTCTAACATACGTCTTGCGGGAGGTAGCTGCGAAGACCACTGGAGCTGCAACAACAAGCTGGTCCGGAGAAATATGTCGAGGAGCGGTTTTTTTCTCCAACAACGTCCGAAGCCCAGGGCATATCTTGAACATTCTCTGTCAGCTGGAGAAAATGGATCAGCAGTCGAAACGGTAAAAGAACAAAGACATTGGGCTTGCCTGGGATTCAGGAGAGTTATGCTGGGCGTCTGGAGGTATAACAAGTTGTTGGTTCATGTGTACACACTCCACGGAGGAGAACACCTTCCAGAAGATACCGCCATTCTTCTAGCACAAGCTTGATGGACCAACAGCTCAGTCTCCAATCAAATAATTTCTTTCAGCTGGGAAAAGGTCTTGGAAAAGAAGCCGCATGTGGAGTTCGGACCTTAGGCTCTTTCTGGAGAGACACCACTCCAGCTCCTAAGGAGGATGCATCCACCTCAAGGTAAAAAGGCCTGTTGGTATCAGGCATAGAGAGGTGGAGTCGAGTGCAAATGCGGACTTCAACTTGGAGACGGCCTCTCAGCTGTAGGTGACCGGGCACGTGGATTGGGCACCCTTCTTAGTGAGTGCCACAATGGGAGACAAGACTGTGGAGAAGTTGGGAATGACTGTTGATAATTCGCAAACCCCAGGAAACCTCTGTATGGCTCGGAGGCCTTCTGGGCATGGCCATTTAAGAAACGCGACAGTTTTGTCGGGATCATCTGAAGACTCAATCGGAAATTATGTAACCAAGGATGGAAGACTGTGTTGGTGAAACTGGCATTCTCCAGTTTGGCGTAAGATCGGTGGCACGGAGACCAAGAACTTGACATACGTGTGTCTGATGGGATTCAATCTTGGAGAGATAGAGAAGATCCCGGAAAATGTCATTCACAATTCTTGAAAGATGGCAGTGGCTTTACACAGTTCCGAAAAGCAATACAATATATTCAAGATCCCGTCACGGGATTAAACGCCGTCTTCCCACTCGTCACCTTTGCGGATCCGGATGAGATTGTAGGACCCTGAAATCCAGCTGGAGACACCCTGGTGATCAAAAAGTTCCGTAATCAACGGCAGGGGGTAGTGATCTTGTTCAGCCCTCGGTACAAAGAAAAAGAAAAAACCTGCCCAGCCGGAGAGAGGATTGCATATGAAAACCCTCTGCAGGTTCTCCTTGAGTATTCAGCCATGGCATCCTAAAAGCGGATAGACACGAACTCTGGAGGAGTGGTGAGGCAGGAGATCCACAGGGCAATCATAGTGAAGATGTGGTGGCAAGGTCTCCGCTTGTTTCTTAGAAAAAACATCAGAAAAGTCCCAGTAATAGCTGGCAGACCCTCCAGAGACTTGGAAGACAAAGTAGAGGACAAGACGGAAGTGGTGCACCAACTCATCGGGATTGGCATTCAGGACTTCCAACGCAGGATCTCACCAGTCTTCCAATTGAGAACCCGGTCATGTAGATTGAGCCAAGGAAGACCAAGAAGAAGAGACTGATGTTGGAGCGAGGCAGGACATAGAAGACCAAGTTTTCTTGATGTAGGGCTCCAACCTGAAGTCGGGAGGTTCCGTGCGGTACGGACCGGATCGGAAGAAGCTATCCACTTACAGAGGAATTACGAGGGGAGACTTGAGGGGACCCACGAATGTGATGCCGGAGATGAGAAGTGGATCACAAAGTCCCCCCGACCCGGAATCCAGGAATGTCGAGCACCTGCACGGCGTGGTCCAATGCCGACACTGAGGAGCACTGGAATAATCAGACGTGGAGAAGCTGAATTCACACTTAGCGGCTTCTGGAGGGGGTGTCTCTAATGTGAAGTTTCCCGGACGTTGGGGGCACACTGGACAAGTCCCGATGAGGTGCTTGGGACTGGCACAGTACTGACAGAGGTTTTCTTGAAACGTCTGGATCGTTCCCCAGGCATAAGCGAGCTCGTTCAACTGCATAGGCTCACCAGCAGACTGAGCAACCGGAGCTGGAACAGCTTCTGGAAGACGAGCCAACCGAGGCAGATGTGGAAGCCGGACTAGAGGTCACTCGTGCCGCAACTTTCAGCTTGTTCCAAGAACCGCATCTCTATCTGGGTGGCCAGGTGATAAGACCGCTCAAAGTAGTCGGCAGACCACGGGCAGCCAATGCATCCTTTACCTGCGAGGACAGACCTTTCTTAAAAGTGCACATAAGGCCGCCTCATTCCAACAGAGTTCAAGACGCCAAGGTTGCGGAACTGGACAGCGTATTCACCATGGTGGAGTCTCCCTTGGCGTAGGTTCAGTAGTGCTGTTTCCGCAGAGGAGGCTTGTGCTGTGGTCCTCAAACACGGACCGGAACTCTTGCCAGGAAGTTGGTAAAGGTGGCCGTAACTGGATCATTCTGTCCCACAGAGGTGTAGCAAAGGCCAGGGCCCTCAGGGTGAGGAGGCTGATGATGACTTGGAGCACTTGCTGACCAACTGAGATGACATTAGTTCATATGCAGCGTGCAGTGATGAATCCTCTGCACGCTGGGGATTGCCATGTATTTGTTAGGCATAGACAGACTCAGCCTAGGCTTGGTGCCGGTGGACAAGCCAGGATGACAGGCGCAAAGTCGCAGGGGTAGTTGCAGGAATTGCTGCCGAGTAGTCACCGGGACTTGATACTGAGGCCGGGAGTCAAGCAGATGTTGAAGAGTGGAAGCGACTTGGCCTAAAAGTTCTCCTTGGGCAGCAATCTGCTGCGACCTGCCGGGCGACAACACTGAAGTTCAGCCTGTATCTGATGTGGCTGCTTGGCGGGATCCATGGCGGATCTTACTGTCAGGACTGGGAGTCTGTGGACCCTCTGGACCACCGCGGGAGATGGTACTCGTCGACCTGGGACCGAGTCTAAGTGGCACCCGGTTTCAAAAACCCGTCGTAAAGCGGTGGGATACCCCCAGGTTGGTTCACAGGTGCGACTAGCCCGCGGTGGCTGCCAAGGCTGCAGGAACGACTGGCACACAGGAACACAGGAATCACAGGAACGCAGGAATCACAGGAACCGCAGGAACGGACTGGCACAACGAGAAACGCAGGAACAGACTGGCACACAGGAACGCCAGGAATCACAGGAACAACAGGAATCCAGGAGCGCAGGAATCACAGGAGAGGAAGTTTGAAGATCCGGCAAGGTTAACAGGAAGAGGCTGGAATTTAAAATCAGCCAGCGGCAATTAGATCACCGTTGGAGCCAGGGAGTAAGTGGCGCCAGGCATTAATTACTTTTCATACTTTGGTGTAGGGAACTGTGTGAAGTGTAAATTTTATTGCAAGATAAGCTGAGTTTCACATTGCTACCATTTTGGGGACTGCAACTTTGGATCAAAAATGGTTTACATTTTTTTTAAACTGTTTATTATTTTTTCATAAACATACATATAATATTCCAACATAAAATTTTACATTGGGATTCTTGTCTTAGCCAAAGCAGGTATTTTATTTTATTCACGACAGTCTATCACCTTGAGTTTGTTACGTAGATTTCTCTCTGCTTGGTACAGGTTTAGTTTGCATTATATGTTCTGTATGTTAAGCTGGCATTAAACTACACTCGAAATTATATTGCATATCATTCAAAGGCTTATTGGACAAGAGGTTAACATATAATCGTCGTAAACACAAAAACAGTAACCAAACAACAGTGACCTGATGTGATGTAAATGGCATAAAATTGGTTTGTTCTGACACTTAGGTGCTATTTTCCGTTACAGGGTTCATCCCGGAATGATTAGATTATATTTTGATAGATCAGGCATTTTGGGGTGCGGCAAGCCTAACATGTTGTGATTTTGGGGTGAATTGAATTTTTAAGTTTTAAAAAAAATGTAAAATATAAAATCATTTTTTTTACATTTTTTAAAACCCTCTAGGGCAGTGATGGCGAACCTTTTAGAGAACATAGTGCCCAAAAACTACAACCAAATCCACTTATTTACCTGATGGCCAATGTGCCATTTTAAACTAGTAACTTATTTCGCTACTGTTCTTTCCGCCTGAGGCCACCAATACAGTTGAAAGAAGGTGGGCAAATTCAGACTAATTGTTAGCTTCTCTCCTAGGGTCTCTCTGTTTAGAAAGAATGGTGGGTCCAGACAGAGACCTCCAAAGATAATGCAGTTCTGTCAACACCTTCTCACTTTTCAGCAGTTCCAAACAGTCAATGAAGTGCCGCTGTAAAATAGTGCTGTGCGCAGCATTTCATAGTTGCCTGGGACTTCAGGAAGATTAATGGATTTGTTCCTGTTTGGTGAACTCTGTCCTGGGCTGATGGCCTGAGTGCCCACAGAAAGGGCTCTGAGTGCCACCTCTGGCACCAGTGCCATAGGTTCGCCATCACTGCTCTAGGGTGCTTTAACCCTAAACAGTCTGATCTTCTTACACCCACGTATGGGAAAATGCACACCGTTATATCACAGTACAGAGATGATACACACAGTGATGTCACAGTACAGGGATAATACACACAGTGATGGTGCAACATCCCCCACCGGGGCCTAGCCTTTTCTTGGGGCCTGGAGACAGCCGGGGCCCGCAGTACCTGAGTGGTGCAGTTTGCGGCCTAAGCACGCTTGTGTCACGGTGCTGGTATGGGAACCGGAGGGCTGTCCCTACAGCCTGGCAGGTCTCCAGCAGGGTGGTGTTGGCAAGAAATGATGAGGGAGAGGCTGCTATAGCGGATACTCCCTGGGGCAACCCTTTGGTGTCTAGACGTATGAGTCTCTCGTTGTGGTGGACAGGGTTGCCCGTGATGGTGACAAGCGCGAGTAGCAGGGACCAGACGGAGGCAGAAACACTTACAGTTCTTTATTGGAACCAACAGGAACATATCAGCAACGTGCCTTTAACAAGATGGTGGAGTACTGGAGAGTACTTGGGGGAGCCACAGGATGTAGATCACAGCCTGGATGCAATGGCAGGCTGGGAGGTAGCTGTGTCCTGGAAGGAGCTTCAGCTTTATCCTGGATTGCTTCAGGTATCACCACTTAAAGTAGGATGAGGGGGCACGGTGACACAAGAGCTTACGAGTCTATGAGGATGAGGGGGTGACACAAGATTACAGTCTATGAGGATGAGGGGGTACACAAAGAGCTTACATTCTATGAGGATGAGGGGGGTAAGACACAAGAGATACAGTATATGAGGATAGGGGATAACAAGAGCTTACAGTCTATGAGGATGAAGGGGTGACACAAGAGCTTACAGTCTATGAGGATGAGGGGTACTCCATCCTGCCCCACCTCTCCCCAACCACTCACGAATATCTCCCACCTATACTTTGCCCCCCCAACTGATAACCCCCCCCACTAACTCATCCTCACTCCACACCGCTCTAGCTAACCCCACACAACCCTCCCGTGTTACAGACGCTATCCCCCAGAACTACCCCGAACCCACAGACACGCACGCACCCAACACTTCACTCCCCCAACCCAATCACTCCATTACGCGCAGCCTACACCTTTAGTTCAGTCCCCTCCAACCCGCGAATAACCCACAAGGACGCCACGCCTACTCCTCCTACCTTCTCACACCCGCCCCCACAAGGAAGCCACCACCCCCCCCCCCAAACCATACTCACTTCCCCCCCCCCACCCACTACCCCTATCTTCCCCCTTTAACACTCCTTCTAAGCATCCCTCCACGTTCAAGACTATGCCACATATAAGATTACCTATCTTCCCCAACACCAAACCAAACCAAAACCCTAAAAAAACAAGCTTACCAAGTGCTAATGAGGAGAGGAGGAGGTGACACAAGGCTACCAGTATATGAGGAATGAGGGCCCTGGTGACACAAGAGCTATAACAGTCTATGAGGATGAGGGGCGACCTGTCCCCTGGCCCCGTACACAAGGAGATTACAGATATGAGGATTGACCGGGGGTGACCACAAGAGGCTTACCATGTCTATGAGCATGCATGAGTGACACAAGAGCTTACAGTCTATGAGGATGAGGGGGTGACACAAAAGATTACAGTATATGAGGATGAGGGGGTGACACAAGAGCTTACAGTCTATGAGGATGAGGAGTTGACACAAGAGCTTACATTCTATGTGTATATGGGGGTGACACAGGAGGTATAAGAGCTTGGATAATGGTCCAGCCATTCTTTGTAAAGGAGCAGAATAAAATAATTTAATAAATAAAATACCTCTGCTTGAATCATTCATCAGCCGCCATCTTGTATACAAAGGTCATTGGGACTGCAGAGAAGCCTGGAGTTTGGTATCTGGTGTTTGCCGGATAACAGACATAAAATATAAAAGAGATAGGACACTGAAAGTGGTGACTTAGCAAAACTGCTAGATAGATAATGCTTGAAGGAAATCTACCCTCAAAACTAAGCACAATAAACCAAGGACACTTACTCATAGATCCAGACACAGTGATAGTGTTAATCTTCTTATATTTCTTATACATGGCCTCCTTCCTTCTAAAATCAACTTTTATGATTATGCTAATGAGCCTGAAGAATTCCTGGGGTGATTCCAGAGCCCCTTGGTGCTGTAGCTTCACAGGCTGTTAGACTGTCTTCCCCTCTACCTGTGCTTCCTAAGAATTTCCCCCTCCTCTGCCTGATATTATCTCCATACAGCATAGAAGATTCAACACACAATAGGAGGGGAAGTGCTCCTGCACACTGTAACAGCCTGTGAATCTGCAGGACGGAGGGCTCTGGTAACACCCCAAGAGCCCTTCAGGCTCATTAGCTTAATTTTAAAAGTTGATTTTAGAAGTAAGGAGGCCATGGATAACAAATATAAGAAGATTATCACAGTCACTGTGCCTGGATATATGATTAAATTCCCTTGGTTTATCCATGCTGGATGTTGATGGTAGATTTCCTTTAATATGTAATTTATAACAAACTTTTTCTGGTCACACTGGAACAAACACTTCATGTGACAGCTATAAATCAGGTCAATTGTGCACCATACCTTAATTTTATTGAAGATATTTAGTTCATTACTGAAATTTCATTCTTTTTAGGGACTCATTGTAGTTTTTAACAACCTTTAAATAATTTAAAAAGAACAAGTGAGTGTAAGAACAGTCCTCCTTCTCCTCTTATCTCTTCTCTCTTCATGATTCCTAAATGGCTTACTTACTGGGAATGTGAATGTTTCAGCCTAGATAGAATTTCAGTTCCCTGAGAGATGAGGTTACATGTCAATGGAAGAGGTAGGAGAAAGACAGAGGAATAGACTCATGGATCTGTATAGGGAATACTTTTCCAAGGTGCCGAATTTTTTAATAGTCTGTGATGTTCTTTAATGATCTTGATGTTGCTGCTTCTCTTTATGAGAGAAAGAGGGGAGCAAAATCTCTATTCTCTTGGTGTGCAGTGTATGGGAGACATGGTGGCAGCTGGTCTTTGCCCATCAGTTGGGGGAAAGGTTGAGTTGGTGCCTGAGAGGTAGAACCAGTGAAGATGGGGCTTTACATGAGGTTTGCTCTTTGTTTTACTCTTACAACATACAACAGTGTCAGCTTTAACAGTATTTCTGTATGTTGAGATGTGGGTGTGAATCCACCCTAATTCTGAGAGGTGAATGCTCAGTTTGTTGAAATAATAGTGGACAGAGACGAAAGTCTGTTGGCCAGCAGAAGGAGAAAAGCAGAGTAAAATACAGACACACAGATAAATAGTTCACTATTCACTCCTCAACACTGTACATCAAAGGAAATTATAATTTCACATTTGGGTATTGATTCAGATTTCCTTTCTAATTTGAATGGAAAGAGCCAGGACACGGATGTAGTTGCTTTGCTTAATATATTATTTAACCCACATAACCAGCGATTTTCCCTCTAAGTATCAGTTTTCCATATATATTCACAGATGCTATTTGAAGTAATCTCAGCATTGCAGTCTATCAGGTATCCATCTTCCACTTTAAACACCTTTCTCAGCAAGAAAGAAGCCTTTGTGGTTTTCTTTGTGTCACATACAATCGCCTGTCTTTAAGAGATCTATCTGCACTTGTGTTTAGCTGTGCAGAATTATCCACTTGGAGTTTTGTGTATATATTATATATATAGATATTAGATATCCATCAGCTGTATTATGTTTGGAGGGAAAAATCCTGTAATTTCAGGTCAGGACAATAGGATTGATTATATTATTTTAAGTTAGGAGTGTACACAGCTCATATATCATAGGGCCCCATAGCTAAACTTGACATGGGTCACTGTAATAGCAAATCAGTATAAATTATATTGAAATCTATGTCAACTCCTAACTTGCACAGTTTTCCAATTACATACATGGACAGAGACAATTAAGAGGTGGGTGTCTGCTAAATATTGTAGTGTATCAGCTGTCAGAGAGCCACTTATTAGTATTGTTCAATGTTTAAACAGCAGGTAACTAGCCATCTCCAGCAATACTTGATAAAACTGGCTTCCACAATAACCACTAGGGGGAGCTCAATGCATAGTAACATATACAAATAGCATGTAGTACAAAACCTTATACACTGAGCTCCCTCTAGTGGTGGCGGCTAAAAATGTCTTGAATTATGTCAGGAAGCAGAAGATTAGTTCTGGGTCCCATGGCAGTGGCATGGTTTTCTTACATGGTGGGTACACAACTCATTGGTCAGAGCTAGTGAGTTATAAAGAAGACAAGTAATTGTAAATGATTGTTACCATATAATCCATTACCCAAGAGGCTAAGCCTATTTTCTATGATCTTTTATTTTTTTATTCAAAAATACAAGTTGTCATCTTAATAGTCAGAAAACATCAGCAACCCAGGTTGTATCAACTATATATAGGTTTCCACTATTCGCACGATGGTAATACCATTTTTTTGTCATTTTCACAAAAAATATACAAAATACTTTTTTAAGGGCAGTGTTCTTGACCCAATGGATCAGATCATCACATTTAAGTTACTTGATCCAACTTCTGCCATTTTGAAAATTGGAATGGGTGCTTGTTTTTAGATTGGTCTGGATAAGGACCTGTTATAGTCTGGAGGGTTTGTCTGTGGGCCAAGAAATTTTTAAATTTATGTATGCAATATGGTGATGGATGACAAATTGTGTGTCTAGGATGAGGGAAGGGGGTAAGGGTACAATATTGGCCTGCATTCGTTAATATTACTGGAGTAACTCTTCATTGCTTCTATTAACATATTAAGATTTGCTATGCATTGCATCTCAGTAGTTGATAGGGGGAGCTGTTGTACAGTCTAAGTATGAAGTGATGTATGAGTACATGTTAGTGTGTGGTGGGGGATAGCTGGGGCAGAGCTATACATGACACAAAATAGCGTTCTGTAGCAAATTCTAATAATTAAAATATAATGATTTATTTCTACACCAAAATCTCAGCAAGTACAGCATAAATTTCCCTTTGCATAATGTTATGCAAAGGGAAATTTATGCTGTCAATGTTATTACGTAGTCCTCATACATTTTTTTCAAAAATCTTTTTGAATTACTTTAATGCTACTTGAGAACCAAGAAGTATCTTAAAAGTTCACATATGAAGGTTTTTTCATAAAAAATACAGGGGCTCGAAAATGGTTTGCAAAACAGTTTGTGTACAAGAGGCCTTAGGCCATTTTTGTTGCACAGACTTTTTTAGTGTGATGCCCTGCCCCCTTTTTCCAAGGCCACGCCCCATGTCATGTTGAAAAAGTGCCTAATGATGGTGGAAAACCTTCAATAAATGCGGTGCAAGAAAGTTTTTGGCCCTAATTACTGCCGAATTCTGGCTTAATACATTTCCCCCATTGGGGCTCATTTACTTACGGGCCCCGGCGGACCGCACTTTCGTCGGACATCCTGGCGATTTCCATTTTGCGCCACTGGGACAGGGATTTAAAAGGGTTTTTTGGCGCACGTGATCGGATTTTGGCGCAATCGCGCCGGCTTTCATGCAACAGAAATGGGTGTGTGTGTGTGGGGGGGGGTGCGGTCCTTCGTACTATCCAACGGATTCGGACAAACCTCAGGATTTAACTTCAAAATTGCGTGCATGCCGGCGCCGATGCGCCGAAATCCGATCGCGTGCGCCAAAATCCCGGGGCAATTCAGGGGAAATCGCCACAAATCGGAAATATTCGGGTAACACGTCGGGAAAACGTGAATCGGGCCCTTAGTAAATGACCCCTAATGTGTCTAGTCCTGAAGTGGAAAATTAGCTTTGCCCTAAAGCGATTAAATTGGTTTCTCTCTGTTGTACTTATAATTTTCTATTTGTGCCTGTTTCTATGCAGTGTACCCCTTATCAAATATCTTTTTATTTATGGAATTAATGTTGCTTCATAATTTAATAATAATAATACAATGGATCATGTACATCATACTTTTGACATACCTGCCAGAGAATAATGCAGGTGAGGAATCAATGCTAGAAGCCCACCATAGACTTCTGTAGCATCTTCTTTTTTGTAACATTAGGATAACTTGTGTAATATAATGGAGCATTGAAAGCCTATAGCAGTCATATGTGGCCATTAATGCTCATAAACTTCAACTAAATATTAAACATGAAAGCAGGAGGCAAGAACGCACCATTTCTTTTCATTTTATTTCATTAGGTGATAGACTTTTGTATCAAAGAAGACTAAAACATCAAGGAAGAGTCAAGACCTTGTGACTAAGCAAAACGTAGGTCATTAGCCACTTCACGAAGATCAACTAAGAAGAAGAGTAGTGGAAAAATCAAAGTGTAAAGATCAAAAGAGGTTGTAAGAATAAAGGATATAAGAAGACTTGCAGCCCCTATAAGCCGTCTTAAATTGGGAAAATTTAATTTAATGGGAGCTAAAAACCTGGTCAGGATCTCACTGAGGTGTTCATGTGGAGCTCAGAAGAGGTTACAATTGTGGACTTTAGAATTACAGATATGTTCTGTATATATATGTTGTACTTTCAGGATATACAGTATTGCGTACTTGTAGCAGTATATTCCCATAACTCTTGCTGACTTTCATACTCTTTTCGTTCTCCTCTGCATATGCGGGCGCACATTAAATCTGTGCATTCCTGTAGACTGTTTGCCAGTAAAAGTAGGAGAGAAATGTTCACTGGAAGTCAATTGCTCCATACACCGTGTAGTGGCCAGGATAGGTTACCACAGCTTTGTTCCTATTTCCATCAATGAGGCATGGATACTATATAGTGCAGTGGTGGCAAACCTATGGCACGCGTGCCAGAGCCCTCTCTGCAGGCACTTGTACCATCTCCCCTGCTTTAACAAAAGTTAACCATTGGAGCTCCGGCCAGGCAAGGAAGTAGTATTGCACGCCGAGAGCTCCAATGATACTGGCCCATTGCAGTCTGAAGCTGATCGGCTCTACCCTCACTAGTTTTGTCTTAGTGAGTTTTAGTGGCGGCCCCTCCTCCTCTTCAGCCTGGGGAAACAGTGGAAACAGAACAGAGAGTGAGGCAACAGAGAAGAAGATAAGAGGTCCAGAGCTGGTCACACAGAGCTGTGCACACTTACAGAGGTCCTGTCAGGTGGCTTTTGGACACTAAACCAACTATAAATACTTGTGGTTTAGTGTCCCAAGGCGCCCCATATGACAGCTGTCTGTGGACACATATATACTTGCCTGTATCTGAAGAGCTCATCACCTGCACAAGGCGGCTAATGAAGCCAGGATAACCCCACAGTAAGCACCCTATGCACAATGTAACCAGGTGCTATGCTGCATCACTGGCAGTGTCGCTGCGGACAGAGGCAAGTGTATATTTGGCCTCTGACAGCTGTCATATGGGGGAGCCCAAATTCACCTGTGCCTCCACCCCACAACAACCACTTTTCCCTATACACCACCTGCCAAATTGGATTCCCCAATCCTTCACCATGCCCCTTCTTTGTATTTACCACATATGAGTTAAACCCAGTAATGGAAAATAGCATCCAATGTTGAAAACGCCACTTTTTTTGCCATTTTTCAAAATCTAATAAAATGTTATGAAAAGTGGTCAAAAGGCTGTACAGTCCTCAAAATGGTAGCACTGAAAGCATCATCTCATATCACGAAAAAATTACACCACACACAGCTCCATACACCAAAGTATGAAAAAGTTAGCGCCAAAAAAATTAGCACCAGAAGAGGGGTAAATGAATTATTTTTTTTTTGCAGAGGAGGTTTTAATTTTTGTAAATGTATACAAACATTATTAAACCTATGTAAATATATTATCCCTGTGATCGTACTGACCCACAGAATAAAGTAGACACGTCGTTTGGGGTGCACAGTGGAAGCTGTAAATACCAAGTCTACAAGAAAATGTCACAAATGCGTTTTTTCAACAATTTTACTGCATTTGGAATATTTTATCACTACAGGGCAGTACAGGGCATTGGATATTAAATACCGTCACTATGAAGTGCAATTTGTTACGCAGAAAACAAGCCGTCACAGAGCTCTTTGACAGTGGGGAGCAAAAAATGGAAACACAAAAACAAAAAGGGGGTAAAGATGGCAATATTTGGTCCATTAGCAAGCTAACTTATCACAGTGCCCTAGTCCCTGCATCTACTCAGGACTACTGTTACTCAGTATGTGGCGGTAATATTCCTCGCTGAATGGGAGTAATACCAGAATGATGCTATTTATGTGGTTGTAAAGGTGGCATCATGATATTGCAGTATTATTTGTCTTATTGTAAGGTGGTATTGTGGCAGTATTGGGCTAAATTTCTGTGTTGGCACCTCGCGATGGCTTTGGTTTCAGTTTAGGCACTCAGTCTCTCAAAGGTTCGCCATCACTGATATAGTGTATGGAGCAGTATAGTTCATATGACAAGCACAACTCTGAGTTTGACACATATTGGACTCGACCTGATCTTGATGACCTCTGGTAAGAAAAGTTCATTACTAATAGTCTATTCTTGTAAACCACTTTATAGCAGAGTCACTTTGATTACTTAAAAAGAGGAAAAGCATGGGCAAATAAAAAAAACAAAGCTCATAGTCTGGAAATTTATAGTGTTGAGGTTATTGTGGAATGATATTTTAGGAAGAAGTGTTCCAGAGCAGGATGTTCAGTCATCTAAGTAGGAGAACATTGCGGGAATTCTGGACAGACTGCTCAGGAACTCTGTGAGGTGTACACGTTTTTTCTTCCAAGAATCAACTGTCCATAGATTCAGTGAAAGCTGAGTAATTGAAAAACTCAAAGTACAGTATCCATTTCGGTAGAACACGTTCTGAATGAGAAACACTTTGTAGATGACAGTGACAGTAGGTGATGGATAAGCACAGGAGGCTCCATGCCAGGTATTTTAATGAGATGCTAAGCAGGAAATGCTCTGTATCTACATCTCATTTCTATCAGTCTGTAAAACTGTGAGCTGCAAATATTATGTGTGAAAGCCTGGCACAGAGATGACATTTTTACGTGTGGACACTGATGTTTGTTCTGGATCGTGCAGAAAACCACTGGCTGCGCTAGGCAAAGAAGCTCTGTTTGTGTAAGAGGAAGGATGTTTGACCTGCTTTAAAAAGAGAGAATGGCAAATTATATCATATAGTACATGGGTGAAAATGAGGGCTGTCATAGTGGTGTCATATCATCAATAAGGTCTTATGGGTATTTGTGGACATGCTATTGTAAAGGGACCCCAGTAGTAAAAGATAGGCTCCAGTATTTGTTGGTGTTGGGTTGTCTTCTGCTAGACTGGGTTGTACTCTAATGGAACACTTCTTTATATGCAGTACTATTAAAATATTGCTTAAAGTATTTGTTCTTCTTTGAACTGGAAAATACAATTTACTTATAAAGATATATTACAAAAATTATTGGTGCCATGCTGGCCTTCAGAGGTGTATATGCCAGGGGCCCTGGAGCCCGGAAGCACTTGTGCTTCATTAACATAAAAATAAAGAAACCCTAATAATATAATATATAATATTTCTCATCTTGCTTCTGGGTAGATTACGGGTTAATAAAGATGAAATCTATCTGTAGATTTGGGATACTAAACCACCTGTAGGTCTGGCGCAGGTACACTGCAGCCTCCCTGAAGCATTGCACAAGTGCTGGCAGCACCAGAGATGGGTCTCATATCTAGGAAAATATATGTGAAAAGTAAAAAATAGGCTGCACACCAAAATGTAAAAAAGAGTGGGTACTTTATTCACCCAAGTGCTACGTTTCGAATTTTCTTCAGAATCATTTCTCAAGCCAAGTGCCAAGGACACAAGTTCATTCATATATACGAATATCATACAATCATGTAACATTATCATGTGATCAAATGCATATATCAACACCACAATACATTTTCTATGTGAGAATAATGTGTACATTTAAAGATACATTTTTACTCTTCAGCAGTGATGTTAACAAATTCATACATTGCACATTGCATTACATTACATTGCGCAACTGAAGGATTGCACCTGACACACTACACAGCTCTTAGATCCTGCAACCCGGCGTTCTAATAATACCACTGCGCATGTCTACTAATGTAGATAGAAATCCTAGTGCAACCAGCCAATCACATCTCCCTATTTGCAGCACACCCCTTCTATGCGCGCCTAGTGTCTTTAAATCAGGATACTTCCAGGCTACCTCTCGGTTGTACAATTTGGCGCATGCGCATAAACACCTACTACAGTATGGCAGTATATGGGGATTTTCCTCCTCATTCATTACAATGTGCTATCAGAAGGGGTTAAAACGAAATAGCCTTGGGTCTTCGGAAGACCCGAGGCTACCATGGAGACGGATGGCCGCTAGGCAAGATGCGCCCATGCGCCGCTATCTTTTTGAGGCTGCCGGCAGCTTTGCCGGCAGCCATCGCTGTGATAACACCCGCGATCGGTGCTAGCACCGATCGCGGGTGTTAACGGTAAGTCTTTGCTGCAATATGCAGCAAAGACTTACCGGCTATGAAGAGGGATCAGCCCGTGAACCCTCTCCATGCAGCGGGACTCGACTGCTGCCGTGAATACACGTGAATCCCCTATATTCTCCTACCGGAGATCTAAAAGACAGATTAGTGCATGCGGATGTAGGCACTAAAAAGACATTGAAACAAAGCTATTTAACAACTGGAAGATGTGGCAGTTTTCCGTGCCTAAACTGCATTAATTGTAGTTATATGAAGAAGGGCACCCATTTCATACATCCCAAAACTGAGAAATATTTTGAGATTAAACACCGACTAACATGCAATTCAGAGTTTGTAATCTATGTTTTACAATGCCCATGTAAATAAATTTATGTAGGGGAAACAACATTGGAATTTTATTTATTTTATGAGTATTCCCCATATATAGGGATGTGCAACGTGGTAATTTTTGTTTATCATTTATTCCAGACACAACACTGAAGATGTTTGTATACACACAGAATCACACTTGGAGTACCGACACAACAGTCATCTCCCGTAACGGTGTCCTCCCATGAAAAATATGAGAACCGATGTAACCAGTTAAATCGAAGTTGCTTAAAATGCCTCCTGTTTTAGTTTAAAATCCCCCCACCCTATGGAGATTGCCAGGAAAATACCTGGAGAGGACAAAGAACAGAAGTTTTACCGCTTAATACGTATAGGGAAAGTTGGTATAGCACGCTTGACTGTTTTATACAGCTTAGTGGTTCTCTGAACAATCCCGTAGATAAGGCCTTAGAGTTGGGGCATTATTGCCCATAAGCAATATGGCAGAGTCTGTAGATAGTCCTCGTAGTATAGGTGTTTATGCGCATGCGCCAAATTGTGGTGCCCAAGAGGTAGCTGGGAAGTATCCTGGTTTAAATACACTAGGCGCGTGCACAAATTGTAGTGCAGAGCAGGCATATTAGGGGTGTGATGCAAATAGGGAGATCTGATTGGCTGGTTGCACTAGGAGTTGTTTCTACATTAGTAGACATGCGCAGTGGGATTATTAGGATGCCGGGGAGCAGGATCTAAGAGCCGTATAGTGTGTCAGGTACAATCCTTTAAATGTATACATAGTGATCACATAGAAAATGTATTGTGGTGTTGATACATGGATTTGATCACATGATGTCACAATTGTATAAGATTTGTATATAATAATGAACTTGTATTCTTGGCACTTGGCTTGCGAAAGGATTCTGAAGAGGATCCGAAACGTAGCACTTGGGTGAATAAAGTACCCACTCATTTTTACATTTTGGTGTGCAGCCTATTTTTTATCAAGAGGTGGAGACTCAAACCACTGAGAAGGGCGAGCACCCGAACTAAGTTTTTTTAGAGTGGTGCAGCTGTGAACTTGATTAATATAGAAAAATATATGTGTTTATTTTTTTTATTAAAGGCCACTGACCAGTATAACATGGGGCAATTTGGAACATTCAGCCACAGGTCCATAAAGACCAACATTTGGTGTCCCGAAGCGCATTGAAATATTACATTCTACCTCAGATCACCATATTTTGTCTTGTTCTAACAAAAAGTATAATTTAAAAAGTTGACACAGTTTTTAAAATGAGCCCAGATATGTACATTTAACCTGTATTGTGGGATAAATATTACAAGTTTGCCTAAAGGGTTACTTTTCTGGAGTACAAATGATAATGGTGGAAGAGGGGCCCATATATATATATATATTTTTTAAAATAATATCAAATTATGAGAATTAGGATGAGTTGTAAATAATATGCAGAATGGAAGAAAACACAGCAGCACTATCAGGTTTTGCCCCTGTTACGCAACCTTAGGTTTTCTAATGGTTAATATTATCCACTGAGTGAGCTCAAAGAAATCACACCAAGACAGAAGTATGGTATAATATCTCTCTGTGGAGAAGTGATGCCATGCAAGGCTAGGCAGATGTGAGATGCTTTATTTGTGTCATAAATGATTATACAGAAACTTTCAGAAGGGCAGGACCTGGGCTTGGTTAGTTGGGGATAAAGAAGTAATGTCCATAGTTCATTGGCTAGTAAATTAACACATGGGCATCGCAGAAGCATAAGGCATTTCTTTCCCTGGAATAGGCATTATCTGTAAATCACTAGTGCCATTTGTAAAACATCTTGCATTCCTCGGTGCAGAGGAGGGCACTATGATCAATCTTCATCCACAGTCTGGCATCATCTTAGTTTCAGCATTTAGCAAGCATAAAAATAAAAGCATTTTCATTAATCGTATAGCAATGCTTCACAGCACTTCTTAGGTTTTCAGTGAATCAGAGACTTTCTTTATTCATCAATATGTGCAGCATTAATCATTATCAAGCATTATTAATAATAAGATATTAATATTGAAATATAAGCTATTTGGAAGGTATTTATGGAACCAATATGGTAGGATTATAAGTTTAAGTAGATGGAACTGAATTTTTAAATCATTTTTCAATCTTATCAACTGATTTGGGGGTATTGGTGGACAGTAAAACCAGCTTTACCGTCCAGTACCATGGAAAATAAAATTATGCAAATGTTTCAAGAGAGGAGTAGATGGCATTGATTAGTACTTATAGGACCGTATAGAAAAAAAAATTTCAGCATAATTTCTATACTGATGGCTAAGACAAAATCCTGAAAACTGCAAAGGATAAGACAATGGGTCAGATTTATCAAGCTGTCCTAAAGTCAGAATATTTCTAGTTGCCCATGGAAACCAATCACAGCTCAGCTTTCATTTTACCAGTGCTCATGAATATTTTAAACGGGAGCTGTGATTGGTTGCCATGGGCAACTAGAAAAATTCTGACTTTCAGACAGCTTGATAAATCTGCCCCAATATGTGTCCTGGAGTGAGTTCTGCACACTCATCCTTTCTGTGTGGTCCGGTTTGGTTTGGGAAACCCTACTTCTTCAATGACATATCAAAGTCAATGGTCGGCTTCATTCATATTCAAAGCCGACTTTCCTTCTGAAACTTAACTGGTTGGGTGGCTTTCCAGTGATCTCCTGTAAGACTTTATTGAAAGGTTTCTTTCACTTCCTCTGCTCACTGGAACACAGACAAACCGAACACAAGGGAATTATTATGATTTTTCTTTACAGAAAAGCCTTTGGAGTGAACATTAGGTAGTCTGTTTGAGGCGATTCCCTAGGGTATCTAAAAATACCTCAGCAGGGATTGCAGAGGGATAATCGAGCCTGTAGCTCTCCAGGTTCAGAAAGGCTGTGAGAAATAAATGGAAGCTTCGGAACAGTGATTTTACAGGAGGACAGAAAGTTTTGTGCTTACACAGAAGGAACCAGTCTGTCCCCACTTGCTCAAAGTAACCACCATCCCTATGGTCCTCCCGGAAACTTACCTTAACCATAACTACGTTAAATAAAAAGTAAATAATTTCTAAATCTTGTATGAAGAAAGCAGGGTAAAAAACACAAACAAAAACTGATAACATAAAATTGTTCTTCAACATCAGACTGGTAGGTGTCCCGCAGTCCTATAGATCAGCTGTTCTCCGCAGGTGATAAACAGAGAATGGAACAGACAGCTCAGTTCTCTGTACTGTGGTCAGATCAGGTTACTGCAGGTCACTGCACATTGATCTGAATAGGAGCAAAGCAGAAAATGAAGCTCTCTACTTCACATGCTGCTGCTTTTATCCACTGCTGGAAAGGGTTGTTTTGAGGGGCTCTTGGGACCCCCACTAATCTGAAAATGTTGACCTATTTAATGTTGAAAGCAGAAGTTTACATAAACTATATAAAATGACATTCTTGTCTCGCTGACATGAAATCAGAATAATACTCTTTTAGGTCAATTAGGTTTATCAAAATTGTTTATAGTTGCCGAATTCCAGAATAATGAGAGTATTTATGGCACTTTTATTACTTTCTGCAAAGTCAGAATTTTACATACAATAAGACTACTATGCCTTAAACCAATTTCTGAGCAGACCATAAAAGGCTTTAACCCCTTAAGGACGCAGCCAGTATATAGTTTAAGGCTCAGCCCTATTTTTTCGTAATCTGACATGCATTGCTTTATAAGGTTATAACTTTTGATTGTTTTTTCGGCACGTGTTGTATGTCATTTTAGTGGTAAATTGTGGCTAAAACGTTGCATTTATAAAATGTGAAACAATTTCATTTTAAGACAAGTAGTTGTTTCACGTAAATTGGTTACTAAATAGAATTTTCTGTATGTCTCCTTTATGTTTTCCGGGAAAGGTATAAAATATAGAATGGCGTAAAAAAGGGAGACCAAATAACGTTCATATTGTAGTATTATTGTGGTAACCAATATGGGTGCTCAAAAGGAGATTGAAATGAGGCTCACCAGTTTCAGTTGTGCTAGGTTAGGCAAAACTCTATTTTTGGTTGTTTGGTGCTGGTATACATGCCTTCAGGTGCTGCCTTTAGACATGGGTTATCAAGACACGGTTGCCACACCGGTCTGGATTCGGCTTGGAAGGGTACAGGAAGGGCTGTCAGGAATGGTGCACACAAGCATCCATGCAATGAAGCGATTTGTAGTGAAAAACTTTTTATTTGGTATCTCTGGAACACACAGGGGCAGATTTACTTACCCGGCCCATTCGCGATCCAGCGGCGCGTTCTCTGCGGTGGATTCGGGTCCGGCCGGGATTTATTAAAGTAGTTCCTCCGACGTGCACCAGGTGTCGCTGCTGTGCTGAAGAGCATCGGAACGCACTGGAATACACCGAGCCGGGCTGAGTGAAGTAAGTGCAATTTTCACAACTCATTTTTTTTTTAAATGCAGCAGTTTTTACGAATCCGCCGGGTTTTAGTTCGGCCACACCCCCCGATTTCCGTCGCGTGCATGCCAGGGCCGATCCGCCACTATCCGATCGCGTGCGCCAAAATCCCGGGGCAATTCAGGGGAAATCGGCGCAAATTACAAATATTCGGCTAACTCGGGAAAACGCGAATCGGGCCCTTAGTAAATGACCCCCAATGCGTTTTGGAGTCAACCATGACTCCTTTATCAAGTGAAAATCCCGAGGCTGACCTATATACATACAGCACAGTTATACTTATGTATATTACAGTGATACACACATATAATACAGACACACATATATGAACAGTACAGACATATGCACATATACATACTGTATATACAAACATATATGTATAATACAGACACACACATATATGTATAATACAGACACACACATATATGTATAATACAGACACATACATATGAATATTATAGACCTATGCACATACACACATACACAGATATTTATAATACAGACACATGTACAGTGGGTAAAAAAAAGTATTCAGACCCCTTTACATTTTTCACTATTTGTATCATTGCAGCCAATTAGTAAGATCATTCATATACACTCTGCACCCCATCTTGACAGAAAAAAACAGAAATATAGATATGTTTGCAAATTTAAGTATTCAGACCCTTTGCTGTGACACTCATATTTAACTCGCATGCTGTCCATTTCCTTCTGATCCTCCTTGAGATGGTTCTACTCCTTTATTGGAGTCCAGCTGTGTATAATTAAATTAATTGGACTTCATTAGGAAAGGCACATACATGTCTATATTAGACTTCAGAGCTCACAGTGCACGTCAGAGCACATGAGAATCATGAGGTTCAAGGAACTGCCCAAGGAGTTTGAGGCAGAATTGTGTCAAGGCACAGATCTGGCCAAGGTTACACTAGAATTTCTGCAGCACTCAAAGTTCCTAAGAGCACAGTGGCCACCATAATGCTTAAATCGAAGAAGTTTGGGATGACCACAACTCTTCCTCAACCTGGCCAAAATAAGCAATCGTGGGAGAAGAGCTTTGGTGAGAGACATAAAGATCAGTGGGAAAGAGCTACAGAGATGCAGTGGGGCGATGGGAGAAGGTTCCACAAGGTCAACTATCACTGCAGCTCTCCAGCAGTCGGGGCTGTATGGCAGAAGATGCCTCTCCACAGTGCAAGATATATGAAAGCTATGAAAGTTTAAAAAAAAAACACCTGAAGGACTCGCAGACTGTGAAATAAAATTCTCTGGTCTGATGAGACAAAGATTGAACTTTTTGGTGTTAATTCTAAGCGGTATGTGTAGAGACGACTAGGCACTGCTCATCACCTGCCAAATACAATCATAAAAATGAAACATGGTGATGGCATCATAATGCTATGGCGGTGTATATCAGCTGCAGGGAAGGACCACTGGTTGCAATTTAAGGAAAGATGAATGTGACCAAGTACAGAGATATCTTGGATGAAAACTTCTTCCAGAGGCTCTGGACCTCAGACTGGGCCAAAGGTTCACCTTCCAACAAGACAATGACGTTAAGCACACAGCTAAAATAACAAAGCAGAGGCTTCAGAAAATCTCTGTGACCATTGCTGACTGGCCCAGCCAGAGCCCTGATATAAACCCAATTGAGCATCTCTGGAGAGACTTGAAGACTTGGGAACTCACAGAACAGTGGGCAAGCACAGGTGTCACTTCTGTATCCTTGCAGGGGGCACCGGTGTGATTCAAAACTGCATTTTCCCCACTACTTCATTAGCGCAAACACACATGCGCCCCTGCCCACAGACCAGAGCAGAGGTGGCACTCTATACATCCACCTATGGCTGCCTACCCTGCGTCCTAGCCCTGTCAATTATGGAAATGCTTTTAAAGTCTAAAGAGAGATTTTCAAAATTTCATTGAGAAATATTAAGGTCTATTTTAAGGTATTTTGGGTGTGTATTTTTTACTTTATATGTCTCCCACGAGGTCATAAAAGACTCCTGGGGGGCATTTGCACAGTTTTAATTTTTTTTAATTTAGAATTTTTTTACCGTATATACTCGAGTATAAGCCGACCCGAGTATAAGCCGAGACCCCTAATTTTACCACCAAAAACTGGGAAAAACTACTGACTCGAGTATAAGCCGAGGGTGGGAAATGCATTGGTCAAACCCCCCCAGTAGTATACAGCCTGCCAGCACCCTGAAGAATACAGCAGCCCCTAGTAGTATACAGCAGCCCCTAGTAGTATACAGCAGCCCCCAGTAGTATACAGCAGCCCCCAGTAGTATACAGCAGCCCCCCTGTAGTATACAGCAAGCCCCTAGTAGTATACAGCAAGCCCCTAGTAGTATACAGCAAGCCCCTAGTAGTATACAGCAGCCCCCCTGTAGTATACAGCAGCCCCCCTGTAGTATACAGCAAGCCCTTAGTAGTATACAACAGCCCCTAGTAGTATACAGCAGCCCCCAGTAGTATACAGCAGCCCCCAGTAGTATACAGCAGCCCCCAGTAGTATACAGCAGCCCCCAGTGGTATACAGCAGCCCCCAGTGGTATACAGCCTGCCCCTAGTAGTATACGGCCTGTCCCTAGTAGTATACAGCCTGTCCCTAGTAGTATACAGCCTGCCCCTAGTAGTATACAGCCTGCCCCCACGGCCCTTAAAAAAATAAACTTAAAATACTACACCCTCCGATGTCACGCGGCTCCCCGATGTCGGCGCGACTTACCGATGTCCCCGATGTCAGCGCTTCCCATCTTCTTTCTTCTCCGCGGCTCCTCTTCACTCTTCTCGCGCCCATGCTTTCTTCTAGCAGGCGCATACTATGACGCGGCCGCTGCTGACGTCATAGTATGCGCGGCCATGAAGAAAACATGGCCGCGTCGATGATAGAAGAAAGAAGAAAGAAGAGGAGCCGCGGAGAAGAAAGAAGACGGGACGCGCTGACATCGGGGACATCGGTAAGTCGCGCCGACATCGGGGAGCCGCGCTGACATCAGAGGGTGAGTATTTAATTTTATTTTTTTAAGTGGGTAATTTTTTTGGGTAATACACTCGTGTATAAGCCGAGGGGACGTTTTTCAGCACATTTTTTGTGCTGAAAAACTCGGCTTATACACGAGTATATACGGTAATTTCTATTTTTTAACCAGTAACCAGGCCATCTATAAGAGCCCCAGTTACTGAGGGAAACAAGCAATTGCAGACAACATGCAAAAATTCAAGGCAGATAGCAGAGGATCAGAAAGAAGCTTCAGTCTGCGATTGTGTCGCACGCGATCGGATTGTGGCACGGCTGCGCTGGCTTTCATGCAACAGAAATCAGGAGACACCTGTCAGATGATCCGACTAATTCGGATTGAGCGCGGGATTTAACTTTCAAATTGTGTTGCAAGATAATGTACTTACATACCCCAGGAAGAAGAAGGTGAACTCCGGGGACCTGAGCGGGGAAGCGACACATGCAGGATATCAGGCGCATGATCTTAGTGAATCGCAGCACAGTGCATTATCTTTCGGACAATGCACTTTCTGTCAACTACTCGGACCAGGTAAGTAAATGTACCCCAATATTACAGATCAGAAACATAGTCACAGAACAAGGCAAGGGTAAAACATAGGGAATTAGCAGGCTACATATACCATATATGAGGACTAGAATACCTAGGAACCTTTGCTTAGGCACCAGTAAATAGGGAGTGCAGAGCTATATAAGCCCAGGAAAGTTGGGGCTATATAAGCCTAGGGCGCTCTGGCCGTTTAAGATTTAAGGATTCCTGTCTTGTGTTTTGCTTTTTTGTACCCAGCAGCTATATGATGTCATTAATTCCAAGTGATTTGCACTTTTAATTTTTAAATGGCAATATATCAAAACTAATATATGAGAGGAAGTTGTAAAAAAGATTTCCTACTTGATTCCTGTGGATGTTTTTCTGTAGTTTGCTGTTGTTATCTGACAAAACACAAGAGAGGGCCCTAGTACAAACAAAGTATAAAGGGGACCTTAACCTCCAAGTACACAGCAATTTATCTCAGTAACACACTGGTATTCTCTGTGTATTGGTGGCACTGAATGGGAGCCCATCTGCAGTAATATATTCTGACCACTGCACTGGGAACAGAGCTGTCTGGTGATATCCTCCGTGTATAAGCTGCTGAGCCTGTATCATCCTTTTTTTTTAAAGTTGAATAAAGACCTTTAAAACCTAAAGAGAACCTGTCAGGCAAATTAGCCACCCAAAACTAAATATATTTTCATAAACTGCCATTAGAAAGCCTTACCCTAATCTCTACATTGTCCTTCTGCATGCCTGTAAAGTCAAACTTTCAGGTCCTAAAGCTGTATGCAAATGACCTGAATGGGTCCAATAAGTCATTATCTGTACCTCCCAACTTTTCAGAAAGAGAAACTGTGATAAATACACAGTCAATTTTTTCCTTTTTAACAACATGAAATTATGCCGGGGTATAATAAAGCCTATGCCCTCCACTTTCCGACATATACCCATCACAATGTATATACATGTACCCCTTAATATAGATACACCCTGTATATACATGTACCCCTCATTATAGATACACAAAACGAGCTGTGTCAGGCAGAATTTTGGGTTGTTTTCATGGCTTCCACAACAAACTTGTTAACTTTGTCGCCACCCTGCTGTGTAATCCACAAAAAATACTGGCAAACTTTTATCATTTACCGATATTATTTCAGCGCTTCTTGCGCATCTGTTTACATTCCCCTCACCCGGCATATCCTAAACTTATAAGAACGCTACTACACTTGATCTTATACAAAAGGTTCTTAGAAGTGCTGTTTGGGGAGTAGCCTAGAGACAGGGGCTTGGATTGGCGAAAGCTCGCCTGGCAGCGGAGCGCCAGCTCCATGCCAAGATCCAACTAACATAGTTTTAACTGCAGCACCTTTAATCTACTACTAGTTCACTGCCTCCATACATGGTCCCCTTATCAAACGAGCTGTGTCAGGCAGAATTTTGGGTTGTTTTCATGGCTTCCATGTTAACTTTGTCGCCACCCTGCTGTGTAATCCACAAAATATACTGGCAAACTTTTATCATGTACCGATATTATTTGAGCGCTTCTTGCTCACCTCCTTTGGTTCCTCTCTGCCACCCATTGGTTTGAAGCCTGAGTCCATTTAGGGTATGTCGCCATGCCACTCTCTAGCCTGCTGCCGCTGCCTCTGCATGCCGTCCCCTATAGTGTCAGGGTCAATTATTGCATGTTTTAGATGCTATCTAGCTTCATTCTGTCACTCTGTCATGGCCATGCTGTTGCCCATAATTTTGGCATAATGGTGCGATTATGCAGCCTCAGAGGCATCCATGCATGCTGCCCCTGCTGTTTCCTGTCCATTTCCGTGGTGTTTCCATCCTTTTCTGAGGTTCCCAGGTGTTTGGCCAAGCTTCCCTGTGCAGAGCCTTGGTCCCCTTGAAAAATGCTCGAGTCTCCCATTGACTTCAATGGGGTTCGTTATTCGAGACGAGCACTCGAGCATCGGGAAAAGTTCGTCTCGAATAACGAGTACCCGAGCATTTTAGTGCTCGCTCATCTCTAGTTATTACATAATTAACTTGATCCCGACCACCCAGAGGGTCTTGGGTCTGCAGCATTGTCTTTCAACGTTGTTGCAGTTGTCATCTGTTCCCGAGGTAGCAAGAGCGGGTACCGGGCTGTCTGACCTGAGGGAGAAGGTAGTATTATGTATTACTGCTTCTGCCTTCTCCTATCTTCACTGTATAGGGCTATGTAGTCAATAGAAGAGCCAGCACTGCTGCTTATCAGAGCTGCTGGGTCTAATCAGACCTAGAACAGATCTGATCAGACATTTCCCACAACTGGTCTTTTTCCCCTACAACTGGGGCTCTTTTAGATGCCCCAGCTACAGATGAAAAATAAAAATATGAAAAATAAACAGTATTTTAAAATAAACAATAATATTTTCCAATAAAATGTAAAAAATGTTCCACAACACACTAAAAAAACATAGTCATAGCCGCCCATTTGGCTAAGACTATACATTTTATATATCAAAAAGACTTTCACACACCAGTGAATTCATTTAGAATTGTCATTTTGAGTTAAACATTTTTAAGGTATTTCCCAATAAAGGAAATTATGACCCTTAAACCAATAAAATGTTCTAAAATGTCCTGGTCATTCAAGCCTTTTCAAGGCCTGTTTAAAAAGGGCAGGGCCGGCCCAAGCACTTGGCATACCTGGGCAAGTGCTTGGCCCCAGAAATGCTGGGGGGCCCACATAAGGCTGTATATAATGAATCCATGGGGGTGAGGAGAGCTGAATCTAATAAATCCATAAAGTGAGTGGGGCTTTATATAAAATAACATTGAGGGTTAAACTAGGGAAAATTACCAAGGAAACAGGAGGCTGTTTCAGTTTCTGAATCTTTAATGCTGCCAAATGAGTTCACTTCAAAGGGGCCTACTGAGGCTCTATCGCCTAGAAGCCTACTGAAACCTGGAACCGACCCTGATAAAGGGGTTAAGTAAGGACAGACAAATGTAGCACTATGTACACAGACATGGTACTATATACTATACCCCAGTGGTGGCGTACCTATGGCACGGGTGCCAGAGGTGGCACTCAGAGCCCTCTCTCTGGGTACCCAGGTCATTACCAAAGAGGACTCAATGGGGCTCATTTACTAAGGGTCCAAATCCCGCACCGCACTTTCGTCGGGTTTACCTGGGATTTTGGCTTTCACGCGACAGAAATAGGGGGGCATGGCCGTCGGACAACCCGACGGATTCGGAAAAAACGCAGTTACATGCACCGAGAAGAAGCAGGTGAACACCGGCAGACCTCGGCGCAGCAGCGACACCTGGTGGAATCCATGCCGGAGAATGCGCCGCTGGATAGCGACTGGACTGGGTAAGTAAATCTGCCCCAATGTATCTACTTGCACTACCAGACAGCCCAGGGCTGTCACGCTCAATGTCATTATAAAGAAACAGCGGTGCCTGGAACTACAGGAGGAGTGGGAAGGTGTGGACAGATCAAAATTATCATTGTTACTCCTTCTGTACTGTATTGGTGTCCTCAAAAGACTGACACGATTAAAAGCTATAACAGAGCGGGCAGCAATAAGTTAGGGAATAAATTGCCATGTTGGCACTTTGTGATAAACAGGTGGGTATGGGTTG
Organism: Engystomops pustulosus; assembly: GCA_019512145.1. Classification (NCBI taxonomy): domain Eukaryota; kingdom Metazoa; phylum Chordata; class Amphibia; order Anura; family Leptodactylidae; genus Engystomops; species Engystomops pustulosus. Next base: position 35,893,560 of record CM033650.1, on the reverse strand, counting down.
TAATTAAGGCACTTGGTCTCTACGGGTTCGCCATCACTGCTATACCCCTTTCAAGTCTCTATGCTGAAAGGTAGCACTTCATGTTCTTTGACATTACATACAAAAAATAAAAAAGCTACAACTTATAAAACAAAAATCAAACACATAAATGTGTTTTTAAAGATGTATGCAATTATAAAATCCTTTAAGTGACCAGTCCCAGAGGATTATAATAATATTTTTTTTGGCTTAGAAAATTGATGCAGATTTCACAGTCATTGGCTACTAATTTGGCTGTATTTCATGCCTATGCCCTATGCCTATTTTCGTAAAGGTATTAACAGAAAGTCCCCTGTGTAAAATATGCCAGAGGGAATATATGATTGCATAAGGTCTAGTCACTTTGAGGCTGTTCCCCAGCCCCCCTCACAGTCACATAATGGAGTGTTGTTCACATTTCACACTTGGTGCTAAAACGGAAACTTCTATGTACATGCTGTGTAAATTGGGATTTAGGACCATGGACACTGCACACAGCTGAGGCCTGTTTGTTACTGTTCCCCGCTGGGCTGTGCCACAATTAATCAAGCTTTCTACGTTTTGGTTAATTGTCAGCCCCCAATAAATTGTTTTATTTTTTGGCAGTGTACCAGGTCTGATAATTTCACAGTCTTGAGTCTGATGTTCACACAGTAGCAGACTGGAAATAGATGGGTGGGGGGAATACGTAGACCTTATGTCCGTTGCTATCTGGATCAGTTAGTATAAAGATTCACTAGTCTGCAAAACTTTCTATTTCAGTTTTAATGGCAAATAAAAAAGAACAATAATTTTATTAATTTATACTCAGTTTGATTATTTAAAGGTATTATTGTTCTATTTTTCAATTTTCTAATTTTCAATTGAATTTTTGTCTCATAAAGTTAAATAATGTAACAGTATTTTATATTTTCCTATGAAGTGTCTATATATGACAAATACCGTATATCCTTCAAAAACTTCTCATTGTAATTACAGGCAGTCCCCGGGTTACGTACAGGATAGGTTCTGTAGGTTTGTTCTTAAGTTTAATTTGTATGTAAGTCGGAACTGTATATTGTATAATTGTAACCCCAGCCAAAATGTTTTTGGTTTCTGTGACAAATGGATTTTAAAAATGTTGAACCATAAGAACCAGGATTAACAAGAAATCTTCATTACAGACACCTGTGATAACTGTTACAGCTGCTTATTGTAGCCTAAGACTAAGGTACAGTAAATTACCAACATCCAGAGGTCCATTTGCAACTAGGGGTCGTCTGTAAGTCGGGTGTTATTAAGTAGGGGACTGCCTGTAGTTGCTTACAAGAATGTATTTGTTACATATGGGACCTTACAGGCAGTGTGTCAGCATCAGCATAGGCTGACAGTGCTAATACCCTGCAATACATTAGTATTGCAGGGTGTTATTGTAAACAAGCCATCCAACGATAGCTTGTGCATGTCCCATAGTTGGACAAGTAAAAAAGTAAAAAAAAGGGAAAACATTTTTTTAAATAAAAATAAACTAATAATTCCTTTATTTATATAGCACACAGATTACACAGCATTGCACAAAGCATGTCAAAGTGGTCCCTGTCCCCATGGGGCTCACAATCTAACAGTATTTTTTTTGGAGTGTGAGAGGAAACCAGAGTACCCAGTGAAAACCCACACAAACACAGAGAGAACATACAAACTCTTTGCAGATGTTGACCTGGGTGGGAATCGAACCCCAGCGCTGCAAGGCAGAAGCACTACTCACTCAGCCACCGTGCCATCCTAATGAATTAATCAAAAAGCCCCCAAAGTCCCATTACAAATTACACTTACATATACAATAAAGAAAGTGAAAAATTTACCATACAAATCCCACATTTGTATTATTATCGCCACGTCTGTAATGACCCGTACAATAAAACAAAATCATTATTATAACGTCACGATGAACACCACAATTATGCTTTTTACCTAGTTTGTTCAACTTAAAATGTTATAAAAAGTAATAAAAAATTCATAACAATACATGTCCCACAAAAAACAAGCTATATAGACCAAAAATTTAAATAGTTATGCTACTTGGAATATAGTGATGCAAAAACTATAGATTTTTTCTCCACATGAGGTTTTAGGCCGGCGCCACACAGGGCGCTTTGTCTGCGCTTGCAAACGCAAACGCAGACAAAGTCGCGCCCACCGGGGCGGGCCTCGGCCCGATCGCATCGGCGTTTCTATGGAAACGCCTGCGATCGTGAACGAGCCGCCGGTGTTTCGCGTTAAATTCACGCAAAACACCACCAAGGAAGGTATAGCGCGTCCCAAGCGACACTTTTATTGTTTTAAATGCGGAGGTTTCTCTGAATCCGTCGGGTTTTCGCTCAGCCACACTCCCGGTGCACATGCGCCACAATCTGTCGTGTGGTGCACAAATCCGGGGCATACAGGGAAAATGTCGCAAATCGGAAAATATTCGGGTAACGTCGGGAAAACGTGAATCGGGCCTTAGTAAATGACCACATTTTATTAAATAATTTTCTACCAGCAAAACTTCTATTTGGAAACACCCCTGGAGTGCAGTTGCACTTCCAAATAAAGGTTAATTTACTTAATTATTCATGCCAATTTCTCTCGCTCTGTAGCCGAAAGCCTAAACTTGGAGTGAACATAGTGGGGCATTTACTAAGGGCTTTGCATGAGTTTCTGTCGGACTTTGCCGTTATTTTAGGTACAAAATGCTTGCACAGGTATTATAGAAGTGTCTGCACCACAAATGTGTCGCACACACGCGAGGTTGGACCGTGCGCCAGATTTAACATACAAATCCAACAGAATGTGTTGCACCCCCCCATGTTAGGTGCACTAGTCGGGAGCTGTTCAGGGGGCGGCAGATTCATGAAACTGGCGCCCCCTGCACTCGTACACCAGGCAAACTGCCATAGTACACAGCACTGTTCTTAGTAAATGTGGCCAATGATCGACACATAAAGTAGGTGTGTTTCAAACCACTGATGGTGGAAGTTATTTAGAACAGCAAGTGCACTCATTACTATTCCAGCCTGGATAATCCTACAAGTGGCAGCACAAAAGTAATCAACACTGCAGGTCTTTACATAGCATAAAAGTGCTTTACTAAAAATGCAGATCTCTGTCCCCCTACAAGTCAAATGACCCATATGCATTGACTAAGCGATCTCCTCTCATATATTTTATTGTGAAATGCAACCCCTATGTAGTAAAAAAAAATACCACCCCTGCTAGGAGGTGCAACTAAATTTGGCTCTTTACAAAATACATTTGGACACATTTATAAATGACTATTATGCACATCTTACTTGAACGCAAATCTGAAATCCACTTAAGGAAACCTTACTACGTCCAAACAGACCATTTATAGACAAGTTGAATATAGAGGGTTTTGCATTCAACCTGGAAAATATAAAATTATTTGAGGAACTTGATACAGTGTATTCCACAAAGTCATAGCCGAAAAATACATTGCATTCTTTAGCTTCATTATAATAACCATGTGTTCTAAGTAGATGCAGCTTCTCCAGCAAGATCATTGGACAAAGTGTCAAAAACTAAACTCCACTTAATTAGTATTCATGCTTATTCATTATTAATACAGAAACTGATGAATTATTGTTGTATGGTCTTATTTGGAGAAGTACATTGTAATATTCAGCTAAAATACTATGGTGTAACCCCCCTCCAGCATACATGTGACAGATTACTCACTCCGTGCACGTTGCAGTGATTGATGTAGGTCTCTCCAGGCAGATCTTCTAATAATAATCCAGTGTCCTTTAGTGTCTGTTACAAAGTGCAGTCCTGTGTTGAGTTGGAGTCCTTGGCTGTCCCTGGAGAGTGTGTAGAGACTGATGGGCAGAGATGTATCTGACTGATTGATTGAAGAGCAGGGGTTACCTGCCTCCCCTCACTCCTCCTACTCACCCACACTCTCTGTCTCTCTTATTCTTTTCCTCTGGATTTGCTGGACACCTGCCACTGGAAGAAGGTGTGGAGATGTTCAGCCACTAAAGAACACAGGGGCAACGAGGATTTGATCGGATTTTCATTTTTTTTAATTTGAAATGACATTTGTATGTAATAACACAGCAACAAGTACAGTGAGGAAAAATATTATCCGTGCAAAGTTAAAGAAAATACATCACGATAAACTGGGACTTACTCATAGATCCAGGCACTATGACGGTGGTCATCTTCTTATATTTGTTATCCTTGGTCCCTTTCTTCTAAAATAACTAAAGATCTTGAGGGGCCTGGTGGGTGTTTCAAGAGCCCCTCCGTGAGTTACACATGCGGAGAGCACCTCCCTAAACTTCCTGTGCTCGCAGGACAGAGGGAGGAGGAAGAGAGCAATTGGTGAACATAGCATAATTTAAAAGTTGATTAGAAGAAATGGAGGCCAGGAGAAAAAATATAAGAAGATTACCACACGTCCAAGTGCCTGGATAGATAAGTCATCTGGTTTATCCAGCTTTAAGGGGATTGTTCAGGACGCAGGTTTTTCTCTGGATATCTGGAATGGGTCTAGGGGTTATAAAGATAACAAAACACATCTACTCACTCTTTATGCTCGGTAAAGCACATCGCCTCCAGGAGTTTGTATACAGTGCTCAGTTATGACACCTCAATGGCACCAAACTGCAGCTCAGACTATAGTGGTTAGGGTGGTTGGCTGTTACATTGAGAGTCACAGCTGGAGCCGCTGTATATCTTTGATTATAGGCTGCATGAGAAGGAGTGATGTCCTACAAAAATATATCCTCCCTCATTGATCTACATGACATCTACATCAACAAAGGAAGTGGCTGTAGAAATGACATTTTCCATGATAAAATGGAAGGTTTGATGTAAGAAGTAGACCAGTAGATGTTCTCAGCAGTAAACAGATGTGAGTGTCCTAGACACCCAACATCTGCACTGACATTGCGGGGGACTTTTCTAGCGTATTCGAAGCTTTTTAGCATATGTGTTGGTGACCCCAGAACACAATAAAGGAACAGTAGAAAAGCAAAGTTAGTTTTCAAATTTACACTGGAGGTGTTCCATGTCTGCTGCAGACAAAACTTTACATACATTGGTATAGGCCCATTATGTTCCTTTTCCATGAGGATCCAGTGTGTAAGCAAATTGTTGTGAGTACACAAAAACGTAGAGGTAAATCAAGAGTGCAATGGGGGAAGAATTATCATAGTGCACGTCAGAAATTGGAAATTTTTCCCCTAAGCCACCCTTAGTAGCCTCTTAGATATATAGACTATGATGCTCCAGTGTGGGAGCAACGGTCACAATGGGGGTCATTATTACCGTTTGTGTTGGTGTTTTTGACTTCTTTTTCGTTCCGGTAATTTATCAATTCACTTTCGTGTGTAACAGGGTTTTTTTTTCAGATCTCTTTTTGCAACAGTTATTTTACAAATGGTTAAAATGTCGCACAAATGTCTCAAGTCACCGATCCATTTTTCTGTTTTCCTTAACTAGGTTTTGTCTGGAGTTTTTTGCGCACAAAATGTAGCAAATTTTAGACAATTGAAAAGATAAATGTCATTGCAACATCCAAATCTGGAAAAGAAGATAAAAGCGCGGAACCGATGAGCAAATAAAACTGGGATCAGGGAGAGAGCAACTCCAGGATAGAAGGAAACATTTTGATGGAATAAAGAAAGGGGTACATCAAAGAAAATACTGAAAATCTTCAAACAGATGGACAACACAGCTTTTTCGACGGTTTTTTTAGACAGATCCTATTAGAAAGCTTTGATGTCTGGGATTTGTGCTGCCTGGACAAAGTGTTAGAAATAAATATAAAAAGTAGAAAAACGCACAATTAAAAATGTTCCTTCTTTTAATCATTTATATATAAAAACAGACAGTCTATATCGGCATCCATAATAGCTGCCGCTTTCAGTAAAAAAAAAAAAATTAAAGCCTTATTCCTCCTATAGTACGGTGCAAATCGGGTGCAGAAACTGGAGAGGGCTCACGGCTGAGCCCTCTGCACAGCCGGTAAGTCTTTGCTGACACATTGCAGACAGACATACCGGTAACAGTCGGCAAAGCTTTCGGCGGCTTCAAAAGAATTTGAGATTGTAATGATGGAGGAAAATCCCATCTACTGCATACTGTAGTATGGCAGTAAATGATAGGATCAATCAGACAACCTTATCAATAAAATGATCGAAAGGTCATACAGTCCTAAAAATGGTAGCATTGAAAATGTCATCAGAAGTCGCAAAAAAAAAGACACCACCCACAGCTCTGTATAACAAATTATGAAAAAGTTATTAGCACCAGAAGATGGCAAAATCAAAACAAAAAACAATTTGTACAGGAGTTTTTAATTTTTGCACAATGTATGAAAACATTAAAACCTATACAATCTGTTATACCCATGATTACACCGACCCAAAGAACAAAGTGACATGTCATTGGGGAGCCTGTGAAAGCCATAAAATCCAGCCCAAAGAAAATGTTGATACCCTTTTCACTATGAAGTTCAAATTGTTATGAGAACAACAGCCCTCACAGAGCTCTTTACATCTAAAATAAGTTTGATTTGAAGGTGGGGGTGAAATGGACAATGAAAAAACAAAAATGGCCAGATCATTAAGGGGTTAATCATAGCATTTATGCCATGCTAATATTAAGTGCTTAATATTTACTTTTGATCGAAACGTGCCAGCTGTTGTGGTGTGATGACCACCGACTATCTGTTTTTACTTCTGATAAAGAAGAAAACATTTTGAATTAGCGGTTTTGGGACCATTTTTCTACTTTTGTATTAGTAAAAGGAAAATACTGAATCAACAAATTGGCTCATAAGGGTCTATTACCGTGTTTGACAAGAATGGTGCAAATGGATCTGGAAGAATAACGGAAAAGGCTTCTTATGGATCAGAATTGGACTGTCAAGGTTTTAATGTAAAAAAACCTATGATATGGTTAGTTTTGAAAGCCAAAAGCAATGGACACTGACCAGGATCAATGGTGGTCTCAAGCTGAGCTATATGTACCAAAAGATGAGTTACTTACATGTACTTAAATTTCCACGTATGAAAGGACAACATAGTGTTCCAGAAGGAAACCCAAAGCATATGTCAAGATTGGCAGAAAAATGTTTCAATGCACATAAAGTAGAGTTGCTGGATTGACCCCCACCATCCTCAGACTAAACTCAATCTAAAATTGGGAGTAGAGTTGAAAAAAAAATGTTTTATGCATACCCTTGAGTTTGCCTAGTTTGCACCAAAATTGTGGACACGTAGAAGTTACTGATTTGGCAAGCTCGTGCGCGCTGCATAATCTGTGTGCGCTATAAATAAAAAATAAAACAAATAATAATAAGTTACCAGGAATCAGATTTAGTTGAGACATTGTAGATCTGATTGAGAGCATGTCAGGAGTCAGGCAGCCTTATAGAAAACTAACAACGTACTGCAGATTGAATTGTGATTTTTAGGCACAAAAGAGTCAGATTTATGCAAGAACATTGTCTATAAAACGATGGCGGCTCACATTCAAAGATGTAGTGGAGTTGAGTAGATATGGAACCTGAAGTCAAAAGTTCATAACATTGTTACCAATTTTCATGTCAGTGTACAGTATACAATTTTCCACAATTGGGCCAGCACAGAAAAGAGCAAATAAAACGGATTGCATTCTATTACATACTATGCAAGATAGCCAGGTTCTCTCATAAGACCACCTTCTACAAATATAATTTTGATGGTAATTTTAAAGAAATTTCCCTTTTATCATTTTCTAATTATATATTCAGTGTCTTTGAAAAACTTGTGCCGCGATCGTATTCTTCATATCTTGCTCTGCATGTCCATAGCTTATATATCTATAATTCTTGAGTGACATACAGAAACTTTGTGCGCAAATAATTGTGTGGTCAGGCAGATTAGGTTTCTGGTTGAGACCACTTTGTCGGATGGATTGTTTAGTGGTTCAACATCTCGTGGGTAAAACATCCCACTGGTATCTTAGAAAATTCTTGGTCATTTTATTATTTTCCCATGACAACATAGTGGATCAGTAACTAGAGAAAATAGGAATGGCATAAACTTCCGGCACAGTAACAGTAGTAACCTTGATGGGAGAATAAAGAGTCCAGCCTTGAAAGGTGATCATTTCTGTTCCTGCTCTTGTAATAAAGAAAAGAATCTTACATTACAGTTCACTCTTCTCCCCGGGCCCCTTTTAAGGGTATGGATGGGATGCAATAAAGTAAAAACTTTTTGCCAAGCGACATCATGTGAGAGTTTTATGTCTGTCATGAGCAAGATATTTTATACCTTTTTTAAGCTGGGTATGAAAACTGGTCATTGCAAAAGTCCACAGTGCCTGGACTCTATGTTCCAGTGGGAAAAATTTACACTCAAGTATGCAGCTGGAAAATCCATAAAATCAGTATTTGTGACTCATAGGTCTATAGTTATGTTTTTACAGGGGTCTAGAGGAAAATGAAATTCAGAAAATGTATTTTTATATATACCCCTCTGTGAACAAAACAGAAGCGTTGCAATATTTTCCACTGCATACTCATATAGTATTGAGCTTACATCTACCGGTATACAGTATGATATTTGCAACTTCTTATCACAATGTAATTTGAGGAAATAAATATCAGGATTCTTTACTAAGTAGTTACTATTTCTCCTTATAAATGTGGTGTAACTAGATCTTGTTGGCCCTAGGGAGTGTGCTGTCTCTTCTCCGCTCCTGTAGCTGCAAGTTTCAAATAGTCCTTGCGCCAATGTGGACCTGTCAGCAGTCAGTAAGTGGTTAAAATGGCCACCACTGATCAGAACAACCCATAACACCTAACTGCCAGCGCGCCATACCTTCTTCGTCTTAGTTCCAGTTGGAAAGCTGTCGATATATTTAATGGAATCAATAAGAAAATTAACTTTCGTGTTAGTTTATACTTTTTCCACGGTTAAAAATATCAATAAGTTGCATTATGAGTTAACATTAGTACTGAATAAATCTATTATAAAAAACAATAATTTTTCCACCATTCAGTACCACATAGTGACAAATGTTTTGTCAAACCATTAATTGGTTGAGTCTCAGTAAAAGATCCTTTGAATTGTAGTTCACTTACCTTTTCATCTCCATTGGCCCAGAACATCATGAAGACTTCTAGCTATGGAAGTTAGTATGCCCTTTTCCACCTACACATAGTAGTCCCAACTTTAGTTACTATAAAGTAGTCCCAACTTAACCCATGTTAACTATGTAACAATAACAGTGGGCTCATAGTGCCTTACAAGTAACATACCCTCCCCGCCACAACCTAGCTCTACACCCAACAACTGCTACACCATGGCGTCATATGATCTTTGCTACTGGTTCCTGGGCATCTATCTTCCATGCTATATCTACATGTTCTGTATGTATAAGTAAATGTACAGGATGTGTGTTGGTGGCTATGAAAGAAGCCCCTATAAATCTTTTAAACATCAGAAGTGGTCAACTAGCAAATATGTAGTCAGTTTTAAAAAACCAACCCCCGCCTAAAATGAAAGACTGTAAAGACATAGTTCATACGTAGGTAAACAGACCCTGGGTTAAAGGAAACCTGTCAACACATTTTCAAAAACACATAGTGACAGTCTTATAGAGCCCTATGAACTAACTGACCACATCTTATTTTTTAGCTACAAAATGGTTTCCCTTACATCCCCATAAATCAACGTTTGTTATATTACGTGGCATCAGAGGGGACGTATCCAGTTTGGCCACCTTCCCCTCATCTACTAATCCCTATGTCCATGCCTCTGCAAATATTCATCCACTTGTGTCATGTGGCCAATGTGATGTCCACTAAGGTCTCTTACATCTGCAATGTCTACCCCATGTATGTACCTGATGCGCATAAAACCACAGCATGGGGAGGCATAGTAGTTCATGGAGGCAAGTGGAGGGTAGAAATCCATGTACGCATGCGTGTGAATTCATGTGAACAGATACATAGGAGTAGACTTCCAGTTGTAATAGGACCTTAGATGCATCCATCTGGCCATATGACTTTAAGTGCCCAATGATGTAACAGAGTCAATTTCACATTCAACACGCAGCATCATCTTAGAAGTTAGACCTGTTAAGAAGGAGGGCAGTGCTGGAACCACTGAATATGCAGGGCCTCATTGGATTCATTTGTGCCATTAGACACATATCGGTAACTACATAAAAGTTTACAAATGATATTTTTACCCCTTAAGGACGGAGGGTTTTCCGGCTCATTTCTCGCTCTCCAACTTCAAAAATCCATAACTTTTCATTTTTTCCGGGACAGACCTGTGTGAGGGCTTATTTGTGCGTAACAAATTACTTTCCCGTAATGTTATTTATTTTAACATGCGCTGTACTGCGAAGCTGAAAAAAAATTCCAAATGTGGAAAATTGAAAAAAAAAACCGCACGTGCGTCACGTTCTTGTGGGCTCAGTTTTACGACTTTCCACTCTTCGCTCCAATAACACGCCTACTTTATCTTGGTTCGGTGCGATCGCGGTGATACCCAATTTATATCGGTTTTATTGTGTTTTAATACATTTTCAAAATTAAACGAATGTGTACAAAAAAGAAAAAAATTTTTTGCCATCTTCTGACGCTAATAACTTTTTCATACTTTGGCGCACGGAAGTGTGAGGGGTCATTTTTGCGAAATGAGGCGACAGTTTTCATGTGCTACCATTTGAGTCTGTGCGACATTTGATCATTTTTTATATTTTTTTATGTTATGTAAAAAGTGTGTAAAAGTCGCATTTCGGACATTTGGGCGCCCTTTCCCGCCGTGAGGTCACCGCCGGCCGTAACCGTTTTTTATTTTGATAGATCGGGCATTTTGGGACGCGGCGATACCTAATATGTCTGTGATTTTACTGTTTGTTATGTTATATCCGTTTCTAGGGAAAGGGGGGTGATTTGAACTTTAAATTTTATTAATTTTTTTATTTTTTAAACTATTTTTCTTTATTTTTTTTTTTTTTTTTTTTCTTTTTTTAGACCCATCTAGGGTACAATAACCCTAGATGATCAGATCGCTCCTACCATTCTACAGCAATACTACAGTATTGCAATATATGGCGTTTTTGCAGGTCTTACATCAATGAGCCACTGGCTCATGTAACGAACCTGCATAAACCATGTAGCCTCGTGTCAAGAGAAGACCCGAGGCTACCATGGTAACCGATCGCCGCCCCCCGATGACGTTCGGGGCGTGGCGATCGAAAAAAGATGGCGGCGCCCGCGCGCCGCCGTCTTTTAAACGCCGCCGCGCGACTTGCGGGCGGCGTTTTAGAGGGTTAATAGCCGCGATCGGTGCAAGCACCGACGCGGTATTAGCGGTGGGGGTTTTGTGCAAATGCAAAAACACCCCACCTCTGTATGAAGAGGACTCAGCCCGTGAGCCCTCTTATACTTCCTTATACCTCTGCGCCGTAGAGCTACGGCGCAGAGCGTTAAGGGTTAATCAATGACAGGTTCTCTTTAACCCCTTCAGGATGCAGACAGTTCTAGCTTAATTCTCAACCCCGACGCCCGCTTTATTTGGTTATAACTTTTACTTATCACAATTATGAAAATGTTTTTTCGTGACATGTGTACTCATTTAGTGGTAAATTGGCTGATAAGTTGTGCTTCTTTATAAAAATGATCTGGTTTCAGGCAGTTAGTTTTACCACCTAAATTAGTTGCTGAATAACATTTCCAATATGCCAGCCTTACAATTTCATAATTTTTTTAAATGTCTGGATAATTTATTTTGATGTCACGCGACTACTTACAAATGGAACATCGGTTTTCCATATTTTCAAGGACTTTTTTGGTAATCAGTAGTGTTTTAATGAAATTTGAAATATAACAATTTTGTCTGTAATACGTTCATTAGCCCTAATATTTACATGTTCACAAAAGAAAAAAAAAAAAAACCACATCTAAAATTTGTTATGAATTTCTCCTAGTGTGGAGGAACCCCACACTGGACGGTGTTGGGGCGTACTGGCGAGGTGAAGAAGTAAGGAGGCCATGCGTTAGCCAGTTTGCCTTCAGAATTTAGTGTTTTTTAGTTGGTTTCTGCCACTCTTTTTTGAGCTAAAATATTGTTTTTTTATTAACATTGCCTTGCAGGGGCTTCTTATTTGCTGGATGAGATGCATTTATCAGTGGTAACTATTTTGAGATGGTTTTGCCTATTGCTGAAAATTTATTAACTTTTTATGGCGAGAGTTGAGTGTAGAAAAAACATCAACGCTATAAATTGTTTTTTGACTTTTTTTTTTTTTTCACAATATACCCTAATAAATATGTTATATTTATTTAAGGGTCATTAAGATTACAGCGATACCAAATTTTTTATTTTTGCTTACGTTTACTAATTTTGACACAAGGGCCGGCGCCACACAGGGCGCTTTGTCTGCGCTTGCAAACGCAAACGCAGACAAAGTCGCGCCCACCGGGGCGGGCCTTCGCCCGATCGCATCGGCGTTTCTATGGAAACGCCTGCGATTAGACGAGACGCGCCGCACGTGTTGGAAGGAGAACCTTCGGTCCAGTCTGAGGTCCAGAGAACTCTGCAAGAGGTTTTCATCCAGGATATACAAGGGGGCAGGCTATATAATGGGGCAGGGAGCTGGCTTTATATTAGGGTGCAAGTGTTGGCTATGTACTAGGGAGCAGGGGATGGCTATATAATGGGAGCTGCTAGCTATATACTGGGGTGCATGTGCTTGCTGACTATATACTGGCTGGAGGCTGTGACCAATGCATTTCCCAGGCTCATACTTGAGTCAATAGGTTTTCCCGGTTTGTGTTAAAATTAGGTTCCTTGTAGAGATGAGCGAGCACTACTCGGGTACTCGTTATTCGAGACGAACTTTTCCCGATGCTCGAGTGCTCGTCTCGAATAACGAGCCCCATTGAAGTCAATGGGAGACTCGAGCATTTTTCAAGGGGACCAAGGCTCTGCACAGGGAAGCTTGGCCAAACACCTGGCTCCCCATGGGCCCTCCATATCCACAAATCCAAATTGGGAGGTTGCCTGTCCTAGCAAAGCCTAACACGCACCACAAAGCCACAAAGAACAACTGGTTTATAGTTTGTAAAATTGGTCCCTAAGTAAATCTCTTTTAAACACGATTTTTTTTTTCACAAATCCAGGGCCCCATATACATTGAAAAACTAGTCAATGTGGGCTCCACCATCACTATAGACAAATTCCTGACAAATGACTTGCGAAAAAAGTTTCCTAAATTGACCCTTGCATGACCTAGGCCCAACAATGGGTTAAACCCTATACCAAACGATGTACTAAATGGTACCATCACTCCTGCCACAGAATGTTGTCATAGACGAAATGGACACAAATCCGCAATCCGAAAATGGTCATCATCCCAAAGATACGATCATAGATAGTCCAACACAAAACCGCCCCAAACCCACTAACCCGTAATATCAGCATACAAACAAGATTCGCATCCAACAAATAAACCCACATGAAAATCTTTCACCTAAACCCAAGTTTAAAATAGAGTCTAAGAAGCCAGATGACAAAATATGATGATCCATAGACTGTATTTGGGGGACCATAGTACAAAAACATCCATAAGTGGTGACAAGCTGATTCTTGCTGCAGACTGAAAAAAATAAGCCATTCATGTGACAGGGGCCTGAGTGTCTCATCTCCAACTGGCCCTGGAACTCTTCATAGAGTGTGGGGTCCCCATCCATAAAATTATACATAAGGATGCAGACAAAACTTTCCAAGTCTATCAGTAAACGCCCTCAATGGTGGTAACACACGGATGGTAAACATTTTCAGTACTCACCAAGCCATACAAATACTTTAGTTCAATGATGATACACAATAGGGAATTGCATATATCTGTTGTTGCAACAGAGCCGGCCATTAGTTTCCTATTCCGCATGAGTGTGTAGCATGACAATGAATTAAGTATTTTTGCACAAAGACTGGTGAGTGGGCCGCCATTTCTTGCTATCGAGTTGCTGCAATGTTGCTGTTGTGGTGCAGCCATCGGAGTTCATATACCTCTGCTCTTACCCTTACTCAGTAACTTATACCAGTATTGCTTTCCTTACTGGGTTTAGTTTGCTGGCTGTGCATTACTCTCTGCATTCAATGTATGTAAAACTGGTATGGTGTGCGTTTTGAACAGTGTTGAATATTGGGTTTATGACACACCATTTTCTCATTAATTTGTAGGTACTATCTTTCAGGTTCCAGAAAGTCTGTTTCCCCAAATGCTGGACTGTACAACAAGGCAACAAAATATATATGGACATCAGATGGACGTCTCTGTGGATGCTAACATTCATGTTCTGATATTCCAAATGACATACCCTTTGCATCAAACCTAAATAATATAGTACCCCCAACCTTAACGGAAAATGTAGAAATGTATTATGACTTGGTGCATCAGATATGCCTTAATATTACTCCCTGCCTTGAACAAACAAGCTCGATAATACTAAAAGACTTGAACAGAAAGCACCAGAAATGCACATGTTTCATTCTTCATGCCTTTAACTCTACAAAACTAGCATTCAAAGATGCTATCTAATATAGTGCAGATTTAGCACGCCCCGACATGCACTGTGAGATGTCAATTGCCTGTAATTTCTTATTTATTTATGTTTAATTGCTGAATAACCTCATTAAAATCCAAAATTCTATTTCACGAATGGGTCAGATTTTAATGAGTATTTGTATATGTATACAATAGTCTAACAATTAAATTGAAAATTTCCTATTATAACAGTCAAGAAGATCGGGGCGGGGTGCTGGAATTGTTGGGTTACCATGGACTGCTGCGCAGCTCCTACAGTCCTAGCATCAATACAATGGTGTTAGATGTTTTTGAAAGCATGAACAGGCAGAGAAAATTTGGAATTTCCTTTTAGTGTCTGAAAAGTATACATAGATCAAAATCGGAATCTATTCCAGCAATCGATTTCATCGCATCTAACACGAATAGTTCGGTACTGGGGTTAAAAGGAGATCAGTGCATGGTGGAAGATTGGTGAAGTCCAGTTTTGAACTGAATACAATGTTGTAAAAAGGTAAGAGGATAAAATGTTTAATTTTTGGAAAACCCCTTTAACCTCGTGATGTACTAGTAATGGCTGGGCTCCTGCTTAGCACAAGTACACATTGTGATGACAAACGGTATCTCAAAAAAAAAAGATCGCTTTAACTAATAAAAGTGTTTATCACGAGAGATTAGCGGAGCACTAGCATGCTACGGGGTAACTCGTTTTCGAGATAGAACTTAATTCCGGGCTCAAGTGCACGCCTGATAACGCCTGTGGTCACACCGCCAGCTTGTACTTAACCGCCTGCGGCGGGCTCTGGTGAAACAGCGTGTACACTTAAGACCCGGTCCCCGGTAGTGGCTTACGTCACACATCTGCAGTGGTGTCCAGGATCCACACCTGCAAGCCTGAACATATAAAAAAACTCAATGTCTTAGACTCACACATCGTTGATTTTATGATTCACAAATTTTATGGCCTCTCTTAAGTTTCAGAGTTCACCAAGATGGCGCCCCTTGAACAACTCAGAAGTCATGATCCTTTTCGTTCTCATTCTCCTCCTCTCCTATGGCTCTGCTACTCAGTGATGATCTAACAACTTTTCTTGCTCGTTACATAGTAATGATGTATGTAACTGTCATCACTGCCACATCACTCACACACTGGCCATAACTGGATGCACTGCAACCAACTGACTACGTACCATGTGGTGATCACATGACCGTCCCAGGCAGTGTTGTAATGTGATGTGGACATGTGGTACTGCGGCATCTCCTGGTCGTGTCTTCCTAACTTGTATGATGCTCACCGCCCGGGTGGATAATATGACTATATATATTGAATTGGTATACTTGTGGTTGTGTCACATTCGGACTGATATAGGAGATGCATATGTATTGGACATTGAGGACAACCACATTTCTTTGTTTTTGTGGACTTTCTATCATAGTTTTAATAAAGTTTTCTTGATTGCTGTATTGTTGTGAATAAAAAATTGACATGATCTTATGATCTTATTTCAAGTGTGTGTCATGTTTATGGCTCTATGGAATTTTGGTAACTTGTCCTATATACCTATATGGTAGTGCTCCAAAGAGAAATCACGCCAGTACATTTTAATTCTTCATTACATTGTATAGTCAAGCAACCGCATTTTTTCATGATGGGGAGCAAAATTTTAAGTAACAACTAATTACCTATTTAGCTTATAATTTAAGGTTTAAGACCATTTGTATATGAATTATGCTGATTCCTGGAAACTCCTTTAACTGAAGGCATCAAGTGCTTTAGAATCTGTGTGGGTAATTATTTAGGTATCACTTTGTCATGTTCTCTGACTACTAAATGACTATTTGGTCTCTATGCTTTAATGGTGGCTGTGTAAAGCTTGTAAATGAATAAAGATACAGTAATGAGCTTTGGTCCAATATTGATTTTGGCGTCATTGATTTGTTTTTTTCATTTCCCTCAGCTTATGCTAAGAGAAATAGTTGAGAGTGCATGCTTTAGGATCAAGTGGAATCATAAGACATTTGTTATACTCAAATAAAACTGTAAACAGTTATGGTTATATCAAAGTTTGTCTCACTTTAGTGAGTACCCTGTGGGGTCTGCAAAGATGTTTTATAAAAAAAGTTAAAAAAAAACATAACTTCTATCACTCACCCCTTTCCCTAAAACGATTAAAAAACAATAAAACAAGTAAAATTCCATAATCATCTAGGGTGTCCACTGCGTCCCCAAATGTCCAATCTATTAAAAATATAATAGCAGTTATCCCAGCATTTATAACCTGGCAGTAAACAGGAAAATATGCCAAATGTCTCCAAATACAAACTTTTGTTGCATTTTCCAACATTAAAATATTTACCAAAAGTATCAAAAGCGTTTTTACAGTCCTTACAATGGTAGCATGAAAACATCAGCTCCAATCGAAAAAAAAAAAGAACCACACACATCCATACACCATGTCCCTTTAGAAACGAGATGGCTTCCTCTGAAACGCGACCACCTCACGTTTTCCTGCAGCGGTGGCCAGGCATAGACACTATTGATTCCATGCCTGACCTCCCTGGCTCAGCAATCATTACACAGATGGTTATGACATGCAGTAACTGACTGGACATTTTCAGTATACAAACTTTTTGTTTCTTTAAAATCCCTCAAGCAGAGGTGGCCGGTATCAAGGACACGTCTTGTTTTAAGGGACCTATAACTACATCTATGAGGACATTATCTTCACATCAGGTAAATTTGTTTGAATATACAATCTAATTGAGGTAAAGGTTTATAATGGCAGATAATGACACTGAATGTGAATGCCCAGACGAGAATACCCTTTAACATTTAGTACTAGAGTGTAAAGTCAAGATCATGAAGTGCCATCACACACTATTAAACGTACTCATATGATGACTCTTGGACTCTCCATAATTGCCAAGTAAACTTAAGCCAACAAAGTTAGATGACTAATTAGGCTAAGTTTCATCACACACTATTTCCTCAGCAATAAGTAATATTGTCATAATAAACTAATAGCTTATGTATAGTTGTCTGGAAAAAAACCAAAGTTATGAGACCTGTGTGACATACCTGCACCGATTCTGTGCAGTTTTTGTAACTATAGAAGGACATTGTTATAAAAGGGTCGCACTGCTGCTGAACATATAGTGGTTTGAAAGAAGAGAAAAACATGGATGGCAGGTTACCAGGTACAAGCAACTATTAATCTAAGAGTATAAAGCAAGTAGTAAGTTTATAGGCAGTCCCCAGGTAATCCAGATTGGGTTCCACCATCAGGAAAATTACGCCCACGATTCTAACCTATAAAGTAGATTGGGTGGTAGGTGGATGAATGGGACGTGAGATAGCCCTTTTTTGGGTAATCCTTCGCATCCGGCTATCTTTTAGAGTAAACTTTAATAAGCGGGTATGGTAATTTTCTAAGAGGGCTACTGGGGCGTGAGTACCCACGCCCCAGGAGCCCTTTAAAAATATTTTACATTCCCCGCCTTTTGAAAGTTTACTATAAAATAGCCGGGACGTGAGGATAGGTCCCAAAAAAGGGGCTTCCTCACTCCCATCATCCACCTACCACCCGATCTACCTTTCTAGTAGAATCGTGGTGGTAGGTTTCCCTTTAAGTTGAATTTGTTGTAGTCAAAACTGTATATTTATAATTGTAGATCCGACAATTTTTTTTTTATTGCCCCAGTTTACAATTCGAGTTTCAAAATTTGTGCTATGGGACAAGGATTTACCAATAAAACATCATTACAGGCACCTTACGCTGATCATTGCAGTCTGGGACTATAGTAAGATCCGGAGAGCTTCACGCAGAGGGCACAGTGGTCAGTTGGTCGTCTTTAACAGGGTCGTCTGTAAGTCGGTGTCCTTAAAGTAGAGGACGCTTGTAATCCAGAATGCTTCTTTTAGACCTTAGAACACTTTAATATGTACGTGAAAACACAAATATAAGTAGACCTCTTCAAATTTTTGGTTTGGGGAACTCCAGTTGACACCTTCTGTGATTGGGCTCCTTTTTGTTCTTTTCTCTCCATACCACCTAGACGTAAATAGCTCCTCCGGATTCACTTCTAAGGATAGCTTCTCAGAATCTATGGTCTTCTTGCTTCTACAAGAACACCCCAGCCTATTTAGGAGACGTATAATTTGACCTCAGGACAGGCCGCAGACCCATGAATTTAATTCAGACCTGAAAAAGTTCAACCCCTTAATTGATCAATTAAATAAATACATTTTAATAATACCAGCCTAAATAATACACATCCACAAAAATTGCCAGCATAATAGAGGATGTCTAATGGTCATCTACAAGGCTGTGGATTTGACTGACTGAGCTCTTTTCTTCTATCTGCAGAGTTCTAAATGTTCCATCAAAATCAAGAATGATAAAACAGGGACACTGTTTGATGAGCGCTAGTGCTTAGAGAGGCGCTGACCAGATCCCTCTGTGCGTGCAATTTTACAGTGTTGCACTGTGGGCAGCATTTCCCCCATACCAATGGTGTGATGAAACTCTTCTCCGTAAGATTACATTCAGTAGTGGGAGAGGTTGAGGAGTTGAACAGTGTAACAGCCTGTGGGGACAGAGCACAGAGCGGCCCTTCTTGGAATAACCCCCACAGAGCCCTTCAGCTTTTAGACATCATTTTAAAAGTAGTTTTTTTTTAAAAAAACACAAAGGGAGCCATGGATAATACAAATAAGAAGATTACCACAGTCTGGGTGTTGTATCTAGAGTAAAATGGTTTCCCCGGGTTCTGCTTGGTTTTTGATGTGTTTCCTTTATATATAAATAGTTCTAATAGATTATATATATATATATATATCAACTATATATATATATATTATAGTATACTTGCCATCCATGTGTTTTTGCACTAACTTCATTCCAGTACTTGGTACTGTGAAAGTTTTTTGATTAAATAAGTAATGTAGTATCAATATTAATTACAGTTATTACAGAAATCAATGAGCCCCTTTAGAATGAGCTATACTTGTAAATGCGTGGTGGAAGGGGCTAGATTTTATACACCTGATACACATCTTTATACAATGATGTGTAATATAATTATATTTAGAACATATAATGTCGGTAATAAGTATTTCCTAAGGTTCCCCCAGTCTCTCAGTAGGTTCTTTTGAGTTTATCAATTCTAACCAAATATTTCAAACAACTCCTAGCATATACACCGAATATTAAAGGAGGGTGGTCGCATGACAAAGACAAACACTTTGAAGTTGTCCATTCCGTACACTTAATCTGTAAGATAATGTATTAATAAATCTTCTGGAACCATAGTGGGATTCATTTCTGGAAGAGGATGGATTGATTTCTTTCTAAAAAACCCTTAAAAATTTTAATCTTTAGCTTAACAGCCGACAGACCAACTATAAATGTTTGTAAGGATGTTAAAGGTGAGAAACAGCAAGCCATCTACTACGCACAGCACAAACCATAGTGCAGACGGTCCCTACTTAAGGACACTAACTTACAGACGACCCTAGTTACAGACGACCCCTTGCCCTCTGTGTACTCGCGTGTGAAAGCTCTCTGGATGCTTCTTAGCCTCGGGCTGCCAATGATCAGCTGTAAAGTGTGTGTAATGAAGATTTATGGATATGCTTGTCCCATAACAGCAAAAAATATTGAAAATCCCCCAAAACTTTGTCTGGAGCTACAATTAATAAATATACAGTTCCGACTTACATACAAATCAACTAAGTACAAATGCAGGACACTTGGTACATAACTTGTACTTTACATAACCCGGGGACTGAGCCCTGTTATTGCAAATAAACCAAAGCATCATGCAACAGATACAAGCAAGCAACTTCATGTAAGGCAGGAGGGTCAACCACTGCTTCCTACCTATAAAGGACAGGAAAAGGGACAAAACCTAACAGTGCGCAGGTGAAATGGCCAATTGGTCTTTTCTCTTGGTGTGTTACCTATAAACACATTTTATGCCCGGATTAATATAATTATAGTCTCCTCTTTTATGTTTCACAAATGAATTGATATTCCCTGTGGTCCCCACAAAACAGTTTCTTTTAAAATTCGGAGTTGCATCCCAGAGATGTATTCCTAATGACCATATTGGGACGAGGAAATTAATTATTTTTTTATATATGCATAATTGCTACCTCTGATCATAGTTTAGGCACAATTTACTGACCGTCCTCAGAGTTCACAAAAGTTCCGTCCCGCGTAATGCGCTGGTGCCCCAAGTTCACTAAAGATCGGTGCCGCCAATATCCGCATGTGTCTTCCGACTTCATGTCCGCCATAGTTCACCATCTTCTTCCCGGTGTATGTAAGTGCAATGTGTTTCGCACACAATTTTAATCTTTAAATCCCGCTCAGTCTGAATCAGTCAATTCGCCCCCCACCCCCCCACGATTTATGTCGCATGAAAGACGGTGCCGCTTGCGCCAAAATCGGATCGCGTTGCGACTCATCCCCTTCTAAATACCTGTCAAACATGGCGCAAATCCCAAAACGCTAGACCCTTAGTAAAATAAGCCCCATAATGTTGTACATGTAGGTTATAATGCCATTATGATTTAGAAGAGGGTTCACATGATGGCCCTATTCTTACATGGTAGGTATTGGGCGCATTATACCACTAATACATGGACACCGATTGTGGCGTCAAGATGTATCTGCCGCATATAGGGGTAAATGCTGGTGACACAAGGTGATGCAATATTGGTGGATATGTTGTTCCCCTTTGCCACCATCAGTGGAGCGGACACTACCTTTCCTTGAGTCCGTAGTTGGAATCCAGACACCGTCATTCGGCCAGAGGCTCAGCTCACTGTTATAAATCCATAGGCAAATTTCCTTCTAAAATCAAACATTTACATTTATGAGCCAGAAGGGTGCTGGGGGTGTTATTAGAGTCCCTCGTATCGTAATTTTACCGGCTGTTCAATGTGATGAGCACTTCCCCATTGTATGAAGTTCACAAAGGCAGAGGGCAGGGGGTCAGAATGATGCCTAGATGTATCCATATGTGCTCCCAGTTTATCATGCTTGATTTCGAGTTAGATTTCCTGAGAACAAAAACATCATGAGAATGATAGGCTTAAATTTACTCCGTTTTAGAAAAACAAAGACAGAGCTATCTTCAACCTACTTCACTGTTGTCGGAGAAAGAATTTAACAAGTAGCTTGTTAGCTTTCCATATATCTGAAACCGGTAGAAACACAATATGGAAATAAGGTCGGTTTTTTTGTTGAAAGGTGGAATGCACATATGACAATTTGGTAAAGCTCATTGAGGAAGCGACGGCGAAAGTGCGGTCGGCGGTTGCTGTGGTGGTGGCCCGGTAATTTAGATCCAAGTGGTAGGAACTGTAGGCTATTACTATGCCCTGTTTAGGGCATTGTAATACTTGGTACTACTTTTGCTATGTGATCACTTTCATGGGCCTAGGTTGCAATATCCCACTGTGGAATTGCATTGGTGTTGGACTTTGACCAACCACCTCATGTCTTGTGTGTTTTGTGGTTTTATTATGTTTTTTAATATGCTGTGTGGATATTCTATTTTGTCATACTAAGTAATAAAAGATGAATTGAAACTATTAAGATATGGACTTGAGTTTGTTATGTTGAGTAAATTGATCCCATATATGTTTTTTTTGGTAATCATTCCATTTTGGGTTTGCTATGGAATACAACTTTCTGGGGGAACTAATTAACCCCTAGGACGCAGGGTTTCCGCTCATTTCTCGCTCTCCCAACTTCAAAAATACCTCCATAACTTTTCAGTTTTACGTGTACAGACCTGTGGTGGGGCTTATTTTTGTGCGTAATCACATTTTACTTTCGCCCGTAATGTTATTATTTAAACATGCCGTTTACTGGTGAACTGAAAAAAATTCCAAATGTGAAAAACTGAAAAAAAAACGTGCGTCACTTCTGTGTGCTCAGTTTTTTCGACTTTGATTGTGCACCTCAAATAACACTCACTTTATCTTTGGTTCGGTGCGAATCACGGTGATACCAAATTTACTATAGGTTTATTGTGTTTTAATACATTTTCAAAAATTAAACGAATGTGTACAAAAAAGAAAAAAAATTTTTTGCCATCTTCTGAGCTAACTACTTTTTCATACTTTGTGCACGGATGAGATAGTGAGGTCATTGTTTTGTGAAATGATTGCGACATTTTCATGCTACCATTTTGAGGTTCTGTGGTTGGACATTTTGATCATTTTATTCAGTATTTTATGTGATGTAAAAAGGTGTCAAAGTCGCATTCGGACATTTGGGCGCCATTTCCCGCTCGGAGTGTCACCGCCGGCTGTAACCGCTTTTATATTTTGATAGATCGGGCATTTTGGGGACGCGGCGATACTAATACTGTTTGGATTTTTAACTGTTTATTAGTGTTGTTATAATCCTTCTAGGGAAGGGGGGTTGTTGACTTTTCATATTTTATAACATGTTTTTATTTTTTAAACTTTTTTTTTCTTCTTTTTTTTCACTAGTTTAGACCCATCTAGGTGTACTTAACCATCTAGATGGTCAGATCGTTCCTGACCATATACTGCAATACTTCTGTATTGCAATCGATGCATTTTTGCACACTATACAGTACAATGAGCACAGGGTCATTGTAATGGATATGCGAAGCCATGTATCCTCGGGTCAACCGGAAGACCGAGCTACCATGGCAACAGATCGCCGCCGCCGTCTTTTAAATGCCGCCGCGACTTTGACTATTAGTGGTAGTGGTTAATAGGCCCGATCGTTGCAAGCACCGAACCAACGGTTTTAGCGGTGGGGGTTTTCTGCAATATGTCAAAAACCCCCACCTTGTATGAAGATGACTCAGCCCGTGAGCCCTCTTCATACACTCCTATACCTCTCGCTGTAGAGCTACGGCGCATGAGCGTTAGGGTTAATAGTAAACTATGTCCGATCAATGTCGGAGGGTGTTTCATCACATGCAGCATGCATTAACAGTAAACACATATTTGTTTATTGTCAAAGATCCCTCTGTCTGACTATATTAACTGGTTTTCTGTTTCAATTCAAAATTACCATATTATGAGTCTTGTCTCAAAGTTAAAGGACTAGTATGATCACTATAATTTTCTGTATTGAAATTAGTCCAAGCATTTCAGCCAGATATCATAGCCGACTCTGAGGTTAACAAAGAAAGATCAGCAGTCTATTTATGGACATCTGCTAATTCCCAGTGAAATTGGTGGCTTGGATTGGCACAGCCAGTCATTTCTTTATTTACAACATAATTCTTATGTCGAAGTCAATTTTCAATGAGCACTTTATCGTAAAAGCTGCCATGAAGTTCTGTGCCGAGACACTTCCTGCTTTAACTCCTGTCCAGACAGAGGCCGACTAAGGACAGGAGTGGTTGGGACAAAGAATTCCTTTGTCCCTTCAGTAAGTTAATACAGCTCAGATATAGATATTTCCTTCTACATATCACCTAACCTCTAGGTTGGGGACTGGTGCTACATATTTGCCTGATTATGTCACTAATCAATAATATTTTCTTTGTAATTTACTTGATTCTTTTAGCTCTTTAAGCTCATTATACACTGATATAAACCAGAACACACATAGAAGCACCCAAAGGCAAACCAAATATTGTAGCTATTCTAAACTAAACTGAGGGATGTTATTACTTTCTCCAGTGACCTGAGTACTACTGTTCTGCTTTGTGTTGCTGGACCTGAATTCTGAACTTGTACCTAAGCCTGTATCCCCCTGAGCTAATACCTGAAACCCGTCTAAACATGAACCTGCACTTTTTTTTTTAAACATATTTTTTTTATTTGGTTTTAACAATAAGTGAAGAGGCAGATATACAAAGAGTTTCCTGCTCATCCATTACCCTTGACCCCCAACTTTATCCAAGATGCCACTGTGCCCCTGCGACCATGTCGCGGGTCGCAGGTGCACCCGTGTACCTCTGTGTGCCCCAGCTTCTCACTCACCTGTCTTGGTTCCAGCAGCGGTCCCCCCGATCTCCGCTGGCACCGCGCCCGTGTCATAGGGCACGCATGTCGTTGGCCTGTAAATTAAGGGCCAGCGCACCACTAATTGGCCTAATCTGCCTGCCCTATAATTTCCAGCCCCTTCTATATCCCCTTGACTTCCCGTTGTGACCTACGATTCCGTTCCTGACTCGATCCCATTGCCTGTCCTGACCTACCACTACTTTCCCAACTCTGATACAGTGCTGCCTGTCCTACCTCTTGCCTGTCCCTGACCACGAGTTTGCCTCATGTTTTCTGACTACGCCTTGGTGGTACCAAGCCGCAACAGTCCAACCCTCTTGCGCGGGCTCTGGTGAAAACCGGGTACCACTTGTCCTCGCTATCTGGGTCCATTTGAGGTGCGAAGCACATCAATCCCGTGACCTATAAGCTCCGCCTCTCCCCACCATGCGCATCCTGAATTTCTTCCACTTCTCCCTTCTGAAGCCGCCATCTTGAACCGCTTCTCACGGCCAGTACCATCTCCCAGCTCCTGAGGCGCATTGCGACAATGTCTATGAGGTGAAAAGGTCCTGGGTATGAAGTCAGTCAGAGAAGCGTTTCTATCTTTTCACTGGCTCTGGTAAAAACTGGGTACCACTTAGACTCCGGTCCAGGTGTCAGCTACATCATCGTCCGCGTGTTACCGGGGCCCCTATCACCGATCCAACAGTTACCAGCCATGGATCCTGTCGAGGTTCACAACCAGTTCTGATGGATCTTTCCACCATAGTGGCTCTACAGATTCAGCAAGTTTCCGTGCAAGGTTATCAATCAGACAAGTCTCCGCTTTGCTACGCAGCTATTTTCATCCCAGCAGCAGCATCCTGTTCCTGCGTACCCTACGCACGGCGGTCCTCTTTTCTTCTGCCGATTCCGGTTCATCTTTGAGGAACCAGCCCAGGATTTTTCTGCAGAGACCGCCCTGCTGAACTGCATCAAGTGCACTTATCTGTCCAGGGACTATGCGATTCAGTTCCGTACCCTGGCTTCTAGCTTGCCTGGAACGAAGCCGCCTTGGTACAACTTTTTAAAAAAGAATTGTCTTTCAGTAATCAAGGACGCCCTGTCTGCATGGAGATTCTGGTCTACCTGAGTGATCTAATCTCTCTGGCCACTCAGATAGGACATCTAGTTACTTTGCACGCTGAGAGCTACATCTGGAACAACCAACAGTCAGGATCCGTTGTCTGCTCTGCTTGGGTCCATCTTCCAAAGACCACTCAGATGTTTCCATGCCTGTTGCAGAGGAGTCCAAGCAAGTGGATAAGCTCATCTATCTCCCCAGGAATGTTCCAGAGAATCTCTGTCTCTATTGTCCAGCCCAGAGCACTTTCTTACGTCTTTTTCCAGTCCTTCCCCAGCATCCGGAAAACGCCCACGCCTGTTGTTGCAGCACCACGCTCGGTGCTTGAGGCAGACTGGGGAAATCCTTCGCTGGTGACGGAGTGCCATTCCCGCTGTCTCATGGCTCTTCACCTGTGTCCATAATGTCTTCTGTAGACTCTCCAAGCAGCTGCAGCCTTCCCGCTGCTCAAAGGATTTTGGCAGATGTTCTTCTGGAAGAAACGGAAATTCTCACACCGCACTGCCCCATGACTGTCCCATAGACTTCTGCCTGGTACTGTTTCCTCCTCAAGGTTGGGTATACCCACTATCTGTGCCTGAGACCGCGGCTATGTTCACCTACATCAAAAAGAATTACAGAAGGGATTAGAGATGAGGCGAGCACTAAAAATACTCGGGTACGCGTTATTCGAGACGAACTTTTCCCGTGCTCGAGTTCTCGTCTCGATAGAGCCCATTGAAGTCAATGGGAGACTCGAGCATTTTTCAAGGGGACCAAGGCTCGGCACAGGGAAGCTTGGCCAACCCTGTGGAACCTCAAGAAAAGGATGGAAACACCACGGAAATGGCAAAACAGCAGGGCAGCATGCATGGATGCCTCTGAGGCTGCTTAATCGCACCATTATGCAAAATTATGGGGCAACAGCATGGCATGACAGAGTGACAGAAGAAGCTAGATAGCATCTAAAACATCCAATAATTGACCCTGACACTATAGGGGACGGCATGCAGATGGCATGCGGGCAGCAGGCTAGAGAGTGTCATGGCGACATACCCTAAATGGACTCATGCTTCAAACCAATGGGTGGCAGAGAGGAACCAAAGGAGGTGAGCAGAAGCGCTCAAATAATATCGGTACATGATAAAAGTTTGCCAGTATATTTTGTGGATACCAGCATGGTGGCGACAAAGTTAACATGGAAGCCATGAAAACAACCCAATTCTGCCTGAACCACAGCTCGTTTGATAAGGGGTACCATGTATGGAGGCATTGAACTATTAGTAGATAAAGGTGCTGCAGTTAAACTAGTTTAGTTGGATCTTGGCATGGAGCTGGCGCTCCGCTGCCAGGCGAGCTTTCGCCAATCCAAGCCCCTGTCTCTAGGCTACCGCCAAACAGCACTTCTAAGAACCTTTTGTATAGATCAAAGTGTAGTAGCGTTCTATAAGTTTAGATATGGCGGGTGAGGGGAATGTAAACAGATGGCACAGAAAGGCGCTGAATATATCGTAAGGATAAAGTTTGCCAGTATTTTTTGTGGATTACCAGCAGGGTGGCGACAAAGTTAACAAGTTTGTTGTTGTGGAGCCTGATGAAAACAACCCAAAATTCTGCCTGACACAGCTCGTTTGATAAGGGAACCATGTATGCTTACAGTTCATGCCAGTCGCTGCACTGGCTGCCAGTCTCCTTTCGAATACAGTTTAAAATAATAATAACCCTCATCCATAAAGCTCTGTATAATGCTGCACCCCCCTACCTCTCCTCTCTTATCTCAGTCTATCGCCCAACCCGTGCTCTTAGATCCGCCAGTGATCTTAGATTAACCTCTACCCTAGTGCGGACTCCCATCTCTCGTCTCCAGACTTCTCTATAGCTGACTCCCCAATTCTATGGATGCTCTGCCCTGGACTATCAGACTAATACCTAACCTCCAAAGTTTCAAACGTGCTCTTAAAACCCATTTCTTTAGGCAAGCCTATAACACTCAACTGCATAAGTTTTACCTCTTCTACTAACCCGTCCTGTGTCGTCCTCCCATTGTTTTCCAGCAACCAACAGGCCACAGACTTCTCTACAGTCCCATTCACCCCTGGACCTGGTCATATAAGATGACGGCTGAGTGTGTTCAAGCGACAGCAATTCCTTTATTATATTTGTTTCTATTTCCTAAGAAGAATGGCTTGACCCATTATATTCTTTTACCTCGTGTTACCCCATCATCTACATAAACCTAAGCTCTGGCGAGCAGACCTCACTCCTGTTTGTCCATACAAATGTTGTGGCTCTGTTACATTACATTTGTATTTGTTTCCTGATGTTTGTAAAGCGCTACGGAATATGATGGCGCTATAAAATAAGATTATTATTATTATTGAGGCAGTGGAACTAGTAGTAGATTAAAGAGGGCAGCCATGCCTTTCGCCAATCCAAGCCCCTGTCTCTAGGCTACTCCCCAACAGCACTTCTAAGAACCTTTTGTATAGATCAGTGTAGTAGCTTTCTTATAAGTTTGGGATATGGCGGGTGAGGGGAATGTAAACAGATGCGCAAGAACGCGAAATAATATGGTAAATGATAAAGATTTATTGTATATTTGTGGATAACACAGCTGGGTGCGACAGTTAACACTTTGATGTGGAATCCATGAAACAACCAAATTTCTGCCTGACACACCTCGTTTTAATAAAGGGACGATGTGGAGGCAGCTATATGGACGACTTTTGGAGGTAGCAATGGAGACAACGTGTGGAGCTGCTATGGAGACAATTTTAAGTTGGATAGTGCCTTTGTGGCAGTCCCAAAATTTTTCAAACCAGAGGAGCAGGTGGTGGCCCCCAGAAAAATTTATAGATTGATTGCCTGTATGTGGCACTCCAAATTTTTCAAACCAGATGAGCAGGTGGTGGCCCTCAAAAAATAGAATAGATTGAGTGCCTGTATGTGGGCATCCAAAAAGTTTTCAAACCATAGGAGCAGGTAGGTGGCCCTCCAGAAAAAATGAATCGATGAGTGCCTGTATGTGGCAGTCCCAAAAGTTTTCAAACCAGAGGACAGGTAGTGGCCCTCCTAAAAATTGAATAGATTGAGTGCCGGTATGTGGCAGTCACAAAAAGTTTTCAAACCAGAGGAGCAGGTTGTGGCCTCCAAAAAATTGAAATAGATTGAGTGCCTGTATGTGGCCCTCCCAAAAATTGGTTTAAAAACAGAGGAACGGGTCGGTGGCCCTCCAGAAAAATTGAATAGATTGAGTGCCGTATGTGCACCCCAAAAATTGTTTAAAACAGAGGACCCGGGTCGGTGGCCCCTCCAGAAAAATTAAATGCATAAAGTACTATAGCTAGAGCCAGTGTGGCCCTGTCAAAATAGCAGTTCTCTGCTTTACTGTTACAAAGAGGAGGAGAAGGAGTGAAAAATGAGAGGAGAGGAGGAGTGGGATCAATGATCAGGTTGAGCTTCCTTCACCCCTCCCCCGGTGGAGATTGTGAAATTATGAGAAATCCAGGCTTATTCAATCTTAATCAGCGTCAGAGCCTGTCAGCGGACTTGTTCAGTCGACAGGCGTGTACGCTTATTCGGTTGATGTCCACCAGCGCACTGAAAACCCTCTCGGACAATACGCTAGTCGGCCAGGGCAGGCAAGAAACCTCCAAGGCTTCAGCGCCAGTTCGTGCCCCACATGTTCCAGCTTTGAACCCAGTAGTGTAGGGAGCTGTGTGGATATTTAGGTACGATGGTATGGTCAATTACGTTACTCCCTCACACCATCTTTCGTAAAGATCAGCC
The DNA here is from genome assembly GCA_019512145.1 of Engystomops pustulosus. Classification (NCBI taxonomy): domain Eukaryota; kingdom Metazoa; phylum Chordata; class Amphibia; order Anura; family Leptodactylidae; genus Engystomops; species Engystomops pustulosus. The sequence continues at coordinate 35,864,077 of CM033650.1, read as the reverse complement.
CATACTCATGGGCCGAGACTGGGGAAGGTGACTAGTGTCTTGCTGGGGTGGTGAATAAAGTGGCAAAGCATTGAAAGCTACCCTTGCCTTGCTGGACAAGCGGCCTGACTCGCCCTACTCTCCCTCGCTACTTGTCCCGCAGAACTAACGCACTCTGCCGCTACCTGTCAGAAGGTAATATTGTTTCAGATTGGTCACCAGGGCCTGCTGTAAATTCATGCATTCTCACACTCCTCTTTTCCTCTGCAGGGGATGAGAGTGGAAGATTTTGCTTGTACGTGGGTCCAGAGGATTGGAACAACCCGTAATATCGGTGGCTGGAATAAATTCTTTGAACGCGAGGGTCACGGGATAGGCAGCCTAGCATGAAATCTGCCATATGCGCCAGAGTACCAACGCGTAAGAATTCACTCCCCTCACTGGCCTGACTGTCCATTTCCTCCTCCTCCAACTCCTCCAACTCCTCTTCTTCTGCCCATACACGCTGAACAGTGAAGGACTCAACAATGGTCCCCTCTTGTGTCTCGCCAACATTCTCCTCCTCTTCCTCCTCATCCTCCTCCACCTCCTCCGATATGCGCTGAGAAACAGACCTAAGGGTGCTTTGGCTATCAACAAGGGAATCTTCTTCTCCCGTCTCTTGTGACGAGCGCAAAGCTTCCGACTTCATGCTGATCAGAGAGTTTTTCAACAGGCCAAGCAGCGGGATGGTGAGGCTGATGATGGCGGCATCGCCACTGACCATCTGTGTTGACTCCTCAAAGTTACTCAGCACCTGACAGATATCAGACATCCACGTCCACTCCTCATTGTAGACTTGAGGAAGCTGACTGACCTGATTACCAGTTCTGGTGGAAGTTGACATCTGGCAGTCTACAATCGCTCTGCGCTGCTGGTAAACTCTGGATAACATGGTTAATGTTGAATTCCACCTCGTGGGCACGTCGCACAACAGTCGGTGAGCGGGCAGTTGGAGGCGGCGCTGCGCTGCCCTGAGAGTGGCAGCATCTGTCTCCTATGGCTATTTTCTAGCCAAGTATGAAAGCACACTACTATGCCAGATGAGATGACGCAGAGTTATGAAACAAAATAAACGTAAAATAAAAAAGGAAAAATGGCAGACTGTGCCTAATTGAAATCCAACCCCTACTAAATTTTCCCACTTCGGTCTTTGCAATGGATATGTGCGTCACTAAGCGCAAAACACAGCGGTCGCAAGTCTTACTACAAATTGCTCACAATTTGCTAGTAGATGCACTGCAGCAAGTACAGCCACCAGCAGATCAACCAGAAATCAAATATATATAACGCTACTGTAGGCGTAAGTAAGCTGTTTGGATTCTCCTATGGCTATTTTCTAGCCAAGTATGAAAGCACACTACTATGCCAGATGAGATGACACTGAGTTATTAAAAAAATAAACGTAAAATAAAAAGTAAATGGCAGACTGTGCCTAATTGAAATCAAACCCCTAATAAATTTTCCCACTTTGGTGTTTGAGGTGGATATGTGTGTCACTAAGAGCTAAACACAACGGTAGCAAGTCCCCCTGCAAATTCCTCACAATATGGTACTAGCTGCAAATAAAAAAAAAAAAAGTATAACGTTATTGTAGCCCTAAGAAGGGCTGTTGGAGTGGATCAATTATCAGGGTTGAAAGCTTCCTTCACCTGGTGGGATTGGAAATTATGAGAAATCCAGGCTTTATTCATCTTATCAGCGTCAGCCTGTCAGCGCTTTCAGTCGACAGGCGTGTACGCTTATCGGTGATTGATGCCACCAGCTGCACTGAAAACCCGCTCGGACATACCGCTAGCGCAGGGCAGGCAACCCAAGGCGTACCATCGCCATTTCGTGCCACATGTGCCAGCTTTGAAACCCCCCAGTTAGTTTGTAGGGACTGTGTGATCATTTAGGAACGATGGTATGGTCCGCGACGTACTCCCTCACCATCTTCTGTAAAGATCAGCCTACTCGCCGAGACTGGTACAGTGACAGTGTCTTGCGGGGTGACATAAAGCTGTCAATCGCTTGTAAAGCGTACCCTTGCCAGTTGCTGGACAAGCTGCCTGCTCGCCTCCTCTCCCCTCGCTACTTGTCCCGCAGAACTACGCCTCTGCCCGCTAGCGCTGATCAGAAGGGAAATACGTTTTCAGCTTGTGCACCAGGGCCTGCTGGTATTCATGCGTCTCACACGCCTTTCCTCTGCAGGGATGAGAGTGGAAAGATTTTCTTTTACCGTGGGTCCCAGAGATGAAACACCCAGTAATCGGTGCTGGAATAATTCTTTGAACGCTATGGTCACGGATAGGCAGCCTACATGAAATCTGCCATATGCGCCAGAGTACCAACGCGTAAGAATTCACTCCCCTCACTGGCCTGACTGTCCATTTCCTCCTCCTCCAACTGCCTCCAACTCGCTTCTTCTGCCCATACACGCTGACAGTGAAGGACTCGAACAATGTCCCTCTTGTGTCCGCGCCAAACATTCCCTCCTCTTCTCCTCATCCTCCTCCACCTCCACCTCCTCCTATTGCGTCTGAAACAGACCTTGTGCTTTTGCTATCAACAAGGGAATCTTCTTCCCCCGTCTCTGGTGACGAGCGCAAAGCTCCGACTTTCATGCTGATCAGAGAGTTTTTCAACAGGCCAGCAGCGGATGGTGAGGCTTATGATGGCGGCATCGCCACTGACCATCTGTTGTTTGACTCCTCAAAGTTACTCAGCACCTGACAGATATCAGACATCCACGTCCACTCCTCATTTGGTAAACTTGAGGAAGTCTGACTGACCTGATTACCAGTTCTGGTGGAAGTTGACATCTGCAGTCTACAATCGCTCGGGCGCGCTGGTAACTCTGGATAACATGCAGGTTAAATCCACCTCGTGGGCACTTCTCACAACAGTCGGTGAGCGGGCAAGTTTGAGGCGGCGCTGCGCTGGCCCTGAAGTGGCAGCATCTGTGCTGGACTCCTGAAATGTGCACAGATCGCGCCTTCGTGAGCAAATCGACAGAAATTGGGGTATGTCTTGAGGAAACGCTTAACTAACAGATTTACACATGGGCCAGGCATGGCACATGTTCCGTCTGCCGAATTCAGACCGCCACCCAGGTTACGGCCGTTGTCACACACCCCATGCCCTGGCTTCAGGTTCAGAGGTGCCAGCCACAGCTCAGTCTGCGCCGTGATGCCCTGTCATAGCTCTTGGCGGTGTGGGCCCCGCAATCCTCGGCGTCAACTCGGTCCCAGCCGTCCACCAAGTTAACCCAATGGCCTTCAGCAATATATAGTGGCCCTGCCCGGCATCCCCCCCCCCCCCCACCCCCCGCACTTCGTCCACGTTCCGTGGTCAGGTGGACCTGTCAAAACTTCGTTGGTCAGGGCACGGGTTGATGTTGTCCTGACCTTGCTGGTGTCAGGTTGGACGGCAACACCGGGGGAAAAAGTAAGTGGTGCTGGGGACCGAATACCGAGGGGCTGCCGCCGCCATGAGGTTGCGAAAGGCTCGGTCTCTACTAGCCTATAGGGCAAGCATCTCCAGCTAAGCAATCTGGGATGTGGACATTCAGGGCTTGGGCGTGTGGGTGGGTTGCACTATATTTCTTTTCCGCTCCAGCTCTGTGTTATGGAGCGCTGAACCTGGTGGTGCTGTGGAGTATCGTGGAGGCGCCGATGGGTTTTTGTGGCATGTCCTGGGTCAGTGGGCTTACTATCAGCTGACACGGGAGGGAGCAGTGGGTGTTACTGGGCCTGAGTTAACGGTCCTTGTGCCACTGAGTGGGGTGTTTAGCAGTATATGCCTGGGCCCATAGCTGGTGGTAGTTAAGCTAGTGTGGTGGAACCCCTGCTGATTCTGGTTTGCAAATGTTCACACCACAGTCCCGTCGGTCCTCCGGTGTTTCCTTTTTTTTTTTAAAGACCTCCAGAACTTCGAAAATCTACCCCGCCGCAGAGCCTCGCCACACGGGCGTCTTCACTAGTTGCACATTTGGCGCTTGATGCCCGAGCTCTGGCCCTGCCTCTCCGTCTGGCCCCACCACTGCCTCTTCCAACCTGTTCGGTCGAGGACTCTCCTCCGTTCTCAGAAGCTCTGTGTTCTCCCGGCCTATCAACCCAGCTTGGGTCGGTCACCATCATCACCTCCATCCCTCTTCTGCTCCCCCCTCGGACTTCCGCCCTGACAACACTTTCCCACTGTCTGACAACCGTGTCTCCTCATCGGGCGGACACCTCTTTAACACTTCCACTACTCAGGAAAGGTCAATCATCACCCACAGAAACTGTGACCTGTTGTAAAAACTGGTCATCGGAAAATTGCTCACAGCACGGACAAGTGGTTTTGTGACTGTGGGAAGGGTCCAGAAAACAGTTCCTCAGAGTATGGCCGGTTCAAATGCCATTTTCCTGGGAGGGGGCAGACTGTGGGAGAGGCTGAGGTGCGGAGCTGGATGAGTGGCGTTTCGGTGACATGGGTGACTGCGTGTGAAGACTGACTGGTGGACAAAATTGCTCGAGCATTGTCGCAATCCACGACATCACCTGTTTCGGCACTGTTCTGGCTCAACTTGCTTCTACACGAGTCCCATTACTTCAGACATGACCTTGGGAAAGGGGAAAAAAGTGGGTGGGAGTGTAGCTCTGCGCGTTCCCCTGCTCCTCATAGCAGGTGTGTCTCACCCCGGCCAGGACCACGGCCTCTGACCCCTTGCAGTATTGTACGCCCACGTCCCCCCCGCCCTCGTCCTCTACCCTAGCCTCGGTAAACATGTTTTAAAATGAGAGTTATAACTTTAATTATTTTTACTTTTTTGTGTTTTTTTTTTTTTTTTGGTGTTTTGAGTTTTTAAAACCAAACGTTCTATCCTATTGCTATGTCTATTTTCGAGCCAAGTATGAAAGCACACTACATCCAGATGAGATTGACGCAGAGTTATGAACAAAATAACGTAAAATAAAAAAGAAAAATGGCAGACTTGCCTAATTGAAATCCAACCCCTACTAAATGTTCCCACTTCGGTCCTTTGCAATGGATATGTGCGTCACTAAGCGCAAAACACACCGTTCGCAAGTCTCACTACAATTGCTACAATTTGTGCTAGTAGATGCACTGCAGTCAAGTCAGCCAACCAGCAGATCAACCAGAAATCAAATATATATAACGCTACGGTAGGCGTAAGTACGCGTTTAGATTTCTCCTATGGCTATTTTCTAGCCACGTATGAAATCACACTACATGCCAGATGAGATGACGCAGAGTTATGAACAAATAAACTAAAATAAAAAAGGAAAATGGCAGGACTGTGCCTAATTGAAATCAACCCCTCCTAATTTCCCCACTTCGGTCTTTGCAATGGGATATGTGCGTCACTAACGCAAAACACAGCGGTCGCCATTCGCACTACAAAATTAGCTCACAATTTGCTATTATATGCACTGCAGCAAGTACATCCACCACAGATCAACCAGAAATCAAATATATATAACGCTACTGTAGGCGTCGTAAGCCGTGTAGATTCTCCTATGGCTAGTTTCTAGCCAATATGAAGCACACTACTATGTCCAGATGAGATGACGCAGAGTTATGAAACAACATAAACGTAAATAAAAAGGAAAACTGGCAGACTGTGCCTAATTGAAATCCAACCCCTACTAAATTTTTCCCACTTTCGGTCTTTGCAATGGATATGTGCGTCACTACGCGCAAAAACCAGCGGTCGCAAGTCGCAACTACAAATTGCTCACAATTTGCTAGTATATTGCACTGCAGCAGTACAGCCCCCATCAGTCAACCAAAATCAAATATATATAACGCTACTGTAGGCGTAAGTAGCCGTTTTATATTCTCCTTATGGCTATTTTCTAGGCCAGTAATGAAAGCAGTCACTACTATGCGCCAGATGAGATGACGCAGAGTTATGAAAACAATAAGCGTACAATAAAAAAGGAAAAATGGCAGACGTGCCCTAATTGAAATCCAACCCCTACTAAATTTTCGCCCCCACTTCGGTCTTTGCAATGGAATATGTGCGTCCACTAACCCGCAAAACACAGCGGTCGCAAGTCGCACTACAAATTGCTCACATTGCTAGTAGATTCACTGCAGCAATACAGTCCACCACCAGATCAACCAGAACTCAAATATATATCGCTACTGTATGCGTAATAATCCCGTTTGTAGATTCTCCTATGGCTATTTTTCTAGCACAAGTATGAAACACACTACTATGCCAGATGAGATGACGCAGTTATGAAACAAAAACAAAGAAAAAAAATCAATAAACTGTAAATAAAAAAGGAAAAGTGGCATGACTGTGCCTAATTGGCAATCCACCCCGACCTAAATTTTCCCCCTTCGTTCTTTGCAATGGATATGTGCGTCCACTAAGCGCAAAACCCAGCGGTCCGCAAGTCTCACTACAAATTGCTCCCAATTTGCTAGTAGATGCCTGCAGCAGTAAGCCACCAGCAAAGATCAACCAGAAATCCAAATATATATTACCTACTGTAGGCGTAGTAGCCCTTTTAGTTCTCCTTGGCTATTTTCTAGGCCAAGTATGAAGCACACTCTATCCAGAGGAGATGACTCATAGTTTAGAAATCAAATAAACGTAAACATAAAAAAGGAAAAATGGCAGACTGTGCCTAATTGAAATCCCAACCCCTCAAAATTTTTCCCCTTCGGTCTTTGCAATGGATATGTGCGTCACTAAGCGCAAAACACGCGTTCGCAGTCTCACTACAAATTGCTCAGCATTGCTATTAGATTCACTCAGGCAAGTACAGCCACCAGCATATCAACCAAAATCAAATATATATAACGCTACTGTAGGCGTAAGTCAAGCCGTTTAGATTCTCCTATGGCTATTTTCTAGCCAAGTCTGAAAGCAGACACTACTATGCCATGAGGGACGCAGAGTTATGAAACAAAAATAAACGTACAATCAAAAAGGAAAAATGGCAGACTGTGCCTATTGAAATCCAACCCCACTAAATTTCCCACTTCGGTCTTTGCAATGATTGTGCGTCACAAGCGCCAAACACAGCGTCAGCAGTCTCACTACAAATTTGCTCACAATTGCTAGTAGATGCACTGCAGCAGTACAGCCACCGCAGATCAACCATAATCAATATAATAACGCTACTGTAGGCGTAAGTAAGCCGTTTAGATCTCCTATGGCTATTTTCTAGCCAATTAGAAAGACACTACTATGCCAGTTATATGACGCAGAGTTAGGAAAAAAAAAACGTAAAATAAAAAGGTAAAAGAGGCAGACTGTGCCCTAATTGAAATCCAACCCCTAACAAAATTTTCCCACTTCGGTCTTGCATGGATATGTGCGTCACTCAGGGCCAAAAACAGCGGACGCAAGTATCACTACAAATTGCTCCAAATTTGTCTAGTAGTGCACTGTCAGGCAATACAGACCACCAGCAGATCACCAGAAAGAATCAAATATATATACCGCTACTGTAGGCTGTAAGTAAGCTGTTTGGATTCTCCTATGGCTATTCAGACACAGTATGAAAGCACACTATATGCCAAGAGATGACACTGAGTTATTAAAAAAATAAACGTAAATAAAAAATTAATGGCAGACCTGTGCCTAATTGAACATCAACCCTAATAAATTTTTCGCCACTGTTGCGTTGAGGTGGATATGTGTGTCACTAAGAGCGAAACCAACCCCTACTAAATTTTCCCACTTCGGTCTTTGCTATGGATATGTGTGCCACTAAGAGCTAAACACAACGGTAGCAAGTCCCCCTGCTAATTCCTCACAAAATGGTACTAGATGCAAATTAAAATAAAAAAAGTAGAACGTTATTGTAGCCCTAAGAAGGGCTGTTGGGTTCTTGGAGAATCACTCCTGCCTAACAGTAAGCTAATAGAACACCCTAACGCTTTCCCTGACCAGCAGCAGCTCTCTCCCTAGCGGCATCCAGACACAGAATGATCCGAGCAGCGCGGGCAGCGGCTAGTCTATCCCAGGGTCACCTGATCTGGCCAGCCAACCACTGCTATCGACGTGTAAGGGTACCACGTCATGCTGGGTGGAGTGCAGAGTCTCCTGGCTTGTGATTGGCTCTGTTTCTGGCCGCCAAAAAGCAAAACGGCGGGAGCTGCCATTTTCTCGAGCGGGCGAAGAATTCGTCCGAGCAACGAGCAGTTTCGAGTACGCTAATGCTCGACCGAGCATCAAGCTCGGACGAGCATGTTCGCTCATCTCTAGAAGGGATTCATCCGCAAGTCGTCTTCTCCCGCTGGTGCTGGATTCTTCTTTGTAGCCAAGAAGGATGGTTCCCTCCGTCTGAGCATTGATTACCGTGGTCTCAATGTCGTCACGGTGAAAAACTGCTACCCTTTGCCTCTCATAACTAAACTGTTTGATCGCCTTTGGGTTGCCAAAGTTTTCACCAAGCTGGATCTGCAAAGGAGCATATAATCTCATCTGCATCCGTGAAGGTGATGGCCTTCAATACTCGTGATGGGCATTTTGATTATTTGGTAATGCCCTTCGGACTCTGCAATGTCCCAGTGGTGTTGCAAGAATTTGTCAACAATATCTTCAGAGGCTTGCTCTAAATTTGTGTCGTTGTCTACTTGGACGATATTCTGGTGTTTTCTCCTGACCTATAGTCTCATCTGACGCATGTCCGGCAACTTCTCAGGCACCTAAGGGCCAATTACTTATATGCCAAGCTCGAGAAATGCCAATTTCATCAGAGTAGTCTTCCGTTCCTGGAATACATCATTTCTGACAAAGGACTACAGATGGATCCTGCCAAGCTGTCTGACATATTTCATTGGCCTCGCCTGGTGGGACTACATGCCATACAGAGATTTCTGAGCTTCGTCAATTGTTACCAGCAATTTATTCCACATTTTTCTTCTCTTATGTCTCCCATTGTGGCACTGACTAAGTAGAACACCAATCTGAGACTCTGGCCTCTGGGAGCTGAAGAAGCCTTCACCAAGCTGAAGTCAGCCTTTGCCTCTGCGCCAGTTCTCACACGGCCTGATACAGTGAAGCCATTCCAGTTGGAAGTTGACGCCTCATCCGTTGGTGCTGGAATGGTCCTCATCCAGAAAGGGCCCAAAGGTCATCATCCGATCTACACTGACTACAAGAATCTCCTGTATCTCCAGACTGCTCAGCGCCTCCGGAACGACTGGTTGCTGCAACTCCTGTGGATCTACGGCAGCTCCCTCCTGGCAAAATCTATGTCCGACCTGCTCTTCGGAAGAGGATACTAACTTGGGGACATTGCTCTTGTGTGGCTGAGCACTCTGGGGTTAAACTGGACTTCTCTTCTGCTTACCATCCACAGTCTAATGGGCAAGTGGAGAGGGTTAATCAGACACTGGGATGCTATCTCAGTCATTTTGTCTCCGCCCGACAGGATGACTGGTCCACCCTGGTGCCATGGGTGGAGTTTTCCAACTCTGCCGGCTCCACTCCATTTTTTGTTGTATTTGGGCGACATCCTTGCCAACTTCTTCCTCGGTCAGAGCCTTCTGATGTTCCCGCACCAAGACCCAGGCCGACAAGAGACGCAGGCCTCCTCCAGTCTTCTCTCAGGAGATAAGTTGTGTGGAGCTTTATAGATACGTCCGGCTGGAAGGTTTCCCAGTTACAAGCTTGGTCCTCGCTATCTTGATTCCATTTGAGGTGGCTGAAGTGATTTCAATCCCGTTGACCTAAAGCACCGCCTCCCCCACCATGCGATCCTGAATTTCTTCACTTCCCTTCTGCATCAGCAACCTGAACCACTTCTCTCGCAAGTACACACCCCAGCTTCTGTCTACGAGGTGGTGTGAAAGAGCGGGGTTCTGGGTATGAAGTCAGTAAGAGGAAGCGGGTCTTTCTTGGTCACTGGTCTGGTGAAAACCACGGACCACTTAGACTTGCTACAGGGGATCAATATCAGACTGACACAGAACTGCAAACCTGTTGCTTGAACCCATGTTTCACAAATCTGTTTGGTCTGTTCACTGAGCTTGTCCCTGATACTTACCGTATATACTCATGTATAAGCTTGAGTTTTCAGCACAAAGAAATGTCAATAAAAGAAAAAAACTTAACATATTCTACCCCATGTGCCATGATGCTTGTCGCGGCTCCGCTCCACGGGCGCCGCTCCTTCTTGGTCTTCTCTCTGCTGTATTAGGCTGGCAGAGATGCGTACATGCGATCTGCCTGGCATGTGTGCGGCAGCAGATCGCAGGGGAGCATCTCTGCTGGCGTTACAGAGAAAGAGAAGGCAGAAAGGAGCTGCAGGCGATGAGCATGGGTGGTCCTGAGGATGTGTAGGTAAGTGTTGTTTTTGTTTGTGCTGGCAAACATGCGGGCTGGATGTATATACTGGGGGCTGGTGTATACTACATGGGGCGGGCTGGCCGTGTATCGACATGGGTGGAGGGCTGTTACTACATCAGACTGGCTGGCCTGTAGCTAAATGGGGCTGGCTTGTGATTTACTGGCAATGGGGCTGCAGGCTGATATACTCTAAAGGAGCTGGTTGGCTGTATTATACTTATGGGGGGCTGGGTATCATACTCGGGGGGTTGGCTGCTGGTATACACTGGGGCTTGCGTCTAGGGACTGCTAGGGATGGCTGGCTGTATACTACTGAGGGTTGGCTGCGTATACTACTTAGGGATGGCTATATCTACATGGCGGCTGGCTGGACCTGTATACTACATGGGGCTGGCTGGCTGATATACTATATGGCGCTGACTGCCATTATACATGCAGGCTGGTGCCTGTATACTACATGGGCTGGCTGTATTACTAATGGGGCAGGCTGGATGGCAGTAACCATAGGGGGGTGGCTAGTATTACTACCTGGGGGATGGCTGGCTACATAATTTGGGGGCTGTGACATAATGCATTCCCTACCCCGGCTTATACCGAGTACAAATACGGTTGTTCCAGTTTTTGGTGGTCGGGCCTCTCGGCTTATACTAGGGTCGGCTATATAATCAAGTATATAAGATATGGTCTGCATTTTGACCAGAATAAATGTCACTCTGACAAATGGTAACACTATTTCTCTGATGAAATAAAATGGGAACAAATAATCCCATAACAACAATAAACAGTGAAAGAACTACATAACATATCACAGACAGATATTGGATAATCCCCGAGTACATAGACTTTTGAGAAATATTGTTAAAACCCGGTCAGAACGTGAGTGGTTTGCTTCTTGGAATTACACTTGGTAGGTTTAATTTAAACAGACACGAGGATTTCCTCATATTTGTTTGTTTTCAATTCAGCTGGGAGTCATTAAAAGATCCTAGGGCCTGCAGATGTGGACGACTTACTTCACATTTGCTAGCCACTTATGTCTGGTGATCTGGGTAGGATTAAGCAGCCATGAGCCAGGGTGTGTATGCAAACTTTTAGAGACAGAGTGCCCAAATTACAACCAACCACACATATTTAATGCAAAGTGCCACAGAGCAATTTAAGCAGTAACATATTGCTACCATTGTTTTCACACAGTTGTTAATTGTTAGTGATGTCTCAAGGACGACACCAATGACAGTTTGAAAGAAAGAGAAAAAATTCAATTATCATTGTAGTTTCCGTCAGGGTCTCCTGAACAGGAAGAGATGTGGGCCCAGAGCAGAAGCTCAATAAAACGCAGCCGCACTCGGAGTCACCAGCAGCAAGGATGTATAGCTTAAAAATAGAAACTATTACAGACACACTGGGTGGCAGGGGGGGGGGGGGGACACAAAAACCCCCCCCCAAAACTGCAGAAGGAGGTTTTGAGTCCTGTCTGGAAAGGCCTGGGTGCTTTGTTTGTTGTATTTGGGCGACATCCATGCCAACTTCTTCCTCGGTCAGAGCCTTCTGATGTTCCCGCACCAAGTGCCAACTTCTTCCTCGGTCAGAGCCTTCTGATGTTCCCGCACCAAGACCCAGGCCGACAAGAGACGCAGGCCTCCTCCAGTCTTCTCTCCAGGAGATAAGTTGTGGCTGTCTTCAAGATACGTCCGGCTGAAGGTTCCCAGTTACAAGCTTGGTCCTCGCTATCTTGATCCATTTGAGGTGCTGAAGTGCATCAATCCCGTGACCTATAAGCACCGCCTTCCCCCACCATGCGCATCCTGAATTTCTTTCACTTCTCCCTTCTGAATCCAGCCATCCTGAACCACTTCTCTCGGCAAGTACCACCTCCAGCTTCTGTCTACGAGGTGAAAGAGGTCCTGGGTATGAAGTCAGTCAGAGGGAAGCGGTTCTTTCTTGTTCACTGGCTCTGGTGAAAACCAGGTACCACTTAGACTTGCTACAGGGGATCCACTATCACTGATCCTGACACAAGAACTGCAAACCTGTGCTCTGAACCCTGTTTCAAAATCTGTGTCCTGTTCCTGAGCTTGTTCCCTGATACTTACCGTATATACTCATGTATAAGCTGAGTTTTTCAGCACAAGAAATGTCAATTAAAAGAAAAACTTACATACAGATGCACTGCAGCAAGTACAGCCCAGCAGAAGATACACACCAGAAATCAACATATATACACGACTACTGGTAGGCGTAAGTGGAGCCGTTTAGATTTCCTATGGCTATTATTTAGTCCAAGTTAAAATGAAACACACTAAACTATGCCAGATGTGAGATGCGGCTAGAGTTATTAAACAAAATAAACGTAAATAGAAAAAAGGAAAAAACTGGCATGATCTGTGCCTATTGAGAATCCAACCCCTACAGACATTTTCCACACATTCGGTCTTTTTGCAATGGATATGTGGTCACTAGGGCGCAAAAACACAAGCGGTGAAGTCCGCACTCAGCTACAAATTGCTTCACCAATTTTGTAGTAGATGCACGTGGCAAGCAGATAAGCCACCAGCAAATCAACAAGCAAATCAAATATCTATAACGTAATGAGGCGTAATAAAGCCTTTGATTATCCTATGCTATTTTACCTAGCCAAGTAGAAAGACACAATCTACTTCCATATGAGTATGACGCAGAGTATGAAACAAAATAAAAACTTAAAATAAAAAGGAAAAATGGCAAACTGGCCCTAATGAAATCCAACCCCTACTAAATTTTCCCACTTTCGGTCTTGCAATGGCTAGAGATGTCGACACTAAGCGCAAAACACAGCGGTCGCAAAAGGTCTCACTACAATTGCTCACAATTTGCTATAGTATGCCACTGCCAAACAATAGAAGCAAGCCAGCCCAGATCAACCAGAACAAAATTATATATAAACGCTAGTAGGCGTAAGTAAGCCGTTTAGATTTCTCCTATGGCTATTTTCGTAGGGCACACAAGTATGAAAGCAAACTACTATGTCCGATTAGGATGACGAGAGGAGTTATGAAACAAAAAAAACGTCAATAAAAGACATGAAAAATGGCAGACTTTGTCATGAAAATCCAACCCGCTATCAAACTTTTCCACTTCGGTCCTTTGCACATGGTATGTGCGTACATAAGCGCAAAAACACAGTCGTGAGGAGTCGCAGTTCACTACAAATGCTCACAATTTGTATATGTAGAGCACTGCAGTCAAGTACAGCCACCAGCAGAATCAACCAGAAACAAATAATATATAACATACTGTATGGATAAGTAATGGGCGTTTGGATTCTCCGATGGTCTATTTTTTAGCCAAGGTATTAAAGAACACTATCGCAGATGAGATGACACAGGTTATTACAACCGAAAAACGTAAAATGAAAAAATGGCAACAGATACTGTTGCCGTAATTGAAATCAAACCACAATTAATTTCCCACTAGTGATCGGTTTTGCATGGATATGGTGTCACGCTAAGGCAGCTAAACACACAGCGGGACCAAGTCTCCTCAATGCGGTCACTCTTTGTGTATGCACTGAGCTAGCCACCAAATCAACAAAATAAATAATAACGTAGATCTTGTAGCAAAGAAAGGAGGTGGGTGAGGATCTAGAGAGGGGGGCAGGGGAGAATACTTTGTCCTTAACAGTAGCATTAGAACGATATTCTCCTAATGCAGTTTCTACACTTTGACAGGGCACAAGCTACTCCAATGCCGTGCATACACATTAATAAAAGAATGAGAGCACTGTGAAAGTCAAAAGTAAATCCGCAGTCACCGAGCTGTGCCACAACATTGAATCAAACGCTAAGTACACGATTTTCCAAGAACTTTTGGGTGGAGGTGAGATGTCGTGACAAGGCTTAAAAGTTTAGGTCCTGCTTCTCACATGGGGTACAGCGCACAAAAAAGAAAACAGAGACGTAGTGGTCGTGAAGGGCCATGTTGGGTCTGGGAAAGATATGCGCTTCAGCTACGAGCAGTAAGCATGAAGTTACGATACCTAAGCTTCCGATCGAGCATCAAGCTCGGCCCTAGCGATCATCCAGAATATCTCTCGAGCACGGGGAGCGTCAATCCGCAATGGTAAGCTGCCACGTCTCACGGTAGGTCCGGGCTGCTTGGATTGCAGTTCTGCTTGTTGATTTCTGGCCAAGCAACGGAGCGTTACATCGCTATCTCGTAGCTGAAAAGAAGATTACCGGGTCCGGAAAAAGGTGGGAACGGGAAAGAGAACTAGCTGACTTTGTGCCCCAATAACATCAGTTATCGCATCGCATAATCATGAAGGCGTTGGAGAGCTCTCTAAAGGTATTTCATGCAAGTGTCCCCCTGCTGGATTTCTTAGCATAAGGCCGGCCTGAGCTATACGGGTTAAGTCGTCCTGAACGGTAGGCCTTGCCCAACCTGTGACTCTTCGGTGCAATTCCCAGCTGGACTTAAGGCTAGCTCAACATCCTGGTGATGTGCGCAATAATGTGATGGCATTTTGAATTGGTAATGCCTCTAGGACTCTGCACATGTCCCAGTGGTGTGAAGAATTGTCAACAATATCTCAGAGGCTTGTCTAAATTTGATGTCGTTGTCTAATGGTACGATATTCTGTTGTTTTGTCTCTGACTATAGTCTCATCTGAACGCTATGTCCGGCAACTATCTCAGGCCAGCCAAAGGGCCAATATCTATATGCAAGTCTGCAGAGAACTGCAATTTCCATCAGAGTAGGCTCCGTTCACTGAGAATACATCATTTCGACAGGGGAAGGACATCAGATGGTATCCGCAGCGTCGGACATTATCAATTGGCCTCGAGCCTGTAGGTGGGACTACATGCCATCCCTACAGAGATTTGAGATTCGTGCAATTTTACAGCATTTATTCACATTTTTCTTATCTTATGTCTCCCTTAGTGTGCACTGACTAAGTAGCACACCAATCTGAGACTCTGGCCTCGGGGCTGAAGAGCTTCACCAAGCTGAATCAGCCTTTGCCCTCTGGCGACAGTTTCTCACACGGCCTGATACAGGAAGCCATTCCAGTTGGGAAGTTGAGCCTCCATCCGTTGGTGACTGATGGTGTTCGCTCATAGCCAAAAGTGGCCGCCAAGGTCATCATCCGATCTCCACTGACTACAAGGAATCTCCTGTATCTCCAGACTGCTCAGCGCCTCCGGAGACTGCCGTTTGCTGCAGACTCCTGTGGACTACGGGCAGCTCCCTCCAGGCAAAATCTATGTCGACCTGCTCTTCGGAAGCGGATACTAACTGGGACAGTGTTCTTGTGTGGCTGTAGCACGTCGGGGTTTGAAACGGATGTACTCTCTATCCTGCGTTACCATCCACATCTTCTAATGGGCAAGTGAGAGGGTTAATCAGGAAAAACACTGGGATGCTTCCAAATCGTTCATTTTGTCTCCGCTACCGACGCGAGGACGGTCCACCCTGTTGACCATGGGTGGTTTCCACTCTGTTGCGGCCTGCTCCACTCCATTTTTTGTTGTATTGGGCGACATCCTTGCCAACTTCTTACTCGGTCAGAGCTTAGTGATTGTCCCGCACCAAGACCGGCCGACAAAGAGACGCAGGCACTCCTCAGTCTGCTCTCAGGAGATAAGGTGTGGTGTCTTAAGATACGTCCGGTGAAGGTTCCCAGTTACAAGCTTGGTCCTCGCTATCTTGATCCATTGAGTGCTGAAGTGCATCAATCCCGTGACTAAAGCAACCGCCTTCCCCCACCATGCGATCCTGAATTTCTTCACTTCCCTTCTGCATCAGCACCTGAACCACTTCTCTCGCAAGTAACACCTCCAGCTTCTGTCTACGAGATGTGAAAGAGCGGGTTCTGGGTATGAAGTCAGTAAGAGGGAAGCGGTTCTTTCTGTGTCACTGGCTCTGGTGAAAAACACGGACCACTTAGACTGCTACAGGGATCCAACTATCATGATCCTGACACAAGAACTGCAAACCTGTTGCTCTGAACCTGTTTCAAAAATCTGTGTCTGTTCCTGAGCTTGTCCCTGATACTTACCGTATATACTCATGTATAAGCTGAGTTTTCAGCACAAAAATGTCAATAAAAGAAAAAACTTACATACTACCTCCTGTGCCCGATGCTTGTCGCGGCTCGACTCCCGGGCGCCGCTCCTTCTTTGGTCTTCTCTCTGCTGTATTAGGCTGGCAGAGATGTGTACATGCGATCTGCCGGTCATGTGTGCGGCCAGCAGATCGCATGGGACGCATCTCTGCTGGCTGTTACAAGAAAGAGAAGGCAGAAAGGAGCTGCAGGAGATGAGCATGGGTGGCCTGAGGATGTGTAAGTAAGTTTGTTTTTGTTTGTGCTGGAAATGCGGGCTGGATGTATATACTGGGGGTGGTGTATACTACATGGTGGCGGGCTGGCTGTATACACATGGGTGGCTGGCTTGTTACTACATAGACTGGCTGGCTGTAGACTAAATGGGGCTGGCTGTGCTTTACGCAATGGGCTGCAGGCTATATACTCAAGGAGCTGGTTGGCTGTTTTATACTTACTGGGGGCTGGGCTATCATACTCGAGGGGTGGCTGGTGTATACACTGGGGCTTGCGTCGTAGGCCTAGGGACTGGCTGGCTGTATACTACTGAGGGCTGGCTGGCGTATACTACTAGGGATGGCTAATATTCCTACATGGCGGCTGGCGGACCGGTATACACATGGGGCTGGCTGGCTGTATACTATATGCGCGCTGACTGCCATCTATACTGCGGCTGGCTGCCTGTATACTACATGGGCTGAGCGTATACTAATGGGGCAGGCTGGATGGCGTAACCATAGGGGGGTGGCTAGATGTACTACCGGGGGATGGCTGGCTACTATAATTTGGGGGCTGTGACATAATGCATTCCCTACCCGCTTATACCGAGTCAGCAATAGGTTGTTCCAGTTTTTGGTGGAATGGGCCTCGGCTTATACTGGGTTCGGCCTATCTATAAATCAAAGTATATAAGATATGGTCTGCATTTTGACCAGAATAAATGTCACTCTGACAAATGTAACTACTATTTCTCGATTGAATAAAATGGAACAAATAAATCTGCATAAACAATAAACAGTGACAAGAACCTACATAACATATCACAGACAGCATATTAGGATAATCCCCGAGTACATAGAACTTTCTGAGAAATATTTTTAAAACCCGGTCAGAACGTGACTATGGTTTGTCTTGGAATTACACTTGGGTGGTTTAGTTTAAACAGACACGGGATTTCATTCATATTTTTTTTTTCAATTAGCTGGGAGATCATTAAAAGATCCTAGGCCTGATGGGACGACTTACTTCACATTTGCTAGCCACTCTTATGTCTGGTGATCTGGGGTAGGATAAGCCAGCCGGAGCCCTGGGTTGTATGGCAACCTTTTAGAGAACAGAGTGCCCAAATTACAACCAACCCACATATTTAATGCAAAGTGCCACAGAGCAATTTAAGCAGTAACATATTGCTACATGTTTTCACACAGTTTGTTAATTGCTAGTCGATGTCCTCAAGGACGCACCAATGACAGTTGAAAGAAAGAGAAAAAAATTCAATTATAATTGTAGTTTCCTCAGGGGTCTCCTGAACAGGAAGAGATGTGGGGCCCAGAGTCAGAGCTCAATAAAACGCAGCCCAACTCCGGTAGTCCCAGAGCGTAAGGATGTATAGCTTAAAAATGAAACTGATTAAGCACACTGGGTGGCCAGGGGGGGGGCAAACCCCCAACTGCGAAGGGAGGTTTTGAGTCTGTCTGGAAAGGCCTGGGTGCTTTGATTGTTGTTGTGGGAGACCATCCATGCCAACTTCTATCCTCGGTCAGAGCCTTGCTGATGTTCCGCACCAAGACCCAGGCCGACAAGAGACGGAGGCCTCCTCCCGTTTCTCTCAGGAGATAAGTGGTGGTGTCTTCAAGATCTACGGAGGAAGGTTCCCAGTTTAAAGCTTGGTCTCGCTATCTTGATCCATTTGAGGTGCTGCAGTGCATCAATCCCGTGCCAATAAGCACCGCCTTCCCCCACCAGGCGCATTCATGGAATTTTTAACCTTCTCCCTTCTGATCCATGCCATCGTGAACACTTCTTCGGCAAAGACCAACCTAAAGCTTCTGTATCGAGGTGAATGAAAGAGGGTCGGGTCCTGGGTCTATGAAGTTCAGTCAGAGGAAGAGGTTTCTTTCTTGTTCAGGGCTCTGGTGAAAACCAGGTTACAACTTAGGGACGTGCTACAGGGGATCCAACTATCACTGATCCTGACACCAAGAACTGCAAAACTGTGCGCTGAACCCTGTTTCAAATCGGTGTCCTGTTCCTGAGCTTGTTCCCTGATACTTACCGTATATACTCATGTATAAGCTGAGTTTTTCAGCACAAGAAATGTCAATTAAAAGAAAAACTTACATACTCACCCTCCTGTGCCCTGATGCTTGTCGCGGCTCCCGACCCCGGGCGCCGCTCCTCTTTGGTCTTCTCTCTGCTGTATTAGCTGGCAGAGATGTGTACATGCGATCTGCCGGCCTGTGTGCCGGCCAGCAGATCGCATGGACGCATCTCTGCTGGCTGTTACAGCAAAGAGAAGGCCGAAGAGGAGCTGCCAGGAGATGGCACGGGGCGCCTGAGGATGTGTATGTAAGTTTGTTTTTGTTATGTGCTGGGCAAACTGCGGGCTGACTGTATACTACTGGGGGCTGGTTGTATACTACATGGGGCTGGCTGGCTGTATACTACATGGGGCTGGCTGGCTGTTTACTACATAGGACTGGCTGGCTGTAGACTACATGGGGCTGGCTGGCTGTATACTGCATGGGGCTGGCAGGCTATATACTACATGGAGCTGGCTGGCTGTATACTACTGGGGGCTGGCTATATACTACTGGGGGTTGGCTGGCTGTATACTACATGGGGCTTGCTGTATACTGCATAGGGCTGGCTGGCTGTATACTACTGAGGGCTGGCTGGCTGTATACTACTTAGGGATGGCTATATACTACATGGGGCTGGCTGACTGTATACTACATGGGGCTGGCTGGCTGTATACTATATGCGGCTGACTGCCTATATACTACATGAGGCTGGCTGGCTGTATACTACATGGGGCTGGCTGTATACTACTGGGGGCAGGCTGGACTGGCTGTATACCATAGGGGGGTGGCTATATACTACTGGGGGCTGGCTGGCTATATAATTTGGGGGCTGTGACTAATGCATTCCCTACCCTCGGCTTATACTCGAGTCAATAGGTTTTTCCAGTTTTTGGTGGTTAGGGCCCTCGGCTTATACTCGGGTCGGCTTATAATCAAGTATATACAGTATGTGTCTGCATTTTGACAGAATAAATGTAACTCTGACAAATGTATAACTATATTTCTCTATTGAATAAAATGGAACAAAATAACATCTCCATAAACAATAACAGTGACAGAACCTACATAACATATCACAGACAGCATATTAGGATAATCCCAGAGCTACATAGACTTTCTGAGAAATATGTTAAAAACCTGTCAGAAAGTGTACTTGGTTTTCGTTCTTGGAATTACACTTGTGTTTAAGGTTTAAAACAGCACAGGATTTTCATTCATATTTTTTTTTTTAATTCAGCTGGGAGATCATTAAAAGATCCTAGCCTGCATGTGGGACACTACTTCACATTTTCTAGCCCTTTCATGTACTGGTGATCTGGGTAGGATTAAGCCTGCCATGAGCCCTGGGTTGTATGCAAACCTTTTAGAGACAGAGTGCCCAAATTACAACCAAACCCACATATTTAAATGCAAAGTGCCAACAGAGCAATTTAAGCAGTAACATATTGCTACCTGTTTTCACACAGTTTTTAATTGTATCGGTGTCCTAAGGACACCAATACAGTTGAAAGAAAGAGGAAAAATTCATATTATCATTGTAGTTTCCTTCCAGGGTCTCCTGAACAGGAAGAGCTGTGGGGCCCAGAGCAGAAGCTCCAATAATAACGCAGCCTGCACCTCCTGTAGTCCCAGGCAGCTAAGGATGTATAGCTTAAAAATAGAACTGATTACAGCACACCCTGGGTGGCCAGGGACTGCAGAAGGAGGTTTTGAGTCCTGTCTGGAAAGGCCTGGTGCTTTGATTTGTTGTATTTGGGCGACCATCCATGCCACTCTTCCTCGGTCAGAGCCTTCTGATGTTCCCGCACCAAGACCCAGGCCGACAAGAGACGCAGGCCTCCTCCATCGTTCTCTCAGGAGATAAGTTTGGTGTCTTCAAGATACTCCGGCTGAAGGTTCCCAGTTTACAAGCTTGGTCCTCGCTATCTTGATCCATTTGAGGTGCTGAGTGCATCAACCGTGACCTTAAGCACCGCCTTCCCCCCCATGCGCATCTCTGAATTTCTTCACTTCTCCCTTCTGAATCCATGCCATCCTGAACACTTCTCTCGAAAGTACCACCTCAGCTTCTGTCTACGAGGTGGAAAGGAGGTCCTGGTGTATGAAGTTCAGTCAGAGGAAGCGGTTCTTTCTTGTTCACTGCTCTGGTGAAAACCAGGTTACCACTTAGACTTGCTACAGGGGATCCACTATCACTGATCCTGACACAAGAACTGCAAAACCTTTGCTCTGAACCCTGTTTCAAATCTGTGTCTGTTCCTGAGCTTGTTCCTGATACTTACCGTATATACTCATGTATAAGCTGAGTTTTCAGCACAAGAAATGTCAACTTAAAAGAAAAACTTACATATGCACCCCTGTGCCTGATGCTTGTCGCGGACTCCGACCCCGGGCGCCGCTCCTCATTTGTCTTTCTCTCTGCTTGTATTAGCTGCAGAGATGTGTACATGCGATCTGCGGCCTGTGTGCCGGCCAGCAGATCGCATGGCCGCATCTCTCGGCTGTGTACAGCAAAGAGGAAGGCCGAAGATGAGCTGCCAGGAGATGAGCATGGGCGCCTGAGGTGTGTATGTAAGTTTGTTTTTGTTATGTGCTGGGCAAACTGTCGGCGACTGTATACTACTGGGGCTGGTTATATCGATGGGCTGGCTGGCTTATACTACATGGGGCCTGGCTGGCTTTTTTACTACATAGGACTGGCTGGCTGTAGACTACATGGGGCTGGCTGGCTGTATACTGTCATTGGCTGGGCGGCATATATACTAGGAGCTGGCTGGCTGTATACATGGGGGCTGTTATATACTAACTGGGTGTGGTGGCTCTGTATACTACGGGTCTGCTGTATACTGCATGAGTGCTGGCTGGCTGTATACTACTGAGGGCTGGCTGGCTTATACTGACTTAGGGTATGGCTATTACTACATAGGGGCTGGCTGACTGTTATACTACATGGGGCTGGCTGGCTGTATACTATATGGCGGCTGACTGCCTTATACTAACATGAGGCTGGCTGGCTGTAACAACACTGGGGGCTGTATACTACTGGGGGGCAGTGGACTGGCTGTTCCCATAGGGGGTGGCTAATACTACTGGGGGCTGGATGGCGCTATATATTTGGGGCTGGTGACTAATGCATCCTACCCTCGGCTTATACTCGAGTCAATAGGTTTTCCAGTTTTTGGTGGTTAGGGCCTCGCTTATACTGGGTCGGCTTATAATCAAGTATATACAGTATGTGTCTGCATTTGACAGAATAAATGTAACTCTGACAAATGTATACTATATTTCTCTATTGAATAAAATGGAACAAAATAACATCTCCATAACACATAACAGTGACAGAACTACAAACATATCACAGACAGCATATTAGGATAATCCCAGAGCTACATAGACTTCTGAGAAATATGTTAAAAACCTGTCAGAAAGTGTACTTGGTTTTTCGTTCTTGAATTACACTTGTGTTTAAGGTTTAAACAGCACAGGATTTCATTCATTTTTTTTTTTAATTCAGCTGGGAGATCATTAAAAGATCCTAGCCTGCATGTGGACACTACTTCACATTTTCTAGCCCTTTCATGTACTGTGATCTGGGAGGATTAAGCCTGCCATGAGCCCTGGTTGTATGCACCTTTTAGAGACACGAATGCCCAATACAACCAACCACCACATATTTAAATGCAAAGTGCCAACAGAGCATTTAAGCAGTAACAATATTGCTCCGTGTTTTCACACAGTTTTTATTGTATCGGTCCTAAGGACACCAATACAGTTGAAAGAAAGAGGAAAAATTCATATTATCATTGTAGTTTCCTCCAGGGTCTCCTGAACAGGAAGAGCTGTGGGGCCCAGAGCAGAAGCTCCAATATAACAACGCACCTGCCCTCCTGTAGTCCCCAGCAGCTAAGGAGTTAGCTAAAAATAGAACGATTAACACACCCCCTGGGGTCCAGGGACTGCAGAAGGAGGTTTTGAGTCCTGTCTGGAAAGGCCTGGGTGCCCACAGAGAGTTCTCCAAGTGCCACCTCTGGCACCCGTGCCATAGGTTCGCCACCACTGTTACCCTACAAGTCTGGAATTCACTTCCTACATATGGTACTAGAATCAATGGAAGGTGCATCCCTTCTGCATTATTTCAATCTGTGATTTCAGGACCTTTGGAGGACCTTCAAAAGTCCAAAAATGGCTCTTGTGTACATCTGTATTGATAGCAGGAACAAATTTCATGGGGAAGACCTTTCTCAGTATAAAATGTTGTTTGGTGGCCTAGAAGGCTTGGGTTCCCGGGCACACTGCCTATATTATAATCCACTATTGCTGGAGAGTGGCAACTTGGAGCTGTAAGTCACCGCAAACATTTGTTCCACCTTCCTCTTACACAATGCACAACTGAATTTGATGTGTATGGAGATGTTAAGGCAGTGGTTATTGACCAAACTGTGAAAATGTTTTATTGTTGTTAGTTTTGGTTTATGCTTTTTGATTTTAGTGTTCCCTTATTCAGTATTTTCTTGGCCTTCTACCTTAAAAGTTATTTTTTCTTGAAAAGTTATGATGCTTTTCATTTAAAAACTAAAGGCAAATGCTAAAACGCTAAGCTGTATGGAGAGCTTATCATGCCTTTCTATACAAAAAAGCTTTTATCTGACCCAGCAAGAATGAAAGTTTACTTTTGGTTTTTATTCCACCAAACAGATCCCTTTGTTTTATAAATTATCAGAAACCAATTTTCTTTTTAATAGAAGACTAAATCCCTTTTTTTTCTGCAAATTTCTGCAGGCTGAACTGTCTTGGCACAATGATGGAAGATAAATATACATTTTCTTGCTTTATATTCCTTCTCCTCATGGATGGCTGCAGATTAGAACATGTTAAGAGTAAGTATCATTTTATTTGTCTTTAGATTGGGTACGGAAAGTAGTCAGATCCCTTTACATTTTTCTTTGCAGTTTTAATTTATTAAACAAGAAAAACTGAAATATCACATGGTCATAAGTATACAGTTGTGTTTAATTAAACTGATTGGACTTGATTAGGAAAGGCACATACCTGTCTATATTAGACCTCACAGCTCACAATGCCCTGAGGCCCCCTCTGATCAGCAGATTAGGCCCTTTCCCGTGAATAAGGCCTAACTTTCCTTTGTGGGAGAACCCCTTTAAGAAAAAAATCTCACCAATCAAAATTACTTAGATTTAATCTTATCAATATTTGTGTTCCTTGCTTTACTTGCTTTCGATGAGTTCACAGCTAATTTTAGGTAGAGGAATATAAAGCTTATTTGGATGGTGTGAATCCAATAAAACTGGCTCATGAAGCACCTGCCTAATTTATTGAAGGAAGAAGGTTTCATTTACAGCTCCAAGTACCGAAACATGGCACTTGTAAAGGTCAGCGTCATTAACAGTAGGATTACAAGAGGATCTGGAAGGTTTATGCTTCCTCTTCATCCTAGAAATTTTGTCCATTAATCACCTCACATGTGATTTCCCTTCCCGGGTAATGAGTCAGGTTACGTATGAGGACAGATGGAGGATGAGCCAGGAAACAAAATTTCATACTGTAGATGTACACAACTGTGTGTATGTCTAACAATATCAACAAAAGCCTTACAATAATTAATAATCTATGCAAATTAAATTAATTTAACATTTAAACAATCTCACAGGAAATTTCCATTGTAAGTTCAACTTAATAGTTAAAGGGGATTTCGTTTTTCAACAAATAATTGACATGGTCTTTTTAAGGAAAAGGTGTATATAATTATACTTTTGGTATCAATTCATCACGGTTTTCTAGATCTCTGCTTGCTGTGCTTCTACAGAAAGCTTCTATGTTTACTTCCAGTGGATAGAAATCTGTCGTTGGTCATGTGATGGGCATGCAGGTGCACAAGCTGTTATTATTACCTGTGTTAAGGAGATTGCACTGGTTTCGGACGCCATCTTGACTACTGTCTGCCATTTTAAGTATTAGCCAGGGGTCACGCCAGGGGTCAAGCACTGTCCAGTTAATGTCATGATTCAAACTTCATTTTATGTAACCTGTTTGACATTTAATGAGAATCCAGTCTGTCCTTCATCTTTAGTTCTATATCTAGGTTCTAGCGCCAGCTTATCTCTTTCTTCTCAGGGAAATTAGTATAAACATGTCTGTGAACAAGGCCTGTTGACCTTTTCGGAGAATGTGCTGGTGGATTCATTGTGGCCAATAGCATTGCAGTATTCTAGTCAATCCTCTTGGATGATTTTTTGTCTGTGATATTATGCAGCTGAGACAAACTGGGAGAAGATTTTTACATGCACTAAGAGACTGACATGTGTCTTGGTTTGTGTTCAAGTCCCGGTACCAGGGCAGCCATGAAATATTTAATTTGAAAGTCACCTGTACAACTGAAGTAAGGACTGTTTTGATTCCTAGATAAAAATCTCTAACACCTGTGTGACATCACATGACCATGGACAGATTTCTATCCACTGGAAGTAAGCATAGAAGCTTTCTATCATTTTTACACCTTTTCCTTAAAAAGACCATTTCAATTATTTGTTGAAAGTGGACAACCGCTTTAAGTTGACTTACAATGGAAATTTCCTAGCAAAACAGAGTTATGATCTAACACACGCGCTTGTCTTACATGGAACAACCTTGTAGGCTTTTTTATTTATAAAAATGAATTAAAAAACCTACATACATTTAAACCAAGAAGAATGTGTATATAAAAGTGGTATGCGATTTGAGACCCGAGTTGGGCTTGTTCTCCTTTTCTTATCTATGAATGGAAATTTCCTGTAAGAATTTAAATGTTTAAGAAATATTATTTTCATAGATCATTCATTATTATAAGGCAATTGCTTACATTGTAAAACATACACACATATGTGTATACCAGCATAGATCTAGAAAACCGTGAGGAATTGATACAGAAAATATATTGTAAAATTGTATAACTTTTCCTTACACAAACAATATCAATTATTTGCTGAATGTGGACAACCCCTTTAAATGAAATGTTCACAAAATATAAAAATCCAAATTTAAAATCTAAATATAAAGAAAGAGTTTTTAATATGTATTAATTGAGATTCTGAGGTTGTGAATCACTTATTAATGGAATTTCTATGTTGTAAAATTAACACTTCATTTATACTGCAGTTAAAATACTTTTTACCAAAACAGAATCTGACTCTGATCCTTAGGCCATTAGATCACTGCACCCCCCCCCCCCCCCCCCCATGCCTCAGCTGTTTATTAACACTAATATCTCCAGTGAGGGTTTTATCGCAGTTTTTGTTATTATTATTTTTATTATAGAAATGACATTAATATATTTTCTCGTGAAGAAGAGTAGGTGCTTTTGAAATACCGCTTTTGTACATGTTGGGTCGAAATATCTGTATATACAACCCAAATGAATGTAGAAATAGTTAGATTAATACAGTGTAGAAAAGTGGATCACCTCTCTGTAACAGGAAATCTGCTCTGGATGAGGGGGGTTCTTAAAGAGGGGGTCTTTTGGAGTGGTTTTCCTGTTGTGAGTTGTGCTCAACTTCTGGTGATATAAAGTCAAATTGTAAAAGAAGAGCTTGGTTTTAACATCTTTCGTGCCAGGTATAATGTGGAGAAGGACAACGCGGTTTGCAATCCTAAGTGGTCAGGCATCTTATTTTTATTCTTCCCTGTAACTGTTCCCTTTCATGTCTGCATACTAACATATCATTCTTCAGTCTAAGCTCTATCATGTGTAGGTATATGCTTCTCAGCTGCTTTCTCTCTTTTCTTGGCATTAGACTGGATGTAAGCTGCCAATTTGTGAAAGGTTTTCTTTCAGCTAAAGTGTTTGGCTGCTTGGTAGACTTCACAGTCAGAGGTGCTGACAGCTTTGGGGTTACCTCCAATTTCTGGATCTAATGTGCTGTTCTACTGTGGTCCAGTTTATGGAGTATTCCCAGTAGTCACTGATACCTACAGTGTTCCCTTTAGATTTGCTCAGGCTCCAGAGACTAGGAACATTAAAGGCTCTTTTTGAAAAGCCAAAAAACACAAACCAGAGAACCCACATGAATATTTCATGGACTTTCTATGCATTACTTTTTATAGTGTAGACCAGTCACAGCCAGGAGAATCCTGACTCTTGCTAAACCATCTCTTAACCACTGTTGTGCACTGAAGCTTGAGGATATAACTAAAAGCTGCCTCTGTCATTCCTTTAGATTCAGAGACATATTGTGTCTTCCAAGACAGAAAATATCGAACTGGAGAGAGATGGCACCCTTACCTGGAACCATATGGACTTGTATATTGTGTTAACTGTCTATGTCGTGAGGTAATGCTTTAAGTTAAAGATCTTGTTATTATATATTTTTATAGAATTTTTTAATGCCTTTTAATTAGAATAAACCACCTTATATACATGGTATGACATGACAAGGTTCTTTACTTTTCTCATCTATCAGATTAATTTCCATATTTTTCTTAACTACAGTACCAATGTGATACTGGTTCTCGTAGTTCTGTAAATGGCACATACTATCATTAGTTTTCCTGCTCTCCCAAAATAAAAGTAAGATATTATTCGAAACAGAGATCTCCTTGGACTGCCCATGTCCCTGCCAAGTCTATGTTATATTTAGGACTAGCTGGTGCACGCTGTTCATATTGCATTTGTGACTAGCGTACCGTAATATGGGCACCTGTGACTGGTATCTGTCGATTAATGGCAGTAAAAAATGAGACATGAAATATGTAATGAAGGGAGCACATATTTTCCAAATTTTAGATTGTAGAGTATATAGAATACACATATATACATTCAGGACATTTTTCATCCGTATGCTCACGTATGGCACCGTATCCGTGTAAAATTTGGTGGGCTGGCAAATGATGGCTGGCTGACTATTGGCTGGCTGACAGAATGCACCTCCCATCTGTTATGGACTCCCTGGATACTGCATACGCGGGATCATACGGTGCATGATTGCATGCTGCACGTATGTATAACATATTTTAATATATTCCCACAGACCTCTATGGGGCGTACTGAATGGAAATACATTAAAAAGTAGGACATGCTCTATATTTTTTTACAGAGGTAGGTGATTGGTTGTCTGTTGCACACACAAATTCAGGTATGGAGCATCATGGTGTGAAAATCTCGGATCACAACGCGTTTCGGAGTAGCGAAGACTCCTTTTTCAAGTGGTATGAGACTAAGAGGAATACAGTACAAACCCTAATAAAAACTTAGAGCTATACACAATAAAAATATTCATGTGAAGGATAAAGATAAATAAATAAAATGCTAAAAAAAATCATTGAATAAATAAATAAATAATGTATATATATAAAGGGAGCTCATAGATTAATGCCAAAGTAATATATTACACATGTGGCGGATCTCAGTACATAAATAAATAAAAAATAAAAAATAATACCTATAAATTCATGAATAATAGATCAAATAATAAGCATCCATATAAAGGGAGTTCACAGAAGGGCCAGGACGGTGGATAAATTCATATGTGAGGATCTCAGACATAAATAAATAAATAAATAATAAGTAATAATTACAAACACAAAGTAAAAAACTACATAAAATCCTAAATACATATTGAGGGTTAGAGCCAAGAAGAAGAAGTTTCTATCCTAACCTGCAGAATGAGATTCTGTCCAGACGCTTGCAGGAGGAGTGTGGGCCGCCGGGGTTATGAACGGCGCGGGAGTGGAGATCGCGCCACAAGCAGAGATCGGCGCATGCGCATGGTGAGCGGGACACCAAAAAATGAGGCCGCTTGGTGTGGGGGCGACACTGATGATTAAGAGAAGGGTATGCGGAGATCGATCTGGCATGTTTTGCCTGTTAAGAGATACACAGAAGTGCTCTCACGATCACAGCTTCCATGTGCAGACCCGTGGGCTGCTGTAGCGACCTGGTCAGCCGCCGATTTGGATGAGATGTCACTGCTACACTCGTTATACTAAAGACAGGGACGGGAGTGATAGAGGCACAGCGCTGGACTGATGAAACAGACGGACGCGTTTAGGTAGTAAATGCAGATGCGATTCAGAAGAAGAAACACTGTGCTAGATTGTCATTGTAAATGCAATCAAGCGCAGAGTGTGAACACAGCTGTAGTCCGCATCTAATGAAGTGGGTGCAATTCATGTGCTTTGTCTTTGACATAAAGGGAATTGTAAGTAGGGCTAATTTGCTGTCAGTGATGGCACCCATGGATATGAGAAAAGGGCGGTCGATGTAGCCGAGCACTATACCACTATTCCTTACCATAGCCAAGCAATATACTGCTAAATTGGACAAGTCACACCCATACATGCTCCTAAGAAAATGTATTTACATGTGGTGCATTTCAAAACAAAATGCAAATCATGTGAACACAGCCTAGGCTAGGTAGTTTTGACTGCTACTACTTGAGTAACTCTTCTAGTTATGTACTGGAGGTTATGGGCAGAGGGTGTTAGGGGGGTGTAAGCACTAAGAGTATCTAGGGCAGCATCAACACTAAATAGGCCCTGGATGGAGACCATGTCTGGTTTGTAGAAGGGAATCTTATAAATAATGTCATTAGGAATTCTGGGACTTTGTGGGGGGGCTATTTATTATCTGCAGCCAACTGTTATCGCATATCGGTATAGAGGGCTGGTTGTGAATAGGTGTCTACAAACAAGGCCATTTTATACATTTATGTTATGTTACATACAAACTTTGGAAGTGCATGGTTGGTTGATATGCAGAAGTTGTAACCAATATGGTAGCTGCTTACTACTCACCTCCCGTGCCATCCGCACCTGCTGAGCACCTCTTGGCTTGCCCGCTATCATTATTGAAGCCCCCAGCCGATAGCACGCTATATTGTGTTCACAGAGCCGTGAATGAAGTCAACAGATCTCCCACTCAGCTTTATGTATCATGGCATACTAGACGTACATTTGCTATTAAGCACATAGCGATCACCAGCTCTCAACACCAGTGCACAATGGGTGTAGGAGCGCCAGTTGGACATGAATAAATATCTTAAAAGAGGCTCATTGCATGTTTATATAAAGCTTTTTTTTTCTACTAAATGCAGTGGTTCTAAAAACATACGAACAATTAGAGGCGATGGGATGCGGAGGTGAGTAATAAGCATCAAATCTCATAGTAGATGTCCTTTAAGTATTACTTTTGTCTTTGGATGTGTCTATATGTGTGATGATGGTAGGTCTCCCATACTAAACCTGATAGACAAGAAGTTGCGAGTAGGCAGTGGAGACTTTATTTTTATGAATGATTGCATTTTTCTCAGAGCCTTGCATGTAGAAAAACACCTATTGTTAATCTTCACGGTTTCGATAACAATGTTCTGCCAAGTGAAACTTTTACTCATGTCTGTTATGTTATTTGGCACTGTGACTCAATGATTAGACTTTCCCTGTAAAATTGGGATCCAAGTCTCACAATATTACCAAAATAACATCTAAATGAATTTTGTATTCTCCTAGTAGAAAATCTGTACAGGAAAAAGTCTGACTGCTATAAATCTATTTCCATTGTATTCAATTTCAAACCCTTAATGGACTTGCAAGTTCTAGGGCAATTGGGTAGCAACTTGCTATCATACTTTTTTGGATGCAGTTTTCAAGAATAACTGAATCTAACTTTGGAAAATAATTAGGTGAATTGTGAACCAGTTAGTAATCTGCCAGTACAGTCCCGATTTCTAATTATACAAATGAAGGTGGCCTTAAAGGGAACCGTCACAAGGTGACCCATTTTAGCACCCCCCCCCAGTCCACCACAGAGCAGAGTACAACGTTTGCCAAAGTGTTTTTGTATAAAAATTGGGTTTTAGAAAAAAATTATATGTTGTTTGTTACCTTTTATAGCATCTGCTGTGTGACTAGGCAGTTGCCAAATGGGAGGTCTGGAAAGGAACAGTTCCCCCCCATATGGGGAATAGCTTCTCCATGTGACCTTTTCAGATATATTGAAAACAACCATCAATGGCTTAGCGACCCTCTGCTCCTACTACAGCAATCTCGAGTGTGGGTAGTTATCATATATTTGAAAAGTCACATGTTCCCAAGGTGTGGGGGGGGGACTGCTCCTTTCCAGCCCCTCCTATGGGCAACTGCTTAGTCACACAGCACATGCTAATGAAAGGTACAATATAACTCATTATAATATCTTTTTTTCTGTAAAACCTATTTTTTATACAAAAAACACTTTGGGCAGTGTATGTACTATGCTCGTGGGACTGGGGGAGTGCTAAAAATGGGTCTCCTGGTGACAGGTTCCCTTAAGGTTTTACTATGAAAAAAAATAATAGTGTAAAATGACCCTGCATAATTTACTCAGGGATCCCCCCACACCCTGTCTGATATTGCTGTGTCCTTACCGCGCACACAGTGGCATAACTTAAGCTGATGGGTTCTGGTGCAAAGTCTGTGCCAGGCCCTGATAAAGTATGGTTTATATTACTAGTTTCGCATAGGGAAAGTGACATATGGGCCCCCTAACCATCTGTCATCTCATGTAACTTCATTCTTGGTTCTCTCATTAAATCCTGATGTGCTTCTAGGCCCATGCAGTGAAAGTATGTGAAAAAGGCTATATATATGTGTCGATAACGGCCCCATTATTACAATGGGCAAAAAGGCTATCCATTTTAATGGATGAGTATGCAGAGACCATACTTGAGCAAGACGTAAAAAATAAAAGATTAGGAGAGGATAGAAAGCAACAAGGGGAAACCGAAATGGCGCTCATAGAGTAGGATTGTTAGTTCAATGTGGATGATGGTGGTAAATATAAAGATAATGACAATTGGACTGAGGCTCACCGGATGTGGTTGTGCTATATTAGGCACAACACTATTGACGTTTGGTATAACTTTGGTGGGTGATGAGGTGCTGCCTTCAGACACATGGGTATATGGACGCGGTTGCCAAGACGGTCGCGATTGGAATTGCAGAGGTAGGTGATAGGTGTCTGTTGTGGCGCAACACACAATTCAGGTATGGAGCATCATGGTGTGAAAAATCATTATTAGAAAATCGGATCAACAACGCGTTTCGGAGTAGCGAAGACTCCTTTTCAAGTGGTATGAGACTAAGAGGAAATACAAGTACAGAACACATAATAAAACATAGAGATACACAATTAAAATATTCTCATGTGAAGGATAAATTAATAATAATAAATGCCTAAAAAAATTATGAATAAATAATAAATAATGTATATATAAATGGAGCTCATAGATTTAGTGCCAAAGTAATATTACACATGGGAGGATCTCAGTAATAAAAATAAAAAATAAAAATAATACTATAATCATGAATAAATAGATAATAAATAAGCATCCATATAAAGGGCGTTCACAGATTAGGTGCCAGAGTGATAAATTCCATATGTGGAGGATGTCAGTACATAAATAAATAAATAAGTAATTAATTACAAATACAAAAGTAAATAAAACATAAATAAATAAATACAATTGAGGTGTAGATGCAAGAATTTCTATCCTACCTGCAGCGGGGGGAATGTAGATTCTGGCCAGACGCTTGCGAGGAAGGATGTGGGCGCGCGGGCTTATGAAGGCGCACGGGAGGTGGACGATCGGCCAAAGCGGAGACGGAGCATCGCGGGTAGAGGACACCAAAAAGATGGGCCTCGGTGTGGGGGGCGAACACATGATGATTAAGAGAAGGGTATGCAGGAAGATCGGTCGGCATGTTCTAGTGAGTGTGCAGACGTGGGGAGGTTGGATAGTCTGGGATTAGGTCAATAGGCTTCAGTTGTGGAAAAATAGATGAGTACATGGTGAATAAGGTAAATGGTAGATGTGAAAGAGAACAATGTCATATAGCATTCAAATGTATCCGAGGATTAAATACGAAAAAAAAATAATAAAAAATGAGGATGGATAAATGAATAATTATGAATCAAATGAATGATGATTGATTAATTAAATAAAATATAAATTAATATAATAATAATTAAATAGAAAATTTAAATTTACAAATAAAATAATTGATGTGTGTTAATGGTTTGGATGAGATGAATGTGGGGATGAGGGGTAAAATATGATTGATTGGGGGGGGGGTTGTTGAAGTTGATTGAGGGGGACGGTGGTAAATAACTAGATTGATTTGTTAAAATGGTTTCTAAGATTCATTGAGGCCATATGGGTAAAGGCAGTTGATCTTGAAATCAAAAATTTCTCTTTGGATAATTTTTAAAACGTCGTTGCGTGTCGGGTATATGACTCAATGTGTAATTGGATAGGAAGAAAAGTCCTTCTGATGAGTGACGTTAGTCCGCTGTCTTGGAGATGCTGTGTTTGATATAGCCGTTGGGAGGGTACTTCTGTGGTATTCATAACGGGCACTTCAAACTGTTGGATGGTGCGGCCTACATATGTTAGGCCGAAGTGCACCTAATAGATATATGACATATGGGAAGAGAGTTCATAAAAGCTCTGATAGGGAAGACCTCGTTTGTGGTCTTACCTGAAAGACTGGACTTGTTCGTAATTGGGGCAGCATTGCAGTTAGCTTGGCCACATTTCAAAGCCGATTAGTTCGGACGGATGGAATTCCTGTGTGAATGTTGCTGGGTGCGTAGTTTGGTGGGAGCCAGGTGGTTTTTAGGGTTTGGGGACGCTGTAAAATAGCTGGGTCCTTTGGAGGGGTCCGTGATAGAAATGGATCATTGAGTATATGGGCCAGTGTTTCAAGAATTCTCTTGATGGAGTTGTGTTCACCGTTGATGTGGTGATGATGAAATTGGTCTTAAAACGCTTTTTTGGGGGTCTACTGGCATTTGGAGACTTGGAAGGGAGAGGACATTCACACTGTGTTAGTTGCTTAGATCGTTTCAGTGCGGCATTCACAATTCTCTGTGGGAAGCCTTTTCACGGAATCTTGTGGAGAGGGATATTTGCTTTCTATGAATGTTTTTTTGTTTCTGTTCGAGTTTTGCGAATGCGACGGGATTGACTATATGGGATGTTTCTTTCCATTTGTGAGTGTTGGTTTGCTCGATAGTGCAGGGAATATTGGTGTCAACTCTTGAGGGTTTGGTTTTGATTTACCCTCAATTGTTGTAACAAGAGGCGAGGAACTCAATTCATGGCTCGAAAAGTTAGGGTGAAGGCCAGGACCCCAATTGTTGATGTTGGATAGTGTCCCAGATTAGAAGCAAGTCATCGATATATCTTTGTATGGATGATGGTGTTCTTTCCATATGGGGTTGTCCTGGATGAACTCTTTCTCGAACTCCCCCATAATTGGTTAGCGAAACTGGGGGCGAACCGCGTTCCATAGCAGTTCCAGGACTGTTATAGATGTTTGTTTGGAGGGTAAAACTTATGATGTTAGTATGAAATAAATAGCGTCGGTATGAAACAGTTTCTGCTTGTGTGGCATGTGGGGTCGCGGCTGAGGCGAGAACTGATCGACCATTTCAAGACCTTATCGTGGGGGATATTCGAATAAGGGATGAGACGTCAAGGGCCACCATTGGTAGGTGGGTTCCAGTTGTGAGTCATTAGTGCTAGAATGACACTAGTGGAATCTTAGAGTGAGTCGAGTTTAGTTACATATCTTGGAGGTTGATATCTAGATTGGGAACGGTTGCAGGAGAAGATGGATGAAATTCCTGAGATGATGGGGTCTTGGGTGGGTGGTTAATGGGGTCTTTGTGTACTTGGGTAGATGATAGAATGTGGGGTGCTGGGTTATTGATCAGATGTAGTCTTTTTCATTTTGGTTATTACTTTATTTGTATGCTTCGTCGAGGAGGTTTTTAGTATGAAGCATGTGGGTAAGGGTTGGAGCTTATGTTCAGTAATCAGAATCTGAAAGGATTTTACGGCTTCTGCGATGTAGGTAGCGTGTCTTGGATAACGATTACGCCTTTGTAGCATTGCGTATGTGATTGGTTGGGACATGAGGTCTTAGAGCATTTCTTTCGCCCACATGTGAGGTTGTGTGATTGTTCGTAATAGAGTAATGGACCTAAATTCTTTTTCTAAACATAAAGGTTTCTAGTTGCTTCCTCTGTGGTGGATGTGGGTAGGAAGTGGACTCGGTTTCAGTCCGCTGGGTCTGATTGGAGGTTCATCATGAGACCGATTCGATTTAGCGGCGATATGGGGCGGTGGTCCGATACATACCGTGGGGTTTCAGTGGTCGATTCTCTTATGGTTTTGTTGGGAGATTAAAATGTCTCTGTGAGTCATTTTCTAATGAAGGACTGGAGGTCACGAGAGTTGGAACTCATTGAATTTACAAGTGGGACAATAGGACAAGCCATGTTGAGTAAACTGAATTCGTGTTTTTGTTAACTGGTGGGAGAGAGATTAAAATCTTTCTTAACTTTTTGTTTTTCTTTGGGTTTGTAGTAGTATTTGGTGGTTCCGGTGGCGGGGTTTTGAGGTTGGTTTTTGGGGTTTCTTTCCCGTATGTTCATCTTCAGGATTTTTTTTTGGCTCTTATTGAGCCCATTGAAAAAAATGGTGCTGTAGTGTTCGTATTAGGTTGGGTTGTAAGTCAATTGGTCGAATGGAGGGAGTGGGGGGGTCAGTGGGATGTGTGGAATATTGCGTTTGCGTGTTCAATGGGGGGTATTCGTTTGGTCCTAGGGGCGATGGGGGGGGAAGGGGGTGTGGTATGTTGAGTGAGGATGACAGTTGGAGTGAAGGTGGTGGGTGGAGGTTCAGTGGCAGATGTTGGGTTCCAAATTTGCGGGCAAGGGGAGTGGGAAGGTGGGGTAAAAAAGTGGGAGTGGGATGTTGGTTCGAGTGGATGGGGGTTCGGGGTATGGATGGTGTTGTAGATGTTGAGAATGGTGGGTAATCTATTCTTTGGGGAGACGGAATGTTGTGGGACTTTTGGTTGGGACCAGCGTTTGTAGGGGGTTGGGGTGGTTCCTGTGGTTGGTGGATCATATAGAGCTTATGTTCTGTTGGCTTTGTGGTATCGTTGTTATTTTTATATGTTCTTGAATAAATAAAAAAGTACTCGTTGGGTTGATGTTTGTTTGTTTCTAGAGGGACGTGATGGCCTGTTGGGATGTGGGCGGCTTGGTTTTTGGTGGGACTGTTGTCAGGGTTGTTGGGGTGTGAGGTGGGTGTACCAGAATTTTATGTTATGGACGAAATGATGATCTCGCTGTAGTTTCCCAGTTTTTGTCATGTTCTCTTTTTTCAAGGGCTAAGATATACTCGTGATTCATTTACGGGACATACATGTGTACGAAATACTGGTGGTTGATGTGGTGGCCTTAGTGAGATTTGGCTGTATAATATCAACAGAGTCGGTTTATATGAGCCTCTCTTCTGGTTTGCATGAGTTCGGCCATGAGACAGGCGCACAGATAGTAGGAAGTATCCAATTTTTTCGAGAAATCGATCGGTTTTGAAACAGCATTCTGGCGTATTCGTGAACTCTGGTGGACGAGTATTTTTCTTTAAGTAAGACGTAGAAAGAGAACATCGATGTGGGTTTAGTTCGGTCTTTCAGAGGGTTTCTAGTCTGTAGAAATTGAGGAGGTCTTGGGTGTCGAGTGAAGGGCTGGTTGGGTTTTCGTTGGTGGTGGTAGGGAGTAGTAGTTGATAAATTCATATGTGGAGGATCTCAGTACATAAATAAATAAATAAATAAATAAGTAATTAATTACAAATACAAAAGTAAATAAATACATAAATCCATAAATACATATTGAGGTTAGATGCCAAGAAGTTTCTATCCTACCTGCAGAATGTAGATTCTGTCCCAGACGCTTGCAGGAGGAGTGTGGGCGCCGGTATACAACACCTATTGTTATCTTCATATCGGTTCGATACCATTTTCTCCCAATTGAACTTTTACTCATGTCTGTTTTTGTTATTGGCACTGTGACTCAATGATTAGACTCTTCCTTTGTAAAATTGGGATCCAAGTCTCAAATATTACCAAAATAACATCTAAATGGAATTTTGTTGTATTCTCCATATCAAATCTGTAGTAAAAAGTCTACTGCTGTGCTTAATTTTTCCATTGTATAATTTCAAACCCTTAATGGCTTGCAAATGCTAGGCATCTGGGATAGCAACTTGCTATCATTACTTTTTTGGATGCAGTTTTCAGAATAACATTAACTACTTTGGAAAATAATTATGTGGATTGTGAACCGTGTAGTACTTCCTGCAGTACAGTCCCGTTCTAATTTACAACTGAAGGTGGCCTTAAAGGAACCTGTCACAAGGTGACCCATTTTAGCACCCCCCCCCCCCAGTCCCCAAGCAGAGTACATACGTTTGCCAAAGTGTTTTTGTATTAAATTTTATTAGAAAATTTATGTTGTTTGTACCTTTTATTAGCATTATCTGCTGTGTGACTAGGCAGTTGCCAAATGGGAGGGTCTGGAAAGGAAACGTTCCCCCCACCTTGGGGAATAGCTTCTCCATGTGACCTTTTAGATATAATGAAACACCCATCACTTGGCTTAGCGACCCTCTCTCCCTCTACGCCATCTCGAGTGTGGGTAGTTATTCATATATTTGAAAAGGTCACATGTTTCCCAAGGTGGGGGGGGGACTGCTCCTTTCCAGCCCCTCCTATTGGCAACTGCTTCCACACAGCACATGCTAATGAAAGGTACAATATAACATATAAATATCTTTTTTTCTGTAAAAACCTATTTTTTATACAAAAACACTTTGGCAGTGTATGTACTATGCTCTGTGGGGACTGGGGAGTGCTAAAAATGGGTCTCCTGGTGACAGGTTCCCTTTAAAGGTTTTACTACTGAAAATAAATTATGTGTAAAATGACCCTGCATAATTTACTCAGGGATCCCCCCACACCCTGTTCTTGATATTGCTGGTCTCCTACCCGCGCACACAGTGGCATAACTTAAAGCTATGGGTTTCGTGTGCAAAGTCTGTGCCAGGCCCCTGACTATAATGTATGGTTTATATTACTAGTCTTCGCATATGGGAAAGTGACACCTTTGGCCCCTAAACATCTCATTCTCTATGTAACTTCTTCTGGTTTCTCCATAAATCCTGATGTGCTTCCTAGCCTCATGCCATGAAAGTATGAAAAGGCTATTATAATGTGTAGCATAACGGCCCCATTTATTACAATGGGCAAAACGGCTATCCATTTTAATGGATGTATGTGCAGCGTACCATACTTGAGCAAGACGTAAAAAAATATAGGAGAGGATGAAAGCAACCAAGGGGGAAACCGAATGGCGCTCATAGAGTAGTATTGTTATTCAATGTGGATGATGGTGGTAATATAAAGATAATGAACTTGAATGATGCTCACCGGAGTGGTTGTGCTATATTAGGCACAACACTATTGACGTTTGGTATAACTTTGGTGGTTGATGAGGTGCTGCTGTCAGACAAATGGTATCGGGACGCGGTTTGCCAAGACGGTCGCGATTGGAATTTGCAGAGGTAGGTGATGAGGTGTCTGTTGTGGCGCACACACAAATTCGGTATGGAGCATCATGGTGTGAAAATCATTTATTAGAAATCTCGGATCACAAACGCGTTTCGGAGTAGCGAAGACTCTTTTTCAAGTGGTATGGAGACTAAGAGAAACTACAAGTACAGAACACCACTAATAAAACTAGAGCTATACACATTAAAAATATCTCATGTGAAGGATAAATTAATAAATAATAAATGCCTAAAAAAATTCATGAATAAATAAATAAATAATTGTATTATATAGGAGCTCATAGATTTAGTGCCAAAGTAATATATACACATGTGGAGGATCTCAGTACATAAATAAATAAAAAATAAAAAATAATACCTATAAATTCATGAATAAATAGATAAATAAATAATGCATCCATATAAAGGGAGTTCACAGATTAGGTGCCAGAGTGATAAATTCATATGTGGAGGATCTCAGTACATAAATAAATAAATTAAGTAATTAATTACAAATACAAAAGTAAATAAATACATAAATACATAAATACATATTGAGGTTAGATGCCAAGAAGTTTCTATCCTACCTGCAGCGTGGGGAATGTAGATTCTGTCCCAGACGCTTGCAGGAGGAGTGTGGGCGCCGGGCTTATGAAGGCGCACGGGAGGTGGAGATCGCGCCACAAGCGGAGATCGGCGCATGCGCGTGGTAGCGGGACACCAAAAAGATGGCCGCTCGGTGTGGGGGCGACACATGATGATTAAGAGAAGGGTATGCAGGAGATCGATGTCTGGCATGTTCATAGTGAGTGTGTCAGACGTGGGGAGGTTGGATAGTCTGGGATTAGGTCAATTAGGCTTCAGTTGTGGAAAAATAGATGAGTACATGGTGAATAATGAGTAAATGGTAGATGTTGAAAGAGAACAATGCTCATATAGCATTCACAATGTATACGAAGGATAAAAAAAAAATATATATAAAAATTGAGTGATGGATAAATGAAATACTTATGAATCATGAATGATGATTATTAAATTAAATCAATAATAAATAATAATAAATTAAATAGAAAATTTAAAATTTACAAATAAAATAATTGAATGGTGTATAAAATGGTTTTGGATGAGATGAATTTGGGGATGAGCGGTAAAAATTAATGTTGATTGGGGGGTTGAAGTGATTTTAGGGGAAGGTGGATAAATAACTAGATTGTATGTAAAAATTGGTTCTCTAAGATTCATTGAGGCCATATGGGGTAAGGCAGTTGATCTTGTAAATCCAAAATATTCCTCTTTGGCATAATTTTTATAAACGGTCGTTGCTTCGGTATATGCTCAATGGGTGTAATTGAAGTAGGAAGAAAGTCCACGTCGCTTCTATGATGAGTTAGCCCTGTCTTGAGATCTTGTGTTGATATAGCCGTTGGAGGTGTTAACTTCTATGTGTGGCCTATTCATACGGGACTTCAACTGTTGGATGGTGCGGCCTACATATTGTAGGCCGCAAGTGCACTCTAATAGATATATGACATATGTGGAAGAGCAGTTCATAAAGCTCTTGATAGGGAAGACCTCGTTTGTGGTATTACTCTTGAAAGACCTGGACTTGTTAGTAATTGGGCAGCATTTGCAGTTACTTGGCCCATTTAAACTGCCGTAGTTCCGGACGATGGAATTCCTTGGGTTAAGTGTTGCTGGGTTGCGTAGTTTGGTGGGAGCCGTGGTTTTTTAGGGTTTGGGCCGCGCTGTAAATGATGCTGGGGTCTCTTTGGTATTCCTGTGCTTCTGGTCTTTCTTATATGGGCCAGTGTTTCTCAAGATTCCTTGATGATTTGTGTTCACGTTTGATGGGTGATGAAATTGGTCTTAAAACCGCTTTTTTTGGGGGTCTACT
This sequence comes from Engystomops pustulosus, assembly GCA_019512145.1. Classification (NCBI taxonomy): domain Eukaryota; kingdom Metazoa; phylum Chordata; class Amphibia; order Anura; family Leptodactylidae; genus Engystomops; species Engystomops pustulosus. The sequence continues at coordinate 35,824,044 of CM033650.1, read as the reverse complement.
GGCAATTTGGAGACTTTGGAAGGGAGGAGACATTCACACTGTGTTATTGTTCTTAGATCGTTTCAAGTGCGGCATTCACAACTTCTCTGGGGAAGCCTTTTCACGAATCTTATCGTTGTGGAGAGGATTCTGCTTTCTCTCTAGAATTTTTTTGTTTTTCTGTGCAGTTTTGCGAATGCGACGGAATTGACATATGGGATGTTTCTCTTCTTTCATTTTGAGTGGGTGGTTGCTCTTATAGTGCAGGAAACTATTGGTGTCAACCTTCTTGAAGAAGGTTTGGTTTTGATCTTACCCTCAATTGTTTGTAACAAGAGTCGAGGAACTCAATTCATGGCTCGAAAAGTTAGGGTGAAGGCCAGACCCCAATGTTGAGTATGTGTTGAAAGTGGTCCCAGATAGATTAGAAGCAAGTCATCGATATATCTTTTGTATAGGATGATGTGTTCTTTCCATATGGGGTTGTCCTGGATGAACTCTTTCTCTCAAACTCCCCATATATATGTTTAGCGAAACTGGGGGCGAACCGCGTTCCCATAGCAGTTCCAGCGACTGTTTATAGATGTTGTTTGGAGAGGTAAACCCATTATTGTTAGTATGAAATAAATAGCGTGTCGAGTATGAAACAGTTTTGCTTGTGTGGCATGGTGGGGGGTCGCGGCTGAGGCTCGATCGACCATTTCAAGACCTTATCGTGGGGATATTCGAATATAGGGAGACGTTCAGGGTCACCATTGGTAGGTGGGTTCGCGTTGATGTCATTTAGTGCTAGAATGACACTAGTGGAATCTCTTAGGATGAGTCGAGTTTAAGTAGTTACATATCTTGGAGGTTGATATCTCGTATTGGAAAGTTGCAGGAGAATGGATGAAATTCCTGAGATGATGGGTCTTCGGGTGGGTTTAATGGGGTCTTTGTGATTTGGGTAGTGATTATGAATGTCGGGGGGTGCTTGGGTTATTGATCCAGATTGTACTTTTTCATTTTTGGTTATTACTTTATTATGTATGCTTCGTCGAGGAGGTTTTTTTTTAGTACTGAAGCATGTTGGGTTAAGGGTTGGAGCTTATTTGTTCAGTAATCGAATCTGAAAGGATTTTTACGGCTTCTGCGATTGGTATGTCGGTCTTGGATAACGATTCCACCGCCTTTTCAAGCATTCGTATAGTGATCGATTGGTTGGACATGAGGTCCTTCAGAGCATTCTTTCGCCCCACTGTGAGGTTGTGTGATTGCTTCGTAATAGAGTTAATGGACCTAAATTCTTTTTCTAAAGACATAAAGGTTTCTAGTTGCTCCTCTGTGGTGGATGGGTAGAAAGTGGACTCGGTTTCAGCCGCTGGGTCTGATTGGAGGTTCTCAATGGTAGACCGGAATTCGATCTTAGCGGCGATATGGGGCGGTTGGTCCGATACACTACCGTTGGGGTTTCAGGTGGTCGATTCTCTTATGGTTTGTTTGGGAGATTAAAATGTCTCGTTAGAGTCAATTTTCTAATGAAGGACTGTAGGTCACGAAGAGTTGGAACTCATTGAATTTAGCAGTGGACAATAGGCAAGCCTTGTTGAGTAAACGATTCGTGTTTTTTTGTACTGGTGGAAGAGAGATTAAAATCTTTACTTCAACTTTTTGTTTTTCTTGGGTTTGTATAGTAGTTTGGTTCCAGTGGCGGTGAGTTTGTTTTATTGGGTTTTCTTTTCCCCCCGCCTTAGTTCATCTTCGGGATTTTTTCTTTTTTGGCTCTTTATTTGAGCCCATTGAAAAAAATGGTGCTGTAGCTTGGTCGATTAGGTTTGTGTGTTAGTCATTGGTCGAATGGAGGGATGTGGGGGTGTCAGTGTGGGATGTGTGGAATATTGCGTTTGCGTGTTCATGGGGGTATTCGTTTGGTCCTTAGGGTCGATGGGGGGAAGGGGGTGGGTATGTTGGTGAGATGACATGTTGGAGTGAAGGTGGTGGGTGGAGGTTCGTGGGCAATGTTGGGTTCCAATTTGCGGGCAAGGGGAGTGGGAAGGTGGGTAAAAAAGTGGGAGTGATGTTTGGTTCGAGTTGGATGGGGTTCGTGTAATGGATGGTGTGTTTATTCTGGATGGTGGGTATCTATTCTTTGGGGAGACGGATGTGTGGGACTTTGGTTGGCACTGTTGTGGGTGTTGGTGGGTTGGTTTTCCTGTGGTTGGTGGATCATATCGCTTATGTTTCTGTTGGTCTTTGTTGGTATCGTTGTTGATTTTTATTCGTTCTTGAATTAATAACACAGTACTCTGGTTGGGTGATGTTTGTGTTTCTAGAGGGACGATGATGGCCTGTTGGGGATGTGGCGGCGTTGGTTTTTGGTGGGGATCATCATCCCATTTGAACTACAACAATACTACTCATGAGCGCCATTATTCGGTTTTTCCCCTTGTTTTCCTTTCTATCCTCTCCTAACTCCCAGACTATTCCTCCTGACCCATGCTAACCTGCAACTGAGCTCTCTAGCTAATACTATCACGCAATTTACAACATCCCTATACCATCCCCCCCTCAACTAGGACTACTGCCTGCCAAAGAGTCACACAGGGAACCTGTGCTAATTTGCACAATTGCCTGCCAAGCACATACCTACCACCACCAACGAGAAACTCAACCTCCCTTCCTCGACACCAGACCTCCTCAATCTATTCTACAGACTAGAGAACTCCTGAAAGACGAACTACACCCACATCGATGTTCTCTTTCTACGTCTTTACTAAATAAAACATCGTCCCCAGAGGTCTATAATCGCACAGAATGCTGCTTTCAAACCGACTCTGGACTTTCTCGAAAAATTGGGATGACTTCCTACTATCTTGGCGCCCATGGCTCATGTAACGCCTATGCACAAAAGAGAGGAATCATCAGAAACCTGACTTTTGATATTATCCTGCATACTCTCTAAGCCACCACCTCACCACCCAGATTTTCGTAAAAATTTGAACCGAGATGATCACATAGAAGTTAGAAGCTCGAAAAGAGAAGCTAGATCAAAACTGGGGAAACCTCAGCGAGATAGATCACGATTTCAAGTCCATAACATAAAATTCTGGTTGAACCCCCAACCTCACCCCCACCCCCACCACCTGACAGCCAGTCCACCCACCAAAAACCACCGCCACATCCCAACATGCCATCACTCCCTCTAAAACAAAGAGATCAACCCAATCAGTACTGTTTTATTAATTCCAAGAACAGAATCAAATAACAACGAACCAACAAAGACAACATACAAATAAGCGATATGATCCACCAACCCACAGAACCACCCCACACCCTACAAAGCCGGCCAACCCAAACCAAAAGTCCCACACATGCCGTCTCCCCAAATAATAGATTTACCCACCACTCTCAGACATCTAAACAACCATCCATTACCACCCCACCATCCAACCGAACCAACATCCACTCCCACTTTTTTTACTCTACCTTCCCACTCCCCCTCCCCTTGCCCTCAAATTTTGGAACCCAACATCTGCCCCACTGAACCTTCCCCACCCCACCTTCACTCCAACTTGTCAATCCTCACTCACATAACCACACCCCTTCCACCCCCATCTGCACCTAAGACCAAACGAATACCCCCATGACACGCAAACGCAAATTCCACACATCCCACTGACAAACCCCCACTCCCTCACTTCGACCAATTGACTTAACACCCAAAACCTAAATCGAACAAGCTACAGCACCATTTTTTTCAATGGGGCTCAATAAGGAGCCAAAAAGAAAAATCCAAGATGAACTAGGCGGGAAAGAAACCCCATAAACAACATCAACCGCCCTGGAACCACAAAACTAATACAAAACCCAAAGAAAAACAAATATTAAGTTAAGATTTTTAATCCTCTCTTCCCACCAGTTACAAAAACACGAAATCAGTTTACTCAACAAGGGGCTTGTCCTATTGTCCCACTGCTAACTTCATGAGTTCCAACTCTTCGTTGACCTACCGTCCTTCATTAGAAACTGACCACTCTCACGAACATTTTAATCTCCAAACAAAACCATAAGAAAATCGACCTACTGAAACCCCAACGTAAGTGTATCGGACCAACCGGCCCCATATCGCCGCTAAGATCGAGTCCGGTCTACATAGAACCTCCAATCAGACCCACGGACTGAAACCGAAGTCCACTTTCTACCCCCATCCACCACAGAGGAGCAACATAGAAACCTTTATTGTCTTGTAGAAAAAAATTTAGGTCCATTAACTCTATTACGAAGCAATCACACAACCTCACGTGGGCGAAAGATACTCTGAAGGACCTCATGTCCAACAATCGATCACTATACGCATGCTGACAGGCGGTGGAATCGTTATCCAACCGACATACCTACATCGCAGAACCGTAAAATCCTTTCAGATTCTGATTACTATGAACAATAAGCCCACCCTTTAACCCAACATGCTTCATACTAAAAACCTCCTCGACAAGCATACAATAAAAAGTAATAACCAAAATTGAAAAAGACTACATCTGGATCAATAACCCAAGCACACCCGACATGCTATCATCTACCCAAGTACACCAAGACCCATTAACCCACCGGAGACCCATCATCTCGGAATTTCATCCATCTCCTGTAACCTTTCCCAATACGTAGATATCAAACCTCCCAAAGATATGTAACTAAACTCGACTCATACCTAAAGATTTCCACGTGTCATTCTAGCACTAAATGACATCAACTGGAAACCCACCTACCAATGGGTGACCCTTGACGTCTCAGCCTTATATTCGAATATCCCCCACGATAAGGGTCTTGAAATGGTCGATCGAGTCCTCAGCCGCGACCTCACCATGCCACACAAGCAGAAACTGTTCATACTCGACGCTATTATTTATTTCATACTAACACATAATGTGTTGCCTTCCAAACAACATCTATAAACAGGTCCGTGGAACTGCTATGGGAACCGCGTTCGCCCCCAGTTTCGCAACATCATATTTGGGGAGTTTTCAGAGAAAGAGTTCATCCCAGGACAACCACCAATGGAAAGAACCATCATCCTATACAAAGAGATATCGCTGCACTTGCTTCTATCAGTGGTACCCGTGAGGCATCCCAACTTCGCACTGTCCAATCAACATTGGTGGTCTGGCCGTCACCCCTAACGTTTCGAAGCCATGAATCGATTCCCCGACCTCTTGTTACAACATGAGGGTAAGATCAAAACCAAAACCTTCTCAAGAGGTTGACACCAAAGTTTTCCTGCACTATAAGAGCACCCACCACCAAAATGAAGAGAACATCCATATAGTCCAAATTTCCGTCGCTTCGCAAAACGTCACAGAACAAAAACATTCATAGAAGAAAAGCTAGAATCCTCTCCACAGATTCCGTGAAACGGCTTCCCAGAGAAGTTTGTGAATGCCGCGCACTTGAGAACGATCAAAAAAATAAGCAACTAACACAGGTGTGAAATGTCTCCTCCCTTCCAAAGTCTCCAATTCCAGTAGACCCCCAAAAAAGAAGCGGTTTTAAGACCATTTCATCACCCATACAACGGTGAACACAACGTCCTCAAGAGAATTCTTGAGGAAACCTGGCCCATATTACTCAATGATCCATTTCTTTCTTATGCACGGACCTACCAAAAGACCCAGCATCATTTACAGGCGGCCCAAACCAAAAAACCACCTGGCTCCCACCAAACACGCACCCAGCAACAATTAACCCAAGGAATCCATCCGTCCGAACTATCGGCAGTTTTTCAATGTGGCCAAGCTAACTGCAAATGCTGCCCCAATTACTAACAGTTCCAGCTTTCAGAGAGTAACCCACAAACGAGGTCTTCCCTATCAAGAGCTTTATGAAAGCTCTGCCACATCTGTCCATATCTCTATTAGATGCACTTGCGGCCTACAAGATGTAGGCGCACCTCCAACATTTTGAGTCCCTTATGAATAGGCCATCAGAAGTACACGCTCCAACGGCTATACCACCAGCATCTCAAGACACGGCTAAACTCATCATCAGAAGGACTTTTTCTTCCTACTCCATTACACCCTTGAGCATATACCCAAAGCAACGACCGTTTTTAAAAAATTAGGCAAAGAGAAATCTTTTTGGATTTCCAGTCAACTCCAACCTGCCTTAACCCCATATGGCCTCAATGAATCTTAGAGAACCATTTTTAACATATCAATCTATTTATTATATCCACCTTTCCCGCTCAATCAACTTCAAATCAACTTCAAACCAACCCCCCCCCCCAATCAATCATTAATTTAACCACAGCCGCTCATTCCCCACATTCATCTCATCCAACCATTCTATTAACACCATTCAATTTATTTTATATTGTAATTTAAATTTTCTATTTAAGTCTTATTAATTATTATTTATATATTATTTAATTAATCCCCAATCATCATCATTGTTCATTATTATCATTTATATCCATCACCTCATTTATTTCATATATATTGTTTTTCATTTTAATCCTCGTATACATTGTGAATGCTATATGAGCATGGGTTCTCTTCAACATCTACCATTTACAGTCATATCACCTGTACTCATCTATTTTTCCACAACTGAAGCCTAATTGACCTATCCCGACTATCCCAACCTCCCACCGTCTGACACAACTCACTATGAACATTCCAGACATCGATCTCCCTGCATACCCTTCTTTAATCATCATGTGTGCCCCCACACCCGCGTAGCTTAGTTTGCCCCATCTTTTTTTTTTCACGCCTCTCACTCCGCGCATTCGCCGATCCTCCGCTTGTGCGCGATCTCCACCTCCCCGTGCGGCCTCATAAGCCCGTCTCCCACATCCTCCCTGCAAGCGTCTGGGCCGAAATCTACATTTCGCCCACTCTGCAGGTGGATAGAACTTCTTGGTCATCTAACCTCATATGTATTTATGGTTTTATGTATTTATTGACTTTGTATTGTATTATATTACTTATTTAATTGTATTTATTTAGCTGGACCTCCACTATGAATTTATCATCTGGCACCCTACTCTGTGAACTCCCTTTATATGGATCTTATTATTTATCTATTTAAAATTCATCATGAATTTATAGGTATTATTTTTTATTTTTTATATTATGTACTGAGATCCTCACTATGTGTATATATTACTTTGGCATAAATCTATGAGCTCCATTTATAATATACATTATTTTATTTATTAATTCATGAATTTTTTTTTAGGCATTTATTTATTTATTAATTTCTCCTTCACATGAGATATTTTTAATTGTGTATAGCTCTATGTTTATTAGTGGTGTTCTGTACTTGTATTTTCCTCTTAGTCTCTACCACTTGAAAAAGGAGTTTTCGCTACTCCGAAACGCGTTGTATCCGAGATTTTTCTAATAAATATTTTCACACCATGATGCTCCATACTGATTTGGTGTGCGCCAAACAGACACACTATCACCTCCCTCGGCAAATTCCAATCCGCTACCGTTCTTTTCAACCTCATTTCTCCGATACCATTTGTCGAAGTGCAGCACCTCATCACCCACCACAGTTATTTATACCAAACGTCAAATAGTGTTGTGCCCTAATTAGCACAACCCACATCCTGTTAGCCTCAGTTCCAATTGTCATTGATCTTTATATTTACCACCATCATCCACATTTGAACTAACAATACTACTCTATGAGCGCCATTCGGTTTCCCCTTGTTTGCCTTTCTATCCTCTCCTATATTTTTTTACGTCTTGCTCAAAGTATGGTACGCTGCACAATACATCCATTAAAATGGATAGCCGTTTTGCCCATTGTAATAAATGGGGCCGTATGCTACACATATATATAGCCTTTTTCATACTTTCATGAGCATGAGGCCTAGGAAGCACATCAGGATTTATGGAGAAACCAGAAATGAAGTTACATGAGATGAAAGATGGTTTAGGGGGCCCATAAGGTGTCACTTTCCCATATGCGAAGACTAGTAATATAAACCATACATTATAGTCAGGGGCCTGGCACAGACTTTGCACCAGAACCCATCAGCTTTAAGTTATGCCACTGTGTGCAGCGGTAGGAGACCAGCAATATCAAGAACAGGGTGTGGGGGGATCCCTGAGTAAATTATGCAGGGTCATTTTACACATAATTTATTTTCAGTAGTAAAACCTTTAAAGGGAACCTGTCACCAGGAGACCCATTTTTAGCACTCCCCCAGTCCCCACAGAGCATAGTACATACACTGCCAAAGTGTTTTTGTATAAAAAATAGGTTTTACAGAAAAAAAGATATTATAATATGTTATATTGTACCTTTCATTAGCATGTGCTGTGTGACTAAGCAGTTGCCCAATAGGAGGGGCTGGAAAGGAGCAGTCCCCCCCCCCACCCTTGGGAAACATGTGACCTTTTCAAATATATGAATAACTACCCACACTCGAGATTGGCTGTAGAGGAGCAGAGGGCGTCGCTAAGCCAAGTGATGGGTGTTTTCATATATCTGAAAAGGTCACATGGAGAAGCTATTCCCCAAGGGTGGGGGGAACTTTTCCTTTCCAGACCCTCCCATTTGGCAACTGCCTAGTCACACAGCAGATGCTAATAAAAGGTACAATACAACATATAATTTTTTCTCTAAAACCAATTTTTAATACAAAAACACTTTGGCAACGTATGTACTCTGCTCTGTGGGGACTGGGGGGGGGGTGCTAAAATGGGTCACCTTGTGACAGGTTCCCTTTAAGGCCACCTTCAGTTGTATAATTAGAAATCGGGACTGTACTGCAGGAAGTTACTAACTGGTTCACAATTCACATAATTATTTTCCAAAGTAGATTCATGTTATTCTTGAAAAACTGCATCCAAAAAAGTAATGATAGCAAAGTTGCTACCAGATGCCCTAGAACTTTGCAGCCATTAAGGGTTTGAAATTATACAATGGAAATAGATTATAGCAGTCAGACTTTTTACTGTACAGATTTTCTACTAGGAGAATACAAAAATTCCATTTAGATGTTATTTTGGTAATATTTGAGACTTGGATCCCAATTTTACAAGGGAAGAGTCTAATCATTGAGTCACAGTGCCAAATAACATAAACAGACATGAGTAAAAGTTCACTTGGCAGAACATATGGTTATCGAACCGATGAAGATTAACAATAGGTGTTTTCTACATGCAAGGCTCTGAGAAAATGGCATCATTCATTAAAAATAAAATAGTCATCCACTGCCTACTGCAACTTCTTGTCTATCAGGTTTAGTATGGGAGACCAATACCAATCATCACAATATAGAACACATCCAAAAAGACAAAAGTAATACTTAAAGGACATCTACTATGAGATTTGATGCTTATTACTCACCTCCGCATCCCATCGCCATCTAATTAGTTCAGTATGTTTTAGAACCACTGCATTTAGTAGAAAAAAAAGCTTTTATAAAACATGCAAATGAGCCTCTTGGCTCTTCTTTTAAGTAATTTATTCATGTCCAACTGGCGCTCCTACACCCATTGTGCACTGGTGTTTAGAGAGCTGGTGATCGCTATGTGCTTTAATAGCAGAATGTAGCTAGGTAATGCCATGATCACATAAAGCATGAGTGGGAGAGCTGGTGACTTCACCGGCTCTGTGAACACAATATAGGCGTGCTATCGGGCTGGGGGCTTCAATAAATTACTTAGCGGGCAGAGCCAAGAGGTGCTCAGCAGGTGCGGATGGCACGGGGAGGTGAGTAGTAAGCATCTACCATATTGGTTACAACTTCTGCATATCAACCAACCATGCACTTCCAAAGTTATGTATGTAACAATAACATAAAGTGTATAAATGGCCTTGTTTGTAGACACCTATTCAACAACCAGCCCTCTATACCGATATGCGATAACATGTTGGCTGCAGATAATAAAATAGCCCCCCCACAAAGTCCCAGAATTCCTAATTTGACATTATGATTATAAGATTCCTCTCTACACCAAGACAGTGGTCTCCATCCAGGGCCGTATTTAGTGTTGATGCTGCCCTAGATACTCTTAGTGCTTACACCCCCTAACACCTCTGCCCATAACCTCCAGTACATAACTAGAAGAGATTACTGCAAGTAGTAGCAGTCAAAAACTGACCTAGGCCTAGGCTGTGTTCACATGATTTGCATTTTGTTTTGAAATGCACCACATGTAAATACATTTTCTTAGGAGCAGTATGGGTGTGACATTGTCCAATTTAGCAAGTATAGTGCTTGGCTATGGTATAGGAATAGTGGTATAGTGATCGGCTACATCGGACCCCTGTTCTCATGATCCATGGGTGCCATCACTGATCAGCAAATTAGGCCCTATCTGACAATTCCTTTAATGTTCAAAGACAAAGCACATGAATTGCACACACATCATTAGAATGCGGACTACAGCTGTGTTCACACTCTGCGCTTGAATTACATTTACAATGACAAGTCTAGCACAGTGTTTCTTCAGATCGCATCTGCATTTACACTAAAACGCTTCCGATCTGGTTCATCAGTCCAGCGCTGTGCCTCTATCACTCCCGGTCTGTCTGTATGTATACAGAGGTGTAGCAGTGACATCTCATCCAAATCGGCGGCTGATCCAGGTCGCTTACACAGCCCACAGGGTCTGCACATGGAGCAGTGTGATCGTGAGAGCACTTTGGACAGAATCTACATTCCCCCCGCTGCAGGTAGGATAGAATTCTTGCATCTAAACCTCAATTGTATTTATTTATTTATGTATTTATTACTTTTGTATTTGTAATTAATACTTATTTATTTATTTATGTATGAGATCCTCCACATATGAATTTATCACTCTGGCACCTAATCTGTAGAACGCCCTTTATATGGATGCATTATTTATTATCTATTTATTCATGATTATGTATTATTTTTATTTTTTATTATTTATTTACTGAGATCCTCCACATGTGTAATATTACTTTGGCACTAAATCTATGAGCTCCATTATATATATAATTCTTTATTTTTTATTCATAATTTTTTTAGGCTTTATGTAGTTATTAATTTATCCTTCACATGAGAATTTTTTAATTGTGTATCTCTATGTTTTATTATGTGTTCTGTACTGTATTTTCCTCTTAGTCTCATACCACTTGAAAAGGAGTCTCCGCTACTCCGAACGCGTTTGATCCGAATTTTCTAATAATGATTTTATCACACCATGATGCTCCATACCTGAATTTGTGTTGCGCCACAACAGACACCTATCACCTACCTCTGCAAATTCCAATCGCGACCGTCTTGGCACCGCGTCCATGATACCCATGTGTCTGAAGGCAGCACCTCATCACCCACCAAAGTTATACCAAACGTCAATAGGTTGTGCCTAATATAGCACAACCACTCCGGTGAGCCTCATCCAATTGTCATTATCTTTATATTTACCACCATCATCCCACATTTGAACTAACAATCCTACTCTATGAGCGCCATTTCGGTTTCCCCTTGTTTGCCTTTCTATCCTCTCCTAATCTTCTTATTTTTTACGTCTTGCTCAACAGTATGGTCTCTGCATACTCATCCATTAAAATGGATAGCCTTTTGCCCATTGTAATAATGGGGCCGTTATTCGACACATATATATAGCCTTTTTCACTACTTTCATGGCATGGGCCTAGAAGCACATCAGGATTTAATGAGAGAACCAAAATGAAGTTACATGAGATGACAGATGGTGTTTAGGGGCCCATAGTGTCACTTTCCCTATGCGAAACTAGTAATATAAACCATACTTATATTCAGGGCCTGGCACAGACTTTGCACCAGAACCCATCAGCTTTAAGTTATGCCACTGTGTGCAGCGGTAAGGACACAGCAATATCAAGAACAGGGTGTGGGGGGATCCCTGAGTAAATATGCAGGGTACATTTTACGACCTATGTTATTTTTTTTTCCCAAAAAAATAGTACAAACCTTAAGGAACATGCCAGATCGATCTCCTGCATACCCTTCTCTTAATCATCATGTGTCGCCCCCACACCAAGCGGCCATCTTTTTGGTGTCCCGCTACCATGCGCATGCGCCGATCTCTGCTTGTGGCGCGATCTCCACCTCCCGTACGCCTTCATAACCCCGGCGCCCACACTCCTCCTGCAAGCGTCTGGGACAGAATCTACATTCTGCAGGTAGGATAGAAACTTCTTCTTCTTGGCCTCTAACACCTCAATTGTATTTATGGATTTTATGTATTTTTTACGTTTGTTTTGAATTAATTACTTTTATTTATTTATTTATTTAATTTATTGGTACTGAGATCCTCACAGATGAATTTATCACGCTGGCCCTATCTGTGAACTCCCCTTTATAGGATGCTTAGTTATTTGATCTATGTTATTCATGACATTTATAGTGATTATTTTTATTTTTTATGTTTTATGTACTGAGATCCTGCCACATGTGTATATATTACTTTGGACATTAATCTATGACGTCCTTTATATCATAGTACATTATGTTATTTTTCTTGAATGATTTTTATAGCATTTATTTTATTTTCATTAGCCGGTCACATGAGATATTGTTAATTGTGTTAGCTCTATGTTTTTATTAGGGGGTTTGTAGCTGTATTTTCCTCTGAGTCTCATACACTTGAAAGAAAGGAGTTTTCGCTACTCCGAAACGCGTTGTGATCCGAGAATTTTCGAATCAATGATTTTCCACCAATGATGCTCCATACCTGAATTTGTGGTGTGCCAACAGAAACCAATCCCTACCTGTAAAAATATAGAGTGTCCTACTTGTTTAAATGTATTTCCATCCGTTAACGCCCCATCGAGAGGTCTGTGGGAATATATTAAAATGGATACATACGGCATTCCGCATAAACTCAATCATGCACCGTATGAATCCCGCGTAGGCAGTATCCGGGAGTCCATAAACAGATGGGAGGTGTCTTTCTGAGCAGCCCACCTAAGTACAGCAGCAACTCATTTGCCACCCACCAAATTTTAACGGATACCGGTGCCATACGTGAGCATCGGATGATGATAATGAAAAATGTCCTGAATGTATATATTGTATATCATATACTCTACACTCTAAAATTTGGAAAATATGTGCTCCCTCATTACATATTCATGTCCATTTTTACTGCCATTAATCGACGATACCAGTCACCTGGTGCCCCTATGGACGGTACGCTAGTCACAATGCAATATGACAGCGTGCACCACTAGTCCAAATAACATACTTGGCAGGGACATGGGCATCCACAGGATACTCGTTTCGAATATAATCTTACTTTTATTTTGGAGAGCAGAAAACAATGATAGTCTGTGCCATTACAACTACAGAACCGTAATCCAACATTGGTCTGTGTTAAAAAATATGGAAATTATCTGATAGATGAGAAAAGTAAAGACCTTGTCATTGTCATCCATGTTAATAAGGTGGTTTATTCTAATTTAAAAGGCAATTAAAAAATGCATAAAAATATATAATAACAAGTCTTTAACTAAAGCATTACCTCACGACATACAGTTAACACAATTACAAGTCATATGGTTCCAAGGTAAGGGTGCATCTCTCTCCCGTTCGATTATTTTCTGTCTTGAACACAATATGTCTCTGAATCAAAGGATGACAGAGGCAGCTTTAGTTATATCCTCAAGTTCAGTGCACAACATGGTTAGAGATGGTTTAGCAGAGTCAGGATTCCTCCTGGCTGTTGGACTGGCTACACTAAATAAAAAGTAATGCATAGAAAGTCCAGAATTTCGATGTGGGTTCTCTGGTTTGTGTTTTTGGCTTTTCAAAAAGAGCCTTTAATGGTTCCTAGTCTCTGACCTGAGCAAATCTAAAGGGAACACTGTAGGTATCAGTGTACTATGGAAACTCCATAACTGACACAGTAGAACAGCACATTGATCCAAACATTGAGGTAACCCCACAAGCCTGTCAGCACCTCGGACTGTGAGTCTACACAGCTCCAAACACTTATATCTGAAAGAAACCTTTCACAAATTGGCAGCTTACCATCCAGTCTAATGCCAAGAAAGAGAGAAAGCGGGAGAAGCAGTACCTACACATGATAGAGCTTAGACTGAAGAATATATGTTATAAGCGACATGAAGGGAACAGTTACCGGGAAGAATAAATAAGATGCCACCACTTAGATTGCAACCCAGCGCGTTGTCCCTTCTCCCCATTATACTGCACGAAAGATGTAAACCAAGCTCTTCTTTTACAATTTACTTTATATCACCAGAAGTGAGCACATCCACACAGGAAACCACTCCAAAGACCCCCTCTTTAAACCCCCCCCTCATCCAGAGCAGATTCTCCGTTACAGAGAGTTGATCCACTTTTCTTACACTGTATTAATCTACTATTCTACATTCATTTGGGTGTATATCGACATATTTCGCCCCAACATGTCACAAACGGTATTTCACAAAAGCACCTACCTTCCTTCACGAGAAAATATTAATGTCATTTATAATAAAATATAATAACAAAACTGCGATAACCCCTCACTGGGATTATAGTGTTAATAAACAGTCTGAGGCATGGGGGGGGGGGGGGGGGAGGGGGGTGCAGTGACTAATGGCCTAAGGAATCAACTCAGATTCTGTTTGGGTAAAAAGTATTTTACGGCAGTATAAATGAGTTTAATTTTTACAACATCGAAATTCCATTAATAAGTGATTCACAAACCTCAGAATCTCATTAATACATATTAAAAATCTTGTCTAGATTTAGAGTTTATTTAATTTGCATTTTTATATTTGTGAACATTTCATTTAACGGGGTTGCCACATAGCAAATAATTTGATTATCGTTTGTGTAAGCAAAGTATCATTTTACATATATTTTACTGTATCCATCTTCTTCAGGTTTTCTAGATCTATCTGTTATAAACACATAAACATTGTGTGTTGTTTTACAATGTAAGCAAGTTGCCTATATAATGAAACTTATTGCGAGAAATAATATTTCTTAAATTTAAATTTACGGAAATTTCGCATTCATAATAAGAAAGGAGCACAAGCCCACTCGTGTCTCAAATCGCATAACCAACTTTTTCGATACACATTCTTCTTGTTTAATGTCTGTAAGTTTTTAATTCATTGTAAACTAAAAACGCTACACGGTTGTTCCATGTAAGACAAGGGTGTGTTAGATCATCACTCTGTTTTGGCCTAGAATTTCCATTGTAAGTCAACTTAAAAGCTGTTTGTCCACTTTCACAAATAATTTGAAATGGTCTTTTGAGGCAAAAGGTTTAAAAATGTAGAAAGCTTCTAGGCTTACTACTTCCAGTGGATGGAAAGCTGTCCATGAGTCTATTGATGGCACGCAGTGTTATAGATTTTTATCTAGCATCAAAACTCCCGTCTTTCATGTGTGCCGGTGCCTTCAATAAATATTTCTGGCTGTCCCTGGTCCCCCCGGACTTGAACACAAACCAAGACACATGTACAGTACTCTTAGTGCATGTACAAATTTCTCCCATTTTTCTCACGGCATAATATCACAACAAAAAATCATCAGGAGAGTGACTAGAATACTGCAATGCTATTGCCACAATGAATCCCGCACATTCTCCCAAAAAGGTCAACAGGCCTTTTTCACAGCAGTTTTACTAATTTCCCTGATAAAACAGAGATAGCTGGCCTTAGAACCTAGATATAGAACTATAGATAAGACAGACTGGCTTCCTCATTAAATGTCACAGGTTACATAAAATGAATTTTGAATCATGACATTAACTGGACAGTGCTTGACCCCTGGGCCTGAACCCCTGGCTAATACTTAATGGCAGAACAGTATCAAGATTGCGTTCCGAACCAGTGCGAATCGTCCTTAAACACAGTAAGAATAACCACTTGTCACCTGCATGCCCATCACATGACCAACGACAGATTTCTACACTGGAAGTAACAAGAAGCTTGCTTATAAGCACAGCAAGCAGAGATCTATAAAACCGTGATGAATTGATACCAAAAGTATTATTATATACAGACCTTTTTCCTTAAAAATACCCAGTCATTATTTGTTGAAACGAAATCCCCTTTAACTATTAGTTGACTACATGGAAATTTTCCCTGTGTAGATTGTTTCAATGTTAAATTAATTTAATTTTGCATAGATTATTAATTATTGTAAGGCTTTTGTTGATATTGTTGCATGCACACAGTTGTACATCTACAGTATTACTTTTGTTTCCTGGCTCATCTCCATCTGTCCTCATACGTACCTGACTCATACCCGAAGGGATCACATGTGAGGTGATTAATGGACAAAATTTCTAGATGAAGAGTGAACAGAAACCTTCCAATCCTCTTGTAATCCTCGTTTAATGACGCTTACCTTTATACAGTCCTTTTCGGTACTTTGGAGCTGTAATGAAACCTTCTGCCTCAATAAATTAGCCGGTGCTTTCATGAGCCGTTTTATGGATTCACACCATCCAAATAAGCTTATCCTCTACCACCTAAAATTAGCTGTGCCTCATCGAAAGCAAGTAAAAGCAAGGAACACCAATTTGGATAAGATTAAATCAAGTAATTTTGATTGGTGAATTTTTTGCTTAAAGGGGTTCTACCACAAAGGAAAGTTAGGGGCCTTAATTCAGGAAAGGCCTAATCTGCTGATCAGAGGGGGCCTCAGGGCTTTGTGAGCTTGATGGTCTAATATAGACAGTAGTGCCTTTCCTAATCAGTCCAATCATTTTAATTAAACACAAACTGTATACTTTGACCATGTGATATTTCAGTTTTTCTTGTTTAATACATTAAAAAAACTGCAAAAGAAAAATGTAAAGGGATCTGACTACTTTCCTTACCCAATCTAAAAGACAAATAAAATGATACCTACGCTTAAACAGGTTCTAATCTGCAGCAATCCAGAGGAGAAGGAATATAAGCTAAAAATGTATATTTCTTCCATCATGGTCCAAGACAGTTCACACCTGTCAAGTTTGCAGAAAAAAGGGATTTAGTCTTCTATTAAAAGAAAATTGGTTTCTGAAATTTATAAAACAAGATCTTGTTGGTTAATAAAAACCAAAGTACACTTTCATTCTTGCTGGGTGCAGATAAAGCTTTTTTTTTATAGAAAGGCATGAGAAGCTCTCCATAAACATCTAGCGTTTTAATGCATTTGCCTTTAGTTTTTTAAATGAAAGCATCATTAATTTTCAAGAAAAATAACTTTAAGGTAGAAGGCCAAGAAAATACGATAAGGGAACACTAAACAAAAAAGCATAAACCAAAACTAACAACAATAAAACATTTTCATCAGTTTTGTGTTTCAATAACCACTGGCCTTAACACTTCCATACCCATCATTCAAGTTGTGCATTGTAAGAGAAGGTGGAACAAATGTTTTGCGGTGGACTACAGCTCCAAGTTGCCACTCTCTCGCCAGCAATAGTGGATTATAATATAGGCAGTGGTGCCCGGGGAACCCAAGCCTTCTTGCCACCAAACACAATGTTATACTGAGAGGTCTCCCCATGAATTTGTTCCTGCTATCAATACAGAGGTAACACAGAGCCATTTTTTTGGACCTTTGAAGGTCCTCCAAGGTCCTAAATCACAGATTGAAATAAGGCAGAAGGATGCACCTTCATTGATCTAGTACCATATGTGGAAGTGAATTCCAGACTTGTAGGGTAACAGTGGTGGCGAACCTATGGCACGGTGCCCAGAGGTGGCACGTGGAGAACCTCTCGTGGCACCCAGGCCTTTCCAGACAGGACTCAACAACCTCCCTTCGCAGTCCCTGGCCACCCAGTGTGCTTTAATCCAGTTCATTTTAAGCTATACTCCTTCGCTGCCTGTGACTTCCGGAGTGCGGCTGCGTTTTATTGAGCTCTGACTCTGGGCCCAACAGTCTCTTCCTGTTCAGGAGACCCCTGGAGGAAACACAATTATAATTGAATTTTTTCCTCTTTCTTTCAAACTGTATTGGTGTCGTCCTTGAGGACATCCTAGACAATTAACAAACTGTGTGAAAACAGGTAGCAATATGTTACTGCTAAATTGCTCTGTGGCACTTTGCATTAAACTATGTTGGTTGGTTGTAATTTGGCACTCTGTCTCTAAAAGGTTGCATACAACCCATGGGCTCCTGGCGGCTTAATCTACCCAGATCACCAGACATGACGGGCTAGAAATGTGAAGTAGTGTCCCACTGCAGGCCTAGATCTTTTAATGATCTCCCGGCTGAATTAAAAAAAAAATATGATGAAATCCCGGTCTGTTTAAAAAAACCTTACCCAAGTGTAATTCCAAGAGCGGAAACCAAGTCACTTTCTGACCGGGTTTTAAAAATATTTCTCAGAAAGTCATGTACTCGGGATTATCCAATTCTGTCTGTGATATGTTATGTAGTTCTTTCACTGTTTATTGTTTATGAGATGTATTTTGTTCCCATTTTATTCAATAGAGAAATATAGTTATCCATTTTCAGAGTGACATTTATTCTGGTCAAAATGCAGACTCATATCTTAATATACTTTGATTATATAGCCGACCCAGTATAAGCCGAGGGCCCTTCCACCAAAAACTGGAAAACCTATTGACTCGGTATAAGCGGGGGTAGGGAATGCATTAGTCACAGCCCCCAAATTATGTAGCCACCACCCCCGGTAGTATCTAGCCACCCCCATATGGTATACGCCATCCAGCCTGCCCCATTAGTATACAGCCAGCCCATGTAGTATACAGCCAGCCAGCCGCAGGTATTATATGCAGTCAGCCGCATATAGTATACAGCCAGCCAGCCCCATGTAGTATACCGGTCGCCAGCCCCATGTAGTATTTAGCCATCCCTAAGTATATACGCAGCCATCCCTCAGTAGTATACAGCCAGCCATCCCTAGGCCCTAGGACAGCAAGCCCCATGTGTATACATCACCACCCCCATAGATATCGCCAGCCCCCCATAAGTATAAATACAGCCACCAGCTCCTGAGTATATAGCCTGCAGCCCATGCCAGTAAATCAGCAAAGCCAGCCCCATTTAGGCTACGGCCAGCCAGTCGATGTAGTAACGCCCTCCAGCCCCATGTATAAACGGCCAGCCCGCCCCATGTAGTATTACAACCAGCCCCCAGTATATACATCCAGCCCGCAGTTTGCCAGCACATAACAAAAACACACTTACATACACATCCTCAGGAGCCCCCGATGCTCATCGCCTGGCAGCTCCTTTTCGTCCTTCTCTTTTCTGTAACAGCCAGCAGAGAGCGTCCCCTGGCGATCTGCTGCCGCACCATGGCCAGGCAGATCGCATGTACGCATCTCTGCCAGCCTAATACAGCAAGAGAAACCAAGAAGCTGCGCCCGTGGGCGGGAGCCGCGACAAGCATCATGGCACATGGGGTGAATATGTAGTTTTTTCTTTTAATTGACATTTTTTTGTGCTGAAAACCTCAGCTTTATACATGAGTATATACGGTAAGTATCAGGGAACAAGCTCATGAACAGACAAACAGATTTGTGAAAAGGGTTCAAGCACAGGTTTGCAGTTTCTTGTGTCAGTCGTGGATATTGGATCCCCTGTAGCAGTCTAAGTGGTACCTGGGTTTTCACCAGACCAGTGAACAAGAATAACCGCTTCCCTCTTACTGACTTTCATACCCAGGACCCGCTGTTCACCTCGTATACAGAAGCTGGAGGTGGTACTTGCCTAGAGAAGTTGTTCAGGATGGATGATTCAGAAGGGAGAGTGAAATAAATTCAGGGTGGCGGTGGGGGAAGGCGGTTGCTTTTTTCACGGGATTGATCCTTCAGCACTCAAATGGATAAGATAGCGAGGACCAAGCTTGTAAACTGGGAAACCTTCCAGGACCGGACGTAGCTGATACAAGCCCAACAACTTATCTCCTGGAGAGAAGACTGGAGGATGCCTGCTCTCTTGTCGGCCTGGGTCTGTGCGGGAAACACATAAGCTCTGACCGATGAAGAAGTTGGCATGATGTCGCCCAAATAACAACAAACACAGCACCCAGGCCTTTTCCAAGACCGGACTCAAAACCTCCTTTCCTGCAGTCCGGCCACCCAGGGTGTGGCTGTAAATCAGTTCTATTTTTAGCTATACATCCTAGCTGCCTGTACCTACATAGGTGCACAAGGCTGCGTTATTATTGGAGCTTCTGCTCTGGGCCCCACAAGCTCTTCCTGTTCATTAGACCCTGGAAGTAAACTACAATGATAATATGAATTTTTCCTCTTTATTTCACGGTCTTGGTGTCCTTAGACACCGATACAATGAAAACTGTGTGAAAACCGGTAGCAATATGTTTACTGGCTTAAACTAATTGCTCTGTTGGCACTTTTGGCATTTAAATATGTGGGTTTGGTTTGTAATTTGGGCATCTCTGCTGTGTCTCTAAAAGGTTTCATACAACCCAGGGCTCATGGCAGGCTTAATCCTACCCAAATCACCATGTACATGAAAGGCTAGAAGTAGTAGTGTCCCACAGACAGGTAGGTCTTTTTAATATCTTCCCAGCTGAATTAAAAAAAAAATATGAATGAAAATCCTTGCTGTTTTAAAACATTAAACACAAGTGTATTCAAGAACGAAACCAATACACTTTCTTGAACAGGTTTTTAACGATATTTTCCAGAAAGTCTATGTAGCTCTGGGCTTAATCCTAATATGCTGTCCGTGATTGTTTATGTAGTTCTGTCACGGTTATTGTTTATGGAGATGTTATTTTGTTTCCATTTTATTCAATAAGAATATAGTTAATACATTTGTTCAATTACATTTTAAATTCTGTCAAAATGCAACACATACTGTATATACTTGAATTATAAGCCGACCCTAGTATAAAGCCGGGACCCTAACCAACCAAAAACTGGAAAACCTATTGACTCGATTACGCCAGGGTAGGAGGCGATTAGCACAGCCCCAAATTATATCTCCAGCAGCCCCATAGTTATATATCCACCCCGATGTATACAGCCAGTTCCAGCCGCACCCAGTAGTAACAGCCAGCCCCCATGTTGTTACAGCCCGCCAGCCTCATGTGAGAGGGCAGTCAGCGCATATAGTATGCCAGCCAAGCCCAGCCCAATGTAGTATACAGTCAGCCAGCCCCATGTAGTATATACCATCCCTAAGTAGTATAACACCCAGCCCCCCTTCATTAGTATACAGCCCGCCAGCCCTATGCATATACAGCAGCCCCCTGTATATAAGCCAGCCAACCCCCAGTAGTATATAGCCACCCCATAGTATACAGCCACCAGCTCATGTATATATCGCCTGCCATCCCCATGCAGTATACAGCCAGCAGCCCATGTTAGTCTACAGCCCAAGCCCGTCCTATGTAGTCAACATCCATCCATCCCCATGTAAGTATAACGTCCAGTTCCAGCCCCATGTAGTATCAACCAGCCCCCAGTAGTATACAGTCGCCCGCAGTTTGCCCAGCACATAACAAAAACAAACTTACATACACAGCCTCAGCGCCCCGATGCTCATCTCCTTTGCAGCTCCTCTTCGGCCTTCTCTTTGCTGTAACAGCCAGCAGAGAGGCGTCCATGCTATCTGCTGGCCGGCACACAGCCGCAAATCGCATGTACTACGCATCTCACTGCGCACTATACAGCAGAGAGAAGACAATGAGGAGCGGCCGCCCGGGTCGTGATCCGCGTCAGAAGCATCAGTGCACAGGGGGATAATGTAAGTTTTTCTTTTAGATTGACATTCTCTTTTTGCTGAAACTCAGCTTATAATGAGTATATACGGTAATTCAGGGAACAAGCTCAGGAAAAATGACACAGATTTTGAAAACAGGGTTCAGAGCAAAGGTTTTGCAGTTTCTTGTGTCAGGGTCAGTGAAGTGTTCCCTGTAGCAATCTAAGTGGTACCTGGTTTTCACCAGAGCCAGTGAACAAGAAAGAACCGCTGCCCTCTGACTGACTTCATACCCAGGACTCTTTCACCTCGTAGACAGAAGCTGAGGTGGTACTTGCTCGAGAGAGTGTCAGGATGGCGGATTCAGAAGGGAGAGTGACAGATTCAAGGATGCGCAGGTGGGGAAGGCGGTGCTTATAGGTCACGGGAGTGAATGCACTTCAGCACCTCAAATGGATCAAGATAGCGAGGACCAACCTTGTAAACTGGAACCTTCAGCGGACGTAGCTTGAGACATCCACAACTTATCTCCTTTGCTAGAAGACTGGAGGGCACTGCGTCTCTGTCGGCCCTGGGTCTTGGTTCGGGAACATCAGAAGGGCTCTGACCGAGGAGAGTGGCAAGGAGTCGCCCAAATACAACACAAATGTAGTGAGCCTGCAGAGTTGAAACCGCCACCCAGGCACCAGGTGGGACCAGTCATCCTGTCGGCGGATACACAATGACGCTCTAGCATCCCAGTGTCTGTTACCCTCTCCCTTGCCCATTAGACTGTGAGGGTAAGCGCAGAGAAGTCCAGTTTACCCCGAGTGCTCAGCCACACAAGATGCAATGTCCCCAAGTTAGTATCCTCTTCCTCTTCCGAAGAGCAGTCGGACAAATTTTGCCAGGAGGGATCTGGGCCGTAATCCCAAGAGTTGCAGCACCGCAGTCTTCCGAGGCGCTGACATCTGGAATACATGATTCTTTGTAGTCAGGTATGATTCGTATGATTACCTGGGGCCCTTTCTGCTGAGACCATTCCAGCAACCACGGATGGAGCGTCAACTTCCAACTTGAATTCTTCACTGTTCAGGCCGTGGGAGAACTGCGCAGAGGCCAAGGCTGACTCAGCTTTGGTGAAAGGCTTCTTCAGCTCCCAGAGGCCAGAGTCCTCAGATTGATGTTCACTTAGTCAGTGCCACAATGTGGATACATCATAGCCGAAAAATGTGGAATAATTGCTGGTACAATTGACGAAGCTTCAGAATCTCGATGGCATGTAGTCCCACAGCGATGCCAATGAATATGTTTCAGACAGCTTTGGCAGATCCATCTGTAGTCTTTTCAGAAATTATGTATCCCAGTAACGGAAGACTACTCGAGGAAATTGGCATTTCTCGATCTTGCATATAAGTATTGGCCCTAGGTGCCTGAGACGTTGCCGTACATTCGTCGATAGCTTAGGTTCAGAGAAAACACCGAATAGCGCCAAGTAGACAATCGACGCAAATTTAGAGCAAGCCTCTGAAGATATTGTTGACAAATTCTTGCAACACCACTGGGACATTGCAGAGGCCGAATGGCATTACCACATAATCAAAATGCCATCACGAGATTGAAGCCATCACCTTCACGGATGCGATGAGATTATATTCCTCCTTGCAGATCCATCTTTTTGAAAACTTTGGCACCCCATACGGCATCAAACGTTTATTATGAGAGCAAGGTAGCAGTTTTTCCCGTGACGACATTGAATACCACGGTATATCAATGCTCAGACGAGGGAACCATCCTTCTTGGCTACAAGAACATCCGCACCAGCGAGAAGACGACTTGCGGATGATCCCTTCTATAGATAGCGACATGCTCGTCGGAAGCTCTGATGTGCTCGGTTCGAGCATTAGCGTCCTCGAAACTGCTTCGTGCTCGACGAATTCTTCGCCCGCTCGAGAAATGCAGCTCGCTCCCGCCGTTTTTCTTTTGCGGCCAGAACAGAGCCAATCACCAGCCAGGAGACTCTGCGTCGCACTCCCCCCAGCATGACGTGGTACCTTACCGTCGATAGCATGGTTGGCTTGGCCATAATCAGGTGACCTGGGATAGACTACCGCTGCCCGCCTGCTCCGATCATTCTGTTGTCTGGGATGCCTCTAGTGAGAGACGGCTGCTAGGCAGGGAAAGCGTAGGGTGTTCTATTAGCTTACTGTTAGGCGGATGATTCTCCAAGAACCCAAAGCCCTTCTTAGGGCTAACAATAACGTTCTAATTTTTTTTTTTTTATTGCCGCTATGCCAATATTGGTGGGAATTGCAGGGGATTGCTACCGTTGTGTTTAGCTCTTAGTGACACACATATCCACCTCACGCACCAGTGGGAAAAATTTATTATAGGGTTTGATTTCAATTAGCAAAGTCTGCCATTAATTGTGTTATTTTATTTACGTTTATTTTTTTAATAACTCAGTGGTCATCTCATCTGGCATATAGTGTGCTTTCATACTTGTCTGAATAGCCATAGGAGTAATCCAAAACAGCTTCTTACGCCTACAGTAGCGGTATATATATTTGATTTCTTTCTGGTGATCTGCTGGTGGTCTGTACTTGCCTGCAGTGCTCTACGACAAATTTGGGGAGCAATTTGTATGATACTTGCGTCCGCTGTTTTTTGTCCGCTGAGTGACGCATATCCCTTGCGAAGACCGAAGTGGGAAATTTTTTAGGGGTTGGATTTCAATTAGGCAACAGTCTGCCCTTTTACCTTTTTATTTCCGTTATTATTTTGTTTCATAACTAACCCCGCTGTGCAGGAAAACTATTGGTGTCAACCTCTTGAAGAAGGTTTTGGTTTTGATCTTACCCTCATTGGTGTAACAAGAGGTCGGGAACTCAATTCATGGCTCGAAAAGTTAGGGGTGAAGGCCAGACCCCAATTTGATGTGATGATGGATGTGCATCGATAGAAGCAAGTCATCGATATATCTTTGTATAGGATGATGGTTCTTTCCATATGGGGTTGTCCTGGATGAACTCTTTCTCGAAACTTCCCCATATAGATGTTAGCGAAACTGGGGGCGAAACGCGGTTCCCATAGCAGTTCCAGGACCTGTTTATAGTGTTGTTTTGGAAGGTAACCATTTGTGTTAGTATGAAATAAAATAGCGTCGAGTATGAAACAGTTTTGCTTGTGTGGCATGGTGGGTCGCGGCTGCGGACTCGACGACCATTTCAGACCTATCGTGGGGGATATTCGAATATAAGGCTGAGACGTCAAGGGTCACCATTGGTAGGTGGGTTTCCAGTTGATGTCTATTTAGTGCTAGAATGACACTAGTGGAACTCTAGGTATGAGTCGAGTTTAGTTACATATCTTTGGAGGTTGAGTATCTACGTATATGAAAGGTTAGGAGATGGATGAAATTCCTGAGATGATGGGTCTCCGGGTGGGTAATGGGTCTTTGTGATTTGGGTAGATGATAGATGTCGGGGTGCTTGGGTTATTGATCCAGATGTAGTCTTTTTCATTTTGGTTATACTTTATTATTGTATGCTTCGTCGAGGAGGTTTTTAGTACTGAAGCATGTTGGGTTAAAGGGTTGGGCTATTTGTTCATAGTAATCGAATCTGAAAGGATTTTACGGCTTCTGCGAGTAGGTATGTCGGTCGGATAACGATTCCACCGCCTTTGTCAGCATTGCGTATAGTGATCGATTGGTTGGACATGAGGTCCTTCAGAGCCTTTCTTTCGCCCACGTGAGGTTGTGTGATTGCTTCGTAATAGAGTTAATGGACCTAAATTTTCTTTTTATAAGACATATAAAGGTTTCTAGTTGCTTCCTCTGTGGTGGATGGGGGTAGAAAGTGGACTTCGGTTTCAGTCCGCTGGGTCTGATTGGAGGTTCTATGTAGACCGGATTCGATCTTAGCGGCGATATGGGCGGTTGGTCGATACACTTACGTTGGGGTTTCAGTGGTCGATTTCTTATGGTTTGTTTGGGAGATTAAAATGTCTCGTGAGAGTCATTTTCTAATGAAGGACGGTAGGCACGAAGGGTGGAACTCATGAATTTAGCAGTGGGACAATAGGACAAGCCTTGTTGAGTAAATGATTTCGTGTTTTTGTAACTGGTGGGAAGAGAGATTAAAAATCTTTACTTCAACTTTTTGTTTTTCTTTGGGTTTGTATTAGTATTTGTGGTTCCAGTGGGGGTTGATGTTGTTTATTGGGGTTCTTTTCCCGCCTCAGTTCTCTTGGATTTTATCTTTTGGCCTTATTGAGCCCCATTGAAAAAAATGGTGCTGTAGCTGTTCGATTTAGGTTTGGGTGGTGTTAAGTGCAATTGGTCGAAAGGAGGGAGTGGGGGTGTCAGTGGGATGTGTGGAATATTGCGTTTGGTGTTCATGGGGGTATTCGTTTGGTCCTTAGGGTCGATGGGGGTGGAAGGGGGGGTGGTATGTTGAGTGAGGATTGACAAGTGGAGCTGAAGGTGGTGGGTGGAAGGTTCAGTGGGCAGATGTTGGGTTCCCAATTTGCGGGCAAGGGGAGGGGGAAGTGGGATATAAAAAAGTGGGAGTGGATGTTGGTTCGGTTGGATGGGGGTTCGGGGTAATGGATGGTTGTGTAGATTAGTTGAGTGGTGGGTAATCTATTTTGGGGAGACGGCAGTGTGTGGGATTTTGGTTGGTTGGCCAGGCGTTTGTAGGGGTGTGGGGTGGTCTGTGGGTTGGTGGATCATCGCTATGTTCTGTGGTCTTGTTGGTATCGTTGTTATTTTTGATTCTGTTCTTGGAATTAATAAACAGTACTCTGGTTGGGTTGATTTTTTGTTTCTAGAGGGAGTGATGGCCTGTTGGGATGTGGCGGGTTGGTTTTTGGTGGGGAGCTTGTGTCAGGGTGGTGGGTGGGGGTGAGGTGGGTTACCAGAATTTTATGTTATGGACTTGAAATCGATCTATCTCGTATGTAGTTTCCCCAGTTTTTTGCTTATGTTCTCTTTTTCGAAGCTTAGATTATATGTGATCATTGCGGTCAAATTTTTACGAAAATCTGGGTGGTTGAGGTGGTGGCTTAGGAGAGTGAGGATAAATATCAAAAGTCAGGTTTCTGATGATCCTTTTCCTCTCTTTTGTGCATAGGCGTTCCATGAGACCATGGGCGCAAGATAGTAGGAAGCATCATCCAATTTTTCGAGAAAGTGAGTCGGTTTGAGAACGACATTCTGTGCGTATGTATAGACCTCTGGGGACGATGTTTTTTTTAAGTAAAGACGGAAGAAAGAGAACATCGATGTGGGTTGTAGTTCGTCTTTCAGGAGTTCTCTAGTCTGTAGAATAGATTGAGGAGGTCTTGGTGTCGAAGGAAGGGTGGTTGGTTTCGTTGGTGGTTGGTTAGGTGCGTCTGTGCTTGGCAGCATGTGCAATTAGCCAGTTCCCTCTGTGGACTCTTTGGCGGCAGTAGTCCAGTTTCGAGTGGGAGGTGCTGCTTAGGGGTACTTTTCGTGATGGTTCTAGAGCGCTCAGTTGCGGTTCGCCTTGGGTCAGGAGGAATAGGTCCTGGGAAGTTAGGAGAGGATAGAAAGGCAAACAAGGGGAAACCGAATGGCGCTCATAGAGTAGTATTGTTAGTTCAAATGTGGATGATGGTGGTAAATATAAAGATAATGACAATTGGACTGAGGCTCACCAGATGTGGTTGTGCTATATTAGGCACAACACTATTTGACGTTTGGTATAACTTTGGTGGGTGATGAGGTGCTGCCTTCAGACAAATGGTATCAGGACGCGGTTGCCAGGACGGTCGCGGTTGGAATTTGCAGAGGTAGGTTATAGGTTGTCTGTTGTGGTGCACACAAAAATTCAGGTATGGAGCATCATGGTGTGAAAATCATTTATTAGAAAATCTCGGATCACAACGCGTTTCGGAGTAGCGAAGACTCCTTTTTCAAGTGGTATGAGACTAAGAGGAAAATACAAGTACAGAACACACTAATAAAACATAGAGCTATACACAATTAAAAATATCTCATGTGAAGGATAAATGAATAAATAAATAAATGCCTAAAAAAATTCATGAATAAATAAATAAATAATGTATATATATAAAGGGAGCTCATAGATTAAGTGCCAAAGTAATATATACACATGTGGAGGATCTCAGTACATAAATAAATAAAAAATAAAAAATAATACCTATAAATTCATGAATAAATAGATAAATAAATAATGCATCCATATAAAGGGAGTTACAGATTAGGTGCCAGAGTGATAAATTCATATGTGGAGGATCTCAGTACATAAATAAATAAATAAGCGTGGGGAATGTAGATTCTGTCCCAGACGCTTGCAGGAGGAGTGTGAGCGCCGGGGTTATGAAGGCGCACGGGAGGTGGAGATCGCGCCACAAGCGGAGATCGATGCCGAGTCTCGTCTCGATAAGAGCCCATTGAATCAATGGGAGACTCGAGCATTTTTCAAGGGGACCAAGGCTCGGCACAGGGAAGCTTGGCCAAACCCTGGAACCTCAAGAAAAGGATGGAAACACCACGGAAATGGCAAAACAGCAGGGGCAGCATGCATGGATGCCTCTGAGGCTGCTTAATCGCACCATTATGCCAAAATTATGGGCAACAGCATGGCAATGACAGAGTGACAGAATGAAGCTAGATAGCATCTAAAACATCCAATAATTGACCCTGACACTATAGGGGACGGCATGCAGAGGCATGCGGGCAGCAGGCTAGAGAGTGTCATGGCGACATACCCTAAATGGACTCAGCTTCAAACCAATGGGTGGCAGAGAGGAACCAAAGGAGGTGAGCAGAAGCGCTCAAATAATATCGGTACATGATAAAAGTTTGCCAGTATATTTTGTGGATACCAGCATGGTGGCGACAAAGTTAACATGGAAGCCATGAAAACAACCCAAATTCTGCCTGACCACAGCTCGTTTGATAAGGGACCATGTATGGAGGCATTGAACTATAGTAGATAAAGGTGCTGCAGTTAAACTAGTTTAGTTGGATCTTGGCATGGAGCTGCGCTCCGCTGCCAGGCGAGCTTTCGCCAATCCAAGCCCCTGTCTCTAGGCTACTCGCCAAACAGCACTCTAAGAACCTTTTGTATAGATCAAGTGTAGTAGCGTTCTATAAGTTTAGGATATGGCGGGTGAGGGGAAGTAAACAGATCGGCGCAGAAAGCGCTGAATATATCGGTAAGGATAAAAGTTTGCCAGTATTTTTTGTGGATTACCAGCAGGGTGGCGACAAAGTTAACAAGTTTGTTTGTGGAAGCCATGAAAACAACCCAAAATTCTGCCTCACAGCCCGTTTGATAAGGGAACCATTATGCGTTACAGTTCATGCCATGCTGCACGGCTGCCAGTCTCCTTTCGAATAGTTTAAAATAATAACCCTCATCCATAAGCTCTGTATAATGCTGCACCCCCTACCTCTCCCTCTTATCTCAGTCTATCCCCAACCCGTGCTCTTAGATCCGCCATGATCTTAGATTAACCTCTACCCTAGTGGCGGACCTCCCACTCGCGTCTCCAAGACTTCTCCTAGAGCTGCACCAATTTCTATGGATGCTCTGCCCTGGACTATCAGACTAATACCTAACCTCCAAAGTTTCAAACGTGCTCTTAAAACCCATTTCTTTAGGCAAGCCTATACACTCATTAACTGCATGAAGTTTTAACTCTTCTACTAACCCTCCTGTGTCGTCCTCCCATCTGTTTTCCAGCACCAACAGGCACCAGCCTTCTCTACAGTCCCATTCACCCTGGACCTGGATATAAGATGACGGCTGAGTGGTTCAAGCGACAGCAATTCCATTTATTATATTTTGTTCTATTCCCTAAGAAGAATGGCTTGACCATTAAATATTCTTTTACCTCGTGTTACCCCATCATCTACATAAACCTAAGCTCTGGCGAGCAGGGACCTCACTCCTGTTGTTCCATCAAATGTTGTGGCTCTGTTACATTACATTTGTATTTGTTTCCATGATTTGTAAAGCGCTACGGAATATGATGGCGCTATATAAATAAAGATTATTATTATATATGGAGGCAGTGAACTAGTAGTAGATTAAAGGTGCAGCCAGCGATCTTTCGCCAATCAAGCCCCTGTCTCTAGGCTACTCCCCAACAGCACTTCTAAGAACCTTTTGTAAGATCAATGTAGTAGCGTTCTTATAAGTTTGGGATATGGCGGGTGAGGGGAATGTAAACAATGCGCAAGAAGCGCTGAAATAATATTGGTAAATATAAAATTTATTAGTATATTTTGTGGATAACACAGCTGGGTGCGACAAAGTTAACACTTTGATGTGGAATCCATGAAAACAACCCAAATTTCTGCCTGAAACCCCTCTTTTGATAAAGGGACGATGATGGAGGCAGCTATATGGACACTTTTGGAGGTAGCAATGGAGACAACGTGTGGAGGCTGCTATGGAGACAATTTAATAATTGGATTGTGCCTGTATGTGGCAGTCCAAAATTTTTCAAACCAGAGGAGCAGGTAGGTGGCCCTCCAGAAAAATTTATAGATTGATTGCCTGTATGTGGCACTCCAAAAGTTTTCAAACCAGAGGCAGTAGTGTGGCCCTCCAAAAAATAGAATAGATTGAGTGCCTGTATGTGGCAGTCCAAAAGTTTTCAAACCAAGGAGCAGGTAGGTGGCCCTCCAGAAAAATGGAATCGATTGAGTGCCTGTATTTGGCAGTCCCAAAAGTTTTCAAACCAGAGGAGCAGGTAGGTGGCCCTCCAGAAAAATTGAATAGATTGAGTGCCGGTTGTGGCAGTCACAAAAAGTTTTCAAACCAGAGAGCAGGTAGTGTGGCCCTCCAGAAAAATTGAATAGATTGAGTGCCTGTATGTGCCCTCCCAAAAATTGTTTAAAACAGAGGAACGGGTCGGTGGCCCTCCAGAAAAATTGAATAGATTGAGTCCTGTATTGGCACTCCCAAAAATTGTTTAAAACAGAGGACCGGGTCGGTGGCCCTCCAGAAAAATAAATGCATAAAGTACTATAGCTAGAGCCATGTGGCCCTGTCAAAAAATAGCAGTTTCCGCACTCGAGCATCGGGAAAAGTTCGTCTCGAATAACGAGTACCCGAGTATTTTAGTGCTCGCTCATCTCTAATCCCTTCTGTAAATTCTTTTTGATGTAGGCTGACATAGCCGCGGTCTCAGGCACAGATAGTGGGTATACCCAACCTTGAGGAGGAAAAGTACCAGGCAGCAAGTCTATGGGACAGTCATGGGGCAGTGCGGTGTGAGAATTTCCGCTTTCTTCCCAGAAAGGACATCTGCAAAATCCTTATGAGCAGCGGGAAGGCCTGCCAGCTGCTTGGGAGAGTCTACAGAAGACATTATGGACACAGGGTGAAGAGCCATGAGACAGCGGGAATGGCACTCCAGTCACCAGCGAAGGATTTCCCCAGTCTGCCAGTCAAGCACCGGAGCGTGTTGCTGCAACAACAGGCGTGGGCGTTTTCCCGGATGCTGGGGAAGGACTGGAAAAGACGTAAGAAAGTGCTCTGGGCTGGCACAATAGAGACAGAGATTCTCTGGAACATTCCTGGGGAGATAGATGAGCTCTATCCACTTGCTTGGACTCCTCTGCAACAGGCATGGAAGACATCTGAAGTGGTCTTTGGAAGACTGGACCCAAGCAGAGCAGACAACGGATCCTGACTTGTGGTTGTTCCAGATGTAGCTCCTCAGCGTGCACAGTAAACTAGATGTCTATCTGAGTGGCCAGAGAGATTAGATCACTCAGCGTAGACAGAATCTCCCATGCAGACAGGGCGTCCTTGATCTGACCAGACAATTCTTTTTTAAAAAGTTGCTACCAAGGCGGCTTCGTTCCAGGCAAGCTTAGAAGCCAGGGTACGGAACTGAATCGCATAGTCACTGACAGATAAGTGCACTTGATGCAAGTTCAGCAGGGCGGTCTCTGCAGAAAAATCCTGGGCTGGTTCCTCAAAGATGAACCGGAATTCGGCAGAAGATAAAGCGACCGCAGTAGCGTAGGGTACCGCAGGAACAGGATGCTGCTGCTGGGATGACAATAGCTGCTGTAGCAAAGCGGAGACTTGTCTGATTTGATAACCTTGCACGGAAACTTGCTGAATCTGTAGAGCCACTATGGTGGAAAGATCCATCAGAACTGGTTGTGGAACCTCGACAGGATCCATGGCTGGATCATACTGTTAGGATCGGTGATAGTGGGCCCCCGGTAACACTGCGGACGATGATGTAAGCTGACACCTGGGACCGGAGTCTAAGTGGTACCCAGTTTTTACCAGAGCCAGTGAACAAGATAGAACCGCTTTCCTCTGACTGACTTCATACCCAGGACCTCTTTCACCTCATAGACATTGTCGCAATGCGCCTCAGGAGCTGGAGATGGTACTTGCCGTGAGAAGCGGTTCAAGATGGCTGGCTTCAGAAGGGAGAAGTGGAAGAAATTCAGGATGCGCATGGTGGGAAGAAGGCGGAGCTTATAGGTCACGGGATTGATGTGCTTCAGCACCTCAAATGGACCCAGATAGCGAGGACTAAGTGGTACCCGGTTTTCACCAGAGCCCGCCGCAAAGCGGGTTGGACTTGTTGCGGCTTGGTACCACCAAGGCGTAGTACAGAAACATGAGGCAAACTCGTGGTCAGGGACAGGCAAGAGGTCGAGACAGGCAGCACTGTATCAGAGTTGGGAACGTAGTGGTAGGTCAGGACAGGCAGCATGGGATCGGAGTCAGGAACGGAATCGTGGTCACAACGGGAAGTCAAGGGGATATAGGAAGGGGCTGGAAATTATTAGGGCAGGCAGATTAGCCAATTAGTGGTGCGCTGGCCCTTTAACTTTACAGAGCCAACGCATGCGTGCCCTATGACACGGGAGCGCGTGCCAGCGGAGATCGAGGGGACCGCTGCTGGAACCAAGACAGGTGAGTGAGAAGCTGGGGCACACAGAGGTACACGGGTGCACCTGCGACCCGCGACATGGGTCGCAGGGGCACAGTGGCATCTTGGATAAAGTTGGGGGTCAAGGGTAATGGATGAGCAGGAAACTCTTTGTATATCTGCCTCTCACTTATTGTTAAAACCAAATAAAAAAAATATGTTTAAAAAAAAAAGATGCAGGTTCATGTTTAGACAGGGTTTCAGGGTATTAGCTCAGGCTGGATACAGGCTTAGGTACAAGTTCAGAATTTCAGGTCCAGCAAAACAAAAGCAGACAGTAGTACTACAGGTCACTGGAGAAAGTATAACCAGCCCTAAGTATTAGTTTAGAATAAGCTACAATATTTGTTTGCCCTTTGGTGCTTCTATGTGGTCTGTGTATATCAGTGTATATGAGCCTTAAAGATGCTAAAAGAATCAAAGTAAATTACAAAGAAAAATATTATTGATTATGACATAATCCAGCAAATAATGTAGCACCAGTCCCCAACCCTAGAGGTTAGGGGTGATGATGTAGAAGTAAATATCTATATCTGAGTGTATTAACTTCTGAAGGACAAAGGACTCTTTGTCCAACCACTCCTGTCTTAGTACGGCGCTCGTCTGGACAGAGTTAAAGCAGGGAAGTTGTCTCGGCACAGAACTTGATGGCATAGCTTTACGATAAGTTGCTCATTGAAAACTTGACTTCGACATAAGAACTTATGTTGTAAATATAAGAAATGACTGGCTGTGCATCCAAGCCACCAATTTCACTGGGAATTAGCAGATGTCCATAAATAGACTGCTGACTCTTTGCTTTGTTACCTCAGAGCTGGCTATGATATCTGGCTGAAATGCTTGGACTCATTTCAATACAGAAAATTATGAGTGATCATACTAGTCCTTAACTTTGAGAACAGACTCATAATTATGGTAATTTGAATTGAAACAGAAAACCAGTTAATATAGTTACAGACAGAAGGATCTTTCGACAATAAACAAATATGTGTTTACTGTTAATGCATGCTGCATTGTGATGAAACACCTCCGACATTGATCGGACATAGTTTACTTTAACCCTTAACGCTCTGCGCCGTAGCTCTACAGCGCAGAGGTATAAGGAGTGTATGAAGAGGGCTCACGGGCTGAGTCCTCTTCATACAAAGGTGGGGGTTTTTGCATATTGCAGAAAACCCCCACCGCTAATAACCGTGGTCGGTGCTTGCACCGATCGCGGCTATTAACCACTACCACTAATAGCAAAGTCGCCGGCGGCATTTAAAAGACGGCGGCGGCGATCGGTTGCCATGGTAGCCTCGGGTCTTCGTTTGACCCGAGGATACATGGCTTCTGCATATCCATTACAATGAGCCTGTGGCTCATTGTAATGTATAGTGTGCAAAAATGCCATATATTGCAATACAGAAGTATTGCAGTATATGGTAGGAACGATCTGACCATCTAGGGTTAATGTACCCTAGATGGTCTAAAAAATAGTGAAAAAAAAAGAAAAAAAAAAGTTTAAAAAATAAAAAAAATGTTATAAAATATTGAAAGTTCAAATCACCCCCCTTTCCCTAGAACGGATATAAAACATAATAAACAGTAAAAATCACAAACATATTAGGTATCGCCGCGTCCCAAAATGCCCGATCTATCAAAATATAAAAGCGGTTACAGCCGGCGGTGACCTCCGAGGCGGGAAATGGCGCCCAAATGTCCGAAATGCGACTTTGACACCTTTTTACATCACATAAAAAATGAAATAAAAAATGATCAAAATGTCACACAGACCTCAAAATGGTAGCAATGAAAATGTCGCATCATTTCACAAAAAAATGACACCTCACATATCTCCGTGCACCAAAGTATGAAAAAGTTATTAGCGTCAGAAGATGGCAAAAATTTTTTTTTCTTTTTTGTACACATTCGTTTAATTTTTGAAAATGTATTAAAACACAATAAAACCTATATAAATTTGGTATCACCGTGATCGCACCGAACCAAAGAATAAAGCTGAGGTGTTATTTTGAGTGCACAATCAAAGTCGAAAAAACTGAGCACACAAGAACGTGACGCACGTTTTTTTTCAGTTTTTCCACATTTGGAATTTTTTTTCAGCTTCACAGTAAACGGCATGTTAAAATACATAACATTACGGGAAAGTAAAATGTGTTACGCACAAAATAAGCCCTCACACAGGTCTGTACACGTAAAAATGAAAAAGTTATGGATTTTTGAAGTTGGAGAGCGAGAAATGAGCGGAAAAACCCTGCGTCCTTAAGGGGTTAATTAAGTTCCCTAGAAAGTTTGTAAGTCCAGCCAAACACAAAATGTAATGATTACCAAAAAAACATATATGGGATCAATTTAACTCAACATAAACAACTAGTCCATATCTTAATATTATAAATTCATCTTTTTATTATTGTATGACAAAAATAGAATATCCAACAGCATATTAAAAACATAATAAAACCACAAAAACAACAAGACATGAGGTGGTGGTCAAAGTCAACAACAATGCATTCCACAGTGGGATATTGCACCTAGGCCCATGAAAGTGATCACATAGCAAAGTAGTACCAAGTATCAGCAATGCCCTAAACAGGGCATAGTATAGCCTACAAGTGCCTACCAATTGGATATAAATTACCGGGCCACCACCACAGCACCCCGACGCACGTTTCGCCGTCGCTTCCTCAATGAGCTTTACCAAATTGTCATATGTGATTCCACCTTTCAACAAAAACCGAATTATGTCCATATTGTGTTTCTTACCGTTTTCAGATTTATGGAAAGCTAACAAGCTACTTGTTAGAAATCTTTCTCAGCAACAGTGAAGTAGGTGAAGTCTAGCTTCTGTCTTTGTTCTAAAACGGAGTAAATTATAAGCCTATCATTCTCATGATGTTTTTTGTTCTCAGGAAATCTACAATCGAAATCAAGCATGATAAACTGGAGGCACATACTGATACATCTAGGCATCATTTCTGACCCTCCCTCTGCCTTTTGTAATCTCATACAATGGGGAAGTGCTCATGCACAGTGTAACAGCCGGTAAAATTACGGAATAGAGGGACTCTAATAACACCCCCAGAACCCTTCTGGCTCATAAATGTAAATGTTGATTTTAGAAGGAGAATTTGCTATGGATTTATAACAGTGAGCTGAGCCTCTGGCCGAATGACAGGTGCTGGAGTCCAATACGGACTCAAGGAAAGGTATTGTCGCTCCCTGATGGTGGCAAGGGGAACAACAATACCATCCAATATTGCATCACCCTTGTGTCACCAGCATTTACCCCTATAGGCGGCAGATACATCATTGACAGCCACAATCGGTGCCAGTATTAGTGTATAATGCAGCCAATACCTACCATGTAAGAATAGGGCTCATCATGTGAACCCTCTTCATACATCATTAATGGCATTATAACATACATGTACAACATTATGGGGCTTATTTACTAAGGGTCTGCGTTTTTGGGATTTGCGCCATTTTGACAGGTATTTAGAAGGGGATTGAGTCGCACGCGATCCGATTTTGGCGCAGCGGCACCGTCTTTCATGCGACATAAATCGGTGGGGGGGGGGGGGGCGATCTGACTGATTCAGACTGACCGCGGGATTTAAGATTAAAATTGTGTCGCAACCATTGCACTTACATACACCGGGAAGAAGATGGTGAACTCTGGCGGACCTGAGCGGGAAAGCTACACATGCAGGATATTGGGCGCACGATCTTAGTGAATTGGGGCACAGCGCATTATCGTCGGACAGGAACTTTTGTGAACTCTGAGGGACCGGGTCAGTAAATGTGCCTAAACTATTGATCAAGAGGTAGGCAATTAGTGCATATAATAGAAAAAAATCTAATTTCCTGATCCCAATATGGCATTAGGAATACATCTCTGGATCAACATCCGATTTAAAGAAACTGTTTTGCTGGG
This sequence comes from Engystomops pustulosus, assembly GCA_019512145.1. Classification (NCBI taxonomy): domain Eukaryota; kingdom Metazoa; phylum Chordata; class Amphibia; order Anura; family Leptodactylidae; genus Engystomops; species Engystomops pustulosus. Next base: position 35,787,577 of record CM033650.1, on the reverse strand, counting down.
GAACCAAAGGGATATCACATTATTTTGTGAGAACATAAAAGAGGAGACTATAATTATATTTATCGGGCATAAAATGTGTGTAGTAGGTACAACCAAGAGAAAAAGACCATTGCCATGTCACCTTGCGCACTGTTAGGTTTGTCCCTTTTTCCTTCTTTTATAGGTAGGAAGGCATGTGGTGACCCTCCTGCCTACATGAATGTTTGCTTGCTTGCTATCTTGTTTGCATGATGCTTTGGTTTTATTTGCAATAACAGGCAGTCCCCGGGTTATGTACAAGTACAAGTTATGTACAAGTTCCTTGCATTTGTACTTAAGTTGAATTTGTATGTAAGTCGGAACTGTATATTTTATAATTGTAGCTCCAGACAAAAATTTTTGGGGGATTTTCAATATTTTTTGCTGTGATGGGACCAAGCATTATCAATAAATCTTCATTACAGACACCTTACAGCTGATCATTGCAGCCCGAGGCTAAAGAAAAGCATCCAGAGAGCTTCACCGGAGGTAACAGAGGGCAGAGGGGTCCGTCTGTAACTAGGGGTCGTCTGTAAGTTAGGTGTCCTTAAGTAGGGGACCGTCTGCACTATGTTTGTTGCTTGGCTGTAGTAGATGGCTGCTGTTTCTCAGCCTTTAACATCCTTACAACATTTTAAGTTGGTCTGTCGAGCTGTTAAGCTAAAGATAAAATTATTTAAGGGTTTTATAGAAAGGAATCAATCCTCTTTCCAAGAAATGAAATCCCACTAATGAGTTCCAGAAGATTTATTATACATTTATCTTTACAGATTAAGTGATAGGATAGGACACTTCAAAGGGTTTGTCTTTGTCATGCGACCCCATCCTTTAATATCTCGGTGTATATTGCTAGGAGTTGTTTGAAATATTTGGTTAGAATTGATAAACTCAAAATGACCCATACTATAGAAGACTGGGAACCTTAGGAAATACATTATACCATTATATGTTCTAAATATACATTATATGGACACAATCATTGTATAAAGATGTGTATCAGGTGTATAAAATTCAGCCCCTTGCCACAAGCATTTACAAGTATAGCTCATTCTAAAGGGCTCATTGATTTCTGTAATACTGTAATTAATATTGATACTAGCATTATTATTTATACAAAAACTTTACATTACCAAGTACTGGATGAAGTAGTGCAAAACACTATTGATGGACAAGTATATATATATATATATATATATATATATAATCTATTAGAACTATATTATATATAAAGGAAACTAGCATCAAAACCAAGCATGATAAACCAGGGACATTTACTCCTAGATACAGACACCATGACTGTGGTAATCTTCTTATTTGTATTATCCATGGCTACCTTTTTTTTTTTTTAAAAAAAAACTACTTTTAAAATGATGCTAATAAGCTAGAAGGGCTCTGTGGGGCGTTATCAGAGCCGCTCTGTGCTCTGTCTCCACAGGCTGTTACACTGTCTCAACCTCTCCCACTACTGAATGTAATCTTACGGCAGAAGAGTTTCATCACACATTGGGATGGGGGAAATGCTGCCCACAGTGCAACAACCTGTAAAATTGCAGCACAGAGGGGATCTGGTAGCGCCCTCTAAAGCCATTCTAGCTCATCAACAGGTGTCCCTATTTTATCATTCTTGATTTTGATGGAAATTTAGAAACTCTGCAGATAGAAGAAAAGAGCTCAGTCAAGTCAAATCCACAAGCCATTGTAGATGACCATTAGATCATCCTCTATTAGCTAGGCAATTTGCTGTGGAGTGTGTATTTATTTAAGGCTGTATTTATTAAAATGTATTTATTTAATTGATCAATTAAGGGGTTTAACTTCAGGTCTGAATTAATTCAGGGGTCTGGGCCTAGTCTGAGGTCAGAATTTATACGTCTTCCTAAATAGGCTGGGGGTGTTCTGTAGAAGCAAGAAGCCATAGATTCTGAAGAAGCTATCTTAGAAGTGATCAGGAGGAGCTATTATGACAGTCTAGGCTGGATGGAGAAGAAAAGAAAAAAAGGAGCACAAATCACAGAAGGTGTCACCTGTGAGTCACCAAATTTGAAGAGGTCTACTTATATTTGTGTTTCAGTACATATTATAAGTGTCTAAGGTCTAAAAAGAAGCATTCTGAATTACAAGCGTCCTCTACTTAAGGACACCCGACTTACAGACGACCCCTAGTTAAAGACGGACCCAACTGCCCACTGTGACCTCTGGTGAAGCTCTCCGGATGTTACTATAGTCCCAGGCTGCAATGATCAGCTGTAAGGTGCCTGTAATGATGTTTTATTGGTAATCCTTGGTCCCATTACAGCACAAAATTTTGAAACTCGAATTGTAACTGGGGCAATAAAAAAAAGAAATTTGTCTGGATCTACAATTATAAAATATACAGTTTTGACTTACATACAAATTCAACTTAAAGGGAACCTACCACCACGATTCTACCTATAAAGGTAGATCGGGTGGTAGGTGGATGAATGGGACGTGAGGGTAGCCCTTTTTTGGGCTAATCCTCACGCCCGCTATCTTTTAAGTAAACTTTAATAGCGGGTATGTAAAATTTTTAAGCGGCTACTGGGGCGTGGAGTACTCCACGCCCCAGTAGCCGCTTAGAAAATGTACATACCCGCTTATTAAAGTTTACTAAAAGATAGCCGGGATGAGAGGATTAGCCCAAAAAAGGGCTATCCTCACGTCCCATTCATCCACCTACCACCCAATCTACCTTTATAGGTAGAATCGTGGTGGTAAGTTCCTGTGGTGGTAAACCCAATCTTGTATGTAACCTGGGGACTGCCTGTATAAACTTACTACTTGCTTTTACTCTTAGTTAATAGTTGCTTGTACCTGGTACCTGCCATCCATGTTTTGTTCTCTTCTTTCAAACCACTATATGTCAGCAGCAGGCGACCCTTTTATAACAAGTGTCCTTCTATAGTTACAAAAACTGCACCGAATCGGTGCAGGTATGTCACAAGGTCTCATAACTTTCGGGTTTTTTCCAGACAACTATACATAAGCTATTAGCTTATTATGACAAATTATACTTATTGGCTAGGAAATAGTGTGTGATTGAAACTTAGCCTAATTTAGTCATCTAACTTTGTTGGCTTAAGTTTACTTGGCAATTATGGAGAGTCCAAGAGTCCATCATATGATTACTTGAATAGTGTGTGATGGCACTTCATGATCTTGACTTTACACTCTAGTACTAAATGTTAAAGGGGTATTCTCGTCTGGGCATTCACATTCAGTTTCATTAATCTGCCATTATAAACATTTCTTCAATTAGATGTTATATAAAAAATTTACCTGTGTGAAGATAATTCCTCATAGATGTAGTGATATGGTCCCTTAGAAACAAGACTGTGTCCTTGGATACGGCCACCTCTGCTTGAGGGATTTTATAAAGAAACAAAAAGTTTTTGTATATGAAATGTCCAGCAGTTACTGCATGTCCTATAACCATCCTGTGGTAATGATTGCTGAAGCCAGGAGGTCAGGCAGGAATCAATAGTGCATGCCTGGCCACCGCTGCCAAAACGTGAGGTGGTCGTTTCAGAGGAAGCCATCTCGTTTCTAAGGGACATGGTGTATGGATGTGTGTGGTGTCTTTTTTTTGCGAGTTGAGCTGATGTTTTCATTGCTACCATTGTAAGGACTGTACAACCTTTTGATCACTTTTGGTAAAATATTTTATATGTTGGAAAATGGCAAAAAAAGTTGTATTTGGGACATTTGGGCAATATTTTCTGTTTACTGCCAGGTTTAATGCTGGGAATAACTGCTATTATATTTTAATAGATTGGACATTTGGGGACGCAGTGACACCCTAGATGATTATGATTTTACTTGTTTATTTGTTTTTATATCAGTTTTAGGGAAAGAGGGAGTGATTAGAAGTTTATGTTTTTTTTTAACTTTTTTTTAAAAACTATTTTGCAGACCCCACAGGGTACTCACTAAAGTGAGACAAACTTTGATATAAACCTAACCTGTTACAGTTTTATTTGAGTATAACAAATTCTTATGATTCCACTTGATCCTAAAAGCATTGCACTTCTCAACTATTCTCTTAGCATAAGCTTGAGGGAGACTGAAAAAACAAATGCAATGACCACAAAATCAATATTGGACCAAAGCTCATACTGTATCTTTATTCATTTACAAGCTTTACACAGCCACCATTAAAGCATAGAGACCAAATAGTCATTTAGTAGTCAGAGAACATGACAAAGTGATACCTAAATAATTACCCACACAGATTCTAAAGCCTCTGATGCCTTCAGTTAAAGGAGTATTCCAGGAATCAGCATAATTCATATACAAATGGGTCCTTAACCTTAAATTATAAGCTAATATGTAATTAGTTGTTACTTAAAATTTTGCTCCCCTTAGCAGAAAAATGCTGTTGACATACAATGTAATGAAGAATTAAAATGCTACTGGCCGTTGATTTCCTCCTTTTGGAGCACTACCAATATAGGTATATAGGACAAAAGTTACCAAAAGTCATAGACCATAAACTATGACACAACTTGAAATAAGATCATAAGATCATGTCAATTTTTATTCACACAAAATACAGCAATCAAGAAAACTTTATTAAAAACTATGATAGAAAGTCCACAAAAACACAAAGAAATGTGGTGGTCCTAAATAGTCAAATACATATGCATCTCCTATATCATGTCCTAATGGACACAACCAAAAGTATACAAGTTCAAATATATATAGTCATATTATCCACCCGGGCGTAGCATCATACAAAGTTTAGGAGACACAGGACAGGAGATGGCCGCTAGTCACATGTCCACATCACATGTCCTAACACTGCCTGGGCAGGTCATGTGATCACCAATTTGACTGTAGTCAGTTGGTTGCAGTGCATCCAGTATGGCCAGTGTTGTGGTGATGTGCAGTGATGACAGTTACATACATCATTACTATGGTAACTGAGCAAGAAAGTCTGTTAGATCATCACTGGTAGCAGAGCATAAGAGAGAGGAGGAGTTAATGAGAACTAAAGGATCATGGGACTTCTAGTTTCAAGGGGCGGCCATCTTGGTGATAACTCTGTAAACTTAAGAGAGGCCATAAAATTTTGTGAATCATAAAATCAAACTATTTTGTGACTAATGACATTGAGTTTTGTTATATTGTCAGGCTTGCAGGTGTGGATCCTCTGGACCACTGCAGATGGTGACGTAAGCCACTACCTGGGGCCGGAGTCTAAGTGGTACCCGGTTTTCACCAGAGCCCGCCGCAAGCGGTTAGACAAGCTGCGGTTTGACCACAGGTCGTTCCTCAGGCGTGACTTGTCTGCAGTGGCGGCCAAGGTAGAAGTACAGAGATGGCAGACATCTCGTGGTCAAAGTCCAGGCACAATGTCAGGGCAGGCGCAGGATGCAACGTCAGAGTCTGGTCCGGGTCAGCAATAGAGGTCCACGCAGAAGGTACGGGAACACAGCACCAGGACAACAGAGGAACACTGTACACGGGAACACGGAGGGTCTCAGGTAACACAGGAACACGGGAAGCAGACTCAGGAGACACTGAAGCGCGGAGACTAAACACAGAGACCTGGAACGCAGGCAAATCGCAACAGAGCTTTCTCTAAGGCTGTGAGGCACAAAGATCCGGCAAGAGTGTAAGGAAGGTGCAGGGTTTTTAAAGGGGAAGTGATCAGCCAACCAAATAGCGGTGCACTGGCCCTTTAAATTTCCTGAAGATGTCGCGCGCGGCCGTAGCCTGGCAGCGATTCCGGAGCGGGGAGAGGTGAGTGGCGCCGGCACAGCGACTGCAAGCCCCGGGGAGCACGGGTGAGCCCGCGACCCTCGATATGGGTCGCGGGACCACCCGTGACATACACTCACCGGCCACTTTATTAGGTACACCATGCTAGTAACGGGTTGGACCCCCTTTTGCCTTCAGAACTGCCTCAATTCTTCGTGGCATAGATTCAACAAGGTTGACATGATGGCATCACACAGTTGCCGCAGATTTGTCGGCTGCACATCCATGATGCGAATCTCCCGTTCCACCACATCCCAAAGGATGCTCTATTGGATTGAGATCGTTTGACTGTGGAGGCCATTTGAGTACGTGAACTCATTGTCATGTTCAAGAAACCAGTCTGGAGATGATTCCAGCTTTATGACATGGCGCATTATCCTGCTGAAAGTAGCCATCAGATTTGGTAGCCATCAGTTGGGTACATTGTGGTCTAAAGGGATGACATGGTCAGCAACAATACTCAGGTAGGCTGTGGCGTTGCAACATGCTCAATTGGTACCAAGGGCCCAAAGAGTGCCAGAAATATTCCCCACACCATGACACCACCACCACCAGCTCTGAACCGTTGATACAAGGCAGGATGGATCCATGCTTTCATGTTGTTGACGCCAAATTCTGACCCTAACCATCCAAATGCCGCAGCAGAAATCGAGACTCTCAGACCAGGAAACGTTTTTCCAATCTTCTACTGTCCAATTTCAATGAGCTTGTGGCAAATTGTAGCCTCAGTTTCCTGTTCTTAGCTGAAAGGAGTGACACCCGGTGTGGTCTTCTGCTGCTGTAGCCCATGCCTGCCTCAAAGTTCGATGTACTGTGCGTTCAGAGATGCTCTTCTGCCTACCTTGGTTGTAACGGGTGGCGATTTGAGTCACTGTTGCCTTTCTATCAGCTCGAACCAGTCTGCCCATTCTCCTCTGACCTGTGGCATCAACAAGGCATTTCCACCCACAGAACTGCCGCTCACTGGATGTTTTTTCTTTTCGACCATTCTCTGTAAACCCTAGAGATGGTTGTGCTGTGAAAATCCAGTAGATACAGCAGTTTTCTGAATACTCCCAGCCACCACACCAACAACCATGCCACGTTCAAAGGCACTCAAATCACCTTTCTTCCCCATACTGTAGCTCGGTTTGAACTGCAGGAGGGGATTGTCTTGACCATGTTCTACATGCCTAATGCACTGAGTTTGCCGCCATGTGATGGCTGATTTAGAAATTAAGTGTTAACGAGCAGTTGGACAGGTGTACCTAAAAGTGGCCGGTGAGTGTATATTCATTTATTTATAGCATCATAGGTTTTTGTATCAGACATTAATATTCCCAGAATACTCATTTAAAGAAAATCAGGGACAGCAGCAGGTAGAGGAGGTATGGAAGAGTTTTGGTAACAACTCAGAGCCCTTCTAACTCATTAGCATAATTTAAAATGTTGATTTTAGAAGGAAGGAGGACATGGATAACAAATATAAGAAGATTACCACAGTGCCCAGATCTATGAGTAAGTGTCCCTGGTTTATCATACTTCATTTTGATGGTAGGTTTAATTATTAATTATGATCTTTATTAATAGGTTGTTAATATTTTTTAATAATGGTTTGACTTATGATACTCTGGCCACATTATTAACAAGTCCTGTCAGTACCTTGCAGTATTTTTGCTCAGCTAGCTCCAGAGCAAGTGCCTCTCAATCAGCCAGGTAGGCTTTAGTAGGCCTGCAACATTCACAGAAATTAAACAAAATTCAAAGGAGCTAATTAAAAGAAAAAATTACAAGAGGCCGGGTCCCGTATAATACAGTATTACAAGGTTTTTGCAAGTAATACTCAAAACTACGAAGGGTGCTCTGGGCAGGGCGGGGTTGGGACCGTGAACAGATGGTATCAGATCCCCCCCTGAAGAAACCTGCCCACCTGTTCATGAAATACGATGCACTCTAATGGGTACTAAGTCCAGAAAAACTTTTCAAACTTTTCAAATGTGGAGAAATCCTGATTATCAATGAAAAATAATTCCCCACAACCTTTCCTAATTTTGCAAATTCATTAATTTAACCAAAATAATCATTTTTATATATAAAAATGTAATGATTGTTTTAAATATACAGCTTGGTACTTTATGGAAGTGTTATGTGATAGAACACGGATCTCGCTTCCTACTTGTTTTTCTCTGATGGCAGTGACTGATAAGACAGTGGTGGGTCAATGGTTGTAGACAGTTTTCTTAGTTTTTTGAATGCATAGTATTCCTTTTTTTGCTTAGCTCTGTATTTGATATTTTATTTCTTTAAGAGGTTAATAAAGAGATTACACATTTGGATAAATGAAGAAGAATGATGCCCTCTAATAACATGTCTGCTTAAAGAGGACCTTTGGGAATTCTAACAACCCCCCCCCCCCCCCACACACACACACAGGTCCTTGAGGTTCATACAAGGGCGCGATTAAAATAAAAACTTTTATACCTACACTCCCTCCCGAGCACCGGCACTCTGCTGCAGGTAAAGCTGGAGTAGTAGACCCCAGCTTAACTGTGCATGCTCCGTGGGGCACTTGCACACTAAAGCCCGGACTAATCCTGGCATCACAGAGCATCACAAGACACAGCTGCAGATGCAAGTCCTGTGGTTTTTTACATGGGGGCAATGTAGAAGCTGATTGTGGACCCTAAATCACTGGTCTGTATGGGCCTTTAGTTGGTTTCAGGTCCCAAATCAGTGTGATAGATCCTCTTTAAGTAAACACAGTATTTTCCCTATTCTGCCTCATCTTTACTTCTAAAAATGTTGATCCATTTCTCAGTTTTTCTGTCTGAAAATGTAGTTACACAAGGGGGTTGTGCTAGTTGGAGGTGAGTTGCAACACAGGCTGGTACTGGCAGCTGTAATTGGACAGTAAAGGTGGTCCCCCACTTAAGGACAACCAACTTAGATGCCCCCTAGTTACAGACGAACCTCTCTGCCCACTGTGACCTCTGGAGAAGCTCTCTGGGTACTTTACTTTAGTCCCAGGCTGCGGTCATCAGCTGTAAGGTGTCTGTAATGAAGCTTTATTGATAATCTTTGTTCCCATGACATCACAAAATGTGAAAATCCACTGCCTGTATCAAACTATTAACATCCCTGACAAGTAATATTCACTTATAATACTACTCATATATTTCAATAAAGAATTAAACAGGAAGTACACAACATAAAGTTAAAAGAAAAGATGTACCAAAATAGTTATTTAATAGGGAATGCAAATATATGATAATACAGTCATTTGAAGAGTAGTAAAATATCTTAAAGGAAATCTATCAAAATTTTGGAGAGCGTCCTTTCTGGGGAGGAAAAATATCTCAGGTTATGGGGAAAATACATTTGTTTAAATATTTGTTAAAGAGAACCCATCAGGCAAAATAACCCCCTAAACTAAATATATTTTCGTAAACTGCCATTAGAGAGCATTGCCTCTATCCCTTCATTGTCCCTCTACATGCCTGTAAACTTAAGCAATGAGGTCCTAAAGCTGTATGCAAATGACCTGTGAAATGTCCAATGAGTCATTAACATATTCAAGCTGTCCAGCTTATTCATGAGTGGGAGGTACAGCCACACCCCCAGTGCTTGACTGACAGCCTCTACAATGATGTGATGTATAATGATGTGCTTCCTGGTGCTGGCGCCCCCTGCAGCCTGTGTGTGTGTATGTAGGAGAGATACAACAGCTCCAGGCAGCCATGTTATAGCAGAACATGTCAGGTACTTGTGTAGCTGATGTCTGTGTCTCTGTGTATTAGGAGGATGCAGCATGTCAGCAGATGCACTAATATGCTTTACTATACATTACACACAGACATGAGCAGGGGGAGGAGAGGGGAGGGGTAACAGGGGTGACATCACTGCCTCTGACCATGTGACCAGCCTCATTTACATAATAAAGAAAAGACGATTTTACAATGGTTAATGTATAAATTGACTAGATAAAGGCTGGGATGGGATCCATGTGAGCTGCTCCAACAGGTTATAGTGACAGGACAAGTGACACAGAACTGATGACAGGTGTCCTTTAAAGACTGGACTTAATGGATTTGCATCTTTTCCCAGCCTGATATACTATGATAGATGCAGGCACTGTAACTGTGGTAATCTTCTAATACGTGTTATCCATGGCCTTCTTCCTTCTAAAATGAACTTGTAAAATTATGCATATGAGCCAGAACGGAGACATTGTAACAGCCTGTGAATCTAGAGAACTTCCCATAGCACTTTACTTCATGCTTGATTTGGATGGTAGATTTCCTTTAAAACTATCTATGTAATTCCTAACTCATAGAAAAAAATATTTTTTTATGCCTTTTTACAGACATAAACAGTGCACTAGTGACACCACTAACACATCTCATAGCTCTGCCTGTGTCATAACAAGCTTAGTGCCAATCCTCAAGTCTTAGAAACAGGAGGCAGAAAGCCAGTTCTACAAGTATGTTATTAAATCTCAAAACGGACTAAAGCCAAACCACTAACTCCAGGTAATTCATCTAATAAAACGTTCAATGTTGTAAAATGAATGCACTCGCAGCACCCAGGTAATTAATATTAATGATGTCTGGTAGAATATCAGTATGCCCCTGCATGGCTGGCTGGCAAGCATGTGGAGGTTATGTTGTGTGCCCCACAGTCACTTCTCTGCTGAGGAGCAAATAATAGGCAGCACATTTGGTCTCAGTCGGCATCATATTGGGATTGCATATTGATGGTGTTTATTCATCTCTATAGCATTAAAGGAAACTAGAGGCAATACATGTACTAGTCCATTCCCTTGTGCATCAGGTTTGCACCTGGTTATTCTGATACAACAGTGCCACCTAGCAGGGTGCTCGCCATATGTCACCTCTATTCCACCATCCCAGAAATCACATTTGTCTTTCCTATTCAATAACACAAGTTTAATGTCCATTTATTGAAAGGTTCCAGTATTAATTTGTTAATTATTTGGGATCCCCCACACTGCAATAGTCTAGTAATGAATCACAGCAATATGTTTAGGTGTCCATGGCCCGTACAAAGATAGGACTTGTCCTATCCCTCTACGGAATACGGCGCCCTGCAATGTGTATTCCTATGGAGAAGGACGGGGGTGAGCAGCGCGGGCATACAGCAGGCCTTTGGCTACATTCACACGACCATACGAAAACGGGTGTATATATGGGCAGAATACGTTACCATTCACTCCTATGGGCAATACAGTCATACATTGAATGTCCGTATTTGTCACCGTACCTTACTGTAATGTATGTGAGCCGTATAAAAGTTTAGAGCATGCCCTATTTTCTCATGTTCTTGCGGTGGTATGCCCCACTGAAGTCTATGGGAACGTATAAAATACAGGTGTCATAGGTTGTAGCCACCGTATGCTGTATCTAGGTTGTATCTAGGAACATCAGGAGCTATACGGAGTTATACGGATACGATACGGATACGGTGCAATATGTGCGCATACAACTGAAAAACAACACGTATATACAGGCTCATAGGGCACTGAAATACAGAACTGGAGAAACTGCAGCCTTAATAGGATGCATTGGAGTGGTTGAAATTATTCCTATTTTTATCGCTTTCTGGGTCGAACCCCCTGTAATTTTTAGCCAGGAAGAAGAGTAGTAAATATGATGTTATTTAAGGACAAACTATCACCTCTTGGAATATTTGAGCATCTTCTCTCATTGTTCTACCCTTTATTATTTCCTACCAAAAGCTATAAGTAGTGGGTGTTACCAAGTAGAGGTGTGTTTCTGCACAGCCTGGTAGTGACAACCCCTCCGCAAGTGGTAGCACCCCCTAATTTCTCATACATTACTATTAGGAATGATAAAGGGTGCCACACAACATTATAGTATATTGTTATCTTTATAGTATGGACATTTGTCTCTGGTTCTGGACATAGAATAAACCCATTTCCCATGGTGCTCACAATCTAGTTATGAAGTTAGAGGGTGGCTGGAAGTGTCTGGCAGGGCATATGCCCGGGGTGCTGAATGCCACTGGATACCAACAAGCCACTTTGCCTTAAAGAATAGTCTTTCTTCAACATTGCACAATCTCATACCCTTTCTTAAGCTAACCTTCAAAGAACGCTTGGCAACTTTCAGTAATAACAGCTCTTTCATATAGAAGAAAATACAAATCTTTATTCAGTAGTCAATGTAGGCACCAATTTTTCATTGCAATGTTATTGTGGGACCAGTACTTCCTGCAGAAAAAAACATCACTAAAAATTACTTTATATATTGTCACCTTTGCACAAAAACAGTGGGGCACATTTACTAAAAACAGGAGTGCAGTCTGTACTATGTGCGTTTTGCCTGTGTAGTGTGCAGAGGGCGTCAGATTCATGATTTGTGGCGCACGTTCTTCGTGAATCTGGTGCTCCCTGCACTATCCCGACAGAGTGCACCAATTTTTTTTTGGTGCACCTTTAACATAGGGCGTGCGACATACTTCTGTCAGCTTTTGCATGATAAATGTGGCACACGGTCTGAAACGCTCATTTTACCTGAAAAATAGTGCAGCCGCGACACAAATGGGTCACTTGTGCCACATATTTTGCGCAGACACTTCTTAAATACATGTGCAAGCAGTTTGCACTGAAAAGAATTGAACAGTTTGCACTGCACTGAATTTGCACTGAATTGCACTGAACAGTTTGCAATGCAAAGTCTGCCAGAACTGGCGCAAGCACCTTAGTAAATATGCCCCAATGTGTGTAAGGTCAGGAGATGCAGGACCCCATAGCAGACTTACCCCTTAAAATATATATTTGTATACACACATGAGAGTTACAATCACACACAGCATGTACATGCAGCGTATACACAGACACAACACATATATATATAGAGCATATACACATCACATATACACACACATAGATTACATACATAAAATACAATATACAGACATACAGCATAAACACACTCCATACGCCAGATGCTAGAACCCTCTGACACTTTGGGCCCCATAGTGGCTACTAACCTTGTAGTTACGCCATGGCAGGTATGCCATGGCAAGTATTTTTGCTTGCATTTAAAGTATATTCAGTAACATTTACATGTGTTTTAAGACCCATAGAAAAGCCTAATAAATAAATCCCACGCCAAGTGCATACAGAATTTAAAAGAAAATACATTTCTACAAAACACCAGAAATGTGACAAAATTCCTTTACATTTAGGCATTACAATAACCAAGTCCAGTCCAATCACAAAAACAGCAAGAAAAATCCATCTTAAAGGAAATCTACCATCAAAATCAAGCAGGATAAACCAAGGATACTTACTGACAGAGCAAGTACTGAGGGAGCAGGAGGGAGGGTGAGACAGTGTGACAGTCTGTAAAGCCGGATCACAGAGGGGCCAGGGTAGCTCCTCATTAGTATAATAACATTTATTGTAAAAGAAGAAAAGGTCATGGATAACAAATATAAGAAAATGACGGTGCCAAGGTCTATGAATAAGTGTCCCTGGTTTTATCGTGATGGATTTTGATGGTAGTAGGGAGTATCTGGAATACAATTGATGATTTTAGCTTGACATACAGTATAAGGTTACATTCACACGACCATGTGGGGAACGTATGTTTGTCCCATAGACGGCACACGTGTGGCCCCATACCGCTCGGTATAAGATAGAACATGTCCTATCTATCCCCATGTTCAGACCCGTACATCTCTATGGAGAAGGCACTGGTCACCCCACCCCCTTTCCAGCGTGCCGGACGTATGACCACCCAGCATACGTCCATGTGAATGTAGCCTAAGCCAGTGAAGCTATATGAAATGTTTCTTAATAATATCAGGTTAAAGGTAGCACACAAGTCTTGTACCGTAGATGGACTGCACAATGACTGACACTTTGTTCCTGTGAAAACATATTGGGGTAGATTTACTTACCCGGTCCGTTCGCGATCCTGCGGCGCGTTCTCTGCGGTGGATTCGGGTCCGGTAGTTCCTCCGCCGTCCATCTGAACGCACTCAAGTTCACCGAGATGCACCAAGTGAAGGTAAGCGCGTCCCAAGCGACACTTTTATTGTTTTAAATGCGGAGGTTTCTCTGAATCCGTCGGGTTTTCGCTCAGCCACACCTCCCGGTGCACATGCGCCACAATCTGATCGTGTGTGCCAAAATCCCGGGGCAATACAGGGAAAATCGTCGCAAATCGGAAATATTCGGGTAACACGTCGGGAAAACGTGAATCGGGCCCTTAGTAAATGACCCCCATTATATTAAATAATTTTCTACCAGCAAAACCTTCTATTTGGTAAACACCCCTGGAGTGCAGTTGCACTTCCAAATAAAGGTTAATTTACTTAATTATCATGACCAATTTTCTCTCGCTCTGTAGCCGAAAGCCTAAACTTGGCGTGAACATAGTGGGGCTCATTTACTAAGGGCTTTGCATGAGTTTTCTGTCGGACTTTGCACGTTATTTTAGGTACAAACTGCTTGCACAGGTATATAAGAAGTGTCTGCACCACAAATGTGTCGCACACAAGCGGAGTGTTGGACCGTGCGCCAGATTTAACATACAAACTCCAACAGAAATGTGTTGCACGCCCCATGTTAAAGGTGCACTATGTCGGAGCTGTTCAGGGGGCGGCAGATTCATGAAACTGGCGCCCCCTGCACTGTACACAGGCAAACTGCGCATAGTACACACTGCACTGTTCTTAGTAAATGTGGGCCAATGTATCAGACACATAAAGTAGGTGTGTTCAAACCACTGATGTGGAAGTTATTTAGAACAGCAAGTGCACTCACAATTACTATTCCAGCCTGTATAATCCTACAAGTGCAGCACAAAAGTAATCAACACTGCAGGTCTTTACATAGCATAAAAGTGCTTTACTAAAAATGCAGATCTCTGTCCCCCCTCCCAAGTCAAATGACCCATATGCATTGCTACTAGATCTCCCTCTCATAGATTTTATTGTGAAATGCAACCCCTATCGTAGTAAAAAAAAATACCACCCCTGCTAGGAGGTGAACTAAATTTGGCTCTTTACAAAATACATTTGGACACATTTATAAATGACTATTAATGCACAATCTATACTTGAAGGCAAATCTGAAATCCACTTAAGGAAACCTTACTACGTCCAAACAGACCATTTATAGACAAGTCTGAATATAGAGAGGTATTTGCATTCAACACTGGAAAATATAAAACTTTATTTGAGAGAACTTGATACAGTGTATTCCACAAAGTCATAGCCGAAAAATACATTGCATTCTTTTAGCTTCATATAATAACCATGTGTTCTAAAGTAGATGCAGCTTCTCCAGCAAGATCATTGGAACAAAGTGTCAAACCTAACATCCACTTAAATAGTATTCATGCTTATATCATTATTAATAACAGAACTGATGATTATTGTTGTATGGTCTTATTTGGAGAAGTACATTGTAATATTCAAGCATAAAATACTATGGTGTAACCCCCTCCAGCAATACATGTGACAGATTACTCACCTCCCTGGGCAGTGGCAGTGCTTGATGTAGGTCTCTCCAGGCAGATCTTCTAATTAATAATCCAGTGTCCTTTTAGTGTCTGTTACAAAGTGCAGTCCTGTGCTTGAGTCTGGAGCTCCTTGGCTGTCCCTGGAGAGTGTGTAGAGAGTGAGGGCAGAGCTTGTATCTGACTGATTGATTGCCAGAGCAGGGGTACCTGCCTCCCCTCACTCCTCCTCCCTCCACCCCACCTCTCTGTCTCTCTTATTCTTTCTCTTCTGGATTTGCTGGACACCTGCCACTGGATGAAGGTGTGGAGATGTTCAGCCACTAAGAGAACACAGGGGCAACAGAGATTTGATCAGGATTTTCATTTTTTTTTAATTTGAAATGCAATTTTGTATGTAATAACACAGCAACAAGTACAGTGAGGAAAAATATTATCAGCTGCAAAGTTAAAGAAAATACATCACGATAAACCTGGGACTTACTCATAGATCCAGGCACTATGACGGTGGTCATCTTCTTATATTTGTTATCCTTGGGCTCCTTTCTTCTAAAATAAACTAAAGAACTTGAGGGGCTCTGGTGGGTGTTTCAAGAGCCCCTCAGTGATGTCTACAATGAGCAGAGCACCTCCCTAAACTTCCTGCTGCTACGCAGGCAGAGGGAGGAGGAAGAGAGCAATTGGTGACATTAGCATAATTTAAAAAGTTGATTTTAGAAGAAAGGAGGCCATGCAGAAAAAATATAAGAAGATTACCACAGTCACAGTGCCTGGATCTATGAGTAAGTCATCCTGGTTTATCCATGCTTTAAGGGGATTGTTCAGGATCGCAGGTTTTTCTGGATATCTGGATATGGGTCTAGGGGTTATAAAGATAACAAACACATTATACTCACCTCTCTTTTATGCTCTGGTAAAGCACATCGCCTCCAGTCAGTTTGTATACAGATGCTCAGCTATGACACCTCAATGGCACAAACTGCAGCTTCAGACTATAGTGGTTAGGGTGGTTGGCTGTCCATGTGATGTCACAGCTGAGCCGCTGTATATCTTTGATTATAGGCTGCATGAGAAGGAGTGATGTCCTACAAAAAATATATGCCTCACTCATGTATCTACATGACATCTACAGTCAACAAAGGAAGTGGCTGTAGAAATGACATTTTCCATGATAAAATGGAAGGTATTGATGTAAGAAGTAGACAGTAGATGTTCTCAGCAGTAAACAGATGTTGAGTGTCAATAGACACCCAACATCTGCACTGACATTGCGGGGACTTTTCTAGCGTGTTATTCTGAAGCTTTTTAGCATATGTGTTGGCTGACCCAAGAACAATAAAGGAACAGTAGAAAAGCAAAGTTAGTTTCAAATTCTACACTGGAGTTTTGTCTCCATGTCTGCTGCAGACAAAACTTTACATACATTGTGTATAGGCCCATTATGTTCCTTTTCCATGAGGAATCCAGTGTTGTAAGCAAAATTGTTGTGAGTACACAAAACGTAGAGGTAAATCAAGAGTGCAATGGGGAGAATTTATCATAGTGCACGTCCAGAAATTGGAAATTTTTCCCCTTAAGCCACCCTTAGTAGCCTCTTAGTATATCAGACATATGATGCTCCAGTGTGGGAGCAACTGGCTCACAATGGGGGTCATTTATTACCGTTTGTGTTGGCTTGTTTTTGACTTTCTTTTTTCCGTCCGGTAATTTATCAATCTCACTTTTCCTTGTGTTAAACAGGGTTTTTTTTCAGATCTCTTTTTGCACCACTTTATTTTACAAATGTCTCAAAATGTCGCACAAATGTCTCAAGTCACCGATTTCCATTTTCTATGTTTTCCTTAACTATGGTTTTGTCTGGAGTTTTTTGCGCCAAAAAATGTAGCAAATTTTAGACAATTTGAAAAGATAAATGTCATTTGCAACATTCAGCACATCTGGAACAGAAGATAAATGCGCCTTACTGATGATAAACTGCTGTCAGGGGGACTTTATGATATGATTTGAAATTATGTCTGCCCATCCAACCTAAAGCAAGGGGTACATCAAAGCAAAATCACTGAAAATTCTTCAAAACAGAATGGACCAACACAGCTTTTTCGACGGTTTTCTATTCGACAGAGTCCTATTAGAAAGCTTCTGATGTCTGGGATTTGTGCTGCCTGGACTAAAGTGTTAGAAATAAATATAAAAGTAGAAAAACGCACAAATTAAAAATGTTTCCTTCTTTTAATCATTATATATTAAAAACAGACAAGTCTATATCGGCATCCATAATAGCTGCCGCCTTTCAGTAAAAAAAAAAAAAAATTAAATGCCCTTATCTCCTTCCTAATAGTACGGTGCACATCGGGTGCAGAAACATGGAGAGGGCTCACGGCTGAGCCCTCTGCACAGCCGGTAAGTCTTTGCTGCACATTGCAGCAGACATACCGGTAACAGTCGGCAAAGCTTCTGGCGGCTTCAAAAAGAATTTGCAGATTGTAATGAATGAGGAGGAAAATCCCCATATACTGCCATACTGTAGTATGGCAGTAAATGATAGGATCAATCAGACAACCTATATTCAATAAAAAATGATCGAAAGGTCATACAGTCCTAAAAATGGTAGCATTGAAAATGTCATCAGAAGTCGCAAAAAAAAGACACCACCCACAGCTCTGTATAACAAATTATGAAAAAGTTATTAGCACCAGAAGATGGCAAAATCAAAACAAAAAACAATTTGTACAGGAGTTTTTAATTTTTGCAAATGTATGAAAACATTAAAAAACCTATACAAATCTGTTATCCCCATGATTACACCGACCCAAAGAACAAAGTAGACATGTCATTTGGGGAGCCTTGTGAAAGCCATAAAATCCAAGCCCACAAGAAAATGTTGCATTCACCATTTTCACTATGAAGTTCAAATTGTTATGCAGAAAACAAGCCCTCACAGAGCTCTTTACATCTAAAAATAAAAAAGTTATAGAATTTTGAAGGTGGGGAGTGAAAAATGGAAATGAAAAAACAAAAAATGGCCAGATCATTAAGGGGTTAATCATAGCATATTATGCCATGCTAATATTAAGTGCATTTAATATTTACTTTTGATCGAAACGTGCCAGCTGTTGTGGATGGTGACACCGACTTATCTGTTTTTACTATGCAATGAATAAAAGACGAAAACATTTTGAATTAGCGGTTTTGGGACCATTTTTCTACTTTTGTATTAGTAAAAGGAAAATACTGAAATCAACAAATTGGCTCATAAGAAGGTCTATTACCGTAGTTCTGACAAGAAATGGGTGCAAATGGATCTGGAAGAATTAACGGAAAAGGCTTCTTATGGATCAAGAAATTGGAACTGTCAAGTTTAATGTAAAAAACCTAATGATATGGGTTAGTTTGAAAGCCAAAAGCAATGGACACTTGACCAGGATCAATGGTGGTCTCAATGCTGAGCTATATGTATCCTAAAAGATGAGTTACTTCATACATGTAAATTTCCACAGCTATGAAAAGGACAACATAGTGTTCCAGAAGGACAACCCAAAGCATATGTCAAGATTGGCAGAAAAATGGTTCAATGACAATAAAGTAGAGTTGCTGGATTGACCCCCACCATCCTCAGACTAAACTCAATCTAAAACTTGGGAGTAGAGTTGAAAAAAAATTGTTTTATGCATACCCTTATGAGTTGCCTAGTTTGCACCAAAATTGTGGACACGTAGAAGTTACTGATTTGGCAAGCTCTGTGCAGCGCTGCATAATCTGTGTGCGCTATATAAATAAAAAAATAAACAAAATAATAATAAGTTACCAGGAATCAGATTTCAGTTGAGACATTGTAGAATCTGATTGAGAGCATGTCAGGAGTCAGGCAGTCTTATAGAAAACTAACAAAGTACTGCAGATTGAAATTGTGATTTTTAGGCACAAAAGAGTCAGATTTATGCAAGAACATTGTCTATAAAACGATGGCAGGCTCACATTCAAAGATGTAGTGGAAGTTGAGATATGGAACCTGAAAGTCAAAAGTTCATAACATTGTTACCCATTTTCATGTCAGTGTACAGTATACAATTTTCCACAATTGGGCCAGCACAGAAAAGAGCAAATAAAACGGATTTGCATTCTATTACATACTATGCAAGATAGCCAGGTTCTCTCATAAGACCACCCTTCTACAAATATAATTTTTGATGGTAATTTTAAAGAAATTTCCCTTTTTATCATTTTCTAATTTATATATTCAGTGTCTTTGAAAATACTTGTGCCGCGATCGTATTCTTCATATCTTGCTCTGCATGTCCATAGCTTTATATATCTATAAATTCTTGAGTGACATACAGACCTTTGTGCGCAAATAATTGTGTGGTCAGGCAGATTAGGTTTCTGGTTGAGACAACTTTGTCGGATGGATTGTTTAGTGGTATCAACATCTCGTGGGTACAAACATCCCACTGGTATCTTAGAAATTCTTGGTCATTTTATTATTTTCCCATGACAACAATATGTGGATCAGTAACTAGAGAAAATAGGAATGGCATAAAC
This sequence comes from Engystomops pustulosus, assembly GCA_019512145.1. Lineage (NCBI taxonomy): Eukaryota > Metazoa > Chordata > Amphibia > Anura > Leptodactylidae > Engystomops > Engystomops pustulosus. The sequence continues at coordinate 35,767,748 of CM033650.1, read as the reverse complement.
TCCGGCACAGTAACGTAGTAACCTTGATGGGAGATTAAAGAGTCCAGCCTTTGAAAGGTGATCATTTCTGTTCCACTGCTCTTGTAATAAAGAAAAGAATCTTACATTACAGTTCACTCTTCTACCAGGGCCCCTTTTAAAGGGTATGGATGGGATGCAATAAAGTAAAAACTTTTTGCCAAGCGACATCATGTGAGAGTTTTATGTCTGTCATGAGCATAGATATTTTTATCATCCTTTTTTAAGCTGGGTATGAAAACTGGTCATTGCAAAAGTCACCCAGTGCCTGGACTCTATGTTCCAGTTGGAAAAAATTTACACTCAAAGTATGCAGCTGGAAAATCCATAAAATCAGTATTTGTGACCTCATAGGTTCTATAGTTATGTTTTACAGGGGTCTAGAGGAAAATGAAATTCAGAAAATGTATTTTTATATATACCCCTCTGTGAACAAACAGAAGCGTTGCATATTTTCCACTGCATACTTTTCATATAGTATTGAGCTTACATCTACCGGTATACAGTATGATATTTGCAACTTCTTATCACAATGTAATTTGAGGAATAAATATCAGGATTCTTTACTAAGTAGTTACTATTTCTCCTTATAAATAGGGGTGTAACTAGATCTCTGTTGGCCCTAAGGGGTTGCTGTCATTTCTCCGCTCCTGTAGCTGCAAAGTTTACAAATACGTCCTTGCGCAATGTGGACCTGTCAGCAGTCAGTAAGTGGTTAAAAATGGCCCACCACTAGATCAGAACCACATAATAACACCTACCTGCGCCCAGCTGCCATACCTTCTTCGTCTTAGTTCCATGTTGGAAAGCTGTCTGATATATTTTAAATGGAATCAATAAAGAAAATTAACTTTCAGGGATATCTTTTTCCACGGTTTAAAAATATCATATAGTTGCTTAATAGAGTTAACATTATGTTACTGAATAAAATCTATTATATAAAACAACTAATTTTTCCACCATTCAGTGACCACATAGTGACAAATGTTTTGCAAACCATGTAATTGGTTAGAGTCCAGTAAAAGATCCTTTGAATATTGTAGTTCACTTACCTTTTCATCTCCATCTGGCCCAGAACATCATGAAGACTTCTAGCTATGGAAGTATTAGTATGCCCTTTTCCAACCTACACAATAGTAGTCCCAACTTTAGTTAACTATATAGTAGTCCCAACTTCAACCATGTTAACTATGTAACAATAACAGTGCGGCTCATAGTGCCTTACAAAGTAACATACCCTCCCCGCCACAACCTAGCTCTACACCCAACAACTGCTACACCATGGCGTCATATGATCTTTGCTACTGGTTCCTGGGCATCTATCTTCCATGCCTATATCTACATGTTCTGTATGTATAAGTAAATGTACAGGATGTGTGTTGGTGGCTATGAAAGCCCCTATAAAATCTTTTTAAACATCAGAAGTGGTCAACTAGCAAATATGTAGTCCAAGTTAAAACCAACCCCCGCCCCTAAAAACTGAAAGACTGTAAAAGACATATGTTCATACGTAGGTACAGACAGACCCTGGGTTAAAGGAAACCTGTCAACACATTTTCAAAACACAACTAGTGACAGGTTCTTATAGAGCCCTATGAACTAACTGACACCATTCTTTTAGCTACAAAATGGTTTCCCTTACATCCCCATAAATCAACGTTATGTTATATTACGTGGCATCAGAGGGGACGTATCCAGTTTGGCCACCTTCCCCTCATCTACTCAATCCCTATGTCCCATGCCTCTGCTAAATATTCATCACTTTGTGTCATGTGGCCAATGTGATGTCATCTAAGGTTCTCTTACATCTGCAATGTCTACCCCATGTATGTACCTGATCGCATAAAACCACAGCATGGGGAGGCATAGTAGTTCATGGAGGCAAGTGGAGGAGTAGAAATCCATGGACGCATGCTGTGAATTCATGTGAACAGATACATAGGAGTAGACTTCCAGTTGTAATAGGACCTTAGATGACATCACTCTGGCCATATGACTTTAAGTGCCCAATGATGTAACAGAGTTCAATTTCAACATTCAACACAGCAGCATCATCTTAGAAGTTAGACCTGTAAAGAAGGAAGGGCAGTGCTGGTAACCACTGAATATGCAGGGCCTCATTGGATTCACTTAGTGCCATTAGACACATATCAGGTGAACTACATAAAAGTTTACAAATTGATATTTTAACCCCTTAAGGACGGAGGGTTTTCCGGCTCATTTCTCGCTCTCCAACTTCAAAAATCCATAACTTTTTCATTTTTCCGTGTACAGACCTGTGTGAGGGCTTATTTTGTGCGTAACAAATTTTACTTTCCCGTAATGTTATTTATTTTAACATGCCGTGTACTGCGAAGCTGAAAAAAAATTCCAAATGTGGAAAAATTGAAAAAAAACCGCACGTGCGTCACGTTCTTGTGGGCTCAGTTTTTACGACTTTCACTCTTCGCTCCAAATAACACGCCTACTTTATTCTTTGGTTCGGTGCGATCGCGGTGATACCAAATTTATATAGGTTTTATTGTGTTTTAATACATTTTCAAAAATTAAACGAATGTGTACAAAAAAGAAAAAAATTTTTTGCCATCTTCTGACGCTAATAATAACTTTTTCATACTTTGGCGCACGGAAATGTGAGGGGTCACTTTTGTTGCGAAATGAGGCGACGTTTTTCATTGCTACCATTTTGAGTGCTGTGCGACATTTTATCATTTTTATTTCATTTTTTATGTTATGTAAAGTGTGTAAAAGTCGCATTTCGGACTTTTGGGCGCCATTTCCCGCTCGGAGGTCACCGCCGGCCGTAACCGTTTTTATTTGATAGATCGGGCATTTTGGGACGCGGCGATACCTAATATTTCTGTGATTTTTACTGTTTGTTATGTTTTATATCCTTCTAGGGAAAGGGGGGTGATTTGAACTTTATATTTTATAATTTTTTTATTTTTAAAACTTTTTTTTTCTTTTTTTTTTTCACTATTTTTTAGACCCATCTAGGGTACATAACCCTAGATGATCAGATCGCTCCTACCATATACTGCAATACTACAGTATTGCAATATATGGCGTTTTTGCAGGTCTTACATTACAATGAGCCACTGGCTCATTGTAACGAACCTGCATAAACCATGTAGCCTCGTGTCAAGAGAAGACCCGAGGCTACCATGGTAACCGACGCCGCCCCCCGATGACTTTCGGGGGCGTGGCGATCGAAAAAAATGAGGCGGCGCCCGCGCGCCGCCGTCTTTTAAACGCCGCCCGCGGACTTTGCGGGCGGCGTTTAGAGGGTTAATAGCCGCGATCGGTGCAAGCACCGACCGCGTTATTAGCGGTGGGGGTTTGGTGCAAATGCAAAAACCCCCACTCTGTATGAAGAGGACTCAGCCGTGAGCCCTCTTCATACTTCCTTATACCTCTGCGCCGTAGAGCTACGGCGCAGAGCGTTAAGGGTTAATACATGACAGGTTCTCTTTAACCCCTTCGGATGCAGACAGTTTCTAGCTTAATTCTCACCACCCAGACGCCGCTTTATTTGGTTATAACTTTTACTTATCACAATTATGAAAATGTTTTTTCGTGACATGTTGTACTTCATTTTAGTGGTAAATATTGGCTGATAAGTTTTGTGCTTCTTTATAAAAAATGATCTGGTTTTCAGGCAGTTAGTTTTACCACCTAAATTAGTTGCTGAATAACATTTCCAATATGCCAGCTTTACAATTTCATAATTTTTTTAAATGTCTGGATAATTTATTTTGATGTCACGCGACTTACAAATGGAACATCGGTTTTCCATATTTTCAAGGACTTTTTTGGTAATCAGTAGTGTTTTAATGAAATTTGAAATATAACAATTTTGTCTGTAATACGTTCATTTAGCCCTAATATTTACATGTTCACAAAAGATAAAAAAAAAAAACCACATCTTAAAATTTGTTATGCAATTTCTCCCTAGTGTGGAGGAACCCCACATCTGGACGGTGTTGGGGCGTACTGCGAGGTGAAGAAGTAAAGGAGGCCATGCGTTAGCCAGTTTTGCCTTACAGAATTTAGTGTTTTTTAGTTGGTTTCTGCCACTCTTTTTTGAGCTAAAAATATTTGTTTTTTTATTAACATTGCCATGCAGGGGCTTCTTATTTGCTGGATGAGATGCATTTATCAGTGGTACTATTTTGAGATGGTTTTGCCCTATTGCTGAAAATTTATTAACTTTTTATGGCGAGAGTTGTAGAAAAAACATCAACGCTATAAATTGTTTTTGACTTTTTTTTTTTTTCACAAGTATGCAGGAGATCGATGTCTGGCATGTTCATAGTGAGTGTGTCAGACGTGGGGAGGTTGGATAGTCTGGGATTAGGTAAATTAGGCTTCAGATGTGGAAAAATAGATGAGTACATGGTAAATAATGAGTAAATGGTAGATGTTGAAAGAGAACAATGCTCATATAGTATGGAGCATTCACAATGTATACGAAGGATAAAATGAAAAAAATATATATAAAAAATGAGTGATGGATAAATGAATAATTAATGAATCAATGAATGATGATTGATTAATTAAATAAATATATAAATAATAATTAATAATAATTAAATAGAAAATTTAAAATTTACAATATAAAATAAATTGAATGGTGTTAAAATGGTTTGGATGAGATGAATGTGGGGATGAGCGGGTAAATTAATGATTGATTGGGGGGGGGGGTTTGAAGTTGATTGGAGGGGGAAGGTGGATAAATAACTAGTTTGATATGTTAAAAATGGTTCTCTAAAGATTCATTGAGGCCATATGGGGTAAGGCAGTTGATCTTGTAAATCCAAAATATTTCTCTTTGGCATAATTTTTTAAAACGGTCGTTGCTTTCGGGTATATGCTCAATGGGTGTAATTGAGTAGGAAGAAAAGTCCTTCTGATGATGAGTTAGCCCGTGTCTTGAGACGCTGTGTTTGATATAGCCGTTGGAGGTGTTACTTCTGTGGCTATTCATACGGGACTTCAACTGTTGGATGGTGCGGCCTACATATTGTAGGCCGCAAGTGCACTCTAATAGATATATGACATATGTGGAAGAGCAGTTCATAAAGCTCTTGACGGACCTGTTTATAGATGTTGTTTTGGAAGGTAAACACATTATGTGTGAGTATGAAATTAATAGCGTCAAGAATGAACAGTTTCTGCTTGTTTGGCGTGGTGGGGTCGCGGCTGAGGACTCGATCGACCATTTTCAAACCCTTATCGTGGGGGATATTCGAATACAAAGCTGAGACGTCAAGGGTCACCCATTGGTAGGTGGGTTTCCAGTTGATTTGTTATTTTTGATTCTGTTCTTGGAATTAATAAACACAGTACTCTGCTTGGGTTGATGTTTGTTGTTTCTAGAGGGACGTGATGGCCTGTTGGGATGTGGCGGCTTGGTTTTTGGTGGGGACTTGTTGTCAGGGTTGGTGGGGGGGTGAGGTTGGTTTTTGGTGGGGACTTGTTGTCAGGGTTGGTGGGGGGGTGAGGTTGGGTTAACCAGAATTTTATGTTATTGGACTTGAAATCTGATCTATCTCGCTGTAGTTTCCCCAGTTTTTTGTCTATGTTCTCTTTTTCGAAGCTTAATGTAGTTTCCCCAGTTTTTTGTCTATGTTCTCTTTTTCGAAGCTTAAGATTCTACTCGTGATCATTCGGTCAAATTTTACGAAATCTGGGTGGTTGAGGTGGTGGCTTAGGAGATTATGGCATGTATTAATATCAAAAGTCAGGTTTCTGATGATCTCCTCTCTTTTGTTGCATAGGCGTTCCATGAGACCATGGGCGCAAGATAGTAGGAAGTCATCCCAATTTTTCGAGAAAGTCGAGTCGGTTTTGAAGCAGCATTCTGTGCGTATTCGTAGACCTCTGGGGACGATGTTTTCTTTTAAGTAAAGACGTAGAAAGAGAACATCGATGTGGTGTTGTAGTTCGTCTTTCAGGAGTTTCTCTAGTCTGTAGAATAGATTGAGGAGGTCTTGGGTGTCGATGGAAGGGCTGGTTGGGTTTTCCGTTGGTGGTGGTAGGTCGTCGTGTTGGCAGCAATGTGCAATTAGCAGTTCCCTCTGTTGGACTCTTTGGCGGCAGTAGTCCATTTTCGGGTGCTGGTCTTAGGGTGCTTTTCGGTGAAGTTCTAGAGCAGCTCAGTTGCGGTTCGCCTTGGGTCAGGAGGAATAGGTCCTGGGAAGTTAGGAGAGGATAGAAAGGCAAACAAGGGGAAACCGAATGGCGCTCATTTCCTCACTGTATGGCGGTAGTGTTCCTCACTGTATGGCGGTAGTGTCCCTCACTGTATGGCGGTAGTGTTCCTCACTGTATAGCGGTAGTGTTCCTCACTGTATGGGGGTAGTGCCCCTCACTGTATGGGGGTAGTGTTCCTCACTGTATGGGGGTAGTATTCCTCACTGTATGGTGGTAGTGTTCCTCACTGTATGGCGGTAGTGTTCCTCACTGTATGGGGGTAATGCCCCTCACTGTATGGTGGTAGTGTCCCTCACTGTATGGGGGTACTGTTCCTCACTTTGAGGCGGTAGTGTTCCTCACTGTATGGCGGTGTCCCTCACTGTATGGCGGTAGTGTCTCTGACTGTATGGTGGTAGTGTCTCTCACTGTATGGTGGTAGTGTTCCTCACTGTATGGCGGTAGTGTTCCTCACTGTATGGCGGTAGTGTTCCTCACTGTATGGCAGTAGTATTCCTCAATTGGCAGTGTTTAGAATTTTTAGGTTTTATTATTATAAATTTTTTTCAAACCTTATTTTATTTTTACTATTTTTCAGATCCCCTAGGGTACTTTAACCCTAGGTTGTCTGATCGAGTATATAGGGATTTCCCTCATTGAGCTGATCGCACATTGTAATGAAGGGGTTAAACCAGATTGCCGCTCCCCGTTGACGTCATGGGCAGCGACGATCCTCGGCAAGATGGTGGCGCCCACACGCCGCCAGCTACCGGCACTCTGCGGGTTAACACCTGCGATCGGTGCTAGCACCAACTGCGGGTATTATCGGTAAGCCTTTGCTGCAATATGCAGCAAAGAATTACTGGCTATGGAAAGGGCTCAGCCCGTGAGCCCTCTCCATGCACCTGCACCCGGCATGTGATATACTGTTACGTCACATGCCTTAATTTGATGCGGTTCGAAACTAATTTTCTCTGAAAATTCAGCGAACCAGTTCGAGTCAGATTCACATGATTTCGCCTCTAGTTGTAAGGCATTCAGCAACTTTTGTACATTGGGTTCTCATACCACCTTTCATGGAGTCTGTTTTAGTTTGAGCGAACACATGGATATTAGTAGCTTGCTGGAGATCATTTTGAAAGGGTTTTGCATTGTTCCTCATGTAATGGTTCTGCTGCTGGGTTGTTGCCCTCCTGGCATCTGCGCCATGTAACTTCTCCATGCATCTGTTCTAACTCTCTTTCCACAGCTCGCATTGATGTGTCATCCCAGATGAGCTGCACTATCTAAGCAACGTCTGGGGATTGTTGACACGGCCTCACACTACCTCTATGGGGAAGAGCAAGTACAACATGCAAAAGTGACCAAAACAACAGCCAAAAAGTATGAGAAGAGGGAAATGATCCATGGTCATCACCTATAGAACCACTTCTTTATAGGAGTTGTCCTTCTAATTGAATTGCATTCCTACCTGTTGTCTGTTCAACTAGAGCAACAGCAGGATAAATTGATTCACAATTGTTATTGACTTAAAGTTACATTGTGCTATTTTAAAAAGTGACCCCTTTAATTTTTTTGGAGCAGTCTATATAAAGATACAGAGTGGTTCTGCAGGTGGGGACCACAGACCACTTCTCAGTAACAATGCTTTCTTGCTGATGTTTTGGTCAATTGTGAATGTTGGTGGTGCTTTCAGACTTATACTAGCTTGAGATGGAATCTTCAACCCACACAAGTGGCTCAGATAGTGCAGCTCATCCAGGATGACACATCAATGCGAGCGGTGGCCAGAAGGTTTGTTGTGTCTGTTTGATAGTGTCCAGAGGCTGGAGGAATTACCAGGAGACAGACCAGTACACCAGGAGATGTGGAGGGGGCCGTAGGAGGGCAACAACCCAGCAGCAGGACCGCTACCTCCCCCTTTGTACAAGGAGGAACCAGAGGATCACTGCCAGAGCCCTGCAAAATGACCTCCAGCAGCCACAAATGTGCATGTGTTTGCAAAAGCGGTTAGAAACCAACTCTATGAGGATGGTATGAGGGCCCGAGGTTCACAGATGAGGGTTGTGCTCACAGCCACCGTGCAGGATGCTTAGCATTTTCGCCATGGCAGGATTGGTAAATTGGCCACTAGCCCCCTGTTCTCTTCACAGATTAAAGCAGGTTCACACGGAGCAAATGTGACAGACTTGAAAGAGTCTGGAGATACCGTGGAGAGCGATCTGCCGCCTGCAACATCCTTCAGCATGACCAGTTTGGACTGTGTCGACTGTTCCGGCAAGATGTAGGCATTGAAGCTATGGACTGGCTAGCTGGTTCCCCAGACCTAAATCCGATTGAGCACATCTGGGACATCATGGGGGTCATTTACTAAGGGCCCGATTCGCGTTTTCCCGACGTGTTACCCGAATATTTCCGATCTGCGCCGCTTGTACATGAATTGCCCCGGGTTTTTGGCGCACGCGATCGGATTGTGGCGCATCGGGGCCGGCATGCGCGCGACAGAAATCGGGGGGGGCGTGGCCGAACGAAAACCCGACATATTCGGAAAAACCGCCGCATTTAAAAACCGAAAATGTGTCGCTTGGGGAGCGCTCACCTTCACCTTCTATGGGATGGTGCATTCCGGGGCGTTAAGATTATTTTCGGCGCTGCAGCGCCACCTGGTGGACGGCGGAGGAACTACCATCTTAAATCCCAGCCGGACCCGAATCCTGTGCAGAGAACGCGCCGCTGGATCGCGAATGGGCCGGGTAAGTAAATGTGCCCCATAGTGTTTGCAGTAGGAGGGAATGGTCAAAAAAGTCAAAGGCAGAGGTCAGATCAAGAAGGAAGAGAGCACAGTAGTTTTGTTTTGCCTTGGCAGATAGCAAGTAATTACAGGTTTTGGTCAGGGCAATCTTAGTGGAGTGACTGGGCCAGAAACCAGATAGTAGTTTGTCAAAGAGCGAGGTGGAGGAAAGGTAAGAGGATAGTTACAGGAGTTTCAAAGCAATTGGAAGTAGTGAGATAGGGTGATAGTTCAGCAGAGGAGATAGGTCCAGATATGGCTTCTTCAGAATTGGTGTGACAGTTACATGTTTGTAGGAAAACAGAACAATACCAGTGGATAGCGAAAGGTTAAAGAGATGAGTTAGAGCTGGGATTTGCATAATGGTGAGGTTGGGGATAAGATGCGTTAGAATTGGGTCAAGCGCACAAGTAGTGAGGTGTGGGTTTGACAGTATGGAGGAAGTATTCTCAGCAGTCAGGGATATATGCTTTTAAAAACTTTGGCAAATGAAAATGTACTTTACCTTGTCATGAGGGTAGGCAGTTTTGATGTTTTTTTGCACAAAGCACAAAAAAACAAGGGAAATATCTGTCCTTTTTTCTGTTACTAAATCCAGGTTAAAAGAAATTTTTAAAAAAAGTGTAATACAACCTAAACACAGGACTAAAACTACCTGCATAGTAATGCAACAAAAATCATCAGGGAATAACAGACGACATTGTCCATTTTGCAAAGACAACTTGCCTCTTCTGTCAGTTTTTTGTCATATAAAATAGTCTATGAGACGGATTCATAACAGCCTGTCGATTTAACATGTTTTCCCACATATAAAAAATGTAGAGAACTGTAATTTTTATCGCCACTTCAACCATGAGAGACAGAATCTAGTTAAAAAAAAACCTGGAAATCACATTATATGACTTTTGTAAAAATGAATTTGCATTTTATTGCATGCCATAAGTATTTTCTATAATAGAAAAACAGAACTTAAAGGGATATTCCAGGAATCAGCATAGTTCATATACAAATGGGTAATTAGTTGTTATTTAAAATTTTGCTTCCCTTAGCAGAAAATGCTGTGGACATAGACTGTAATGAAGAATTAAAATGCTACTGGCCCTTTAATCAGTCTGTTGATTTCCTCCACAGGACACAGGACAGAAGATGGCCGCTGGTCACATGTCCACATCATATGTCCTGCAGCTGCCTGGGCAGGTCATGTGATCACCACTAAGTTTGGCTGTAGTCGGTTGGTTGTAGTGCATCCAGTATGGCTGTGGTTGTGGTGAGATGTCATATCACTGATGCAATGTGCAGTGATGGCAGTTACACATCATTACTATGGTAACTAAGCAAGAAAGTCTGTTAGATCATCACAAGGAGCAGAGCATGAGAGGGAGGAGTTACTGAATTTACTCTATGTTACTCTGTTACTCTATGTATTCCACTGAAACTGCCCTTTCTAAAGTCTCCAATGATTTCCTCACTGCAAAATCCAAAGGTGACTATTCTCTCCGGATTTTTCTGGATCTCTTGGCAGCATTTGATACTGTGGACCACCAGCTCCTCCTCAATGTGCTTCGCTCTATTGGCCTAAAGGCCACGGCAACCTTTTGGTTTTCTTCCTATCTCTCTGACCGCACTTTCAGTGTCTCCTTTTCTGGATCTTTCTCTTCTCATCGTCCTTTCAATGTTGGGGTTCCTCAGGGCTCAGTCCTAGGTCCTCTTCTATTCTCCCTCTATATTGCCCCTATTGGACAAACCATCAGCAGATTTGGTTTCCAGTATCATCTCTATGTTGATGACACCCAGCTGTATACTTCTGCACGTAACATCACCCTTGCCTTAATCCAGAACACTAGTGACTGTGTCTCTGCCATCTCTAACATCTAACATGTCCTCTCTCTTCTTGAAACTTAATCTTTCTAAGACTGAACTTCTTGTCTTTCCACCACCTAACCTAACTTACCTAACCCTGACCTCTCCATCTCGGTCTGTGGGATCACTATAGCACTGAGGCAGCAGGCCCGCTGTCTTGGGGTTGTGCTGGACTCTGACCTCTCTTTTTCACTATATATTCAATCTCTTGCTAACTCTTGCCGTATGCATCTCAGAAACATCTCCAGAATCCAACCATTTCTGACAGTTGAGGAAGATTAACAGTCATCTTGTATTTCTTTAATTTTCTAATAGCTTTTGCCATCGCACCAAGCTGCTTGCCTATTGTCCTGTAGCCCATCCATGTCTTCTGCAGTTCTACAATTGTGTCCCTGTTGTCCTTAGAAAGCTCATTGGTCTTGGCCATGATGGAGAGGTTGGAGAGTACGAAAAGGTGTTTTTTTGCTGGATGTTGGGGATTAAATACTTTAAATACTTGATTTCATGCAATAAAATGCTAATTAATTGCCATATTTTCCTGACTGGAAGACACACACCACAGATTAAGTCATCAAAAAAAAAAGAAAAAAATATCTTTGACACCATTAAGTGATGCGGGAAGAATGTGATCAGTCACATGCTTCTGACATCACCCCAGGTCTAGTTGTATTTCTCATGTTGGGACAGCAGGGAGAGGAGAGCATTGCAGAGGCTCTGCTCTCTCAGAGATGGGGTGAATGCAGTGATTTACCCGATCTCTATTACAGCGGTCAGAAGTATCTCGCACGGCTGACCTTCTGACTATAAGATATATTGTGGAATCCATGCAAGGTTCAAAGGATAGGTTAAAATCTCCACACAGGGCGATCTGTGAGCTATAGTGAACTCTACCAATTTTTGGAGGGTCTGGAAGCCAAAGAGGACATGTCCCTGCTCTGCCAACTCTGTTGACATACATAATCTACAGAAAGATATATCTGCCTTCAGGGTTGTTCAGAGATACTAAAACTGCATGGTGGAAAGATTTATGTATGCCTATAGAGACTCCTCCGGTTTTAATAACTGGGTTAGGACTGTGGTACCATGTAGAATAGTAGTTGGTGGGGCATATGGAGCGCACAGAAGTGCATTTCCTGCAGCACAGCAATCATAATGCTTTTGCAGGGTAAACGGTAAAGAGCCTGTAGGGCAGTGATGGCAAACCTTTTAGATACCGAGTGCCCAAACTACAACAAAGACCCGCTTATTTATCGCAAAGTGCCAACACAGAAATTTAATTTGTGATTTATACTACAGTTTTCATTGATACCAGCACCTGAGGACACCAATAAAGCAGAAAATAGTCCCAGGTAGAGCTGTCACTTTAAAATAGCTCTGTGCACAGCAAGTCCTGGCCTGTCTGGGACTGCAGGAAGATACCTGGAGTCATCTCTGGTGATGGCCTGGGTGCCCACAGAAAGGGCTCTGAGTGCCACCTCTGGCACCAGTGCCATAGGTTAGCCATCACTGCTGTAGGGGATATTGCTCTCGTGCAGAAGGGTTAGGAGTGGTTTGAGAGTCTTCCGCAGTTGCAGAGTACATCTCGCCAAGTCAGGCAGCGCTGCTAGGCAGCTTCCTTGGAAGGAAACTGGTTCTACAGCTCTAGCCGCTCGTAAGATGGCTTCCTTGTCTCTGTAAACATTTATGCAACAGATAATCTCCCCGTGTCTGGTGCTGTCAGAAGGCTTGGGGCCATAACAACCTGTGTATGAGGTCAATGTCAATTGGGTGGTCTTTAACCCAGGAAGGATGGAAGCGAAAAAATTTTCTAATTGTAAAGGTGCCACTTCCACACTCAGCCCCCTAATGCGCATATTATTCTGTTTATGACGGTTTTCTATATCGTCCATGTGTGTCAGAATATCCAAAATTTGCGTGAATCAAATGGTGGTGTTCCACTAGGAGGATAAGGGTACGATCTTGTGACTCCACCCTGGCACCCACATTGTATATATCTTGTCACAGGTATATCTGCAAGGCTTCTAGTTTAGATAGCAAAGTCTCTAAGTCACCTTTGGTCGGTATTGAACAAAGATGAGGGACCAGATGTGGGATCTGGTGTTGGGGCAGCCAGAGTAGTAGTGTATGGCGGGGATGGGGAGGCTCCTCACCATGCTGAAGATGGCACATGAGTCCCCTGCTTCAGAAAGTATTTATGTACATAAAAGATGGTTGACAAAAGTGAACAGAGAACATATTCTTCAGTTAAACTAGCTGTAAACGGGCTAGGCTTTTATGGTCTGAATTTTTTCATTGCACTATTCTTGGATTCTGATCATTATTTACTTGTATTTGTACTTATTATTTTGTGCAATGCCAAATAGTTATGGTATTTTTGTTTTTGTTTTAATGTTATAAAACAGGGTTCATTTTAAATATTTTTGTATCACTGTATGACCAGTGCAGTTTTATTTTTGTTCATCACATGGACACAGGGGAAATCTCATGGAGGACTCTTACCTAAACCATACAATTCTAATACAGGTCAAGTCAATAAATTCATGCTGTCATAGCAATAGATGGCCTGAAAAAAGGACCCTCTTCTTGTACTTTTAGATTCTGAATAATTTCATATAAAAACAACAAGGGAAGTTTACTTTCACATATACATCGGTTTACAAAGGTGCAAATTATGTGTGCAAGCAAATTTTGCTACTTTTGTTCTTCTTTTGTGCTTCCCTCCCTGTTTCTTCAAAAGTGAAGGAAGAAGTAGATATGGTTTAGCCCTCAGGCCCTATATGAGTTGTGCAGAAACCTTACAGTAAGGTCTCTTGTATACGAACATGTGACCTTTACGGACTGCAAACCAAGGAGTATGATTCCATGTTTTCAGCCTGTTTTTCGACAGAAAATGATTGCCTGGATGCAAAGAATAGGACCAGCTTTGTAAATGGTGGCATGAGCACATGACCCATCTACAGCAGCTACATGCACCTTGGTGTAGGGCATGAGTCCATTGAAAGTGATGAGACCTTGCTTACCCCCCAAAAAAGCTTACACACGCGTATAAGGCCTAAGTCATACATATATTTTTCAGCATACAGCATTTCATCCAGAAATAGAAAAACAGCTTTTTTCAGCTCACCGACTAGTTGTCCACCGACTGTGCAGATCACTGCTCTGGAACCACGAGATCAGGCATAAGGAAGGAGAAAATCGTGTTCCATACCAGGAACATATTTTTCTTTATTAAATTTTCATTAAACCATGAGAAAAAATAGCAATGCATCCTGAACAACACTGGGGGTAATAGTAGTGTAAGGGCGCTTTATACGCCCAAAACGCGTAGCTATTTTCACTACTATTACCCCCAGTGTTTTTTTCAGGATGCATTGCTATTTTTTCTCATCGTTTTAATGGAAATTTAATAAAGAAAAATATGTTTTAATCCACACCTGGTGCGGAATGCGATTTTCTCCTTCCTTAAGCATTTCATCCAACCTGTAATAACTTGGGTAGATTTTATAGCAAACTCACCACTGTATTTTTAGATATTGCGGATGCACTGGATGAGACATAAATACAGCCAATGATGAATCGCCTGACGTTGCGAATATGTGAATTCCCTTTATGTGAAAGGGATGAGGCTGGCGGTGGGGTGAGCTAATAAGAGGCAGCACCCCCCTTGCTAAAGCCAGTTATATTTCATTGCTGTAAGATTGCAGGTTGCGGAGAAATCCTGCGGCAGGACCTGATAACTGAAAGGAAAAGGCAAGTCAGCGGATTACTGGGAGGGCTCCTAGGAACATAACCAGGGGCGTAACTACAGTGGTAGCAGCCATAGTAGTGTCAGGGGCCCCATCATCCGAACTGACACTAAAGAATGGAGGATGTGCACCATTATATATATAGATATATATATATATATATAATATGTATATATAATATGTATATTATGCTGCATAATATGTATATTATGCTGCATATTGAACAGCATAATATATATATAACATATATGTGATATATATATGCTGTATATATGTGTGTATGTGTAATGTGTATAAGGTATATGGTATTTATATACCGTATGTGTGTATATACGCTATACATCTGTATATTGCACTGTATGTGTGTGTATATGTGATGTGCATATGCTGTATATGTGTGCGTATATGTGTAAGAGTGTATAAATGTGTGTGTATGAGTGAAGAACTGAATGTTTATGTATATAGGTATATAAATGTGTGTGTATATATGAATGCAATATGTATATTTTTAAGCAGGAAGCGGGGTCCCTGTTCAGAAGTCTGCTAGGCCCTACCTCTCTTAGTTACACCCATGACCATAACAGTCCAAGCCAAGGGTTAGAAAGAAAGCTATGGGTCAGCTACGTTTTACGACTTTGTGAATGGTGGGTCACATGAAATTATTTTACTGGTGATTCCTAGTGACACTGTGATTTAGTTAGAAGGGAAGAGTGAGACCTCCCATATTCCAACAGATTAATCATGACTATGTTTTGCTTTCTGTCTCATGGACTGCTCAAACCATCTCTCCATACATTTAGCACATCACACTCCAGCACTCTATGGATTAACAATGACATACAGACCATCCAGTGTAAAATGACAAAACATTGCAATTTATGTGAAAATAAAGGGATCTTCTGAAAATTGTCGAACCTGCTCCTGCTCAGTAGAGGGAACAGGACACTGGTTCTCAAAATATGCGGTTGTAACTTCAGTCAGCAAGGTATCCTGTAGATAGGGAATGACTTGAATTAAGTTATAGCTGACATACAGTATATATGAAGTTTTGCTGCACAGATGCACAAATTATTTAGAGGTTGTACGTTTGGTGCATTTCTCTTCAGTGCTTCTGCACATAAAATGAAAGGCTTAACCCCTTAAGGACGCAGCCATTTTGTAGCTTAAAGGGGTATTCCGGGAATATGAACGTCTGACACAAAAACCCATGATGAAATAAATAAATGAATACAACAATACTCAATGTCATTAGTCACAAAATGGAGCTTAAATAGTTTGATTATATGATTCACAACATTTTATGTCCTCTCTAAAGTAGGTGGAGTTATCACCAAGATGGCTGCCACTGGAAAATACAAGTCCCATGATCCTTTAGTTCTCAGTAACTCCTCCTACCTCTCAGGCTCTGCTTCCAGTGATGATGTAACAGGTTTTCTTGCTCCGTTACCATAGTAATGATGTGTAACTGCCATCACCAAAACACTGACCATACTGGATGCACTGCAACCAACCAACTACAACCAAATGTAGTGGTGATCACATGACCTGCTCAGGCAGGTGCAGGACATGTGATGTGGACATGTGACCAGCAGCCATCTTCTGTTCTGCGATGGACCGCGCGGAGGAAATTAACGGACTGATTAAAGGGCCAGTAGCATTTTATTTCTTCATTACCGTCTATGTCATCAGCATTTTTCTGCTAAGGGGAGCAAAATTTTAAATAACAACTAATTACATATTAGCTTATATTTTGAGTATGCATTTGCATATGAATTATGCTGATTCCTGGAATACCCCTTTAAGGCTCAGTCCCATTTTTTGGATTCTGACTTGCGTCTCTTTATATGGTTATAACTTTTGAACACTGTTACTTATCTAAACGATTCTGAGATTGTTTTTTCCCCACATGTTGTACTTCATTTTAGTGGTAAATTTTGGCTAATAAGTTTTGCGTTTATTTACAAAAAAAAGAAAAAACAATGAATTTTTTAGAAAAATTTGCCATTTTCGAAATTCGAAATCATCACGTTTTCAGGCAGATAGATTTACCACTTAAATAACTTGCTGAATAACATTTCCCATATGGCTACTTTACTTTTTTATAATTTTTGAAATGATTGGATAGTTTATTTTGACAAATCGAATAGCGATTTTCAGTATTTTCAGAATTTACTATTTTGGGGATAAATACTGTTTGAAATAAAATTTTACATATTTAGCATTAAAACCCCCTATATAACCAACCCATTTTCAAATCTGCACCACTCAAGCTATCAGAAACAGCTTTTACGAAGATTATTAACCCCTTGAGATCTTCATAGCAATTGAATCAAAATGGAAGTGAAATTTAGAATGGTCAAATTTTGTCAGTTATACGATCATTTAGCCCTAAAATTTACACATTTCCAAAAGATAAAAAGAGAAAACCCACTGTACAATTTGTAGTGCAATTTCTCCCAAGTACAGAGACCCCCCACATGTGACCGTTACTTGTTTTATGGGCGCACAGGGAGGCACAGAAGGGAAGGAGCCCTGCAGCTGCCAGGATTTTAGTTTCCTCATTGGCCCCTTTTGAAGGCTATAAAATTTTTGCTTTTTCGTTATTGGGGCCATGTGACGGCATTTTTTATGCGGGATGAGATGCTTTTTCCAATGTTACCATTTTGGGGTTGTATCCCCTATTGTTGAAAATTTAGGAACTTTTTTTGAGGTAGAAAAGCATCAATTCTGTACTGGATTTTTAACTTTTTCTTTTTTTTTTCATGTTCACCGTATAGCCTAATAATCATGCTATCTTTATTCTATGGGTCGATACGATTACGGGGATACCAGACATGAATATTTTTTCTAAAGTTTTACTAAATTTGCCAAATAAAACCCTAATGTGGGGGAAAATCTATCATTTTTGCATCACCGTCTTCCAAGTGGCATAACATTGTTACGTTTTTGGCTACAGAGCTGGTTGATGGCTTGTTTTTTGCGGGACTTTGTTGCCACAGTATCATTCTGGAGTACATATGTTTTGTTGATCACTTTTTATTGCATTTTTAGTGGGATTCAATAGGTAAAAATCATAATTTTTGGCAGGTCTTTAAAGTTTTTTTTTTACGGCGTTCATCCTACGGGTTCAATAGTTATTTAGTTTTATTCTACGGATTGTTACGGACACAGTGATACTCTATATGTGGGGTTTGTGTTATGATTTAGACTTTTTTGAGCGTTCTATGTCTCTGTATATGTTTTATTGAAAGACTTTTTTTTTTACATTTTTTACTTGATCCACCATGGGACATGAACAAGCAATCATCTGATTGCTTGTTCATGATAATACTCTGCAATACTTATGTATTTCAGGTTATTAGCAGTGTCAGCCTATGCACATACATAGGCTGACACTGTGCCTTTAAGATGAAGTCACAGACGCCATCTTAAAGGCACTGCCTTTAAGATGCCAGAGATGCCATAGCAGTGATCAGCACCCCTAAAAACGGAGCAGAGGCGCCGATCGTGGGGGAAAGACCCCCGGAAGGCAGGTTAAATGCCCCGGTCAATGGAGGATGTGGAGTAGAAGTCCATGGAGACTGCTGTGATTTCATGTGATAAGATACATACATGGGGTATGACCTGGTTCCACAACATTAAGTGCTAAATGCTGAAAAGAGGTATAGGACATGGGGAGAAGTAGATGGGAGGGGTGACTGAGCAGGACACCCCCTCTTTTGCCAGGAAATATAACATAAAGTTGATTTATGAGGATGTGAGGGAAACATCACATTTGTTTAGTTAATAGAAGGGTGTCGGTTAGTTAATAGGGCTCTATGGAAACCTGTCACTTGCTGTATTTGTGAAAAAGTGGTGACAGGTTCCCTTTAAAGGGCATCTTTCCCTTGCTAACATGCTGTGAATTGCATTCATGTTGAAAAAAAATACATGTATGAAATAAGCCATTGGGGGACACATATCTGGACTTGTTTGCCAATGTTTTTATGTACAAGCCCTGAAATAACTGCAATTAGTAGAGACCAGGCTGTAATTGTGATTATTTCACCCTTTGTGCCATGTCTACAGCAAGTGAGTGTAGAGGTGGATGTGGCTGGTGATGGAGTGGGCTGTTCCTGTCCCTCTCCTGCCCACTGCTAACATTAAAGGTGTATTCCCACGAAGACAAGTTTCTTATCTGTACTCAGGATAACAAAATAACACATTCTCTAATTCACTGTTATTAACAAGAATGCAGCATTTCACAGATATATGTCCAACCTGTCTCTATCAGTCCTGCTGTACACAATTTCAGTTGCCCCTAGATCCGACCTGTAACTTCTGACTTAGGGTCGGGCCGCCATCTTGGATTTCTGTGTGAGATCGTGCAGATGAGATTTCTGTGTTTTGTGCCAGTAGTCATGCCCCCTGCAGTCCTAGCACGGAGTTCACAGACACTGATCACTTCCTGGCAGGAGGTTGTTGGGAGAGACAAGCTGCAAACTACAGGGAGATATGTGATCCAGGGGATAGGGGAGGCAGGCATATGGGTGAGAACACAGATGTAGCAGTGCTGTGTGTGTAATAGGCATCTAATGCATCTCTGATCTGTCTCATCTCTCTCCATGTGTCAGTGTGTTAGTATAATGTTCAGAAGTCAGATGAAAGTGTATATAAACATTGTACCCTGATAATCTAACCACATTGTCACCTCACAAAACTAGATGGGTGATAATGGGGCTCATTTACTAAGGGTCCACGGAGCACATTTTCATCGGGTTTCCCGCTGATTTCCATTTTGCGCCGCATTTAACAGGGTATTTTGGCGCGCGCGTTCGGGTTTTGGAGCATTGGTGCCGGCTTGCATGCTACACAAATGGGGGGGGGGGGCGTGGCCATTGGACAACCCGACGGATTCGGACTACGCGCGGGATTTAATATTTTGAATTGTGTCGCAAGACACGCACTTACAAGCACCGGGAAGAAGAAGGTAAACTTCGGCGGACCTCGGCGGGGAAGCAAAGGATGCAGGAACTCGGGCTCACGAGCTTCGTAAATCGCGCTGGACTTCATCTTCGTTGGACCGTCTGAATCGGGGATCGCAACAGGTAAGTAAATTTGCCCCATTGTGTCTGCTTAGAGAGGCCCCGTCCACACCCTGGGGTTTTGCACTGACCATCACTGAGTGATAGGAGCTAAAACAGCAATAAAACCGAGTAAAATTGTAAAGTAAAAGGTTAAAATGATCTTTATTGTTATAACATCACTAGGGGATTGAAATAGTGATCATTTTCTTTTGTGGGAAAACCCCTTTAGGCCTTAAAATATGCAGGCTGTAGCAGAATTCTATGGCAAGCAGGACTGGGCACATAATTGTCCACAAATGCAGTCGTCCACCAGGAGGCCGGTGGAGGGTTGCGACCAGGGCTGACCCTAGAACCAGGCATACACAGGCAAGTGCCAGTGCCCAGAGCTTCTGGGGGGCCCACATGGCCAAATCTCTGTTTGGGATGATAAAACTAGGGAATATTTTAAGGAACAGGGAACTGGTTGAGTTTATGATTTTTTAATGCTGCCATGTAATTTCACTGCAAAGGGGCCTACTGAGGCTCTGTTGCCCTGGGGTCTACTGCAACCTGTAGCCGGCCCTGGTTGCGTCCAACATCATGTGATGTCACACGAAGTACCGGCGTTTAATAAATGTCCCACACTGAATATAATGGGGCACATTTACTAACCCTGCCGCTGGAGTTAAATGAAAGCGCATTGTCTGACGATAATGCACTGTGCTGCGATTCACTATGATTGTGCGCCCAATATCATGCTTCCCCGCTCACGTCCGACAGAGTTCACCATCTTTTTAGTGGTGGATCTAAGTGCTTGAGCTTGCGATACGGAAGACCACAAAAAAGGATCGCGCGTGCCAAAATCCCAGCGCAGACACTTGTTAAATACCTGTGCAAGCCGTGTAATCCCCGAAAAAGGCGCACAGTCCGATGAAGATGAGCAGCACAACCCTTAGTAAATGAGCCCCAATGAGTCAGGGCGCTTTCACACCATGCATTGCGATTTTGACACATTTCAAAGGCTTCAGCCTCGATCACAGGTTACAATGTGTTTCCACTGCATCTGCTAAAACGCAATGTAACCTCAGCGTGTGATCAAGGCTGAAGCCTTTGAAATGCGAACGCAAAAACGTATCAAAAAACGTGACGCAACGAATCTTGTCAAAGTGCCATAAGTGTGCAAAAAAACACAAGTGAAAAACACTTGTGTGAAAGATCCCTTAGTCTTAATGGGGGATGATGATCCTATTACAGCTGCTGTAGCATCTGGATCGCTGTGGGGGTTTTGCGGGGGCTACCATTTGATGATAATTTTGGATTTGTCAGAATCTGTGACATAATTAACCATTTTCACCCCAGAGGTGCAAAAAAAAACTTTTTTTTTTGTATTTTTTTACACAAAGCCCGAATGGCGACTTGTGAGTGTTATAAAAGGGTTAATAAAAAGAAGAAGCTGAGAATAGGGAAGCCGTGACGGGGGAGGGGGTGCCTGAGCCCCGTGCACACACAGCGGCAGCCGCCCGTCCCCGCATCTGTGTGTGTAGTGTCTGTGAGGGGGATCACTTCCGCCTGGCTGCAGGAACAAGAAGCCGGAGCATCTATTACCCCGAGCGGCTCCCTGTCTGTGTCATGGAGAGCAGATGAAGCAGTGAGGGAGAGGCTCAGCACCAGCACAGCCGCCACTGCAGCAGCAGCACAGCCCGCAGCACAGGCAGCACACCCGCCCGGCCGCCCGCAGAGGTAAGGACATGGCTGCTGACATTGACACATCCTCCGTGCTCAGACATGGCTGCTAGTGTCTGTCTGCATCCTCTGCTCCCCACACCTTGGCCATAGTGATGGCACATACATTGTCACTGGTGTTCCCTACATTGTGTGTCACCAATGCTGCCACTATTGTCCCCCATAGCATATGGGATGCCATACAATGTACATTGTATATACATATGAATCTAACCACACCTCATTGCCAATTTGCCCATAAATCTGGGGCACATGACAAATACCCATTTTACGGAGCGCGACACATTTTGTATGTTTGTCCCCGCTGTGTGATGTATGGGGAATTGTCAGGGATTACCCCAGTACATGGCGAGGGTTAATAGTAAATGGATGACGGATGAGGCTGGAGCAGCTGCCTTTGTGACTGGAGCTTTGGGAGTTTCACATCTGATCCCTTTGTCCCTCTACCTGGTGCATGCGCCAGCTGTGACCGCCAGGTTATGCATGGAGGTGGGTGCTGTATACACGGATGTATACGATGCCGCTGACATACGTGTGATGTGTCATTGTCTCTATCACCATATATATAACATACGTGTGGATGGAAGCACATGAGGTCTGCCGGCGGGCTCTGGTTGGCTAGGTTGGCAGCACTTGCCATTGGCTCAGACGATGGACTGATGAACTGGGTTGCAGGGGAAAATTGCACAGGCCTGGATCCAGTATGTACACACTGCACGCTGCTGTATTACATGGTATATGGTAACGCTGCTGCAGCAATAGGCTCCTATTCTATGGCTACACATTACTTTATAATATTCTCTTACTACACGCCGGGCCTTCCGCTTCATAGTTCTGATGCAGTATAGAGAGGTTTCATAATTCTGTATAATAAACAGATGTAATAAACATGTAATACTGTGTAATATCAACCTGATAAACTCACACACAAAATGTTTCTACATTAAATGACAACGTGATCAGGAAAATGATATAACTGGATGTTTTCTTTGCTGTATATTGAAATTTGATCAATTGATGTATTTAGGAGAATGATACCAGACAGAACCCCCTTAACGTGTCCATAAACCTTTGACGCTAATTATATTTTATTGCAGAAATGAATAGAGCAGGTGATAATAGTAAGCTTTGTAATTAATAATCATTCCTTTCTGTATATAGCGCACACAGATTATGCAGCGCTGCACAGAGCTGCCAAACCAGTCCCTGTCTCCATGGGGCTCACAATCTAATCAACCTTCCAGTATGTTTTTTGGAGTGTGGGAGGAAACCCACACAAACACGGAGAGAACATACAAACTCTTTGCAGATGTTGACCCTGGGACTTGAACCCAGGTCCCCAGCGCTGCCAGGCTGTAATGTTAACCACTAAGCAACCAAGCTGCATTATACATATAATTATGTTTTGCAACTCCTCTTTGCCTTTTTTCTGCTTCTTTCTCTTGTAGTGAGCAGTGTTTCTGAACTCCTGAACACAGCATAGAGATAAGTAAAATAGGCTATTAACTCTTTCCCTACCAAGAGAATATTTATCTTCATGATTCAGCTTTCCGGGTAGATTATACTATACAGGGAGTGTCTGTAAAGAGTTAAGTTTTTAGACATTTTATCAGGTTCCTCTATCTTTCAGATGTCAGTGGCTACAGGACACAAAACTGATTTACACAAAAAGAAGGAAATAGAAGGGCACATGAAAATACTTCTCTAATGTAGAATATTACAAAGTTTACTACTATCATCTCCACTATTGATTAATGCAATTTTCTTAAAAGTTTAGTTACACTTTAAATAAAAGACAGCAGACCATCAATACCAGATCAGTGATTCTGACTCCCCTGCAGATCAGCTGCTGGACCGCTAATTTAAGCATTGCATTGTCTTCTGTGTACAGGCAGTCCCCTACTTAAGGACACCCGACTTACAGACAACCCTAGGTAAAGACGGACCCCTCTGCCCACTGTGACATCTGGTGAAGCTCTCTGGAAGCTTTAATATAGTCCCAGGCTGCAATGATCAGCTGTAAGGTGTCTGTAATGAAGCTTTATTGATAATCCTTGGCCCCGTTGCAACAAAAAATTTTGAAACTCTGATTGTCACTGGGTCAAAAAAAAAATATATTTCAGGATCGACAATTAAAAAATATACAGTTTCAACTTACATACAAATTAAACTTAAGAACAAACCTATGGACCCTATCTTGTATGTGACCCGGGGACTGCCTGTATTTCTTGGTCCATCTACCTGCATGCTGCTTACTTTTTAGTAACATTATTGTAGCTTTGTCCAGTTCACTAACCATAGACCATCAATATTATGATTCTGGAAAAATCCCTTTAGGCGACAACTGAATGTCCTAACAAGGCTACGTTAACGCTATACTTAGTAAAAATGTTCATCAATGTGTACCGAAAAGATGCAGCTGTATAGGCTCATGGTGTGTGTGCATAATTGATCCCCATTTATAAGAAATCATAAATATAAGCTTCCTGTGTGATCAGTTAGATACAGAACAGAAGCGTTTGTGAGAGATGTTGTGCTACACACATTGCGGCAGGAACCTTGTATTTTGCCATCTGGCATTGGTTCACAATGTTGTCAAAAGGTTATGAATAAGTAAAAGGGGTGTTCTAATTTCAGAAAATGTTTGTTATTGTTTGTACAATGAGAAAATACACAATTTTCCTATATACTTTCTGTATCAATTCCTCCTGGTTTTCTAGATCTCTGCTTGCTGCCATTCTATAGAAAGCTTCTATGTTTACTTCCAGTGGACAGAAATCTGACCATGGTGTCACAGGTGTACAGCTCGTTAGTATCACAGAGAGTAATCAGAGGTGTGTGTTATAACGAGCAGTGCACCTGTGTGACCATGGTCAGATTTCTGTCCACTGGAAGTAGACAGAATCTTTCTATAGAATGACAGCAAGCAGAGATCTAGAAAACCGTGAGGAATTGAAACAATTTTCCAGTATATTATGTGTATAACTTTTCATTATTCAAGCAATAGCTTTTATTTGCTGAAATAGGAATACCTCTTTAAAGACTAGGGGGACCCTGTGTTGTACATAGCAGGTAATCCATCTCCTAATAGGAATAAATAGTCTCTTCTAGACAACAATGGAAAGATGGGTTTTCTGTGTTTGTTCCTCTCGACGTAGTATTTCTCTTACAACTGTAAATAACATCATTAGAATAGATATGTTAGATATACTCTATAAATGTGTATGTGTATGTGTATGTCTAAAGCAGTGGCGTAACTACCACCGTAGCAGCCATAGCAGCTGCTACGGGGCCCGGTGGCTCCATGGGCCCGGTCAGGCTGAGGCACCCAAGGTTCCACACAAATCAAAAGAGTGAAAGATGTGATGTGCTGCATAGTATGTGATACAGCACAACCTCCATTCTTTTAATATTATTTCAGAAGTCAGAGCCTGCCCGGGTCCCTTACAAACTTTCTTAGCAGTGGGACTGAGCTCCGCTGAGTGCAGGGATGCGAGGGAGGGGGCTGGCGAGGGAGGGGGCGGGGCAGAGGACGGCAGCTCAGCAGGACCAGAAAGCTTCCTCTGCCTGCCTCATGGGTGAGTCTACCTGCTAGTCTGCTGTATTCTTATTTATGTGGCATTTTTCCTCATGGGTGAGAAGATGCACAATTAAGAAGAGCTGCAATAAGAAGAATGCTGGACAGAGCTTACAAGGAAAGTCAGTGTATGTACATATGCAGGGTGTAGAAATGTGTGTGTGTGTATATAGCAGTGTGTGCATGTGTGTGTGTATTTAGCAGTGTGTGCATGTGTGTGTATATATAGCAGTGTGTGCATGTGTGTGTGTGTATATAGCAGTGTGTGTATATAGCAGTGTGTGCATGTGTGTGTATATAGCAGTGTGTGCATGTGTGTGTATATAGCAGTGTGTGATATATAGCAGTGTGTGCATGTGTGTATATTATATAGCAGTGTGTGCATGTGTGTATATATATAGCAGTGTGTGCGTGTGTGTGTATATAGCAGTGTGTGTGTATATAGCAGTGTGTGTATATAGCAGTGTGTGCATGTGTGTGTGTATATAGCAGTGTGTGCATGTGTGTGTTTATAGAAGTGTGTGCATGTGTGGTGTGTATAGATAGCAGTGGTGTGTGTATATAGCAGTGTGTGCATGTGTGGTATATAGCAGTGTGTGCATGTGTGTGTAAGAGCAGGTGTGCATGTGTGTGTATATAGCAGTGTGTGCATGTGTGTGTATATAGCAGTGTGTGCATATGTGTGTATATATAGCAGTGTGTGCATGTGTGTGTATATAGCAGTGTGTGTATATATAGCAGTGTGTGTATATATAGCAGTGTGTGCATGTGTGTGTATATAGCAGTGTGTGCATGATTAGTGTGTGTATATATATATAGCAGTGTGCATGTGTGTGTGTATATATATATAGCAGTGTGTGCATGTGTGTGTATATATATATAGCAGTGTGTGCATTGTGTGTATATATATAGCAGTGTGTGTGTATATAGCAGTGTGTGTGTATATAGCATTGTGTGTGTGTGTATATAGATTGTGCATGTGTGTGTGTGTATATAGCAGTTTGTGCATGTGTGTGTGTGTGTATATAGCAGTGTGTGCGTGTGTGTATATATAGCAGTGTGTGTGTGTGTATATAGCAGTGTGTGTGTGTGCGTGTGTGTGTGCGTGTGTGTGTATATAGCAGTCTGTACCTGCGTGTGTGTACTGTATGGAAGTGTGTACATGTGTGTATGATTGTTTATATGTGTATATAAATAAGAGTATGTATAAAAGTGCATACATATGTGAGTGTATGAATATATGTGTATGAAATGTGTATATAAATTAAAGCGAAACAACACAGAGAAGATGAAGGGGGCCCCATTCAGAATTTTGCTATGGGGCCCAGCCTTTGCTAGTTACGCCTCTGGTCTAAAGCTTTAATCTACCATCAAAATCCAGCATGGGTAAACCTGGGACACTTACTCATAGATCCAGGCACCGTGACTGTGGTAATCTTCTTATATTTGTTATCCATGGCCGCCTTCCTTCTAAAATCAACTTATACAATTATTATACAACTTATTATAATGAGCCAGTAGGGCAGTAGGGGCATTACCAAAGCCCCTCTGTCCTGTAGCTTCACAGGCTGTTACACTGTTGCAGTAACAGCATGGTGGGGCTGTGGGAATCATTCCAGCAGCCTTTCAGACTTGTTACTATAATTTTAAAAGTTGATTTTAGAAAAGAGGTTCATAGATAACACATATAAGATTACCACAGTCACAGTGCCTGGTTCTATGAGTAAGTGTCCCTGGTTTATCATGCTTCATTTTGATGGTAGATTTCTTTTCAATGTAAGAGATAAAGTTGTATTTTCCCCATAGTGATGTCACAGGGACTGGATGTGGTGTTCACACTCAGTGCTCAGTGCTACGGACTTGTAGCTTTGTTAGAACAAGTGTCCATAGTATTAATATGCTGCACATTTATAGCAATAGATGCTGTCGCCACAGCAACAGTCCATGAATAATTCCACCATAAGCTGCGCTGATAGCACTTCAATAGTTACTGAGGACTTTACTCTGGAGATTTATGGTGGGGTTCATGGTATCTGCTAGAGAAGGTTATCCATCATGTCAAAGTGTAAAAAAACTCATCATCTGCCTATTCCCAAAGGTTTATGGGACCGACCGGGCCCAGTGGTAAGGAGTGAACGGCTGCGCTGTATATGCTGATCTCCCCCACAAAGAGTAACAGGATGTACTTATATATGTCTAATACAGGCAGTCCCCAGGTTACGTACAAGATAGGTTCCTTGGGTTTGTACTTAAGTTGAATTTGTATGTAAGTCGGAACTGTATATTTTATAATTGTAGCTCCAGACAAAAAAATTTTTTTTGTCCTAAGGACAATTGGATTTTCAAAATTTTTTGCTGTAATGGGACCAAAGCTTCATTACAGATACCTTACAGCTGATCATTGCAGCCTGGGACTAAAGTAACATCCAGAGAGCTTCACCAGAGGTCACACGGGGCAGATATGTCAGTCTGTAACTAGAGGTTGTCTGTAAGTCAAGTGTCCTTACGTAGGGGACCATCTGTATAGGAAAAGTAAGTGTGTTCACTCCAGTGTAGTCTCACCCTTATTCTGCACCATACAGTGTAAACATCAGATCCATGGCTGTAAAAATTGACTTTTTTTTTTTTTTTTTAAATGAAAGGGGACTAGAAATAAAATCATGCTAACAATAAAGCTGACTAATGTAAAGAAACTGTCTAGTGTGAACAGGGCTGTACTGATGGGGCTATAGAATAGCCCCTGGCTGTATTGTGACTGTGTTTGGAAACATGAATGGAGTGTTGTTATTGACACGTTCCCGTCTCATAGAGATGGCTGCACCGTACTAAATGGCTTTTGCCATTACTAATGAAGACCTAATGAAAGCAACACATTAGGCAACAAAGCAACTCAGTGGTAGGAGTGGAGCAGAGGCGATGAAAAGAATTCACTGCTCATAGGCAATCTGTGCTCCATTCCCTGGTATTTTTATGTTAATTTGGATCCAGTATCTCAGCTGCCATCTGCCACTCCTAAAGTGCAGGCCGTGATCATGGGGAGCATGGCGGGCGCGTCTGCTGTATAAGTGACAGGCCTTCCGGATCATCAGCTGCATGCCTGATGCCTAATATAATATGGACTCTTTACATGGTGGTAATTGCCCTGTCTAATGCTCTACAAGCATGCAATGTTAACTCTTTCCATACAGCGTGGTCACTAAGAAGTTCCTGACAATCTCTATAATCCCAATTTGTCATGGATAACTGTTTTTTCTTTAAAGAATACCTATTTTTCTCCCCAGCCATTCTCTTATCCGGTGCTGACCTGGGCCCAGGGGCCATAATGGGCCCATAGGGGACGTCAGTAATACAGTTTAATTAGGGGACATGATTAATGTAGCATTGGGGCCCAACAGCTTCAATGTATTACTCTGCTTATCACACTAGATAACAACAAATAGGATTCCAGTTATTGGGAGATTAACCAGCTACCCAGTAGCAAATACAGATGGTTGAGATTTTCATTATTATTTAGAAAAGCAAAACTGGAATACTTGTATTTAAAGGGTTTCTACCAGAGATTTTGACCATAAAAATCTACAGACAATGTTAGATATTTTCGTCTGGTTGAGAATAGCGCATGGGAATATGTAAGAAGTCAGCACTAAGTATATGTGGCGGCTGACCGGATATGATGCTATGGACTTTGGACCGAGATATAGTGCACCTGTAGTAAGTGTTAGATGCACTATTTATCTAATAGATGGAGACTCCGCCTTATGGGTATTTATAAACTCAATCCCTGACCACGGTCCACAGCACCCCCTGAGGAAGCGATGGCGAAACACAAGGTCTGTGGTTTTGACGTCACTCCATGGTCTCTCATACATAGAAATGCAGCCTGGTTGGTATTGGTGTTAGTATATTTTTACATTTGCAACTTTGCGAGATTTTGTATGGTGACATCTTACCAGTGATTTTACATTTGTACTTTGTTGTTTGATATGTATAGTCTATGCTAAACAAACATTTTCTGTTTGTTGGATTTCCCTATTAAAGGAAATCTACCATCCAAAGTCATCATGAAAAATCAGGGACACTGACTCATAGATCCTGGGTCAAGAAATATATCCGCTAGCGTAGTTAATGAGAGTAGGAACGACTAGCACAATATACTTAGTTCAGCTAGCTGCCTACAATGTACCGTATTTTTTGGATTATAAGGCGCACAAAAAATATTTTATTTTTCTCAGAAATCAAAGGTGCGCCTTATAGTCCAGGGCGCCTTATATATGAACTGTCTTTAACTGTGCAAAGGTCTGCCACCTGCTGGTCATTTATCCTTATAATCAGGTGCGCCTTGTAGTCCAAAAATACGGTATTGGTGGTCAGTCTGGGGAACATTTTCAAGTGTGGGTCGGCTCCCTAACATTCTCTCTTTAGACACCTTTACATTATCTTATCTTTGGGTTTGGTTATGATTACCACACTGACTAATATGGTTTTGTTTTAATTCAGTTGTCCGGGGAATTGTGGGAAATGACACCATATTTAGTGGGTTGGACCATCCTTTGGTCCCTTTTTTTAATGCAACTGTGAATAAAAGCGATACCTTTTTCCGGAACTTCATAGCAGATAACATTCCTCGCATTTCAAATAATGTTGGAGGGGACGAAAGCTAAAATGTTTTACACATTGAACCCCTTTAATTGTATCTGTCCTGGGATTGCATCAGATGCAACCTATTTATTTATTTATTTATTTATTTATTTTTTACAGCAAAGTGTTGAGAAGTTGTTTGTTTGTTTCATTGCTTGTAGTCGACAATATCGGTAAGATAAACCTCAAAGCATATTCCTATTTGCTTCTTATTTCATGAACCATGCTTTTCTCCGATCTTGACACTATATGATATGAACTCAAGGAAAAGCTGGCCGGCGTATCTGTTTACACTTCTTCCCAGTGTATATATTCAGTTGGGCTTTGCTGCGGGCGCTCGGTTGCTTATTGATCCTAGAAGCGTAGCTGTACATTGCTGAGATAGTATACTTAAAAAGTTATAACTCTGTGTTCTTAATCCACTTTATCACTGATCAATTCTTTTGAAGGTTGGGCAGAAGTTAGAACATACATACGTTTATATATAATCCAATATTCCTGTAGATTTCATATATAACATAGAGGCTCCTGTAGCGTGTCACCCTCCTAAACTATGATTTCAGTACAGGATCGAAGTCCCACAGGGAGGCAGTGACTTGCAGCACCATCAAAGACTAATGATGACTTTGATGAGAGTCTGGGACATTATATGGTCTGTTTTATGATTAGATACATAAATGTGAAGCCAGCCTTGGGCTTGGGGTAGGGGTATACAAAATGGGTGCTGTACTGGCTCTGGTCTGGTCCATGTCTGCTTTTAATTGTTAAATACAGTTTACAAGAGTACAGCACAATATATATATATATAATTTGTTTATATATATATATTTTTTGGTATATGTACTTAGTTTTATTGTATATTTCGTTAAAGGAAATCTACCATCCAGAAACTACTTACCAAAGTAGCTCCGGTGGCAGATTGCTTAGGGCAGCTGGAAGAGGATGATGGCGGTGTACTTATCTAGTAATATTAGGGCTTCCTTTGTCTTCAAAAATAGGGTTTTAAGATATGCAAATTAAGTGCAAGTGCTACTAGGGGGCGTTAGGCCCTGAAAGCAATGGCAGAAGGGAGAGTGCTGAGGAGGGCGAGACAGTCTAACAGCCTATGAATCTGCCTCTCGGGCTCATTCGCATAATTTAATAAGTTGATTTTAGAAGGAAGGATGCTATGGATAACAATTATAAGAAGATTACACAGATCTATGAGTAAGTGCCCCTTTTTTATAATGATGGATTTTGATGCAAGTGCTGTCTTGCAGGTCTGTATTAAAAGTTAACTTTTCACAGTGCCGCTGGTGTTGACTTGATACACAAAAGTATGCTGGACCAACTCTCCAGGGCCCATACCATACACTGGCAGCAGTTTTTGTATGGTCAATACTGCTGACAGACTCCCTCTAAGAACATTTCCAGTGTATCCGTGGTACCTTGGGCTGATTTAGTTTCTAGGGTTAAAACTGATCTCCCTGCTCTGTATTCTATTCCTAATTCTTATGTGTTGTGGATTTATAGTCTTTTGCTATTTGCCATGCATCATTAGCCGCTCTAGACAGATGCATAAATATCTCCATATTTTTGACACATCCGCTGTGGAATGCAATGCCCTTTCCCTGTGCCGGCCTTGTTCTATATTCTACACATAGGCTTGAGCCTCTCTCCTGCCATGTAGCTCTGGCTGGCAGAGAAGGGCTTATGAGGATTGAAGTTATGCGGCATAGCAGGCTTTCCGCTCAGAGCCATCGGAGAGAGCTCTCTGTTTGGTTCTGAAACCTCTCAGATGTTATGATGAAATACTGTAAACCCAACCGGTTATTTGGAATGTGAGTAAACTAATTATATGTGTAAGCTCATGGATGCTGGCGATTTTCTGCACTGTACCATCTGCTTGGCTTTTGCCCAGAAGAGTGACGTCCCTGATCCTTCATGCCTTTTATTACTGGGCGACACCAGATTAAACCCTCTTCATCCATCACCCGTGATAAGGGATAATGCCTGCTGTGTATCTCACGCCGCCTTGTGATTAACTGGATGCTGCTGACTTCTTTAATGTCCCTGTATTTAATACAGACATCTGTTAGGATGGGACAGCAAGTTCTGTGGTGGAGGCTCATCTTAAAATTTCATTTACAGGAATGGTTGGCCTAAAATAAAACATATTACATGAATAGATACCTTAGCCAGTGCAGACTATGCTAATCCAGCATTCATCGGACTCTGGGCAGATTATTGGATTTGCATGTTTGATCAGATTTCTTTTATTTTTAATATTACTGAGGTCATCTCTACATCCATGACCCATATGATTCTGTCATTGAGCTTCACCTTTCTCAGGTTGTACTTTGTCGCACTTTCTGTATATAGATGCATATTCACCTATGCATCTATTAAAAGTTCTGCTCTAATTTCTTGATACAATAATAATCCTTTATATAGCGCACACAGATTCTGCAGCGCTGCACAGAGATTGCCAAACCAGTCCCTGTCCCCATGGAGTTCACAATCTAATCAACCTACCAGTATGTTTTTGAGTGTGGGAGGACCCGGAGGAAACCCATGCAAACACACCCAAAATTAAGCCCCTGGTTCAGAAATTTCTTTCCATTGTTCATAAAATAGACACAGAGGAGGGTCATTTCATCTCTAGTTGGCCATTCTACCTTCCAGGACCTTATGGTAGTATTCATGGCTACAAGTTTAAGGTACTAGAAGATAGATTGGTTCACTTTACATTGCAAGAAAGTTGCGCAGAACATGTAATAGATATATATTTGTAAATTACCTCACAATACAAACACATGAAGTAAAGTGGACAACCCCTTTAAGTATATGTTATTGACTCGTATATTTTTTCACTATACAATCATTTTGCTATGGTCTATTGCACTACATTTCTTGTGCAATTGGTAAATATAGATTGTCCATTATTCACTTGTTCAATCCCCCCCCCCCCCCCCCCACAAGCCACTGCCACTGGTTTTGGAGGAATTTAAGACTAGACCCCCTTGAACGATTATAGATGCCATCAACACTTGCACTCCATGTTCATCCTTATTACTGTGCGGAAGTACCGGTTTCATTCAGATCCAAGGGAAACCAGGTTGTCTACTTTGGCTACAAGGGCAGAAGTAACGGAAATTCTACAACCCCCATAAAAGTATCTGTTTAGACAGATGTTAAGTTCTCAGAGCGTTGGACAGGTTAATGATAAATGTTATAATTACATGAAATAATTTACTAGCAGCAATGTGTCTGACATTTTGATGCCCTCCGCTCGCATTTATAGGCAAGGATCGGGAATAACAAGTCAGATTTATGATGACGAAACACGTGTATTTTCAGTGGCATGGAGCTTCATGATTTTGGGTTACATTGAAGCAGCTGCTGACGCCACAATGATTGAAAAGTAATCCTGTTTACATTGTTAAACCAGCAGGGAAGGTGCTTTGTGTTGGACTGATTTGAGGGTGTTCGGATGTTGTGACTATTTTGTAAGAGAGAACATGGTCTCACCCAAAGGACACTAAGGTAAAAGGAAGGACTACAAGAAATTAGAGGCTTCCAGGCTGGTTAGAAACTGCAGAAAGCACGCAGCTAACAAATGTCTGGCTGCATTCGGATGAATTTATGGGGTATGTATGTACGTCCGCAAGCTTGCGGCTGTAAATATGTCCCCCATAGACGGCAATGGACGCACGGAGCGATACACGTGTGCAGCACAGTACCGCTCTGTACACGGGGAAAAGATGGGACACGTCCTATCTTTCCCTGTGTTATGGCATTTACGCCGTGTATCTCTATGGAGAGGGGAGGGATCACCCCTCCTCCTCTCCATCGCGGCGGGAGTATTCCCACATACGTTTATCTGAATGCAGCCTCCAGCCGACTCTTCCATATACATGAGCAAGTGTCCATAGGAAGGAACCTTCTTGACCTTCTCACAGCGACAGGATCTCTAATCCCACCCAACAGTGGGTTTGGCCGATGAATATCTAGGATGTGATTTATCACACGCCGGCGCTCATGCGCTGGTGTATGATAGTGGCCACATGCTCCTGTGTCCTGGCGGATACATCAAGGGGCCTAACCCTCTCAAAATATCTGTCAGGCAGCAAAACCACCGGAAAAACGATGCCAGGTCAACCTGTCATAGCTTTGCACAGATTTTTAAAAAGTATGCAGGAACGCCCTGTGCCCACCCACTCAGCTGCCACATCCCTCTATGCCCTCACATGGCCATACATTCTTTCAGTGCTCAAGAATTTTCCCTTATGTCACTTCCTTTACACACCCAAAAACCGGTGTAGAAAGAGTGATAAATTCCTCCTTATGTGTATGATGATTCACATTTAATAGGACATTGTCCTATTTTCTACCTGTTACACCAGTCACAAGATGTCACTTCTTCCTTTTTTTTCCTTCTGTTTGCAGTCCATGACTATGGAGGCTGCCATGTTACCTAAGCTCTAGTAACAGCATCCAGTCATGTGCTTTACTGCATCCTTATGGCCATAGGCAGCAATGTGACTTAATGCAGCCAATGGCATTAAGTCATCATTAATAAATGGGTGAAAACCACAAATCATGAAGGGAATATACTCCGTAGAAGAAACAATTTATTTGCTTCCCATGGCAACCAATCAAAGCGCACAGCTTTAACACGTGATTGGTTGCTATATTCCTTTTATAAGGTTGTAATGAATGAAGGTTTAATATCTTCAATCCCATTATAAGTTTAGTCTTCTGCAATATTACAATAATCATATTTTACCCTTTCCGTACATTGGCTTTGTTGGAGAGTAAATTGAAAGAGATTGTTCCATTGTTGAGTTCATTGTGATGTATGAGGACTGAGGTGGTGATCGGAGAACACTCTCGCAGAGAGACAGACTTGTCACTTTTCATTAACCTTCTAAAACTACCTTTAACTATAAACTTGTCTTTTGCTTTGCATTTTTTTTGACATAGAAAGATTTGACAATATCTCTCTCGACTGTCAAGTTGGTAACAAAAGGCTTTGTGTTTGGTGCAGTTGGACCCTTCATAGTGAAGGGTCAGAGACTCAGTAAATTACTTAAGAATCTCCCATGTTCTTCTTTTAAATGTCTCCCTGCATCTCAGACGCTCTTATGGTTCATGTTCTGTTACTGGCCTCGGTGGTAATATTCAGCCATCTACATGGGACTGCCGAGGCCGATGGTTGTGGAGGTCATAAGAACAATGAACTTGTTGTCATCTCTGCAGTACCAGAGGGGGTCACAGCGACGGTGCTGAATCGGGCAGGTTACACACAATTTGTTTTTCTACACTATTTCTTTTTCTTGTGAAATTATTGAAAACTTCCAGACAACCCCTTGAGATCTATGAAATACATATTTATATCTATTACATTTCCCAGCATGCAAAGTAAAGGTAAAACGTAAAATACTGAATGTACTCCTGTACAATCAACTGAAAATTTAATGAATCAAAAATAACCAATTAAAGATTGTATTATTTACATGGAGGGTTGTCTTCAACACTGGCCCACTGTGTGAATAAGGCCTTAGAGTGGCTCCAATTCCGGAGGGCTTTGTACTGTATTACAGGACCGGCCCACTGGTGAATCTACAGTACATGTTGAAATGCCGAGCTGGTTGGAGTTTCTTTGGGCACGTGTAACTTTTTGCTGGTTGTGCTAAAAATGGGCTTCTCAGAATATGTTGTGAAGTTCTCGAACTCATTATTACAGCATCTAATAAGTCCTTTCAGCAGCTCATAGTGAGAGTCCTGAATATCAGTTCCTCACTGATATGAGATTGATGCCTTGTCCTATAGACAGATCACCAATTTTTCGACCCAATAAGCCGACCCAAGTATGAGGTTTGCCTAATTTTGCCACAGAAAACTGGGAAAACGAAATTACTCACGTACAAGCCTAGGGTGAGAAATGTAGCAACTACTCTTTAATAAAAGATGTCTTTAATTAAAGGCGTTGACCGAGACTAACTAAAAAAAGTGAGGTGCCTAGGGGTGGTCTGCATAAAAAAATTTACTAGTACCGTACTTACCTTGTCCAATGCTCTGGGTGTCCCATACAGCGTTCTCACAGTATCTGCACCTGTTTGTTTACTGTAATTATCCAAATGTCGAGCAGAGCCCCCTTCATAATTGAAATGACCAGCAGAGCCCGACTTACATGCCTCTGCCCATGCTGCCGAGAAGTCCGAAGTTGCAGTGCGAAGTGGAGATTCAGAGAAGAGGACACCGGGGTGAGTACTATGGTTTTTTATTCTGTACTCGAGTATAAGCCGAATTGGGCTTTTTCAGCACAAAAATGTGCTGAAAACTCGGCTTATACTCAAATACATATGGTATATGCCGTATATCCTTACAAAGATCCATAAGTTTTATGTATCTTCAGTTTTCTGATGCTTGTGGAATGGCTGCATAATGGCTGCCACAGGGTCACTTCTGCCTAATTATTCTAGTTTTTAGATAGAGGAAAAAGTATTGCAGTGCTTTTCTCAGTAACTACAAGTTTCCTCTAATGCCAGACTGGCTTGAGTAAGTATGCAGAATTGGGAAGTGGTTTTAGAAGTGAGAAGGCGCTGTTAGAAAAGAGGAAATGGTTATCATAGAAGGGAGCTCTGGAAGTTTTACCAGCTGCTTGTTCTCGACTTGTTGTAATCCTCATGATTTATCATCTAAAAAGAAGTTACTGATCAATGAGATCATAAAGCTGTATGAGAACGCATGTAGTGACCTGTAGATATGGCAATTTTACCAACTGTTTGTGCATTTATTGTATATAGTGGGATCATCTGATCTTATAGGACATTTACCACCAGTATCAAAGATTGCAAACCAAGCACACTTGCATGCCGCTATGTGCCCCTTCCACTTTTCTTTTAGTTACTGTATATACTCGAGTATAAGCCAAGTTTTTCAGCACAAAAATGTTCTGAAGACCTCACCTTGGCTTATACTCAAGTTTAAGAAAAAAAACAAACCGTGTACTCACCTTCCGACACCCCCGGTAGGTCCTCTTCCATACAACGATGCTCCGGCATTGGTTCTGTGTCTCCGCGCTGTCCGTCACAGGGATCGCTGACATTCTACTATTTGCATCGGCATTGAGCGGCTGACGTCATGGAGCCTGCGACGGACTGCGCAGGGACACGGAGCAGATGCCGAAGCTGCGATGGATAGAAGAGGACCTGAAGGTGAGTGTCAGAAGGTGTGTACACCGTGTACTCCTGTTACTGCTGCCTTTTAGAGCTCTGTGCATGCGCAGTAGCTACGGCTTCAGTGCTGACAGGCATGCAAATAACAGCACTCCTGTCAGCAGTGAAGCCGGAGCTACTACATATGCGCAGAGCTCTAAAGGTTCCAGCAGTAGCAGGAGCGCACCGAGGACGCACAGGTAGGTGGGATCTCAGTGGCTACTGGGGCGTGGAGTAGCATTTGCTCCCACGTATAATTAGGTAAAGAGAGATTAGGGTTTAGAAGGTTACAAGGAACCTACCATCGGATCTAGCTAATAGGTAGATTTCTGATGGAAGGTTTCCTGTAAACAAACCTGTATATTTATTTGCTCAGATCCTCCTTCTCTATAACACGCTACCTGCAGATAGGACACGATATACACTCTGCTTAGCTTCACCTTCTTTATATTATGCTGCCTGCAATGTATTTAGTGGTGACTGGTAACTTCTTACTTTTTTTCAGCAGAATTGTAATGTTTTGGATAGTTCTGTTTTGCAGCTGTATATAAAGCCTGTGTTGTACACCGCTGTATCGCCATTAAAGGACATTTGTCCCTGGGTACACGGCCACAACTGCATGAAATGCAAAGCACAATGCACGTCTGTTTTACTTTTCAGACAATTGCTTGACATCATCAGACAGTGCCTGCTCCCTTGTGTGGCACTGCCAGTTTTACTAAGACTCAGCCTACTCCTTACACACAGTTACTCTAATTCTTCACACAGCTCAGCCGCTGGCAAAGGTGCAGAGATGCCATTTATCTCTTGTGACAGCAAAGGTTTCCATTACGGACATTGGTGCTCTATTATCTGACGCAGGCTTAAATAACACGAGGAAGGGTAAATGTTCTTTGTTTGGGGATAAAACACACAGACGTTATTGTGCTTGGTATCACCCAGTGCTGGCATCCAGATCATGTACTATTCAGGGACATTGAGGGACATTGTTTTTAGAGCGGGATGAAGCATCGCCTGCATCTGTAATACATGTTTAAAGGCAGATCCCCCTATTTCTTGGAGCGGCACATGGGTGAAATGTCATCCTTAATTGGATCTTACAGGACTTTAAGATTGTTACCCTATTCTCTATCGGACCTGGCATAAGATTCCAGAGCAACTTTTTAAAGGATTGTACATTATTCCTTACCATTCCTGAATGCTAACACAATTGGCCGGGGCAGGCTATATGGGTGAGACAGAAGGACAAGATTAGCAAAGTGCACTGAGGATGGGGGTCCTAGACCATTTGAGAAGATAGAACCCCTTTGTTTAATGGTGTAGAAGAATTGCAGGTATAAATATGTGATAAATAATTGTAATAACTCTGCATAGGCAGCAGGACACAATGCTCGTTACTAGGGAGGCTGAAGGGGGCTTCCCAGGCAATGTGCAATACTTAGTAGTAATGGTTTTACATCTTGTATTCAGCATGGGAAAGCAGGAGAGTTTACCAGACGGAAGAGGATGGAGCGCAGGAGCTGGCAGCTATTACTTGCAAAACAATCCCTATAATAAAAATGTGCATCGAAGACAGGTTAGGGGCCAAGGGCTTAGTGTTCAGTGCAGAATAGGAATGTGTGCTGGGTTTTATTATTAGTCATAGGCCTATCTCATGTGCCCGGCCGTCCAGCTGACTCCAGATGCTGATACATGAAGGTCTCTCTATAGCCGGGGATGATTGACATTCCAATTCCGGAGAACCTCTTGTACTGTGTTCCTTCTCAGGTTACTCCAGACTTACGGTCACAGGGGCAGCAGAATAGCGCTTTGTCCTTGGGAACCAGCAGTGTTTCTACTGTGGGTTATGGAAGTCATCTGTTCAGGTCCATTGGTGCTGCTGGTATTGACAGAGGAACTGACAGCTGCTATCAACTGCTCAGGTTCCTGCAAGCCTCTTAGTTACACCAGATAGAGGAATTGTGTAGAGCCAGGACAGGATATTATTATGTATTGTAATATAATATGTACTAAGGGCAAGAATTAGCTTTGGAAGACTTTGGGCAAAAATAAATAAATACATTTTTCAGCTGGAGCTGCTTTTCTCTCCATAGTACTGTAGTGTTTTCAGATAAAATAATCATTCAGTCCTAAAATTACTGCCCTACAATAGGAGAGTTCACAGTGCCTGAATAAAGCATGCAGTAAGCTGCTAGTGTGTTAAATTATACTTCCCTGTGGGCGTAACCAGTTATTATGGGGGGTCCACCCCCAGCAATGTTGCCGCCCAGGGATAATGCACGCAGCCGTGTCGCCGCCCAGGGATAATGCACGCATCCATGTCGCTGCCAGCCCAGGGATAACACGCAGCCTGTCGCCGCCACAGATAATCACGCAGCCGTGTCGCCGCCCAGGGATAATGCACGCAGCCGTGTCGCCGCCCAGGGATAATGCACGCAGCCGTGTCGCCGCCCAGGGATAATGCACGCAGCCAGTCGCCCGCCCAGGATAATGCACGCATCCGTGTGCCCGCCCAGGGATAATGCACGCATCCATGTCGCCCGCCCAGGGATAATGCACGCATCCATGTCGCCCGCCCAGGGATAATGCACGCATCCATGTCGCCCGCCCAGGGATAATGCGCGCATCCATGTCGCCCGCCCAGGGATAATGCGCGCATCCATGTCGCCCGCCCAGGGATAATGCACGCATCCGTGTCGCCGCCCAGGGATAATGCACGCAGCCGTGTCGCCCGCCCAGGGATAATGCACGCATCCATGTCGCCCGCCCAGGGATAATGCACGCAGCCATGTCGCCGCCCAGGGATAATGCACGCAGCAGCGTCACCATGCACAGATAGAACCAAGTCAAATGTAGCATCACTAACTTCTTCCTATGTCTGCTCTAAAATGTGCCCTCGACATGCACCATTGTTAGTGCTTCCCTGGTAGTTACATCCATGCTTGTTCTCCAATGAGCTCTATTGGATTGCTAACCCTAGGGGGCTGCAGAATATTTTTCATATTCCAGATCCATGCTCCATAGTTTACCTCTGACGTTATAACGCTTTACCTGTCATTAACAGGTACATGAATAAATTCCAACTTGTTACTAGTCCTTGGGGACTGAAGCCAAGTGAGTCTGGTTTACAGGTTCCTGGCACTTAAACTAATTAGACATCCTCAGGTTATACACTCATTAAGAATAACCCTTCTGTGTTTCCATGGCAACCACTGCATTTGTGCAAACCGCGGTGAGGAATAAAACTCGCCCAATGGAGATTTATGTG
The DNA here is from genome assembly GCA_019512145.1 of Engystomops pustulosus. NCBI lineage: Eukaryota > Metazoa > Chordata > Amphibia > Anura > Leptodactylidae > Engystomops > Engystomops pustulosus. Next base: position 35,727,665 of record CM033650.1, on the reverse strand, counting down.
CTGTGAGCCATCCGCGTCATCCACATCTCTCCCAAATATTCCAGGACCCTTACAGTATGGATCCCTTGGAGCTGCCATTCACAAGAAGGTGTACAGTTAATTAGCTAAGATTAAATGTACATGTATATAACATAAAAGGCAAAAATAATGCACCATGTAGTGTTTTTTTTAATTTTGTTTGTAAGGCATCATTCCCACCCCCGTTTTTTCATCAGCATTGTGCCTAGAATCGCATTGCAGTTTTTAGTGCACTGTGTGATGGAATTTGCTTTGTTTTTGCCGGATCTATTTCTCGTTTTGGGCCAAGAGGGAAAACAAAATTCTGGAAAGATGCATATTTGTTTTTAGCTTTGCTATGAGTGTGATAGAGAAACTGGATGGGACAAAAGCTGATTTGTATCATGTATTCAGATGAGTGGCACATATTCTACACACAATACAATAATTGTAGATGAAGTAAAAAGTTTACCACTAGAGGTCCCTAATGTCACACTAACTTTTCTAAACACAATGGAAATGGTCTTTATACCAGTGTAGTGTAGAAGCAGACGATTCTCTGCTGCGTCAGATTATTCCTTGTGTCTGATTCTGGATGAATAATCTGGGGCAGTATAAATTGGGTGAGTCCTACTCTGCACCTCCTATTAGATGCTCTAGTTTGTTACATCAGAATATAGAATTTTCTGGCACACAGGCGATTTTCCTGCTTGGCCACGCCCCCTTTTACCAAGGCCGTGCCCACTTTTCAGACTGCCTAAAAATGGTCTAAAATTCTCAATAATTGTGGTGTACTGCATTTCAGATGCAACCTACTACAGACAGATGGATGCATCTCCCCAATTTACTTGTCTCTCTGCTTCAGAGACAATGGACAGCAGAGAGACAAGTAAATATAAAATGTATTCATATTAAATTTATGTTCAAGGGTAATGTCATAATGGAGGGTGTTTACTTATCAGGGAGACAGAATTAAGAAGAGCCACCAATAATATATATTTTGGGTTGGAGTGGCTACTGTAGAACCCACAGGTAACCAATGCAAAACCAAAAAAATGTGTGAACTTGTTCTAAAAATGTACTCTCTTTATGCCTGGGTTGTCCAGATTTTAAAAATAATGGGCTAGCTTTATCAGGGCTTTTAAGCCCAGAATCTGGCGTGTGGGTGAGGACTCTCTAAGCAGAGAATTTATGATTCCTCTAGTTCTGTGTGCTGACAATGTGGTTAGATTATCAGGGTACAGATTTATCTCCACTTTCATATAGCTTGTTAGCAGTCTACTAGCATCTTAAAAAGATGATAGATCAGAGTCATGAGATGGATATAAGGCACAATGAAATGCTCAGCTCTACAATCTCATCTATAACGGACATGTAGTTGGTTCTGCTATGCCTCCCCTCCCCTAGGATAAAGACCCTAAGACAAAGGGTGCCGTGCCAATAGAAGCTTGTGTGCAGGGGAATGAGGACTCCACTGTGCTCTGCTTCTAGCTACTATAGAGATTCTCTCCGTGTTACTTCACATTATTGTATTTATGTAATTAAACTGGGATTTGCTTCTTTTAATCCTATGTGTATGATGCATTTTCTCCCTTAACCTCCTAGCACAGAGACATTGGGAAATGAGGTTCCTTAAGCCTTATTCACATTTGTGCTGGAGTTTCCGTTACTCTCCTTCATTAGAAGATGGAAGTCACGGCACCTTAGTTCCATTTCTATTGCGTGGTAGCTGATCTGAAGAAACCTGCTCTGCACCTTCGGGTGAAGACACACATGGCGTTTTTGGGCCGTTTTTACTAAGCGCGTTTTCAGATCGTTAAAAACGCATGCGTTAAAAAACGCATCGGTTTTTTAAAACCGCATGCGTTTTTTGAAACCGCATGCGTTTTTGTCCGTTTTCCGAAATTGCGCAATGAAAAACGGACAAAAGCGTTTTTTTACGCATGCGTTTTTAACGATCTGAAAACGCACTTAGTAAAAATGGCCCAAAAACGGCCCAAAAATGCCATGTGTGTCTTCACCCTTCCAGTTGAATCGCATTTTGAAACACAATTCAATAGGAACTGGGAGGGTTTTTTTTCCAAAAACATAAGCATTTTTTGAAAATGCATCAGTTTTTGACAGGTTAGACCAATTATCTAAATTCAAACTGGTCAAAAACGGATGCGTTCTCAAAAACGGACTGCTTAAAAACGGGCCAAAAATGTGTTAAAAATGCTACGCGTGTCATCACCCTTAGGGTTGTGGACCATGTGGCGCTTTGAACCTGTCTTTAGGTCAAAAACGGTCAAAAGACGGATGCGTTTTCGAAAAAACGCATGCATTTTTTAACAGACTCCAAAAAAAACGGCCTAAAAACAGGTTAAAAATGCCACATGTGCCACCACCCTAAGCTGTTTTCTCCAACCTGATTACGAGATTGATTATTGAGTGATTTCAATATTTTTTTTTATCCTAGAAAACACTTTTATTGCAGTGTTATCTTGACTTTATTCTTCAGGGAGCACAGGGTTAATTCAGTAACGGAGCTAATTCATTAGGACCTTCACTAATGACTCATGGGGTATTCATGATTCAGCACAGATCAGCCTCACAGGTATTACTTCTTTGTTATCTTTGTGAGTTTCTCTGTAACCTCATCCTTTCGCCCAGACCAGGGTTGGCATCTAATGTGACATCTGAGTGGCCGCTCGCTTAATATTTAAGTGTGGCGTGAATGACAGAGCATCCGAGGGCCAAATGATACCTCTAGTGACAGAAGCCCAGGACGGGGTAATAGAGACTATTCTGGAAGAGGAATAATAGGAGCATTTACTGGATGTCGTCTGTAGAATAAGAAACTGGAGTTTACAACAGATAAGTGATATATACCATGTACCAAAACGGAGCATAGTATATTACTGCATGTATAACATTGTATACAGGGAAATGCAGCGTATTCACCCAACACTGCTAACGCACACATGCCTTCATGCAATTTTGCAACAAAGTGTACCTTTTTTTTTCCAATGAAACTCTGGGTGCATTCACAATTGGGAAGGGGGGGGGGCATTGCTCATAGTTTTCTTTTGACTAGTTCTTCTTTGCGCTTGTTTGTGTTTTTTTTTTTTCAGTCATACTTATCAAAGTTTTTTTTGTGCCAACTTGAAAAAAATCCTTTAGAAAAGCCAAAAAATTACTTTTCGTGACCTATTAGTAACTTTTTTAATCCCTTTTTAGTTGCATCCTAAAAACAGCCCTGGAAGTCATGCTTGACATTGTTTGGCATGAAAGACGCCAGTAGTGAGCTGGAGTGTTTGTGCTTTATTAACGGGTTTTCTGCAAAATTGTGCCATTTTCATATATCAAACATCTGAAAACCAATGACAAATTAGTTCACACGAGGCCACATTCACACGTTGCGTTTTGATCGCATTTTAAAAACGCATTACAACAGCTGAGGAGAGGTGATTTATATTACATTACTGTAAACATTCGCATTCACCCTTTTAGACCCTTTTATAAATCCGGTGCAGAATAAGGCCCCTTTAACGCTTGCGAGTGTAATGCGCTGAACTTGCATCACACTCGCTGCATCTGCTGCCAGGATCTCCCGGCCCAAACGCTGCAAAACTGGAACTAAACTCTGCATGTCAGTTCCAGTTTGCACCGGAAAGTCTGAGGGCGCGTTCACACGTTGCGCTTTCGTCGCGTTCATAACGCGACGCTAGCGCACAGGGGGCGGAGTTTGGGGCCGATCGCAATCGTTTCCAGAGAGAAACGTCTGCGATCGGGTTATCAATCGCATGCGTTTCCCGAAACGCATATGCGATCGGCCCGAGCCCCGCCCACTGTGCGTCGTGGTCCGTATAAATGCGACGAAAGCGCAACGTGTGAACGCGCCTGAGGGTGAAGACACACATGGCGTTTTGGGCCGTTTTTGGGCCGTTTTACTAAGTGCGTTTTCAGATCGTTAAAAACGCATGCGTTAAAAACGCATCCGTTTTTTAAAACGCATGCGTTTTTTGAAAACGCTGCGTTTTGTTTCCGTTTTCGAAATGCGCAATGAAGACGGACAAAACGGATGCGTTTTCAAAAAACGCATGCGTTTTTAAAAACGGATGCGTTTTTTAACGCATGCGTTTTTACGATCTGAAACGCACTTAGTAAAAACGGCCCAAAAACGCCATGTGTCTTCACCCTGAGGGTGAAGACACACTTGGCTTTTTAGGCCGTTTTTAGTTAGTGCTTTTCAGTCATCTTAAAAACGCATGCGTTTTTTTGAAAAACGCATGCGTTTTTGACCAGTTTGGATTAGATAATTGGTCAAACCTGTCCAAAAACGCAGTAACTAAAAACGGCCCAAAAACGGCCTAAAAACGCCTTGTGTGTCTTTCACCCTGAGGCGCGTTCACACGTTGCGTTTTGACCTGCGATTTCATTGCGTTTGAAACGCATATACAACAGCTGAGGAGAGGTGATTTGCCTAATTACATCACTGTTAACGTTTCCGTTTACAAAACGCATCGTAAACGGTAATGTAATTAGGCAAATTACCTCACATCAGCTGTTGTATATGCGTTTCAAACGCAATGAAAACGCAACCAAAACGCAACGTGTGAACGCGCCCTAAGGATGAAGACACACGTGGCGTTTTTAGGCCGTTTTTGAAAACGCATGTGTTTTTGTCCGTTTTTAATTGCGCAAATTCGGAAAACCGGGTGCGGTTTTTAACGCATGCATTTTTTACGATCCGAAAACGCACTTAGTAAAAACGGCCTAAAAGGCCTAAGGGTGAAGACACACGTGGCGTTTTTAGGCCGTTTTTGGGCCGTTTTTAGTTTTCAGATCGTTAAAAACCTAAGATAATTGGTCAAACCTGTCAAAAACGCATGCGTGGTGTTTTGAACCCGTTTTTTGGCCGATTTTAAGCAGTCTGTTAAATGCATGGTTTTTGACCAGTTTTAATTAAGATAATTGGTAAAACCTGTTGTTGTAATGGTCTTTAAACGCAATGAAAACGCAACCAAAGCGCAACGTGTGAACACGCCCTCAGGGTTAGTATATACCTGCAGATCATATTGGGAGTTGTAGTCTCACAACGGGTTGCAGAGCGTCTCTCTGCTGTATTATAGGGAACTTTCCATACTGTAATTCTTTAAACTGGGAATACACTAAAAATAGCATGATCTATTTTTAACACAATTTTCTTTATATTATAAGAGGTGGCTCTGAAATTTTTTTAATCAGTGGGAAATTTCAGCTTGTGCCCCTTACATGGTAATTATGTCTCCGCCACAATCAGTGCCATCTGTCTACAGAGCCGACACACTGTGATTACCGCTACAGAGAGTTCTCCTCCAGCTCATAAGGTAGGATGGTAGTGACGTCCTAAGAATATCTCATGGAGGAGATACATATTACAAAATCTCCACCACTGACTGGGTAAATGAGGACTTCACTCCTGTGGGAGAAAGTGCAGAAAGTTTTTCTCTCCTTTTAGGCCGCGGTCACACGTACCGCTAGGCGTCCGTCATAACGCGACGCTAGCGCACAGGGGGAGGTCCTCGGCCCGAACGCACATGCGTTTCCAGGGAAACGCATGCAATTGTTAAGCCGATGTGAGTTCGGGCCTCGGACCACCTTCTGTGTGCTAGCGTCGCTTTATGAACGGACGCCTAGCGGTACGTGTGACCACGGCCTTAGAGCTTGTTCACACAACAGCTGTGTACAGCAGAGCAGGAGCATAAGTAGCTAAATGAAAAGTGCATCCTCCCAGAGAGTGCACACGCTAGTATGTCACTGTGCTTGGTTTATAATCCTTCATCCTGGTGGTAGATCTTCTCTAAAGTGATCCCGTGATAAATTAAGAAGGGACAATGCAATTCATGAACTTAGAAGAAATGTGTGAACTGTAAGGGCGCGGTCACACGTTCCGCTAGTGTTGTGTTCATAATGCGACACTAGCGCACAGGGGGCGGGTCTCGGGCTGATTGCAAATGCGTTTTCCTGGAAACTCATGCGATCGATAACCCATACGCATGCGTTTCTCTGGAAACGCATATGCGATTGGGCCGAGGCCTAACGTCGCATTATGAACGCAACACTAGTGTAACGTGTGACCGCGCCCTAAAGCTCAAGTGGGTTATAATGGCACCTTTCATAGATGTCAAAACATGTTATATGGTCTATCCATAATTAGTCCCTGCATTAGGGTGAAGACACACGTGGCGTTTTTAGGCCGTTTTTGGGCCGTTTTTAGTTTTCAGATCGGAAAAAACACATGTGTTAAAATTTAATACTCATGTATTGCAGGGTATTAGCAGTGTCAGCCTATGCACATGCATAGGCTGACATTGTGCCTTTTAAGATGACGTCATAGATGCCAACTTAAAGGAAACCTACCATTTCAAATGGTAGGTGTAAGCTGTAAGTACCGAGCACCAGCTCAGGGTGAGCTGGTGCCGGTGCTTACTTTCGTTAGTGTTATTAACTGCTGTATCACGGTTTTAACACTTTTTAAAGTTTATAGCAGAAGCTGCTTCGGCGCTGCGCACGATTGTGCTTGCGCAACGTCTCTGGCACTTCCTATGTAGGCGCATTTGAAATGGTAGGTTTCCTTTTAAAGGCACTGCCTTCAGGCATCTCTGGGGTCCCTATCGGGGGAAAGACCCCTGGAAGGCAGGTTAAATGCCACGGTTGCGCTGACCGCCACTCTGACCGCGGGTGTTAGCCGGGGATCCCGCGACCCCCCCATGCCGGCTCGGCTTCTGTGCAGAGCTGAACCAGCATCGTCTCTGTGCAGTAGCTGTACTGCGCTGAACGTTATTTGCAGGACTAAGCACTAAGGGGTTAAAACCACAATATGTGGCATCACCCTTGTATAGAAATATAATTTCCACTATATTAACTACTACAGTTCCGGTGCTGCTGTTTGGCTGGCAAAGGGAACGTCCTCGTATTTATATTTCTATAAATACGTCCTCTGCTCATTTGTGTGAAACAGCCCTTAGGGTGAAGACGCACGTGGCGTTTTTAGACCGTTTTTGGGCCGTTTTTACTAAGTGCGTTTTCAGATCGTAATTGCGCAAAATGTCTGTTTTTAATTGCGCAAATTCGGAAAACCGGACAAAAACGGATGCGTTTTTTACAATCTGAAAACGCACTTAGTAAAAACGGCCCAAAAACACCCTAAAAACGCCACGTGTGCCTTCCCCCTTGGGGTGCGGTCTCACACTATATACGCCCTCCATACACTTCTATGGCCTCACCGCGCCTTACGGGAGTGGTATAGTGCAGCACACGTGCGGACATGTCCTATGTATCGACGGAGTACGTCGCTGCGCGCCATATATTCCTATGGAGAGGGGCAGGGGTGAGCGGCCCCTCCTCTCCCCGGCACTGCCGCGTGCCCGCTGTGCTACAGTACGGCGGGCAATGGTAGTGTGAATGTAGCCTTAACACCACATGTGACCACAGCATTTACATTGTGTTTTGAAATGCAAAGCAACAGCCGAGGAGAGGAGATTTGCCTTATAACATTGCTCCTAACAAAATAGAATGTTAACGCATGTGTTTCTTTGTGGTTTGCACTTTAACACAATGTCAACAAGTGTAAACAGAAATGTTACTAGGCATGTCTCCTCTCCTCAGCTGTTGTATTGCGTTTCAAAATTGCCACATGTGACCGCAACCCCTGAGTCTGGCCACACGTGGCTTTTGCATTGCCTTTACAAACTCATTGCAAAGGTCTCAGGGCGCAGCCATATCGCATATGCATTTACATGGAAATACACACAATACAAACGCTGTGTGGGGCTGCACCCTGATTCACTATGTATAATAATAATATTTCTTTATTTATACAGCGCACACAGATTACGCAGCGCTGCATAAAGCATGCCAAATTGGTCCTTGTCCCCATGGGGCTCACAATCTAAACAACCTACCAGGGTGTTTTGGAGTGTGGGAGGAAACCGGAGGACCCGGAGGAAACCCACGCAAACACAGAGAGAACATACAAACTCTTTGCAGATGTTGACCTGGGTGGGAATTGAACCCAGGACCCCAGCGCTACAAGGCAGAAGTGCTACTCACTCGGCCACCATGCTGCCTTGTAACCAATTTAACTAAGCGTAACTAAGTGATACTTTTTACACGTCTTGCTATTTATCATCCTCTGATTGCGTGTGAATCCTTTGTCACTACTGAATTTAGATAATGTGCTGTCACGTTCAACAATCCATATAGGGTTATAGAGATAAGGTGGCTTATGTATCCATTATATAGGATCAGTTTTCACTTCCCCGCCATAAAATGTTTTATTGAAGGATGTATTGTTAACAGCAAGACAAAATTTCTGGTTTTCTGCCTCCTGTTCTGCTCTTTTGGGATTTATGAATATACTAGCTGTAGCTCCTGGCGTTGCCCTGGATAGTAAATAACTGCTCTTGGCTGCAACAAAATAAAATGGGTTAACAAAAGTATTTTATATGTATCTATAGACAGTCGGTGGCAGTCTCTCTCAGTGCCTGTCTGCCAGCTCAAATATAATTTTTGCACAGTTGTTTATAAAATTACAGCTGATCTCTGATTGGTTTCCATGGGTAACTGGACCAGTTTTACCTCAGACATTTCTGATAATCTCCCCCTATCTCTGTATCCCTATAGATCTTACCTCACATATAAGTGTCTTATACTCAATACCTATAGTAACCAATCACAGAGCTCATATTAATGAGCTGTGGCAGAACAGCAACCAATCACGGCTCAGCTTCCAACTGTCGCAGCAGACAATGGCTCCTGTACAGACTGTCCTCTACTTAAGAACACCCAACTTACAAACAACCCCTAGGTACAAACGGACCTCTGGATGTTGGTAATTTGCTGTGCTTTAGCCTTAGGCCGGCGCCACACGTGGCGCTTTGTCTGCGCTTGCAAATGCAGACAAAGTCACGCCCACCAGGGCGGGCCTCGGCCCGATCGCATCGCGTTTCTATGGAAACGCCTGCGATCGGGAACGACCCGCCGGTGTTTCACGGTGGGCGTGACTTTGTTTGCGTTTGCAAGCGCAGACAAAGCGCTACGTGTGCCGCTGGCCATAGGCTACAATAAACAGCTATAACAGTTATCACAGGTGTCTGTAATGAAGCTTTATTGATAATCCTGGTTCTGATGACAACCCAACATTTTTAAAATCCTATTGTCACAGAGACCAAAATTCGTCTGGGGTTACAATTATAAAATATCGAGTATCGACTTGCTTACAAATACAACTTTACAGGTTTACTGCCTGTACATGGTGGGTAATAAGTGGATTTTGGAAAGCGCAGGGTGAAAATTTTGACATTCCGTGAGTCACAGGCAACAACTGAGCAATATTTGGTGATTGTAAACGCGATGGTACAGATTCCTATAGCGGACATACATACATACATACATACATACATACACATCCAGCTTTATATATTAGATCTCTGTAAGCCTACTATTTGGTGATGGGGTGTGGCAGCTGTTTGTCCCATACAGATATATAGGGTACACGGGGCATGTTCACATGTGCTAGAAAAGCGTGTATTTTCTTCATTGAAATTGGCAGCATATTTATAGTAGTGTTTTGAAATGCAATACAACACCTGGAGAGGAGAGGAGATTTGCCTAATTATATTGCTGCTATCATTTGCGTTCACAAAAAGTAATGCATGCGCTACATTGTGTTAACATAAGTAGCTGTTTCTTTCAGCTGAAAATGTATTTTTGTTCATATTACGGTAATTTGGGTCTTGTAATGTCATGGCGACCCCCGTTAATCATTATGGCTTTATATTGTCTCAGGCACATCAGGCCTGGGCTGTACCACTTGGACTCTGTAAATAGGGGAGCACATACTCCTATTATAGTCATTGCTGATGGTTAGACACTCTTGTAGAAGATGACAGTGCATCTTTTTAACTGTGTAAGGCCTCATGCGCACGGCCCTATGGTCTTTTTTGTTTTGTGTGTGCCACACGTTGGCGCCGGGGAGCGGAGGAAGGGGTGAGGGCCGCTCACCCCGCCACTCTCCATAGAGAAACATGCGACGCGGCGCCGTATTACGGTGGTGAATTACGGTGGAAAATAGGACATGCTCCATATTTTTATATGTCCAGCTCATGGTACTGTACTGTGGAAAATACGGCCATGTAAATGGATGGCCGTATTGCCCATTGGAATTCATGGGGCCCTATGCCGGACATCTATACGGCCGTTTTAATATGTTCTCTACGCGTTCGTGTGCATGGAGACTTAGTTTTCCTAGATCCTGAACGGGAATGGAGAGATGATGATCAAAATGCGCCCCCCTCCCCCTCCCTCCAGCAGCCAGGGGCAGTACAGTGTGTAGCCGCCCATGTGATGCTGTGCTTAAGAATCAGTGGAGAACAGACGGCAAAGAAACTGTGGAATGTAGCAGTCAAGATGTAGGCTGCAGTCAATGTATGCCCTACACTAATATCATGTACACCCCATAAATATGATGCACAGAACAAACACTAGACATCAGTATTCAGTCACATATAGATGGTCAATCCCCTACATCTCTGCCGCCTTTGTTATTGTCATTAATAATCTCAGATATGACGAATGCCATATATCTGTATGCATTATGTTATGAATAGGGAAGATTTTCTCCTCCATTAATTGTGAGTGGGCGTCCATCCCGGTATATCCAGTGTGAGTGTCTCTCCAGCCCTTCGCACTCCCCTTTGTGGGAGGAATGCATTATGAATGGATTTGGGTTCTTTGAAAGCAGCGCCTCCCAAGACTTATTAATAATTACACATGTTTTCAGGGGGCGATTTAGTCGGCACCAGCAGACAACCTCATTATTGTCTTATCAGGAGCTGACACTACTCGTGTTGTCAGGACAACCATGCACGATTCCCGGCCACAGTGAAAGCCTTACCCCTCCGGCGTATAGGCAGCCTCCAGCTCCTGGCAGATGCTGGGCGGCCCGGCCAATCACAGGCCAGCTCCAAACTATGACATCATATTCCAGTCGCTCCAAAGATTTAATACTTGGTTTGCAGTTCCCTTCCTGCCTTTTTTTTTTTTTTTTAATTTTTATGTCACAGCAGAGCGGCAGCTGCTTCTGCAGTCTTAACCCTTGCACTGCCACCTGGGAAATCCTTCTCTGTGACAAGGCAATGCTTAGTTTTGCTGAATGAATGCTTCTAGCTTCACTTCTTGGCTCTTTAAACCTTTCCCTATCAGGTGTTTCTGGAAATTTTGTTGCGTTTAATGGCCAGAGCAATTTTTCCAGTTTAAAAAAAAAAAGGCACCAAGAGATCTCCTAAACCCCAAACAAACCACATACTTTCTGAAAGAAGACACTTGCCCCATTTTCAAAATTGAAGTAAGGGGTTTCGAGATTGTGGCATCTTCATGCAATTTTAATTCAAAGTGTATCGTAAAAATTTACTTTGATGGCAAAAATGTGCCCCAAACAGAAAATAATTTTCTTCACACCCTCCTAAATGGAATAGATGAACGTGTGTAGAGTTCATAGCTACCACATAGTCATATGTTCAACATGAATAAATCATCACAAATTCACTAAAACTGAATTATTTAAATTTTCTAGCTAAAAAGCAGATTTTAAGATGATCACAATCTGCCAAATATAGTGATTAAACAGATTAAAAAGTAAACGCACCCATATAATCTATTTTTTTTTTTAAATGGAGACAACTTGGCGATTGATTAACAGTTGACAGCCTGTACCGCCACCATGCAACTTTGCGACAAACACAAATTATTAAAGAAAGTGCATGAAAGTTTACATTTTACATGAACCTCAAATCAAAACTGAGGTTTATGCACCAAAAGGGATGTAAAAATAATAACACAAAGTGAAAGTGAGCAGATTTATACATGCCTCAATATACAAGAATCAACAAGAATTTAAAATCTCAAAAATGATATACCATGCAATATTTGGTTGCAATCAACAAATATGTTTAAAAATATGGTACACAAAGTAAAAAGCTCCTATGCTTTCAAAATATTTTTTTTTCCAGAAAACACAGTCTACTATGTACGCAAAAATAACGTTTTACTTAATATACACAACCACCTTTATGGAACTTTGCAGGAAACTGTAAAATACAAAAATTACATGAACATTTCAAAATGCACTAGAATGTGTACTAATCCAGACTTATTATATAAGGAAAATGTACTTTCCCAAAAACAGTACATACATACCCCACACATGTATATTCACCAAAATATGTAGCAAAGAGAACTTTAAATCCATGGGGTGTGCCAAACAAGTAAATTGCACTGATCTTATAACAGATATATTATTGTATACTCCCTCTCTATGGTAACCAAAATTAAAAACTATAAATCCATAAACCTCACGAAGCCAAGCTAACAAACTTTTAGATGTGTGTAATATGTGAGTCATTGTATTAGCAGCGCAGCAACAAACTTTTTAATAGGAATTTAAGTAAGAATGTTATAACATGGGTATAACAACGAAGGGATGGTGTGAAATAAAAACTTTATTTAGGAACTTGTATGTAACACGAAAAACATACACAACTTTTTGGAGTTCTGGGTCTCGGTGTTAAAGTCTCTCTGATTGTTACGGGTTGGAGTGGGTTAATAACATAACCATTAGTTCATATTATCGCTTTCCAAAATTTAGCAACAAATAAAGTCAATATTTACTTTATTTGTGAACTGTGAAAAACTCTTCTGTGTACCCCTGCCTTCTCTGTAACTCTGCCTTCTGGCTAAGAAGCTTAAAAGGGGCACAGTTCGGAAAGCTACAAAATTTGGAGAATCTCAACTCTTATATGAAACTACGATTGTGTTTCTAGGTGCCAGGGATCCGGAGATGTTAACTGTTGTGACAGGAGTGATTTGCATTTACTGTATAAAAATCACAAGTGAAATTGTCACTTGAACGTGAATATCTCCGGATCCCTGGCACCTGGAAACGCAATTTTAGATTCATATGAAAGGGGAGATTTCTAGGTGCCAGGGACCCAAAGTTATGGCTCCTAGAATTGAGGACATAATAGTAAAAGGAATTCTACACCTACTATATTTAGAATCTGTTCTTGATTTCGACCTCCCAGTATTGATGCAAAATACTGACCAGAATACTGCTGAGTGTAAATAAGTAATAAAATGAATTTGCTGCACAGCATGTGGGCCAGTACTGAAGGCAGAATTCTGGTATATTTCCTTGAGGCTAAGATCCGAGGCCCCATCACAGATTCTGTCATAAATCAAAGATTAAAAAATCCTGTACGTTCAGTGAAGTGGAAACATATCCTTCCTTCATATATCTTCCCCATTGCCTATTTGTCTAGTTCTGGTCTAATATTATAATGATATTAATATCTTGACTTTCTGACCTCTAATACTAATCTATTTTATCAGGTCTTTTTTTTTGTTTTTTGTTTTTTTTTTGTTTTAGAATTTTTGCAAATGAAAATTTTCACGTTGTCCGCTGTTTAATAACATACCTTTTGATATGTAGACTTTTTCATCACTTTTATTAGGATAAGGTACAGACAGCGTATGTTTTTATGTTGTTACTTAGCACTAAATAGCCTGTCACCGACCAGTCTGCCGAACTGTTAGTGACAAATATCACTATATGCAGTGTAGTGGCTGCCACATACAGAGGCTAGGGAGTGATGTAGTTGCTTTCAATAACATTACAGGTACATTATGACATTATAATAGCTATACATTATAGAGAAACTACTTGACATACATAACAAGTCAGGTTTTTTGCCCTGCTTTTTATTGCTTCCATACTGTATATATTATTCTAGAAATCTATTGCCATTACATTCAGGATACCAAAGCACTTTTCCAAATATTGCCAGGCCTTTGTAAACCACAAAAAATGATTCAGTAAAGCACGCCCACAATTTTTTTTTTTAATGGTAGCATGCGTCACAGTGTATTTACCACTCCATTTCTCCTGCTCATGTCCTTGCAGCTGTATAATGAAGTAAAAGTAAAATTACAAATATCTTAAAATTGTCAACTCTTTTTGTTAAAAGTAAGTTTACAACTACTTTTACTCTCATTTTTAATACGGTAAGTAAAGATTTTCATATCGCTTTTTTCCAAAAACTTGGAATCTAGAATGGCAAAGATTTAGTTTTGGATTTGCTGCTATGGATTTGGGCTTGGATTTCCACCTTTCCAATGTAAGTGGTGTTGATGATGAAGCCAGTGGGGGACATTTACTATGGCGTTTCCGCCAGTTTTGTGGCGCTCTCACCACATGTTCTGCTCTCCGACCTATTTATTAGCTGTCGGGGACAGAAAAAATGCCTTTTTCCGTCTGCTCCGACTCTTCTCCGAAAAGGGGCGTGGCTTTGGCGGAGTGGAAACTCAGACACAATTACTATGTGTCGCAGCCCTTTTTGGGCGGTGTAAACTGACGGAAAGTAGACCAAAAGAAAACTGGTCTAGCAGGGACTGTTGGACACATTTCTGGTGCTCGGGACAGATTTTGTCCCAGGGACAGAAAATAGTCTCGGTGCCAGAAATGTCTCTGCACAGCTACACAATATTAAATGTGTGTCTTCTTACCGAGAGCAGGTCCCCCATTGTGTGTGTTCTTGTAGAAATTGTCTAAAATTGCATTTGGCATTATAATTTTTTTTTTCCGTGGCCATCGATAGTGAAGGTGTCACAGAGAAGCGGAGGCTTGGCCGCCACTGCTGACATCCTCTGTCTAACCTGCAATCTGCCAAGAAATTTTCCAGTGAATTAATCTTCAGGTTTACGTTCAGCAGGGAATGTTTTGTTACCACAGCGAGCACCTGTACAGAATTAATCTATTCAGCGGAGTGATGGAGCCCCCTCCTAGGTCAGCCGGTGCAGAAATGGGCAAGTGCTTGGGCGATGTGCATGGAGGAGTCTTATTAAAATAGTTGCGTAGGAAAAATGGTATCATACTGTACCTATAGCTATCAATTGGGAAGCTTCCTACATTTGTTTCCAATGCCTTTGGTTCAAATGGCAACTACTCCATTTTCCCCATTTATTTTTATACAAAGTGCCTGGGCTATCTGGACAGCCCTGTACAAGTGAGCAGAGCAGTGTCTGGGCTTAGATGCTCTACTCACTCAATTTTAGTCATACTATTCCCAAACTACCAATCTATCTGGTTGTTTGACCTTCTGTGCGTTGTGTTGGTCGGATACACAAGGCTTATAGATCCATTTTCCCATTCTATAGATAAAACCCATCAATTGCACAATGACATTTATTAGTATTATGGTGGCTGGCTCTTGCCATTGCAGTCAGTGGACATGGACAGCCAAGTTTTCTACCAATATGTAAACTTCCCCATCTCTGTTCTGGCAGAACCTACCTATAGTCTAAGGGGGTTGTTCATCTTCCTATGTGTTCTTAAATTGACTTTTTTTTTTTTTACAAAATATGGCTTAATATAAATGGGTAATAGCTGAAAGTGAAAGCCTCTGCATGGGGTTTGGCTTAGCGAGCCATTATTATTATTATTATTATTATTAATGCACAGTATCAACTGCAGTAAATGTACATGGGCAAAGGGCCTAAAACCATAAGCTGGGAACTTTATAGAGATGAGAGATCATATTGGGAACATGAGGTCATAAAACTGTATATTTGGCAATGTACTTTTTGGGGGTCAACCCCTTTTTATTGATTTTTTTTTTACATATTTTTCTCATTACAAAACAAATTTTGAAATGTACTTGGTTGTCCTGTTTTTCATTGAAGAAAACTTTGCTTGGAAAGATTCATTTTTCATGCAATGCACAATGGGAAGAAAATTATTAAAATGATCTTTAAGCATGTGCCTATGGCTCAGTGTCTCTGATTTGGCTCATATGAGAGAACTTGCATTTATGGTATTTTGTACCATATATATAACCTTTATGTTACCCAAGAGAAACGCACACACAGAGAAAGCGTTAATTGTGTAATCCATATTCCATAAGGCTACGTGTGATGTTGTGATGTTCCTCTGGGTAACTTCTATTCATAGACTCATGTAGTTGCGGTTTCACTCCTTTGACATGACTTTGTGCGAGATAATTGCTTTTGGTGGGCTAAAAGAGCGGCCAGAAAGACACTGAAGATCAATTATTAGATGAACTGGCAAATTGATATTAATGGGAAGATGAAGGTCAGAAGACCTAAACAAATCCTATGTCTCCAACTATTAACCACTTTCACACGACAGTATTGGGCATCAGTATTTGCAAGCCAAAAAAAGAAGCAGATCTTAGTAAAAGTAGCTTTGTCTGCATGTCATTCAGATCAGTTGTTTGTCCATGTACTGCCGATGGGGCAGGTCCTGAAGAGCAAGAAACTCTTTGTAACCACTTTGATTCCAACTATTAACCACCCAAGAACCCAAACCCTCTGTCCACTGTCTAAAAACAATTGCTCTCTCTATATATGTTTTTTACTGGATACTTGTACATAGAATAGTGTTATCTCCTAAGAGGATAGTATTTTATCATCTGTCAGGTGAACACAGTCCTAAAGATATATTTACATGGAATTTTCGCAGCATACGAGGTTGAAACTAACAAGGTTTGCCTAATTACATTGCTGTTAACATTAGTGTTTACAAAACGTTTATTATTAATGCAATGTGCAAACGATATGTTAATATTAATGCAATGCTAAAATGCAATTCAAAACTCAAAAATTAACACGTTAACAAAACTCAAATGTTAATACAGATGTTAACATTAAATTAAAGGAAGCCTTCATAATAAAAATAAAGCAAACCACCATTATAAACCTCACACATTACCTTAGAGACAGGGATACAGGCATTCCAATGATTCTATTGATGTTTTTCTATGATTCTGCTGTGCCGTAAAAATGTTTTATTCCTTCTCAGTTGACTTCTGTATCCAGTCATGGAGGTGGGGAGAGCTCTTAGATGCAGTCAAGTTCTCCCCACCTCCTCTCTGACGTCTAAATAACTAAACACCCCTCTGCCCTGCCCTCTTCTCCATGTCGTTATCTGCCCTTTCCCGATGGTAGCGCATGCACGGAGCACCTGTGCATTTGAAGCCAGTCTTCTCGTTCCCAGCTACCTCCTCAGGTACACTGTGACCTGTTCACAACGTCATTATGACCACCTAGATCTTTATCGCAGTGTCGCTGGGAAATGAACACACGTTGCAGATGCATGCACCATCATTAGGAACAGGCGGATAGTGACGTGGGTAACTGAGCGCGATGTAGCTGGGGATGAAAAGGCCAGCTTCAAAGATTCAGTGCACCGTGCATGCGCCGCCATTGGGAATGGGTGGAGAAGAGGGCAGGGAGGAGGTACAGTGCAGTTTGCTAGAGAGGAGGTGGGGAAAACTTCACTGTATCTGAGAGCTCTCTCCGAGTCCTTGACTGGATACAGAAGTCGACTGGATACAGAAGTCAACTGGGGAGGAATAAAAGATGTTTTTAAAGCAAAGCGGAATCGTACAGACACCTCAATGGAATTATTGGAATGCCTGTTTGTGGTGACAGTTTCCCTTTAACATTGTGTTTTGTAAAAGCAACTGTTAACAGCAATGTAATTAGGAAAAGTTCTTCTCTTCGGCTGTTGTGTTATATTGTGTTCCAAAGCACAATGTATCATAGTTCATACGGTTGAAAAAAGACACTTGTCCATCAAGTTCAACCAAGGAAGGGAAGGGATTGGATGAGAAGAGATTTATGGGAAACAATTCTATATAACATAACCATTAATGTTATTTAAGTGTAAAAAGGCATCTAGACCCTTCTTGAAGCTCTCTGCTGTCCCTGCTGTGACCAGCGCCTGAGGCAGGCTATTCCACAGATTGACAGTTCTCACTGTAAAAAAGCGCTGTCGCCTCCGGTGATTAAACCTTGTCTTTTGATTTGATTTAATCTGAAACAATTTTCCACCATATTTTTGTATGGACCAATCACATATTTATATAAATTAATTGTGTCCCTTCGTAGTCGTCTCTTTTCCAGACTAAATAAATCTAGTTGTTTTAATCTTTCCTCATTACTGAGACCCTCCATACGCCTTATCATATTTGTGGCTCTACATTGAACCTTCCCCAGCTCCAAGGCATCCTTTCTATAGACCGGTGCCCAGAACTGGACAGCATATTCCAGGTGAGGCGGAACCATGTAAATGTGACGTGAATGTAGCATACGTGGCACACGTGGAATTTTTGACGAGTTTTTAATATTTCATTGCATTTTTGCATATTGGCTTTTTGAACTTTTTTGGATAAAGGTTTCTTAACTTTGCAGTCTCTCCCTTGCGGTTTTTGAGGTGCATATTCATTGTGCTTTTCAAAGCAGTTGAAAATGTGCGCATTTGTGGTTTGGAAACGCATGTGGTTATATGTACAAACAGCAGGGAGAAAAGATCACTGTGTTTTTATAAATTCTAAGAGACACATAAGGATTCAAATAGAGCACATCAGGCATTGTTTTAAAAACGCAAATGCACCCGAACAATAAGAAAATGCATGTGTTCAAAAACGCCAGATGTAAACTGCCTCAATGTGAATAGCATCAAATCTTGGGGAGCGTCCACACATTCAGTTTTTCAGATGCAGTTTTTGATGCCCAAATCAGGAATGGAGTAAAATTAGGAGGAGGAGCACCTTCAATTATTTGTCTCAACCCATTATCATCCACACCTGCTTTTGGCTCCAAAAACTGCAAATGGAAAACTGAACGTGTGGACGCACACTTAGGCTATATTCACACGAACGTATGGGGGACGTATATACGGCCGCCGTATATACGGCCGATATACGTCCCCCATACACTTCTATGGGCGCACGGCACCCTACGGGAGCCGTACCGTTCCGTACCCGGGAAAAAGATAGGACCTGTCCTATCTTTTCCCGTAAATACGGCGCCGTGCGCCATAGGTTGCTATGGAGAGGGGCGGGGGTGAGCTGCGCTCACCTTGTCCTCCTCTCCCCATACACTGCCGTTGCCCGCTACGGTACGGTACGGGCGGGCAACGGCAGTGTGAATATAGCCTTAGAGTGATGCCACACATGGCGTTTTGAAACCGTTTTTGAAAACGCATCTGTTTTTGTCCATTTTTTTATTGCGCAAATTCAGAAAACGTGTCAAAAACGGATGCTTTTTCAAAAAACGGATGCGGTTTTAAAAAACGGATCCTTTTTTTAACGCATGCGTTTTTTAACGCATTGCTTAAAAACGGACCATGTGTGGCATCACCCTAATAGGGCATGCATTATGGAAGTCACATCATCTGCCTATGCACTTAGATGTGTCTACCAGTGGATAATCACTTGTCCTAACAAAGTGTGCATGTTCATAGCTCAGTTGGGAGCTGTCACCCAAATGAGCTCTGTCCCACATCTAGTAAAGGTGTATTTTGGGCAGGGTCTTTACTACAGTGATAGTAGCCATAGCAGTGTCCAGAGGCCCCTAAAGAATGGAGGATGTGCATATGTATAATGCTGCACATTGTACCGTATAATATGTATATAAGATATATAATAATTAATTCCTTTATTTATATAGTGCACACAGAGCTTGCCAAATCAGTATATGTGTGTGTATCTGTGATGTGTATATGCTGTATATGGCACTGTGTCTGTCTATGGCACTGTGTCTGTCTATGGCACTGTGCCTGTCTATGGCACTGTGCCTGTCTATGGCACTGTGCCTGTCTATGGCACTGTGCCTGTCTATGGCACTGTGCCTGTCTATGGCACTGTGTCCGTATATGGCACTGTGTCCGTATATGGCACTGTGTCCGTATATGGCACTGTGTCCGTATATGTGATGTGTATATACTGTATGTGTGTGTATATGCTGTATATCTATATTGCACTGTGTGTGTATATGCTGTATATCTATATTGCACTGTGTGTGTATATGCTGTATATCTATATTGCACTGTGTGTGTATATGCTGTATATCTATATTGCACTGTGTGTGTATATGCTGTATATGTGTGTAAGAGTGTATAAATAGGTTTTGTTTTTGTGTGTATATGGGTATATTACAGGCAGACTTCCCATTCAGAAGTCTGCCTCTCCCAGTAAGCTATCTGATATCAGATTATTAGATTATTATTCTAAATATTAATGGATATTATATTTACTATGTATCTATATTGTATGCTGTATTCTAGAATACTGTATGTGACTCCTGGGAGGGATGTGCTGCGGTGCACATGTTGGTTATGTCTCGGTAGCATTGCACCCCTGGCCACACACAATGCAGGCTCAGGCTGACTTGGGGTTAGTGAAAGCATCACATTTTTAAGCTCCCTCCCTCTCTCTCTTGCTCTGAAAGGTTTTCTATGCACTTCCTGCTTCGAAACAAAAGATTTGCCTATCCCAGCCCTCCTAGTGCTATTAGTAGTATTATTATCAGCCGCCAGGCAGCCAATCACAGATGGAGAAAGATGGTGACATCATGGGCTTGGGAACAGCAAGGAGGTAGCTGAAGCATCCAAGCCACTAATGTGAGCACTGGAGGTCAGGAGCTGGAGAAAGGATGGCAGCGTCTCTGTGGATGGACTAATCCAGGGCTTCCCTTGCACCAGGAGCAGCGAGGATCCAGCATGCCAGGGTGTGTGCCAGGTAATGGCATCCGCTTATTCACAGCGTCTCGTGCTGCAGCCCATGCTGCCTGGTGGCGAGCAACGCTAGCAATGGCCTGTTCTGGTCTCTCCCAATTCTTGCGCAGACTGCAGGATGCTCTGTGATGGTTTGAGGGGTTTGGAGTTCATTAAAACGGAGCATTTTATAACCGATACTTTGTATGATCTTGTCAGCAGGAACTGTTTGATTGTCATTGTATCATATTTGTGTTATTTGTGACATATGGATGGATATATGCGTGTCTAGGTGTAAAAGATTACACATACACGTAGTGTTTTATAATTTAGTACAGTATGTTACTACTTCTACATAATTTACGTCTGTATATATAGACGGCAGGGCTTGTATACTTCTGACTACGTCTGGAGGGATGAGGCTTTGTATATGTTGGATGTAGTGTCTGTATATACCTTAGTAGAAGTGTGTCTGTATAGCAGTGATTGTGACTTTTTGTAATATTTACACGCTGTTTGATGCATGACGGCGCCACGCATGTGATGAGCTTCATGAGATCTGGATTGTCATTTTATAGTTTCTTTAAATAGTGGATGTATTAAAGGCCTCTCCAGCTGTATATGCATAGGGTGATTCATTGATAATTGCTGTATGATGCAGGGAAATCTAGGGATAGAAAGAAGTGGATGGGGGGAGTTGTCTGTGCAGAAGAGCTTGCAATCGGTGCCATCTGCTGTGTGATTCTCTTTTGGTGAGGGCAATAAATCCCCTTTGCATATATTATTCTCTACCCCTTTTGTGCTCCCTGTGAAGACACCTGCTCTTCTGCTCCTGTGCCTGGGAGGCTCAGTAATAGGCCCCATATGCATATTAGCCTTTGTCCGAGCCCTGCTCCCTGCTCTATTGGTTGTGCTGTCATTATATATACACTCTGCCTCCTCTCTGTCATCAACCTGCCGACTCAAAAGCTTTCAGCAGTGACAATTGTTGTCCTTGGGACAAGTCTACAGCATGTGCTAATCTCCAGGACTGAATACTGCAGATGCTCAGCGCCAAGCACTTTTTTTTTTTTTTATAAACGGACACTTTTTGTTTTATATGTAAATAAGGATTTTCATGTATTATAAATTACTTTTGTCAGTCATAATCGGTCCACACTCACCATGCATAGGACTGAGTCGCATACAATACAGTGTCAAAACTACAGCATCAAATGAATGGGAAATGGTGAAAGTAAGTTAAGTGGTTGCAATGGGAAACTGCCTCATGGTTCCTTTTTATACCAATGAGATGTCGGCTTTTATTTGGTGTGATCTGTGTAGATGTTCATTGATCTGGGGTAGCTCTGCTTTCTAACACATGGGGGCTCATTTACACAAAGGTCACGTTACACACTTTTGTCGGACTGTGCACCTTTTTCAGGGCTAAAAAGCCTTGCACAGGTATTTAAGAAGTGTGTGCACTGGGATTGTGGCAGACACAACCTTTTTTTTGTGGCGCAGCTGCGATGGCTTCCCTGCAACACAAATTAGGGGGCGTGCGGCAGATGGTCCGACTGATTCAGACTGAGCGCGGTATTTAACTTTCAAATTGTGGCGCAAGCTCTATGTTTAAAATGCACCGCAAAAAAAAAAAATATGGGGAAGCGACACATTCACGATTTCAGGCGCACAATCTTAGTGAATCGCCGCACACAGCATTCTAGACGAACAATGCACTTTCTGTGAACTCCAGTGTTCCTCTAAGTCAATGAGATTGGATCCAAATGGGTCACTAGAATATCGGCCAGAACTGTTTTGTTGTATAGGACACCAGATAGACTTTATATTCCATATAATGTCTATGGTTTTCAAAATGTCAGCAATAAGAAAGTCTTTAAGGGTTTCCTGCCACACTGAGACAACATATCACCCTATCCACAGGTGTGTAATGGGCTGTACAAGTAATTAAAGGGATCCTGTAGTATATAATTTATTTTACATTAAATTGCTCCTTGCCAGCAGCACCTGGTGAGTCCCAGAGAAGGGAAGCTGCAGCCTGTGTCTTCCTCTCCACACCATCCCCCTCCTTCCCCTGCCTGCTTAATGCACATAACAGGAAGTGGGCAGGGAGCTGGATGAGTGTGGGGAGAGGAGACTGACATGGGCTGCAGCTGCCCCTCCCTGGGGACTCGCCATCTGCTGCTGGTCGGGAGCAAGGTAATATAAAATAAACTATTATACACTACTGAAATGATTCAGAATGCTGACAAAGACATTTTTAAAATCTGCATACCATAGGCTTTGTAACCTGTCACCAGCTAAAAATAACATTCCTGGTGACAGGTGCGCTTTACCCAATTTGGGTTATAAGAGCAGAAATAAAAGCTGAAATCCTGATTATGATATATGCCTCATATTCTGGACACAACAGATCATAATGGACCACACTGATTTGCGTTTCCATTGTCTTCTGTAATTTTTGCCAGATTCTTACAAGACATCAGACACACATGTGAACATGGCCTAAAACTATTATGTCACAAGGGAATCTAGGAAGACTGGAAACTATATAGTGCACTTGAAATGTCCTTTTTAGGGTCACCAATGACACTTTCGTCAGACTTTGCACCGTTTTCCGGATTTGCATGGCTTTAAAAGGGATTGAACAGGTGCCTGCACTGGGATTGTGTCATACCCGATCGGATTTTGGCCCTGCTGCGCTGGCTTCCATGCGACAGAAATTGGGGATGCGTGCATCCGACTGATTCAGACTCTTTATAGGGAAAGATTTAGTACAAGATTCAGTCTTTATAATCACACTATACATGGGAGTCCAGTGGGTGGTTCTGCTCTATAATTGACATTGACTTTATACCTTCCAGACTCCTCAACATAGAACCATCAGAACTTTAAATATATGAAATAAATTCCACAAATCTATATATCCATACACGCCGTTCCTCCTGCTCTATAACATACTTCTTACAGATCATTGTGACCTTGCTCATTGTGACACGTTCACTTTAGCGAAAACCAGCAGAGAGCCCTGTGTCATGTGAGTAACCCGCTCTACCTTCCCCTTGCCTTGTACTACTAGTGATTTATTTTCACTTTATATACTTGTATTTTGTATATATTGTCTCTTTTTAAATATTTTTAATTAGCTCTGTGATTTTTATATCATGGAACATAATTAACTCCTTTAAAATAAAAATACAGGTACAGATTCCTTCAAGGCTATAACAGGCAATAAGGGGAACATTTTGCATCCTGTAGGAAAAAGCAGCTAAATGTTGTTTCCCTCAGTGATACTTGTGACCTGGATTATGCCCGCAGCTATACTTGATTGGCGATGCAGTGTCTAGATGCCAGGCTGTGTTTATCAGAGTCGGCCAGCCGCAGTGTCAGCTTATCACAGCCGCTGCGACCTCCACTTAGTGCAGAGAAGGCAGGTCCTGCTTTGTGTCTACTTGTATTATCTGCCTGCATCCATGCAGGGGTCGTGTACTAAAACAACGGGAGACATGACTACTGTGTGGTTGAGTGGTTGGCATCAGTGGTTCTACCTCTAGTCATTGAACAAAAGAATGCAAAAACTATTTTTTTTTTAAATAGGAACAGAGCTCTTTTGCAGCACAACCCTTTGAATGACCTCTCACCTCTCCCGACATCCCTGTTTGGTAAATAATGATTTGGGAACAAATATTTTTTTTTGTAAAAACCTGTTTTTCCTCCGAGCTATTTATGAATTCATTAAAGCCTGGGTGTTAGTAGTTGGACTCCTGGGGAGTCATTTATCCTTGTTGTTTTCTTTTTTCTCTATCGTTTGCACCTTTTTGGGAGTTTTGCGCTTATTCCGTAGTTTATTTATAATAAGAGAAGTTCTTTGCTGTCGCAGGTTTGCCCTATTTTCTTAGAAGGGCAGATGTGCTTGTTTGATTTTCCAAAAAAGGCACAATTTTACCAACTTAAAAATAAGACCAAACATGAGATTAACATAGTAAAAAAACCCTTATGATAAATAAGCACACACACAAAAAAAGATAAACAACATAGATCTCATTATCTTAAATGACCCCCATGGTGTCACTTCAGATACTGTCTATTCAGTACTGATAAAATCAGACTATGTAGCTCCACGCACACTTTCTCAGGAAATACGGTAACACCAAACTGATAAGTCCATATATTTCCAAAAGGAATAATGTATTTAATGGAAACCGTTGACCAGACAATTTGGGAGACTAAATCAACTAAAGGTCCTTATGGACGTGTGATTCGGTGTCCCAAATTGTCCTGTAACATCTTGACCAAGCGTCTTTACTTGCCAAGAGATTAGTCCGATGCAGCTCTGGTGCTCCCAGTGCCTGCTTATAATTGGGCATGCGCCAGACCTACAGCACATGTACAGGGAAGCTGGGGTGTATTATGACGCCTTGACTCAATGACTCAAGGTTCAGGCACCTAAAGTTTTGGACAAAGGTAAAGGCAGTCCTAAGACTTACTCTAGTTATAAATGGACCTATCTGCTCAAGGTGTCTGTAATAAAGCTTTATTGACAAACCCTGTTCCAATGTCAGCCCTAAATTTTCAAAATCCAAAATACTTTACTATCACCTACAAAATATACCTTTCCTGTCCATACAAATTCAACGTAAGAACAAAACTGCAAAACTTATCCTGTACATAAGACGGGGGGCTGCCTGGATCATTATTTCATTTTTTTATTGTGGACATAGACAGAAATATTATAAGGCGATTTGGGACGCAAAACTATCCACAAGGACCTGCGTGTGGTTTCAGGTCCCAAATCTCCCTGACAGGTCCTCTTTAATGCAAAATGCAGGATTCTGATTGAATAGGCATAGTTGTATGTCTTCCTGCATCGGTGTGATAAAGCGTCTTCCTTTGAACCTATGAATGAGAGGTTTGGTTAATGGCTGTCGCACATATTGGTTCAGCCTGGTTGTTATTTGCTTGTATTGGAGCAATGTTTCCATGCAGTTTGTAAGCAGACGGCTTTAGAGTACTTGTAATGCGGAGTACATTTGGGTCATGGTCCTCTGTGTGTGGATTGGATATTGTTCTAGTGTTTAGTGGAGGCGCGTTATAGTAGGATGTTCTGTATCTTTTTACAATTAGCGGGAATCCAATGTCCTTGACTTCCTCATTCTCTCAGTCTTTCTGATTCTTTCATATCGGCTCTTCATTCAGAGAAAGAAGGATGTGTTGTTTCTGCCCACTTGTTAACTGCGTGATTGCTGTATACAGTTCCACGCCGGTCAGTCATATGTGCAATGCTATACATCTCCTCTCACCTCTTTGTTTCTTTCCAATAATACAATAGTAATGATGGTTTCCTTGCATAATTCCAACCATTCATTCTAAAATTCAGCACCCATGGTGCGCGCCTGTATCAAAGGCATGTATAAACGAGGGCCTATCTGTTCTACTAATAATTCCCAGAAAAGAATGATCCTGGAATAAATTAGTAAATTTGCCAAGATAAATCCTTTAATGGGGGGCGTCAGCTCCGAAACTGTAGCAGACTGTGAAAGAAAACGGAGGTAAAATAGAGGGAGGTTATATACTCGCTGTAATGTGGCAAAGGGCAGTAGCTTCTGTGTCCCTCTATCCACAATAGCCATAAAATAGGAGGGGGGTTGGGGGATTAGTCAGGTGATCAACTTGTATAAATGACAAGAAGAACAATACTTTTCTTTGGGAACCGGGCTAAACTGATAGTAGATGTCCTTTAAAAGGAACCTTTCAGGGCAGTTTGTGGACACTAAACCATCCACAGGTCCTTATGTCTAGTGTACACCTGTTTGTGTGTTTTAATAGGGGTCAATTTAGAACCCTAAATCATGGGTACATAAGGAGTTAGTTTGTTTGGGGTACAAAATAGACATGACAGGTCCTCTTAGACAAACCAGTTATTATTGTTTTGCTCAGCGTAGGAAGGAAATAGTACATTTAAAGCAGAAAAATGTCATGCTCTGTATGTGTTAATCGAAAAATCAGATTAAAGGAGTTGCCTGAGACAATTAATAAAAATGTGGCCCATGCATTCCCATATCCCACCGCTGTATCACACACTGGGACATGGAGATGGGTGGGCGTGACTGGCCAGAACCTGAACTGAGCTCAGCTTCTGTGATCCTGTAAACAGACAGGGTCATGGCCGGGAGAGACGGTGACGTGGGATAGCGGGAGGGACTGCAGAGGTAAGTACTAGTTTATTGTTTTAAGCAGCCCATCCTGGCCACTTTTTCTTTTTAAGTCTCGGACAATCCCTTTAAATACCAAATGTAAAACAAAAATGAAACCTCTGTCATTGATGATCCTGGGTCATCTTGGCTGTTTGTTATTGGCTGAAGGGGCAGTTCCTGTGTTCATACTGGAAAGGTAACAGTAGCGTTGGGTCAGAGATGAAAAACACAAACTTGGCTTATACTTGAATAAAAAAAAACAAAAAAAACTCACCTTTCCAGTGCCTCCCCAG
Source organism: Engystomops pustulosus (assembly GCA_019512145.1). Classification (NCBI taxonomy): domain Eukaryota; kingdom Metazoa; phylum Chordata; class Amphibia; order Anura; family Leptodactylidae; genus Engystomops; species Engystomops pustulosus. The sequence continues at coordinate 35,700,582 of CM033650.1, read as the reverse complement.
GTCTTCTGTGCGATTCGTTGGTCTGTGGCAGGTCCGTACGACATCAGCCGCCGCTGCAATAGTATTGTGTGTGCCGCCAACCGCTGACCGACGGATCGCACAGAAGATCTGCGGAGGCGCCAGAAAGGTGTGTTTAGATTTTTTTCTTAAATTGACTATCTAGCGGGGCGGATGGGCCGGCTGCATAATGGGGTGGGCGGGCTATATAATGGTGGGGCTGTGACCAATGCATTTCCCACCCTCGGCTTATATTGGAGTCAAAAGGTTTTCCCAGTTTTTTTGTGGTAAAATTAGGGACCTCGGCTTATACTGGGGCCGGCTTATACTCGGGTACATACGGTAGTCTGTCTCCCATCCTTTCAAATATTACTTCTATAGAGATGAGATCCCTGGCCAGTTTACTTTTGGAGGATGCCACCTAAAATGATACTCATGACTGCATCATCCCACCCTGGAAAATTTATATGCATATTTCTTATGGAGAAAGCGAAGAATCCATGGTTTCTTGGAAAGAGTTTGTTAATAAAAATAAACCTACTTGCCTTTATCAGGTGTATGTTTGTTGCAGCAGTGCTGCTGCTGCATAGCTCTAGGGCAGGGGTCAGGAACCTTTTTGGCTGAGAGAGCCATGAAGGCCATATATTTTAAAATGTTATTCCGTAAGAGCCGTACCATATGCACATGCCCCCCAGTAGATAGGTAGTCCCAGTGTCATGGGTGCCCCTGCAATCTACACATCGGATCGCAGCAGCGCCCCTTTCCAAGCTCACCCACCTTTCCATATTCCTGCTTCTGTCCCAGCTGGCCTACGCGCCGGCAATCGCACATTTAAAGGGACAGCACACCGCTGATTGGCGCTAACCACTTTCCGGGTTCCTATAAAGACTGGCGGCTCCCAGCATTCCCTGCCAGATCTTAGTGCTTCATGCCTATAAGGAAGCTTTTCACAGTGCTTCCTTCCCAAGTGTTGACCTCCAGTTGTGGCCCCGGACCTGTTCCTGATTCTGCTTCTTCAATGCCAGCCCTGACCTCTTGCTTTGTCCCCGACCTCGCATCATTGACGCCTGCCTTGACCGTCTGCTTGTTCCTGACCACGAGACTTCCTACTGATCCTGTACCTTGACCTTGGCTGCCACCGTGGACAAGTTGCTCCTGTGGAACGACCTGGTGGTACCACGCTGCAGCAAGACCAGGGGGTTCACTACTCCAAATCCTGACACCCACCACATGCCTCCCAGTAGATAGGTCATCCAAGCAAAAAAAAAAAGAATATTCACCTACCTGCACTCCCTGCAGCCAGCTCCTCATCGCTCCCACACTCTTCTCTTTGACCCAGGCTTAGACAATGGCGGCGATGTCGCCTGGGTCGTACAAAGGTCGTAGGCAGCGGTAACATCGCTGCCTGTGTCCAGTGATTAGTCTAAGACACACACAGCAGTCATCACTTTTTATTAAAGATCTGTGTGAGAGCCAGATGCAGCCAACAAAAAAGCCATATCTGGCTCCCGAGCCATAGGTTCCCTACCCCTGCTCTAGGGCAGTGGTGGCGAACCTATGGTACAGGTGCCACAGGTGGCACTTGGAGCCCTCTCTGTGGGCACCCAGGCCATCACCCAGCACAAAGGTCACCATTCAGGACTCCTCCTCCTGCAGTCACAGGTAGCCCAGAACGTGCCAGGGAGGAGTGGGCAGAGCTGGATTATCATTGAAGCCCCTTCTCAGGGCCTGCGATTCATCCTGTTAAGAGGACCTTAGAGGGAAGCTACAATAATAATCCGAATTTCTCCATCTTTCTACTGTAATGGTGTCTTCAGGATGCCAATATGTTCGAATCTGTGACACAGCAGGGAGCAATATGTTAATTTAAATTGGCATTTTGCACTTTGTAAAAAAAATATTTGGCTTTTGATTGTAGTTTGGGCACTCAGTCTCTAAAAGGTGCGCTATCACTGCTCTAGAGGATATACCAGTGAGGCAAATTTAGCTTTTGGGTTTTTTATTTTTTCAATAAAATCCTTTCTAGTAAAGAATAAAAACTTTTTATAAGATCTCGCTTTCAGTGACTAGACCATCCCAGAGTCTAAATATAGTAGCACAGATTTCCTCCTGAACTCTGGGCTCATTCCTATGCTCATAAATTGTAACAAGCTGTTATTGCTCTATGCTTACATCATAAACTACTAGTAACATTATATATTTTTTTCTGGAGTCTGGATAGAAACTGGTTAAAAGCAGACCAAAAGTTTGGACACACCTTCTCATTCAAAGAATTTTCTGTATTTTCATGACTATAAAAATTGTAGATTCACACTGAAGGCATCAAAACTATGAATTATCACATGTGGTATTATATATTCAACAAAAAAGTGTGAAACAACTGAAAAGGTGTCTTATATTCTAGGCTCCTTTTGCTTTGATTACTGCTTTGCACACTCTTGGCTTCTCTTGATGAGCTTTAAGACGTAGTCACCAGAAAAGGTTTTCACTTTTTTGTATGTATATATTTCTACATGTGATAATTCATAGTTTTGATGCCTTGAGTGTGAATCTACCATTTTTATAGTCATGAAAATACAGAAAACTCTTTGAATGAGAAGGTGTGTCCAAACTTTTGGTCTGTACTGTACACACACACACACACACATATATTTTATTTACCGTATATACTTGACTATAAGCCGACCCGAGTATAAGCTGAGACCCCTAATTTTACCATCAAAAACTGGGAAAACCTATTGACTCGAGTATAAGCTGAGGTAGGGAATGCATTGGTCACAGACCCCCCCAGTATGTAGCCAGCCTGCCCCCAGTAGTATACAGCCTGCCCCCAGTAGTATACAGCACCGCCCCCAGTAGTATACAGCACAGCCCCCCCCCCCCCTGCCCGTCTTCTTTCTTCTCTAACTTCGTGCCGGGCACCGCCATTGCTCTCCCGTGGACAGCGCGTAGTATGACGCGCCGCTGCTGACGTCATACTAGGCGCCGCCTGGAAGAAAAACATGGCGGCGCCCAGCACGAAGTTTGAGAAGCAAGAAGAGGCGCGCAGAAGCCAGAAGAGAACCTGCGCGGACATCGGGGGAGCAGCGCTGCACGTCGGGGCCACCGGAGGGTGAGTATATAAGTTTATTATTTTTTAAATATTTTTTATATTGACTCGATATATTGACTAGTGTATAAGCTGAGGGGACGTTTTTCAGCACATTTTTTGTGCTGAAAAACTCGGCTTATACACAAGTATATACGGTATATACATGTATGTACACTGTTTACAAGGTTCACAGATGTTTACAATTTTGTATATCAATTCCCTAAAAAAAATTTTTTGTTGTTCAGTTTCATACAATTTGTCAAATTAAACTGAAGTTCATGATGTAAAATTTTCTCTGATAATGCTGCCCTCTGTGACGACTCTTAGACGACGTGCTGTAATGAGACAGATTTACCAGAGAAAACAAAGACGCTGGATGATCACACTCGTAAAATTGTAACATCTGCCACATTGATCAGTGACCTACCAGCACATTGTCCCTTTATGGATCCTTGACCTGGAGCCTCGGGGCCTCTTTAAGTAAAAGAAGTAATTAAAAAAGAAAAGAAAAAGCTTGAAATGAACACTAAACACCCCGGCTGGCTGGACCTTTGGATGTGACAAGTCATTTATATAGCAGTGATAATGGATGTGTGATGTCATCAGATGTGATAGTCTTGCACTTATTGCTTATAAAATGACTTTGATGGGTCACTGCTTCATCCAGTGATCGATCACGAGTGATCCTTATTACATTGGCTTCCAGGACTTCACATAACTGGTTCTAGAATCTATGTTTTCCCTGAATTCATTTCAAGAAGAAAGCAACCTATCCCGTTCCATGTAACGTCACACGTTATTGGTTGCTTCTCATTTTATCCTTGGCACGTGCTGTAGATGTCATCCAGACACTGAGAGGTTCATACGTCTTGTGATGATGATCGTCATTCTCCAGTTTTGGAGTCTTTTTATGTGGCTTTGCCCATGAATTGCTCATGGCTATTAATTTTTTTCCACAGGGATTGCTTAGAGATGAAATTCAATTTGAACAAAATTGTTTGACAAATTGGCTTAAACAGACAATTATAGTGTCCACTTTACGAGGGGAATTACCATAGGGGTTTTTTTTTTTTTTGTAATTCCGGGTCACAGCTAGTTTCTCAGCTTAAATATTTTATGATTGAGGAATGTGGTATATGGAGCAATCAACATTATAACAAAGTTGTCTGCTTAAGGGGGGTTGCCCTATCTGCAGGATGAGACCTTACCAGTAATAAGAGAGGTCTTCTATGTTGAGTATGTACGCTACTTCTCCTTCATTACGGGACTGCTAGAGATTGCTGTGTGCCGTATCCTGCTTATCTATATGGTATAGTTTTTTAAACTTTGTACAACCCATAATATTAATATTATTTAATAGCTACTATCCCAGCTACTGATATTTAAAAAATTTAAAAAAAGAACAAGAAATGTTGTTCCATTTTGCAGGTGACAGTGCTGAAATAATATATAATCAAAAGCGCTGAAATAATAATCAAAGTGTGTCACAAGCCCCGTGTTAAAGGTGCACAAATAAATGTGTGTGCACTCTGCCGGAGCAGTACAGAGGGAGCAAGTTTGCACAGTTTTTAGAAAATGTGCGCCATTGTATCATACATTTTGTTTTGTTCTGCTTTGTCTTCTGGTAGCACATGGACATGGACCTGTTTGGGCAGCATGTAAGCTGTAAGGCAACTTAGATGAAAAGATTGTATCTAGAGCCAATAGATTATTGAAAAGTCTTCAAAGTCAACCAAAAAAATGTTGCTGTATTGCATTATTCAGTTGTGGTGGTTTTCTTTTCTGTATTTTTTTTGTTATTAACGTTTGTGCCCTTGGCGGTGTCACATCACATTTCTCACATATGACACGGATGGCTGTGGGGCTTGTCACAGCTCGGCAGCTTCATCACTGTTATGCTGTTATTGTAGATTAAGGGAAAAAAGTCCCATGCGTCAGAGAAAATCGAAAGGATATGGCGGTACAATGTTATTTTTTTTTCAATTTCTAAAAGTGCAAAAGTCTTTTTTGATTTGATAATCACCGGTATATTACCCTGGTAATATACCCTGGACTGCCCAGCACCATGTATCATCGTGGGACGCCAAGTATTATCTGACACTGTGCATTTCTATATGTAACTGGTGGGTATGACGGAATACTCTGCAAAGTTCTATACAATAACAACAAGTTCTACTATCTTCTGATCCGACACACACGTGAGGGTCTGGGAAATGACTGCCTTTTAGATTTGCATCACACAAATCCTAAATGGGGGCACCCTTAGAAAACGATGGGCACATGAAACGCTTTGTGTTGCTGATTTGCAGGGGTCCCTTGCAGGTTGTATCATGCTGTTCTTCTGCTCTAGAATCCTAGACACAATGGGGCAGATTTATCAAACTGTCTGAAAGTCAGAATATTTCTAGTTGCCCATGGCAACCAATCACAGCTCCCCTTTAAAATATTCATGAGCACTGGTAAAATGAAAGCTGAGCTGTGATTGGTTGCCATGGGCAACTGGAAATATTCTGACTTTCAGACAGCTTGATAAATCTGCCCCAATAACTTGAAGTCTAATCTGTTAAAGGGGTTCATCAATTGACCTCATGTTCTTTGTTTGTTAGTGTGCGAATATTAGGAAATTTATCAATATACATATATATTGAAAGTTCTGCTCTGCTTTCTTTACCTCATGTTTTTTGTAATGTGTGTAGGTGGCAGGATATTAGGTAATTTACCAATATACATCTATTAATAGTTCTGCTCTGCTTTCTTGATATGTGAATTGAAACTTCCTGTCCTTTACCTCATTACTGTCCATAAAATGGTGTCATGTGATCTCTAACTGTACATAAGCAATCTCCCTGCCAGGATCCTCATCTGCAGGTCCTGGCAGGGAGATTGTTCATGGACAGTTAGAGATCACATGACCCGCCGTCTGCAGCCATTTTGTGGACAGTAATCTCTGGCTGATAAGGTAAAAGACAAGAGGCTTCACTTGATATATCAAGAAAGCAGAACAGAACGATTAATATATATTGGAAAATTACCTAATATTCGGCCCCCCCACACTAACGCACACTACAAAATTGATGAGGTAAAGTGGACAACCCCTTTAAGTCTCAGACTTATCTATAGTAATTAAAAATCCTTATGTTCAGAATGCAGAGATGATCTAGATAAAAGATAAAGTTGTAGAGCAGGGCTTGTGTATCAGCTACAGGTTATGTTTGCATTGTGCAGACTAGACATGAGGCCAGTATGTATAAGCTCTGCGCACATCACCTTTAACATTTGCTGTGAAACTACTCAGACAGTAACTTTCACTTGTGACGGATGGTAATGCCCAGTCTTGCCGGGCTGGTTTGGCCAGTGAGGTGTGTTCTGGGGCTTTACAGCCTCTCGCTTACTTGTAACAGAAGAATCATGATGCACATAGAGCTGACCTGTGAGTATATGCATGTAGAAGAGTAGCACAGGGTTTTGGGGGCAAAAACCAGGCTGTAATAATACTGAGTAATGGACCTATCCAGGAAGTAGAGGAAACTTCATTACTTGTGAGCTTTACTGACTCAAATGGTCCCTAAGCTTTCTGCTGACTTTTCATACAATACAAGCAACACAAGAATTTTTGAAACTTCCTTTACCTACCTGCTAGTTAATATTCTGTACAGTCTTTACACTGCTTTCACATAACTTAAAATTCTATTTTGAGGAAGAGGGGGGAAAAGTGAGCTGAAGCGGAGCGAGAGGAGAGAAAAAGACAAAGGCTTCTGTAGGTAACAAGAAGCTTCTGTCTCACCCGATGTGCTTCATTCACATAACTTCAGATCAGTCATTCTATGTAATGTGTGATATGATCCTGCAGAAGGGAGAACTGCTCTGGTGTAGTACAAAGGTTATATAATGGACGTAAAAAGTTTTTAGTTTTATGTATCAATAATGCTTTGGAGTTTAGGAACACCTTGACTTCTTTTCTTTGTACATTGATGCAGGTGGAAGTAATGTAAAGTATAGACTAATGATTACAAAGGTATTGAAATCATATTTTCCAAAATGTCACCAAATTTCCATTCATAGTATCGGATATACTCAAGTATAAGCTGAGTTTTTCAGCACAAAAAAATGTACTGAAAAACCCAAACTCGGCTTGTCCTGGAATCAGTGGGTTTTCTTGTTTTGTTTTTTTTTGTAGAATTAGGCTTGCATATGGGTCAGTTTATAATCTAGTATGTATGGTATTAAAATAATGTAAAGAAAGTTGATGCAGCAGCTGCCTCAGTGGTGCTCAAGTGTCTGCTTTGGAGCGTTATACGTGAACCAGTATAATATTTTTGGACGAAGACTATGCACATCTGTCTATGTTTGCTAACCAAGCATGGAACGTTAAAGGGGTAAATGGGAGAGAAAATTATGTGAACATAACTTTTTTTTCTGGCTTTTTATCAGTGTAGCATGCTGTGCCTTTGTCTCTGGACAGGAGCAGATGCCAGTGCAGGAGGCTACACAAGGCAAAGGGTAAAGAGATGCTGAATTTTGATGAAGAGTTGGGTTGATTTGTGTTCTATTAGACAATCTGGTTGTGCTGAGCTCAACAAGATAACTACCAGATTGGTTCTGAAGCTAATGGAGGTAAAGATATTTAATGGGTTGCCATAACTTGGTGTCAGCTGACTGAGAGTAAAGGTTAAAAATATATTAAGTGATGCAGTCCAATACATCCCAAATCCTTATATAATAACTATGTTCCTGTTGCCTCCTGTGCCCTGGTCCCATCATTGTATTCTCATATTTCTTGCATTTCTGCAAGGAAAAAAGAGGTCCTTGGACCAATGTTTAAAACTTAACTTTTAATATTCTTAGTTATTAGGAACAAATTAATATTGTTATATTTAATGTTTGTTCAAAGAAATGGGTGCTAGCCTATTTTAGAAGTGAATTAAAATCGTGTCATGGTGAGAGTAGGTACTTAGTTTTATTGAGGTTGGGAGATGGGAGTATCAGGTACTGGCCGGAGTAGAGATAAATAGGTATATACGCCCTGGTGTGTTTTTGCAGGGAGTATAGTCGAAGTATCCTCTCAAGGAAGTAGTGAATACTTTTAGATGAAAGGTTGCTTAAACACCCTTTTGAACTGAAGGTGCAGACTGCCCTGTTTTTGTACGGCTAATGTGGATGCTGCTATTTCTAAGCTACTCCGCTAACCCAGAAGTTCCCATAAAATCTCTCCTTATTTTGTCCCTAATTGCAGTGTGTCGCTGCAGATCGACACTCTGCTGTGATAGGATTCGTCCCACTTATTTTCACCATTTGTTAAAAGTATAGGCGTTCATGCAGCCCCCCCGACATGTTTCGCCATATCTATGGCGTCCTCAGGGGGTATCGGGACTGGTCCCATCATGACACACAGGAAATGCTCAACCAATCACTGCCACAGCAATGGCCTTCCTCATCCAGTGATTGGGTGAGATGAGCATTTCCTGTGTGTAAAAACAGTGTGGAGGGCAGGATATTTGGTAATTTACCAATATACGTCTATTAATAGTTCTGCTTTAAAAGTAAAATAAAGCCTCTTGCCTGTTACCATCAGCTAGACATTCCTGTCCATAAAATTGCCGCAGATGAAGGGTCATGAGCAGGGGTGAACCAAGCCTTTCTGCAGCCTGAGGCGAGCCATAAAGCGACGCCCCCCCTACCATTTATGTAATATATCAGATACAGCGTAAAAATTAGGTACAGCATGCCACCATGTAGTATAAAATGCATGCAACGTGCCGCCATGTAGTATAAAATGCATGCAGCGTGCCGGCCAGTATTATAAAATGCGCAGTCGTGGCCGTCCTGTGTTATAAATGCTGCAGCGTGCCGCCATGTAGTATAAAATGCATGCAGCGTGCCGCCATGTAGTATAAAATGCATGCAGCGTGCCGCCATGTAGTATAAAATGCATGCAGCGTGCCGCCATGTAGTATAAAACTAAAATTTACATGGCGCAGAAGCCCTGATAAATATCACCAATACTGCATAAAAATATATTTTTACACACATACAGTATATACAACATCTACACACATACTGAGTATACATACAGCAAATACACATATATAAACAGTATATAAAGCAAATATACACACAGACATCTATACATTCATACATACACACACGTAAGAAGTCTTACTTTTTTCTTCTTCTCTTGTTCTGGCCGGTTCGGCCTTGTCCTCCAGAGCTGGGGGACAATCTGAGCCGGGGGGAATTGGAGTCAAGGGGGTGGGGAGTCCGCAGCAGGGAGCAGAGAGAGGGGATCAAGGAGCAGGGGAGCAGACAGCAGAGATCGAGGAGCTGGGAGCAGAGACCGGGGAGCGGACAGTGGAGCGTGGGGAGCGGACAGTGGAGAGCGGGGAGCGGACAGTGGAGAGCGTGGAGCTGGGAGCGGACAGTGGAGAGCTTGGAGCGGATGACGGGGAGCTGGGTGAGGACAGCGGGGAGCGGACAGCAGAGAGCGGGGAGTAGTATCCCGGAGCGGACTTTAGGCTGGTGCATGTGCCGGCAGTCGGTCATGTGACGTGCCAGCCGGCGGTCAGGTACCTGTGTATATTGGTAAATTACCTAATAACTAAAGTGGTCAACCCCTTTAATAGATGTTGGCCTTTCCCATATTTAATAGATATTTGGTTCAAAAGATTTATTTAAGATTTTATTAATATACTGAACCGCGGTATTTACATAAAATGATCAACTATTTACATTCCATATATGTAACTAAACCTATACATTTATTCGGTGTTAGCAGATGTAATGTGCCTGCATTCTGCATGTGGTTTTGCATGATCAGTGTTGATCTGAGCTGTTTACCAGAATAAAGGGACCCACCTGTGGTGGTCACATGATGTTTTAGATAGAGTTCACATGTTGCAGTTCAGGGTGCGGTTACATGCGGCGCTTGCAATGCGTTTAGAAACGCAATGCAAGCGCCAGGGGCGGGGCTTAGCCCAAAACACATGCAATCAGCAACAAGCACTTCGTGTTTACATGAACCTGCCCATCCAGGTGATCAGGTAGGTACTATGGTTCAATCCAGGCTAAAAGATTAGATAAGAAATTATTTCATTTTATGGTAAATTGGGTAACAAAAAAATTGCTAGATATGATATGTGCATGGTAACCATTAAAACTTTCCTATCCACCAAAAAGCCAAACTATAATATTGCCTTTTGATGACATAACTGCAAAGTTCACCTTTTCTTAGAATTATTCTCATTATTTTCCCAGTAAAATTTGAGTTCTATCCAGGACAATAAAGATTTAGGAGTGAACTGAAAGTATATACCATGTGACCCAGCTGGGGCCTTGTGTCATAGCCTAGACTACACATGTCAAACATAAGGTCAACAACCTCATTTTATTTAGCCCACAAGGTCCTCAACATGTAAAAACCTATTACAGTCCCACAACAGCCATGGCCGAATCTTCATTGGCACTTCCACAATGACCCTAGCAAATGGCTTGTGTGCCATCCTTATTGGTCAGCTGCACCCCCAACTCTATTTTCTATTTCCTATGGCAGCTAAGGGTGATGGGGAGGTGGGTTTTAATGCAGAATTTAGGAATAATTGGAAGGAGAACATTTGTACAGTCTTACAAGTGCAATTGGCCCTTTAATATGTAACCATTCGGCTTTTGTGGTCCTCAGTGTATTTGCGTTTGACACTCCAGGCCTAGACAACTTCAGTGCTCCTGTGGGAGAATAACCCCTTGATATGTCTATTGTGTAGCATTTAAGTAAAAGACCCATTGTATTGGACATTATTTGTCCACAAAGTGCAGATCGATAGTAATGTGCCAGATACAAATACTTTAAGCAGACCTTCTAACATGACTACATGTATGGTAGACCTAAAGAGTCGGACATTGACATATAAAGAACTGCCTTCCATTAGGTAGCCACAACCTTATGTAATGTAGAAACAATCTGTGTCCCTATAAATACTATACTCAAAACAATGTTTGTCCTTAGAACACACAGAAAAAATGGCCACAAGAGTTTTGGAGGCAAAGGAGCAGGAACATGGTCTGATTGTGCTTAACATGTGTAAACTCAGACATTGCATAGGAATTCATTTATGTAATGGTCCTGCTATTTTATTATGCACTTAACAATGGACTTAGATCTATTGAAATGATGCATTATGCGACTTTCTGGCAACTGGGTTTCTAAAATCAACATTATTCCTAATGAGGCAATTGGAAGGGCTCCGTATTCTGTCATTGCTGGGCTCTGCCCAACGAGGCTTGTATTCTTTCTATGGTCTAAAAAAACTCTGACTTTCTGCTGAATGTCACAGTAACATGACTTGAGTCTCAATAGAGAACTTGTGACGAACTGGAACGACATAGAGTAACCTTCAGAGTTAATGAATGGAAGCGGCGTTGGTAATACAAGAGAGCTCTGTGTCTTTTTCTTAAATGCATATCCTGTCGACTATGTTCTTCTCAAGGAGCCTTGAAAACAAAAAAATCTCTTTTTTTTTTATTTTGTGTTCTAATGTTCCTCAAAATAAATGCCAAAGTAGATTTTGAGTATCCGTGCTACATACTGTGTTATGCATAGGAATAATTTGTTTTTTGCTATAATTGCCCTGTCATACTTTCTACTAAAGCTACCACTTTCATAAAATCTGTAAAGCACTACAGAATTTGATGGCGCTAAATAAATAAAGATTATTATATAAAATCTTGTTTGTTCTGTAGAAATAACTCTGACCCATCGGAGCTTTGGAGCATGGTGCCGTGTGGTGGTCACAGCTGGTCCAGTAAGTCTATTCTTGTAGGAAGTAAAGCGGGACCTCCATGGATCAGATTTGTTTTTATAATATAGCCTATTGCTAAATTGGACTAATTTCTGGGGGATTTGGAAGTCAACCTTCCTTTGAACTTTTGGTCATGTTCATCAAACCATAAAAGTTTGCAATTTTTTTACATTTTTTTTTTTTTTTCAATTCAAACTTTACCCCAGCCTGGTTGAGATTTCTAAACCGGAGGACAATGTCTCCAGATAAGACAAAACAAAGACAAAAACACAGCCCTAACCTAGTGTCGTATGTTCAAATGGTAGGTGATAGCATAAAGTAGGAAACACTCACCTTATTGCGTGGGTTAAAATGGACCTGTCACCCTAAAAAATACATAAGTAAGCAGATCCTAGTGCTGACCCATTATTAGCAGTGTTAAACTGCTAGATTTATCAGAGCTAGCGAACACTGCACTGCCATACCTTCAGATCGCTGGACCGAGCTTACAGTGGTCCGGCATATTCATGAGGGGCGGTCCAAGGTGCTCTCCTCTCCTCTCCTCTGCTTCTTCCCTCCATGGCCATAGGCTGGCAGTGACTGCCAGGCTTCATACGGCAGTCACCGCCTACTAGTAATGCCACCTCATGAATACACTGGACCACTGTAAGCGCGGTCTTATAATAATGGGGTAGTGCTAGGAGCTGGTTACTTTTGTAATCCGCTTCGAGAGTTTTTTTTTTTTTTTAGGGTGATGATTCCTCTTTAAGATAGGCAGCCGGCGTCCTCCAGTCCACATGTTCACGTTCCAGATAGGCGGGATTGCAGGAAGACCCAATTGACAAGTAGGGGAAAGTGACAGCGCTCAAAAAAATCCTTGGAAGTTGGACATGTTGTTCACAAGAGAAGGATTTATTAAAATACAAACAAGTGGCAACACATTTTGGCTCAGTAACTGAGCCTTCATCCGGACAACCTATCCAACGTCCAAGGATTTATTTGAGCGCTGGCACCTTCCTCTATTTCTCCACTGGGTGTTCAGCATAAAACTTTACCCTAGGGAAGCAACCTTGTGGTCATTTCTTGCTGGGAACCCATTAAGACCTGTACTTTATGTCTTGTGGTTTATCAGTAAATATCAGTAGTTATATATATTATTTTTTTTTACCCTTTTATCCTTGCATCAGTACCATCGGTTGAGAATAAAAAAACTGATATTTGTGAATGCACCCTTATGAGTCCCTTAGATATTATGGCAGGTGCCAGAGATCCAGTAATCCATGTTATTAACTTAATGTTATGATTGATCGGTTTCATGTGACTTTATCTGATGAGTCATCATGTAGGAGGATTGTCATATGTTCCGGTCAATTTTTCTGCAAAGTGCACAAAATTTGTGTATTTTATTGGGCAAGTCTGAGTTTCAAGTAATCTTTTTACCCGTGTAGCTTTGACACTGGTCTGAGAAACTTGTCTGTATGTCCTAGTATAACTTGTGGCAAAAAAAACTGAAACATTCTAATTCTTCTATTTTGTAAAACTTTTGTAGTGTGTGAAGGCTCTCAAATACTTTTCCATGTATTGTACAACCTCCAAGTAATCTGTATACTGACATATACACGGTTCTGTCAGGTGTTACATCTGTATACAAATAGTATGTTGACCATCCTCCCATCCAACCCTTATGATCTCCGTATTGTAGGTTTTCATCCCGTACTGTGTTATAACACTTTTATTCTTTTCATACTTTGTTCATGTGTTATGTAGACTTGCTCCTTGGCTGAACTCAGTCTTTATCTTTTTCTATTAACAGGAGGCTGTGAGGACTGCTGAAGATGTCCGATAGTGTGGATATTGAAGAAAAACCTCCAGCCCCCCCTCTTAGAATGAACAGTAATAATCGCGATTCTTCAGCGTTAAATCACTGCTCAAAACCACTACCCATGGCACCCGAAGAGAAGAACAAGAAGGCCAGGCTGCGCTCTATTTTCCCAGGAGGAGGGGATAAAAGTAAAGTATCATTCAGTAGGAATCGTTACTGTACTGACATGTTTTGCTTGCATACTTCTTAGATTTTTATTGGATTAGGATTTTGTCCATTATTGAAGAGACTCATGCGCTTTGTATTATGAACTATGACAGAATGGTCCCCGGGGGAAACTACGATATTCAGTGACTCATGTTTTACCACTGCTGCAAATTAGTGTTACATTTATAAAGAGAAGTTTAAAAAATAGCTTTGGTCATAAAGTGCTTGCTAATAAAAGACAGCAATAGTAGAAATGAACTGGATAGTGATATTAAACTATTACTCAAGTGCAGTAGGTTATATCACATGATAATTCTGCTACCAAGGCTTCTCTTCATTGGATTTGATGATGAGGGGTCGATGGTAAGGCATGGTATCTTCTCATTGGCATTGTGTAAAGTTGTTTCCCTTCTCCATTTAGCATCCATTACTTTGGAGCTCCAGCCAAACACAAGACAAATCATATAACCACAATACATTGCCTTGGTAGGTTATAATGCCTCACACATTGATAGAGCATCATTTAGGGCCCCAGTATAGTAGTACGGGCCGGATTAAGGTAGGTAGAGACCCCTGGGTGCAAAATCTGGTGGGGGGGGGCAATGAATGTAGCTCAGACAGTGGTACATATTGCTGTTCTAAATTAGCATTAATATTCTACTAACATGTTAGCCTAGCTGCTGGCCTAACTGGCACAGTGGCAGTGAAAGTAAAAGTCCTAGTCGCCACTCAGGCCGAGTGATCATTGAGGATGTAAATCTAACACTGATTGCTAGGACTTGTCTGGCAACAAGTTCAGCCAACCAGTGTTATGTACTAAGGGGAGATGATCACATGTCACTCAGCTCCTGAAGAGTAGTGCTGGATGGGCGCGCTCTTACCAAGGCGCATGTCCGGTGTAGTGGCACCACTTCTGCAAATCTCTGACACAGCTGTGAGCTGACTGTTGAACATTGCTAGTGGGGGCCCCTGGGCACGTGCCCCTTTAGCCCTCCCTATAATCCGACCCAAAGTCATCCAATCAGTGTCATCCATCAGGACAGCTAAGTCCTTTCCCATTTTTGGTTTCCGCAGCCCTGTGCAGGTGAGTCACTATAGTCTTGTCATATGATGACCCTCAACATAGTATTTTAAGCTACCTGTTGCTTAGTTCTGCAAACTACAAGACAAGGGGACCAAGTAATGGATAATTTGCTTCTTGCTCTAACACATTGGAACTTGCCATTCACCAGTGGAAAGGTGTCTCCATGCACAGAGATAACAATGACCAGCCCCTTAGGATCTAGTACTCATTTGCGAAGCACTTTATTGGCAGCATATGATACAAATCAACATCACAGCTTCTTGTAGAGAAGTTCCTGTAGTAATTTTATCGGAGTGCTGAAGATATTGTTTTACTAAGGACTATAAATCGCACAAGTTAATCTACCACATATCAACACTGAAAGTGTAATAACACAAGTGCTTTCTCCCTTTGTAAGTAATATCTATTTACTGTGTATTACACAGTGTGCTTCAGCAGCCAACAGTCTAGAGAAAATCCTATGTATAAAAATACTATAAATTATCCATGGAAGGAAAAATCCCAAAACTGTTTGACTTGAGAGGCAGAGACTGCACCTTTAATTACCGTGATGTGGAACAGACTCCCGGAGAGGAAATGCCTTCAACATTGATCGCTCCAGACTAAGCAATGAAACACGGTCTTCTGAGTATTACTTGTTATCTTGTAAATCATACCCACATGTTTTAACAATTTGGGGTATCTGCCATTAAGTATAATGTTACTAGGCTGCTTTTCATTAGAAAAGCTTAGATTTCAGTCTTCTTGCACGTGCCAAGGGACTGTGCCGAACACAACGGAAATATACTTGGAATTGTCTTTCCAACCACATTGGGGGTTATTTACGGATCACTGGGGAACAGAGTGGTGAAGTTGTATATTCCCAGGATTATGGATACTGTACATGGAGTGGAGTACAGTTCCAAAAACAGAAAATGATTGAAGGGTTTGTTGGAGATTAGAATCCTTGTTTTGCCATTTACTATACCACGTTAGTTTATGTGCTGCAAAACCAGACACCTCTTTTTCCTAAAGTGCTAATATTTGTTATTCTCGCACATTATCGATGTATTATGGTTGCAGTGTATAAACCCAACATTATCACAATTCAGTTGACCATCCCCAGTATTTACTTAAAGGCATTGATGGCACACGCTCTTCTGTGGGACAATAAGAGAATATACTGGTGAAGGTGTATAAAGGTGAAGGAAATTCTTTTAGATTGTTTTTATTTTTGTTGAATTACAATGTATAAAATCAACATATTGTTCATATACTCGGGTATAAGCCTAGGGTGGGAAATGCATTGGTCACAGCCTCCCCTCACTAACGTAATGCCCGGCAGCCTCCCCTCACTAACGTAATGCCCGGTAGCCGACCCCATCTTCCATATGGCTCTCACCGTAGTTCTTCTTCCCTCTCGGCTTCCTGTAGCATAGGTAGACTGCTCCATGTGCTCTACCTGCGCACACACTATGATGTCATCCAGTAGAAAAACCAACATAGTGTAGCAGAATTATCAAGCTGCCTGAAAGTCAGAATATTTCTAGTTGCCCATGGCAACCAATCACAGCTCAGCTTTCATGTTACCAGGGATCATGAATATTTTAAAGGTGAGCTGTGATTGGTTGCCATGGGCAACTAGAAATATTCTGACTTTCAGACAGCTTGATAAATCTGCCCCAGTGTGTTCATGATTGCATGAACCTGTCTCTACCAATACTGTTGCACAGGAGCACTGACAGGGAAGAGCAGCTGCGGGGATCGGTGAAGGTAAGTACTATGTAAGCTGTATGGGGCTTTTTCGGGACAAAAATCTGCTCTGAAAACCTTGGCTAATAGTTGAGTATATACAGTGTCTGTCTGTGTTGTTTTTTTTTTCTTGTAATATGTGATATCAAAGTTGTCTGGTGGCATCCTGTCCCAATCCATAGAAATGGCTACTAGCCATGGCTATGATTATCCAGGGGTACAAGTCCTTTAGTCACATTTCCGCTCCTATTTGGAGCCTTTCTCATGGAATGGATAGTATAAGTTCCAAACCAAAGAGTTTAATGTACCCAAACTATTAATGTTATCTGCATAGGATAGTTTATTTACAGGTGATCAGTAAATAGTGCAGGACCCCTGCGGATTAGCTGGGTACAGTGGTACCACTACAATATGGTCAGAGTGGGAAGTGGGCCGCTCCATCCATAGCAGCTGTGGTGGATCACTGCAGGCATCACTTTCAGTGAACTGAATGGAAGCACCACCTGCAGTCAGTGGGGATGTTCACTACACTACAAAACAAAGAGTCTGTTTCAATCATGGTGTACGAGTGCCAGGTTTTGTACCATCACTAACCCCCTATTAATCTATCCTAAACCCAAGAGCCCTTCAAACATGGGTGAATTTGCTCTGAGAAATGGGGTTCCTGTGTTTGAGGGTTTAATAGTCCAAACCTGGTACCACTCACAGTAACTTGCGGTGTTGTTCTATTGGTTATTGTCTTTATTAAACTTTAGTTCAGAAAATGCTTAGTATGGAATTTTTTATTTTTATTGCCATTGTGTATTTTTTTCCCTAAGCTTATAAGTCTTTTTGGTCATCTTGTTCCCCCAGCCAACAAAAAGAAAGAGAAGGAACGCCCAGAGATCTCCCTCCCTTCAGACTTTGAGCACACTATCCACGTTGGCTTTGATGCTGTGACGGGAGAATTCACTGTAAGTATCGCTGATATATACCCTGACATCTAGACAGAACCATAGAGACCTTCAGCTGGGGTTCAAGGGGAAACATATACAATGCATTGTAGCATTTTCCATGAATAATATAATGTCGCCGTTGACAGAGGTGTGACAGGTTTACTGCAAGCAGTAACTAGCAAGGATTTAGCATGGATCTCGTTGCTCTTCCTTTTCTAGTTCCCATATAATAATAATGCCCTCCACTTTATGAGCCATAGTGTGTAACCTATGGAGCAAAAAACTTCAGTTTTCTAAAAAAAAAAATAATAAAATAAGATAAATGATTAGTAATATGTAACTTTACATTACATATGTCATCCTGTATTATTTTTCATGCCATTTTAGAAAGTAGATTGGATCCCCTTGGATAAAGCCACCTGTAATAGTAATAAGTTATTCCCCATCTACTCAATGTATTGTAAAGTCCAAAAACTGGGGCCACTCACTACACATCACATGTCCTATGTTCTATTTCTATTGGGTTGTCAAAGGGAAGTAAAATACATCTGAACACAACTGCTTAATTCCAGTGGGGGGACTCTGGACCCTCAGTTATTGTGGTTAGTGGGGGTCTTTCTAGACAGTGCATAGTGAAATGTGTATATAAGATCTATTTAGATAAGACTTGCTTTAAATTGTTCTGCATTACTTTTGGCTATAATAGGAAAACAAACATGAACACAAATCTGTTAGGTGCAAAACATATTTTTTAACATTTTAATATCTAAGTGGAATTGTCATTGAGGGAATCAGAATTTTGCCTTTCTCTTGAATAATACAGACTTTATGCTGGATCCCCCTTCCTCTCCTGCACACTCATTAAAACACTTACCTGTTCCCAATGGTGATCATTAGAATTGCAGTGGCAAGGAATCGGTCAAAAGTTAGTTTTACGTTTTATTTTTAGACATTTTTCTTGTCAGGAAGAAGATTTGGGCATTATTCTCATTTCAGTACATTATGGGTGTATACATGTAAATTGACTGTAATGTGTGTATTCAGATTATCTTGTTCTTTCACAAACCATAGGACCATATAAAAAGGGACGTGCTGTATTTTGGTCCATTTTGTGGCAACCACACAGATGCCATGTAGATTCTTAAGGACACACCATACCTAATAATCACCCTTTTTTCTGTATTTTTTCCCTTTGTCACACAACCATGTGCTTGTCCATGGAGAACAAAGCAGATATTCGTGATATACTGAAGTCAGCATATGTCCTTTTAAATGAATATTTTGATGAAGAAGGGGCTTCTTTAATAAAAGCAAACTTGTCACCAGGAATGTCATTTTTAGCTGGTGTCAGGTTCCAATAGCCTTTGCTGTGCTTAAAAATAGGTTTGTCAGCATTCTGAATTATTTGAGTAGTTTTATATTTAATTCACATTACCGGGATCCTTGCCAGCAGCGTGTGCTGAGTCCCAGGGGAGGGGCTGCTGCAGCCTGTGTGTGCCTGTGCCCCCTCATACATTCTTCCTCTCCCCTCCCCTGTCTGCTCAATGCACATGACAGGAAGTGGGGAGGGAGCTGCATGAGTGTGAAGGAGAGAAGACTGACACAGGCACACACCGGCTGCAGTTGCCAACCCCTCACTCCCCTTTCCCGGGACTCACTGCATGCTGTATGCACAAAGCCTGGTAATGTGAATTAAACTTATATACACTACTGAAATTTTTCAGAAAGTGGACAAAGCCATTTTTAAAATTTGCATAGCATAGGCTATTGTACTTTGTCACCTGTTAAAAATGACATTCCTGGTGATAGGTTCGCTTTAAATGTATAAATCCACCCCCTTAAATGCTTCCAGACTGGTTATCAGGCCCAAACTGGAATCTCCACAGTCCGTATGCAATGAACCTACTGAGTGAGGACTGTTACTCTGAACTATTATACCCCTGGGACCACTGATCAGCAAGTTATACTGTGCAGTGACTGGACAATCCCTTTAATTTAAGCGTTTTCTGTCTCATGACAGTAGTCATTAACTCTCCAGACGCATGACAAATTTATACACACCATTTATATGACAAGCCACACGGCATGTAAATAAGCATCCAATAAAGTATACTGCACTCAAAGAACAAGGTGATATACCTTGCATCCGGATTGTGAATCACACCCATGAACCCGGCGTCACAAAACCACGCTCCTAATAAACGAGTGCGGGTCATTTTTTACTTGTCTTTGTAGCCTCTATGTGTGATGCAAATCCAGCTTTTCTCTATCCGTGTTTCTGTAGGCGCTGATAGAGAACTGATGACAAGTAACATGCAAACAACATCCATTTACAAAAAAAAGAAAAACGTAAGCAAAGTGCAGCCCATTGAAGCATTAATAGTATTGCTGCCAGCTAGAATACAAAGGACTCCTTTGGTTACATTTTTATGTACCTTTTATAGATGATATTATTTGATGGAAGGAGCAGTGAAAAGAAAGTGCTTGTATCAGCAGGTCTGATAACTCTAAAAATGCACTCCCAAACTTTCCCCAGACTTGTGGTTGATGGTTAAGCACAGACTATAGTTTATATCCAGTCGCATGACTTTCAACACATGACTTGGAAAAATGGATTTTTACAGAAGAGAGAAATGCCTGGAGCTCATCAATCAGCCGTACACCTCTGTACTGGGGAGGACCAGACCTCAGCAACTACAGATACATTCTCCTTCTACACTAAGTCTTTCTATAGTCATTTCCCATAGCCTGAATTTACATTTACATTTATAGTTTTGTTTTTTTTCACACAGTACATTGTCCCTCAAATTGAAGGACAGTTTTTCAGGTGAAAATGTGTTGATCCAGAGAAAGGCAAATCATTGACCTATTTCAAAATGGTTACAAGGAAGTCAGACGGCAGTCAGATGAATGTTGGGGGTCTTGCATTTGATCCTTCTTTTAATCGAATGTTACTGCCAGGGTAACTTTAGCAGATATAAATATTTCTTGCTTTGACTATTCTAGGGATTTGTAATGTGACAGTGTAGTAACTGGACAGAGTGGTAAGTCGGATACATAGGGACTCCTTTCTGGCTAATATAGTCCTAATGGCTTACTATGGCAAATTTTACACATCCTATGTATCTCCTGAGCGCCTTTCAACACTTCTCAACTACTTTTCTCTCCAAGTTAGTCATATGAGGGCCAGAGCCTTCACTTCAGAGCAGAGGAGAGGGTTATGGGAAGCTTCACCGAAGAGAGCCTGGAAGGCAGCAGGAAGAGTGTATTCACGTAGATGGCAAGTTTCTGAGCTGGTTTCACACATGTGAATAGTAATCTATACATTATAAACTGTTCTCTTTACGGGTATAAGAAGAGAACAAACCTTATTTTAAACAAACTTTAAAAACAAACCTATTTTATAGGAAAAAGTTAGCTCTTTCCAATAGGATGAACAGGGGAACATGATGATCTTTTTGGTATATAGGTTTATATAATACGCAGGATTCCACACACATCCCATAATGGAAGAACAATAGTCAATATCTATGTATGGGCAAGGGAAGCAGGACTCTCACTATTGCCTAGGAGTCCTGTCTATGGGTAAGATAAGCAGGACTCTCACTATTGCCTAGGAGTCCTGTGTTTTGGTAAGGTAAGCAGGACTCTCACTATTGCCTCAGGGGCCTGTTTAGGGGTAAGGTAAGCAGGACTCTCACTATTGCCTCAGGGGCCTGTTTAGGGGTAAGGTAAGCAGGACTCTCACTATTGCCTAGGAGTCCTGTGTATTGGTAAGGTAAGCAGGACTCTCACTATTGCCTAGGAGTCCTGTCTATGGGTAAGGTAAGCAGGACTCACTATTGCCTCGGGGGGGCCTGTCTTTGGGTAAGATAAGCAGGACTCTCACCTTTGCCTAGGAGTCCTTTGTATGGGTAAGCTAAGCAGGACTCTCACCCATAGACAGGACTCCTAGGCAATAGTAAGATGAGCAGGACTCTCACTTTTGCCTCAGAGTCCTGCGTATGGGCAAGGTAAGCAAAACTCATACTATTGCATAGCTATTCTGTATAAGGGTAAGATAAGCAGGACTCTCACTATTGCCTCGGAGTCCTGCCAATGTTTTCCATGGTGTCTTCCCAAAACTCTTACTTCAGGTTATATACATCTATATATCAGAGCTCAGTTTTCACTCATCCCCAGATAATCAGATCTCAGGGAGGGCAACAAAAATCACCGTGCAGGTTAGTGTCAGTAAAGAATGTATTTTTTGCTAAATATTTACTTGATAGTAACTGGCCCTTTTTAGGGTTAGATAGTTCACACGAGGCATCCACTTGTTTCCGGGCGTACTGATGTATTACATTACATAACATAAACAATGGTGTGTAGAAGGATAACTTATAGATGTGTCGGTAAGTAGAAGTAAACATGTAAACCTTGAACATACAAAGAATACCTTTGTCTTCACCATAGTCTTATGTACAATGCTATGTGATTTATGTACTAAATGTATGTGAATTTAAAATAATGCATTTACTGAGCTCTTTTTTATATGTTTTGTAAGTATGACATTATATGTAAATGCATAGTTTGTAATGTGTACATACACATATGTAAACACAATTTGAAGGTCTAGTTTTTTTGCAATATCCTCTTGTTATGTGAGGACCATGCATCATTTTGTTCATTCCTTAGATATGTAAAGCAGGAAAGTGTGACAGTCAGTAGCAACAATTGTAACTTCTATTTATATATACTATTTATTTATCAATGACAATCCAGATAATAGTTACTGTTTTTTCCATTAGCACCATTTACTCCCCGTCTTGTCACTGCTTTTGTAGTGGGACCTCCTAGTATACAGACATTTAACCCACTCGGTAAACAACAATTATCCCCCAATTTTTTTGAAGCCAATGCCAGCCACTTAATTAATCTCAATTCATAATCTTTTCCATTAGTCCCATACTTATTCCTAACCTAAGATTAGCTACATGACAAATAGTAGGAAATAGATGGAATAGTTTATGACTGCAGGATCAGACAACATTGTGTGTTTGTAGTCTGTTACCATGGAGATAGAATTTTATGCTTGGTAGCAGTAGAAATGAAGTCCTAGGAAACTGTTAAAAAATTAACAACACTGTATAATGTAAATATCACAAAATTATCATAAATCATAGCTATAAGTCAACAATTTGTGCCTTTTTGCACAAATTTCCCAAGTACAAAATTACTATTGAAATGATCATTTACTCATGTCCTGTGAAGCAGATTTTAAGGCAGTTGAATTCTCTCTGCTTTGCTCTGATACCCCTCTTCATCCATAAGTAACGGCTAGGTGTTACCATTTTCTATACCAAAGGGATATCTCCACCATCTGATGAGTAGACACCATCTAGTAACACCCCAGTGTCTATTTATTCATGCATTGCTACGAGGAAGAACAGAGAGAACTCCTCAATTCTCACATTAAGATCCTCTTTAAATATTGGTTTTGCTCACTAAACATTTACTCTACAGTATGAAAGGCAACAGGTCCATGTTACATAACTCTTACATGTGAGAGGACCTGGGGCAGGTTTCTTGTACAGTTATACTTTATTGACCACTTTGTCCTTCTCTTTCATTTTTTTGTATCTTTCTGGAAAGTTTGGAAGTGCCTTTGGGATTTCTAACACTGTATGATAATTTTTCCTATAATAATAACTACACCAGTTCCCATAACAGTTGTCTGCTCCTTTTGGTGACATGTACATCATTTACGCCCCCTGTAATCCCTTTGTTATCACCTCACCTTGGCTGCTCTCTGTGTTTGCTACTTGATTGATATAGAGCCACAATTGGAATAACTGCATGGGCTCCTGAGTGGGACTCTTGTAAGCTTCACATGGCACAACTTACCATTGCATGCCAGCACACCTCTCCGCTTGTACTAACTACTCTTCAGTTTGATCTGGAGCAGATCTGCTGCTCCACGTTTTGCTGACAATGTTACGACGCATGTCCCTGGAGTCTTAGTTTTTGGAAAATGAGCTTTAGGATATACTGATTGGCAGAAAGCAAAGTACTTCTGCAGAATTACACATCTGTTAACCAGGATCAGCTAACCCAGATGGAATATACCTAATGATATAACACTTACTACTAACAATTCCACCTCCCCCAAGTATAATAATCTGCTGAATGCATATGATAGAGAATTGCGCTAGTACAGAAAAATAGACATTTTTAAAGCATATGCTGTTTCTAAGAAATTCCCATGTGAGACTGTATACTAATTAGGTAGGTGGTACACCCAAGACATGTCCTTAGCACCCCAAGCACTATCATTTCCGCTTGAAAAACTCCCATCTCCATCAGATAAGCAGATGATTTGTCTTATAAGAAGCATAGGGTGATACTGTGAGAAGAGGGAAGTGATGAGGAGCAGCTGCCTCTTTAGCATATGGATTAATATGGGAATATATTAGAAACCACATAATGGACAGAAATAATAAAGGTATGTTATGTTATAGACAGGATTGGTCTATATAACATGCTGCCAGCAGATTGGATCACCTGGGGGAGGTGGTAGACTCCAATAAAAAGGGTTGTACAGCAGTATCCGTCAGTTAGTGGTTGGTTAAGCCGGTGGTCAGTACCAGAGTCGGTACTGGTGGTGTAAGGGGGACCAAGTAGAGAGAGACCAGTGGGAACTTGGGTCTATATTTCCAATGTTTGGACAGTATACTGTACATTAATATAGCTTTTTCACTAGATTGAAATGTAGTTGCTGGTTTTCTGTAGGACACTGAAAACTGATATACCATAATAACAGGTTTATTATTATTATGTATACTGGTTCTGTATAGATGTCATATGCAAGTATATAGTATGTACTTTGCGGCTGTATATAGATGTCCGGGGGTTTCTCCATTTGTAGACCCAGAATAGAGACCCACAAATTAGGTCACTGGGTTGTTTCTTTCATACTCCACAAAATCTTGTGGGCTAAAACTATTCTTCTTAAACATTTAAAACATGTAATACAGTGTCGAAGAAAAGTAAAACCGGACATGTAAGTAATTGGTTTGGGTTTGTTAAAATGTAAGATTATGATGACATTACTCGACCGAAGATTGACAAGTTTGAAATTACTAGTTCCATTACTTTTAAGAATCTAGAGTTCCCTAAGCCTGATCTAGAACCAGAAGAACCTAGAACAGAAGACAACTAAATCTGTTTTCCAAAATCTGTCCTCCTGCAACCTGCACCACACCCTGCCCCTGGACACATCATAGTGCACCCCTTCCTTTTCACATCAAATCTCTCCTCCCCCTTCATTGGGTCATTCCCTATTCCACCCCCTAAGTTCTCCCCCATCCTGTTTTAACTTTTCTTTTTCTTTCTTTATTTACGTGCATTGCAGCCAGATCTCTGTGGTTCACAGATGGGCTCAGGGAAACTCGCAGAGGTGCGTCACAGGCCCAAAAAGAAGCTTTCATCAAAAGTGCTTCTTTGAGATGTCCTAGCGTTTGCAGCTGCAAGTCCATGCGTGTGCTGTAGATGTGTTGCTTGGATCATCCTTTTGTCATTCAATCCCAAACTCCAGGGGCCCATGTCACTCATTCCAAACCTGTTTTATACAGTTGTTTTATTCCGCACAGATTGTATGTCTAGATTGGGGTGGCACCGAAGAAAAGTTTAATACACTTCTCAAAATCCACTTTATTTCTTTTGTGGACATCTCCCTTAGAAACACTGGATGATAAAAGTGCATTCAGGAAAAAGTAAGATGATATGCCTTATTCCAATGAAGTCTCTTAACTCTCGTTTTTGGTCCTTTACACTAATTTAACATATGGATTCTATACCTTCATCATAAGAAATATGTAGCTATATTGCCTTAATTTGGGACAAATTTTGTAATTTATAAGGTTGCAGGGTATGCTACTACCGTATATACTCGAGTATAAGCCGAGACCCCTAATTTTACCACCAAAAACTGGAAAAACCTATTGACTTGTGTATAAGCCGAAGGTGGGAAATGCATTGGTCAGTAGTATACAGCCAGCCCCCATTTTTGGTGCTGAAAAACTCAGCTTATACACAAGTATATACAGTAATCTGATTATTTTTTTTTTTTTTTGTCAATTATGAGACCATTATGAGACTCATTCAGATGGCCGTCTGCTCACCCGGACCAGAACTTTGGTTAACACAGGGATGGGAGGAGGAGGAAGGGGGGTGAGCACAGGGGCGGGAGTAGGAGGGAAGGTCTGAGCACAGGGGCGGGAGGAGGAGGTGGGGGTCTGAGCACAGGGGCGGGAGGAGGGGGTGGGGGTCTGAGCACAGGGGCAGGAGGAGGAGGTGGGGTCTGATGCACAGGGCTGGGATATGATTGGGGTTCGAGCACAGTGAGCGGAGAGGGAGGTGGGGGTCTGAGCACAAGGAGGTGGAGGGAGAGGGGGGGTCTGAGCACAGGGCTGGAGGAGGAGGGGGGGTCTAGACAGGGGCGGGTAGGAGTAGGTAGGGGTCTGACCACAGGGGCGGGGGAGTAAAAGATTGTGGTCTGACCACTTGACATGGCGCATTACCTGCTTGAAAGTAGCCATCAGAAGGTGGGTACATTGTGGTCATAAAGGGATGGACATGGTCAGCGACAAAAACTCAGGTAGGCTGTGGCATTGCAACGATGCTCAATTGGTACCAAGGGGCCAAAGAGTGCCAAGAAAATATTCCCCACACCATGACACCACCACCACCAGCCTGAACGTTGATAAGGCAGGATGGATCCCATGCTTTCATGTTGTTGATGCCAAATTCTGACCCTACCATCCGAATGTCGCAGCAGAAATCGAGACTCATCAGACCAGCAAATTGTAGCCTCAGTTTCCTGTTCTTAGCTGAAAGGAGTGGCACCCGGTGTGGTCTTCTGCTGCTGTAGCCCATCTGCCTCAAAGTTTGACGTACTGTGCGTTCAGAGATGCTCGTTCTGCCTACCTTGGTTGTAACGGACGATTTGAGTCATGTTTGCCTTCTATCAGCTCGAACCGTCTGCTGCCCATTCCTCTGACCTCTGGGCATCAACAAGGCATTTCCGCCCCCGCAGAATTGCCGCTCACTGGATGTTTTTTCTTTTTTTGGACCATTCTCTGTAAACCCCTAGAGTGGTTGTGCGGAAATCCCAGTAGATCAGCAGTTTCTGAAATACTCGACCAGCACCTTCTGGCAACACAACCATGCAACATTCAACAGGCACTCAAATCACCTTTCTTCCCCATATGATGCTCGGTTTGAACTGCAGGAGATTGTCTTGACCATATCTACATGCCTAAATGCACCTGAGTTCCGCTGTGATGGAGATGATTAGAAATTAAGTGTTAACGAGCAGTTGGACAGGTGTACCTAATAAAGTGTCCGTTGAGTGTATATACTAATGCACACATACAATGTATGCACTTGAGCAGTGTATGCAATTCATGCAGTCTTCAGAACCTAGGGGGAGGTCACAGGCCACAGATATGACTTCATGCAGCCCCCATGGAGAAACTAGATATTAGAAAATAGAGATGAGAGATTCCCATCCTGCTGTTTCCTTCCACAACATTTCTTATCTTAGCTGTCAGCTCAGCTGTGCACTGTGGAGGATGTGCACTGTTACATATATAGTATGCTGTACAATGTGAAGCATAATATAATAATAATTCTTTATTTATATAGCGCACACAGAGCTGCACAAAGCATCTCAAATTGGTCCCTGTCCCCATGGGGCTCACAATCTAAACAACCTAACAGTATGTTTTGGAGTGTGGGAGGAAACATACAAATTCTTTGCAGATGTTGACCTGGGTGGGATTTGAACCTAGGACCCCAGCACTGCAAGGCAGAAGCACTACTCACTCAGCCACCGTGCCGCCCTATAATACATGTATAATGTAGCACATCCTCAATTCTTTATTATGGCAGGTCATGTGGCCGGGCCCCCTCACCCTGTCGGCCCTACTGCTGTAGTTACGCCTCTTACCGAACCTAAAATTACTTAACTGAACGGACATGCTGAGATCAGCTGAGAGGTTCAAGGTTCGGTCAGTGAAATGCATAGAGCAAGTTTTTCTCTTGAGGGTAATGAGTTTAAAAAGTTCAATGGAGAACCCGGAGGATGTGAATAATGATGGCAATCTATGTACAGCACTGCACAATCTTTAGATCATGTATAGGAAATGCAGCAAATGAAAAAAATGTGAATCACTTGTGAAAGACATTACTGCACAGTATTAAACATTGGAAAGAAATTACAGTATGGTATTATATATTCCTGAAAGATTGCTGATGTACATATAGAATCCCATTGGTAACATGTTATACAATATTCTATACCTTTACACTGACCAGCTAGTCACACATCTCCGGGGCTATAACACAGGGATTACAGAGTGACAATCTGGTTCTGACACTTTTCTGCTTATTTGCTGTTATTCTTTCATGTTAGGTGATATTCTTGTTTTATAAGACCCTCTGGGAAGTCCTCATCAGAATTGGTGTCACACACATGTAAATACAGAAACGACATCTGATGTTTTCTACCTTTAGAATTTCAAAGCCAATAATGAAACTGTGTCCTTTCCCCAACTTCTTGTATATTCGGTGATCCTCTTGTTGCAGAGAAACCAGCACCTCGTCTTCTTCTTTCTTCACCTCAAAGATGTACTAAAAAATAAAACGGGATACTTTGGGCTAAAGGACAAGGCTCAGAAGAAGTACCCCAATCGGGTCCAAGTCTATTACTGCTCTATTTAAGCTTGGGCAGCTGGTTACTCTACAGACAGAAGGGCCTCCTTGGCTCTGTCCTTAGCCGAAAACAGCTGATCCCATGTGTAGGTCATGAATAGATTTTGACAAATAAAACCCCTTTGAAGCGTACCTCACTTTTAAATAATAATTTCAAAATTAGCGGCACACTGGAGCACATTTACTAAGAACAGTGCAGCTTGCCTGTGTAGTGTGCAGGGGGCGCCAGATTCGGGATTTCTGGTGCACGTTCTTTATGAATCTGGCACCCCCTGCACAGCACTGACAGAGTGCACCAACTTCTTTTGGTGCACTTTTAACATGAGGCGTGTAACACACTTCTGTCGGACTTTGCAAGTATAATCTGAGCACTGGAACACCCTTCAGTGCAGAAATTTATGTCCCATGAAGAATAATCCAGCCGCATGTAGTGCAGGAACTTCTTAAATACCTGTGAAAGCAGTTTGCATTAGAAAGAGTGTGCAATCCTATATCCTTGTAATCCTATAATTTTGTTCTATATTCTCTCAGTCCGCAAAGAGCTGATTATGGGAAACATCACTGCTCTTCCCTCCCCCTGTATGTAACTTTCCTGTAATCTTTTTTCCTTCTTGCTAGAATGAGAAATAGTAAGTGGGGGAAGAGGAATTTGCTCTAATACAAATACTTGACAAAGTTTCTTCTATACAACTGTACTTGAATTATGCAAAATCTTTGAAAGGGTAGTGACCATTTCATTCTCTAGTGCCAAATTATGGACAGAAAGCTCTAGTACAATGCATTGACTATTGAAGTTTTCACTAGAGAAACACCTCCTCTTTTGTCTTCCAACCATCTCAAACTTACCTTGAGAATGCTGTAGCTACACTGATGCAGGATCATATTTTAGTTAATCCCCGAGCTGAGTGGTTTTGCTGAAAAAAAACAATTATAACATTCAGGACCTGGGGAAAGCTGGGTCAGGCTGGCTGCCCACATAAACACATTTCACACAGAGCTGTGCTTATAAATGGAGCAATTGATTATTCTGCCTTCAGGCACCATTCAGGGATTACATCATCCTCTCCTGCAGAGAATTACTCATGCGCTAGGACAAGCACTGAGCCAGCCATAAAAGCGACAGAGCTTCATTATCATAATGTTATATCTGTTTTATCAGCAAAACCACTCAGCTCAGGGATTAACCAAGATATGATCCTGTATCAGTGTAGCTACAGCATTCTCAAGGTATGTTTGCTTCATAATGCATCAAATCAAATGGTAGGTTTTCTTTAAGCACACGCAATAAATCACTAAATTGCAAATGATCTTTTTACAATCTGTAACATTTCCAAATCTCTGCACTTTGAATTAAAACCTGTTTTAGAGGACTCACTATTTACATCCCTGTGAGTTGTACTGGAGCCCTGTATGAAAGGACTTTACCATATATCCTAAAATGTCTAAAATGACTCACTAGGTCTAAGTTCACATCTTCTTAGGTCTTCAGTTAGTTCTTTCAGTTATTGTGAGTGAGCCAGAACCAGGAGTTGTGGAACAAGCAGAACGGGTGCGATTTTTTTCCAACTACTCTACAGAGGGACAATATAATGAAAAGACTTGAAGATGTGAACTGAGCCTTAGTAATCCCTTATCTCCATATTATGAACTGTCTAACAAACAGCAGGGCAGTCACCTGTGGATTCTGAAAAAATGTACTTTTATTATTGAAGCATCCTCCAGAGCGATTCAACAGGGCGTCCACATTATTTGTCCATTTTCCGCGAGCTTCCCCCTTCTCCCATGTTTTGTGTCGGCTAAGACATGAAGTGTTTATCATACGGCAGACATCAACATTTGTGAAATTATTACACCAATCCTCAAAAGTCATCCTGTAGAAAAGAGCACACAGGTTAGCTAGGATTATATTGGTTTACGCTTTGCTACTTTTTGGATCCCAGGTCATCTGCATACATTTTCACATTGTGACTTTTAATAACTGCACCCTAGATGTGAGCAGAGATCACCCAACAGTTTCTTGGCCCCACACATTCGGATTTGCCTTTTAAATCATTGGGTAGGCAGATGCATATTCGTATTCTAGGAATCTATGCTAAGGTTTTTCTTTATCTATCTGAACACAAGGCTTTGAAAAAATACAATCCTCTCTCGAAAAGAGAAGAAAAATTTTAAAAAGGGCAATAAACAAACTCTTGTGTAATGTATTGTAAGTATCTCACCAGAACTCTCCATCATCCCGCACTGTCAGTCCAAGTTTTCCTTTCTCCGATTTGCTTACTTTTCTCCACTCTTCAGATCTTTAAGATAAAAAAAGATTTTTTTTTTCACTTTCTTCCTCAAGAGGTCTATAATGCTTTAGACATGTATGACAAGGAACATTTAAAGAAAACCACCCCTCTTTTAGCTACCTTGTCTGGCTGTCCCCTTAGGCCCCTTCCACACTAGCGTTTTTCACGTGCGAGTTCTGCGCATGCTTTTGACGCGCAGAACTTGCATTGCACTCTGTCCCATTGTTTCCAATGGGTCTTTCCTCATTTGCGTTGTTTTTCACACGCGTGCTTGCGTTTGTTTTGACGCGCGTCAAAATCGCAGCATGCTCTACTTTTGCGTTTCACGCACGTTTTTCCCGCCCCATTCAAGTCTATGGAGATGCATCAAAAATGCATTGCACTCGCAAGCATTGCAAGTGCAATGCGAGTGCAATGCGTTTTAAACGGATGGGTTGCTAGGTGACATGAATAATTCCCCTGCTCGAGATCGAGCATTTAATTTAAAAAACACAGTGAAGAATAGTGAAGAACAGTGAAGAAGAACAATATATATGTGTGTAAAGAACACATTGCAGATGTTTCCATACATCTGCAATGTCTTCTTCACACACATATATTGTTCTTCACATGCTATTTTGTTCGCACCGTTCCGCGCGTATCTCCCGACAAGTAAGCAGATGTTCCGAACATCTGTAATCTATTCTGCACTGTGTTCTGCACTGTGTTTTTCACTTAAATGATCCTGTGTTCACTGTTTTTATTCTATTCTTCACTGTTCTTCACATCTGCTAACTTGTCGGGAGATAATATACGCGCGTGGAACAGTGAAGAATAGATTGCAGATGTTTGCATACATCTGCTAACTTATCAGAAGACATTCTTTTTCAATTAAATAAAACATTTTATTCCCGAACCATGGTCCCTTTGAAAAAGTCCCATTGACTTAAAAAAACGCGCGTGACGAGCTGATAGTGCCGATGACAAGGTGGGGGAGGCGAGCAGCTTAAAAAAACAGAGGGAGACAGATAAAGTTCTGTAAAATCACAGACTGGGATGGAGGGACTGACAGAGAACAGGGAGATCTTGTACCTCACTGTTCTGTTAAGGAGACATCTACATACACATCCAGCTCTTCTACATACACTGTCACATGACCTCCCCCTCCTTCCTCCTCTGTGAGCAGGGAGCAGCAGCTCCTCCCCCTCCCAGGGATCCATAGTTTGTTTACAATTTGTTTCTCTATTGGATTCCAGGGCTCATCATGAATAGTGACATAGTAGCGCACAACATTACGTTTTCTTTCATTTGGCAGTACTTATAGATTGTACCATTATCATGTTAACATCAAAGCTTTTACATTGTATTATATTTTACATACTCGTCATTCCATGCCCCTCTCCACTCCCTCTTTCCCCATGGATTCCTCATTCTGATCATGAATAGCTTGGAGGTCTTTCCAAAACAGAGGGTCTTCTCTCCCAGAGACACCTTCTTTATGTCTGTCACTGAGTATGCATGTCCTTTGACAAGTCCCAATGGAGTCACTGCCTCCATATCCCTGGGGGAGGCTGCCTTAAAAGAGAAGAGGAAGATGTCTGAGATCAGCACATACATATCATACTGCCGTCATATGGATAGGGCAACAATATTATGAATTTTTAGAAAAAGTGCATAGAGGGCATTTAGAAAATTAACTACATATAATTATAGGCATCAATATAATAGACGGCTCAGAAGACCCAGGCAAGTGGATAACATGGATATGCTTAGGAAAGACTGACCCAAAACACAAGAAGTGTATTTATATGGTGTTCAATTCCAATAGATATAGTATTAGCATATATCAGTATAATTATATATTCTGTTTATTATCTATAATCAATCAAATCTTAGACAACAAGCAACATGATAAATCAGCAGAGTGTTCAGGGACCTTTACTGGATGTCATACTATAGATATCATCCAGCTTTTTATTACTCCTTCATCCTGAGACGGTTCATATTACAGGTCTGGCGTGTATAACACTGACTCTCTAGGAGTGGGAATTGGTTGCAGCCGCTGTTAAGTAAACAAACCCATAATCTATTGCATTTCATTGACCTATTAAAAGGGAGGTCCTCTTATCATGGGTTATGACAGTGCCAAATTAAATCCGGGAACTTTTTTGCCCAGTTCTTCTGCAACTTTTTCACTTGTGTACTGATCACTATTCAGTAAAGAGAATCAACATATTCTGTATAATATCCATCAATACTGCAAATCACAAGCACATATAGCTATGGAAGACATAGGGGAGGATTTCTTAAAATGCCAGCCTTCAAATTCCCCCTCTTAGTAGATCCAGATGAAATCTCAGCCAATTCGGGTCTATTTAGACCAGGTCTGATCTGGCGGAGATCATCCCAACTGATGGGAATATGGAGATTTACATGCCTTTCCCCCCAGAAAACTGGTGGAGAAGCCTTAATAAATCTCTCAACTTATAACTTTCGGGCTATGTCCATTCCAGCATGTTTTCTTAGCTACACATTTTTTTTTAGCTGCACATTTGTTTGAAATAACACTTGAAGAAAACCAGAATATTTTCACTTAAACAGGTAGATGCAACCATGTGACGTGGGTGGAGTTACCAAATTCCACACAAACTGTTGCGGTCTTAATCAACATGTGCAGAGCAGAGACAGAGACTCATTCTGCTTCCTTTGTATAGGATTAAACACAACTTAACCCCTTAAGCCATTTATAGAGACGAACAGTCTCTATAAATATTACAATACCTTAAGATAACAGCAGATCAATCCACCTCTTTTATAAACTTTCAATAGCACCTCAAACAGCTTGGTTTGTTCCGATATATTAACTTTGTATTTGCCATCAGATAGGTCCATGCTTTCTGCAACTGCCCCAGTAAAATCCACAATGGCATCTGCTGTGCTTCCACCATCAAGGGCTTCATATGTTCCAGCCAACCTGCAGAGAGTTATGCATCATGGATCAACTTTTCACAAGTCCTGGATAGAGGCACAGAATAACCTCCTCTACGGACCTCAGTCTCAGATACTTAACATTGTATAAAGACGCAAGAACTTTTATTGCCTGTAAAACCCTCTATCTAAGCTGGATGTATTGTGGAGAAATAATATGGAAACCACCACTGCATCTTGTAGGAGTAGAAGGTAGAGTAGTACATTTACTATCTGAAACCCCATACTAAGCCATATTGATAAATGTAGAATGAAGGTGAACAACGTATATAAATCTGGTAAAGCGCAATATATATCCAGGTACGCTGACCAAACCCAGAATTAAAAAAAAATGAATTGTAGCATCAAGGACCTTTTGCTCTTTCAGAAGAACCCTGGATCTATTTCAGCTTTCATATCCTGAGATATAGAAGGTTCTCACTTGGCATACGCCTTCTCCAGCAGCGCACTCCAGAATTCGTTCTTCACATTAGAATGGCAGTAGATCAAATTCCCGTCTATGCTTGGCAGACGATCATCGATGACAACATCAACCCAATCTCCCAAACACCAGAACTGGAAATGGAAAATTCCTGCATATCTGTGTGGTCTTTTTGGGTCCCATTCCTGTTTTTTCCACTCTGGTATAACCTACAGTGCAAGAACAAATGATCTGTCTGGAAGCAATGAGACAGTCAAAGAAATACATAAAAATGGTTAATAATATTGTTATAAGGCCCCAGACAGGCGGCTGTGTGCTCGCCTGGGCCGTAGCTCGTCCAGCTTATGGCCGGGAGGAACAAGGAGGAGAAGTAAGCTCTCCTCACCCCTTCCCTCTCCATAGAAAGACCGGCTCAGACACAGGGCCGTCAGACACCGCATGAGGCCTAAAACCACACAAGAATATTGGTTTGTAATGTTTTTCTGTTCAAATACATACTATGTAACTTCATAAAAGTCATATTGAGCTACATTTTACTTGATATATAGATCTCATTTAGTGTATTAGTCATGCAAATGTGTTTAGTCCTGGTACCTTTTTCCAAAGAGTCTCTCTGAGAGCAAGACAGGAGCAAGCAGCCACAAACCAGCAGTTTCCCAGCTTGCCTTGGTGTAAATCATGATGGCTGATCCCATCTACAAACAGGTGAGGGTCATTGCAGAGTTCCTTAAAAAAAGAGATAAAATAGACTTTTGATCCTGATTTTACAAGGTATAAAATACTTAAAGGCAATGTAAGCCATAAAAAGTATGTGTGTATCTATAAAACAACAAAAAAGTAGTAGCAGCACTGCCCTAAAGAAAGTTCAATACTCAATGGCAGCACTCCAAGATTAGGATGTGAACCAAATTTACTAATTTATTCCAACATGTGCCAAAAATATACATCACCTTTATACCATTGGTCTCTGACACAGGTGCTACCGCGACCCACGTCTTGGGTCGCGGGCTCACCCATGATCCTCGGTGTGCCCCAGCGCCCCTCCGACATGTCTTACCTCTCCTCGTTCCCGATTCCCGTCGATCAGCCGTGTGCGCACGCCGGCTTCAGAAGATTTCATGGGCCAGCCCACCGCTAATTAGTACTGGCTCTTTTCAGGAAATGGATAAAACCCAGCGTCTCCCAGCATTCCCTGTTGGATTTTAGTGTTTATGCCTTTTAGAAAGCTGTTTCCTGTGCCCAGTGCTAGTGATTGGATTTCCCGTTGTGACCGGGGACCTTTTCTTGACTTTGCTCCTCCGCTTCCAGCCCTGACCTCTTGCTTCATCCCTGACCTTGAACCACTGCCACCTGCCTTGACCATCTGCCTGTCCACAACTACAAGATTGCCTGCTGATTCTATACCTCAACCTTGGCTGCCACCGCGGACAAGTCGCGCCTGTGGAACGTCCTGGTGGTACCACGCTGCAGCAAGACCATCCTGCATTGAGGCAGGCTCTGGTGGAGGCCAA
This sequence comes from Engystomops pustulosus, assembly GCA_019512145.1. Classification (NCBI taxonomy): domain Eukaryota; kingdom Metazoa; phylum Chordata; class Amphibia; order Anura; family Leptodactylidae; genus Engystomops; species Engystomops pustulosus. The sequence goes on along the minus strand of CM033650.1, from coordinate 35,665,005 downwards.
GTACCACTTATATTCTGGTCCCAGGTTTTGGCTTATGTCATCGGCCACGGTGGTCCAGAGGATCCACTATCTCCGATCCTGACATTCACTAAGATTACAGTAATACCAGATTTATATCATGTTTATTATAATACTTAAATAATATAAAAGTAGGTATTGCCATAATCTGATTTTAGCTTTCTTTACATTTTACTATAGTTCTAATCAATAAAACTAAATCAAAATCCTTCCTATTAACATTCTGTACATTTTGCTGCCATTCCACTACTACTACTAAGGTTTACATCAATGCCATGTGCTACTTTGCAGATTTCGCATGCCCATTAACTAGTGAACCCAAGTACAAGTCAATTTTTTTTGTTGGAACCAATGCTGAATCTCTGTAGTCATTTGTTAAATATTGGATCATTTTTGTTTCAGCAACTAGAAAGAGCACATAGAATTATCTCTCTGTCTTCATCCAACACCTCAGATCTTCACCATATTTCCCTGCCAAGTCACTCTGCTTGTAAGTCACATTGACATGAAATATGTTGCAAGAGTGTGGATATTCATAACTATACTAAATATATATGATAATTATGCGATATGACATATTATTTTTACCCCAAATTTGGATGATAAATGCTCTCACCTAATAGTAACCCTTCTAACATTCAAGTTTTTTTCTCCCCACAAGGTCACACTTATAGTTGGTGTTACTTCATTATTGAGCACTTCCTCTCTTGACATCAACCTTCAACCTTTATTTTCTGCTCCATTTACATTTCACAGCATGAAAAGTGCATAGAAGTTGTTTCTCTGACTTAGTCATTTCTTCAGCTATCATTATGATGTGGATCGATAAATCTGATCAGGGATGAATGAATGATGGTAACTCTTTTCAGGTTTTTGAACTGTCTCAAAAATAAAATCTCCAGTCTGGGCTCAACCTATTTTACCATGTAAGATACTTGATCCTCATTTTTCATCTTCTGCAAACTGAGCTGTGATACCAGACACAACCTATAGACTTGTGTGCCACTGTTTTAAGTCTTTTCAATACTGAAGACAACTTTTAAATACTGAGCACATAACTATAAACTGTATATTCAGGTCAATGACTATCGATAACAGTCTCCTTTAGACCTATATGTCCTTAAAGGGATTATCGCATCAGGTTAACCTCTATCTGTAAAATATAACAGCTTGGTGTTGGACCAGAGGATCCTCCAGTGGGCCTAAGTTCCTACACACCATTGACCCCAGAATCACAGAAAAAAACTACCCAATTTGGAGGCAACTAAAGTCTATTTTCTGAGGGTGTGCCGTCAGAATATATTTTTTGCGTGGGTTTCACAAACCTCACCTACTTTGTTACAGTATATACCTGTGACTATTGGGAGATGTATGCTCCCACCTAAGAACCATAATGGTGAATCCAGCACTACATGGACTTTTATAGGCTACCGTTAACAATTTGTTGAATATTAAGACATTAGGGGAGAATTAGTAGAGCTAAAACAGACGTAGAAGCCCTGAAATAATCACAATTGCCAGTGAACCACCAATTGCAATTATTTCCCCCTACAAGCTAAGGATGCGTAAAGGGGGCATGGCCATCTCAGTACTGGGCTGGTGTGGGAAATTCATGCCCTGCTCCTTCCCTCTCGTGGCAGAAGACTAACATTTACCAGTAAAAGTTCGCCTGCTGCATATATTTCTATGCCAGGTAGGACTTGAAGTAGAAATAAATGCTTCGTAGCCTGGCTGCCAGATACAACATGAGGCAGGAGCCTCTTGATGTACTCAGCGGCAATGGAGGGAAGGGGATAAATAATCTCTCCCACTATCTTTTTTTTTAACAATGGAATTTATTTAGGAAGTTGAATTAGGTAATAAAGCAGCACTTCTCAAGGTAAAGAAAACCAGCACTCCAGAATTATGAAAAAGTCACAAAATAGGGTTTTGCTGCTGCTATACTTTTGCTACTATTTGGACTTTGATTCTACTACCTTCGCTTTACAATGGTTAAAATACTAGGGTATTCTTTCTCATTACAGCAATTTCTTGGAACAACAGTGTAGGAGTCTTAAGTTACAGATTGTTTTTTCTTTAAAAGTATTGCCAGCTGTTGCCTCCCATCCTATAAACCTCAGTGGGATACACATCATACATTGTACACATTGAACACATCATACATACATACATATTGTCAGATACACATCATACTTTGCATGTTCTCTCTGGTAACATCACTTCCGAAATGCATTTATTTACATGTGTGAGACTTTACTTCATAAAGTCAAATAAGTATCCCAGCAATGTCACTCCTCCGATGATAACTGATGTAGAGGTTTATAGGTAGAACTAGTAGCCCCTGTGTCCGGTAAACGGCTTGTGCTTCTGTTTCTCTAGGAATGGCTATAATTCAGAATCCATCATCAATTGTTTCTACTTGTCTGCCAACTTTCCCACGGTCTGGTGATGAAACATAGATGTTAGGTATAGTGGAAAGCAACAGACCTCTAATTCCTTGCATATCCAAGATATTCGTATGTGATATTTTCAATTGTTCCTTTTTAATGGTTTTGTCTTTATGGCAAAATACCTTAGATGTTTCACATTTCCATACATGATACAGAAGAAAATGACCCTATCACCACATCTTAAAAGGGTTGCCTTATTTTGGTATCTTGTTTTTTAAGTGTTCTACCAACAATTTTATATTATCTTCACTTGAGGCCTCCATAACTTAGTTTGAGCAGATAGTGGCTAGGTCTCTTTGGGTGGACCCAGTCTGTCCATTGTCACTATGTGAGATGCAGACTACAAATAACTGTCCCAGCAAAAGTAAACCCTAATATTTGAGGGATCTTTATAATAAAAACATGAATCGCTTACAAAATTGTTATAGAAATGATTCAGGGCTAGAATAATAGACAAGAACATTTGTTGACACCATTTACACTTGGAAGAAATTGTTCTTTACAAAACAAGTCAGAACATGATAATCCAAGGAGAGAGAAGAAGAAATAAGCCCCAGCAGAGAGATCCCAGCTGTGATCTAATTCTGCTGTTGGAGAAAGAAATGAACGGAATGAGCTACGATATGACAAAAATATAATACATGTTCTTAAATATTCCCTTCACATGGCGTGCATTACTATATGCCAATCTGTACATTGACAAAGAAATCTTCTCCATGACCAGGTCTTTTATTATAATCTAGGGACCTAGGAACTAATTATCTCTGTTGGATGAGACTTGCTGTATATATAGTTTTCAGAGTTTAGAGAAGAATCTTTTTCAAGAATATTCTTGAAGAACAAATTCACTTGATATTAGCTTATTTTCTCCAACCACTGGTTTGGAAACCACTTGTAGCTTCCAGACCCCCTACATGCTGCTTCACATCAGGTTGGAAAATTACTCGCACTACCCTACTTGGGCCAAAACTATAGTACAGTAAACATAGTACATAGCATTGAACTTCTAAAGTAAATTTAGTTTTTTACCCTTACTGGCTCAGGGGTGGACATAGCCACCTGTAGGGCCCTGTGCAGAGACCTGAGAGGGTTCCCATTCTGCCAGAATAGCTGTATCTTGTAGAATAGGTTTCCTACCAAAGTGATTGATAGTTGTTCCACTTGATAGTCTAGTATAATAATTGGTTGCATTATTTGTATTTTAGGTTACTAAAGGTTTTATAATTACATACTTGGGAAGTGAAGGCATTGATGGAAACATCCGTTGATTCATGGATGTTTTCTCGCCACCCAGGATTTTGTTCCCCGCTATGGGTAATTGGAAGCCTTATAGGGTTTTTTTTGCCTTCCTCTGGATCAACACCGTTGGATTATAGCATGGACGTGATGAATCTGTGTACAGTTGAAAAGAGATCTGACCTTCTTGGCAGCCACTGGCTGTAGATTTTCATATATATATGCTCTTGTGCTTCATAAAAAAACTATGAAAGAAAAATGGATGGGTGTCAGGGGTGTAATTTAAAAAGGGGGGAGGAGTTGCACCAAGCCTGGAGACTGAACAATGCTATGAGTCTTGTCTGGTGAGGGCTCGGAGCAACAACTCTGGCACCTGTGACATAGGTTCGCCACCACTGCTATATACAATATAGTTGAGGCACACAGTACAGATATGCATTAGGGTCCATCAGTATTATTTTGCACCTCTGCTGGATGGATATATGAAATATATGATATATGAAATACAATGGAAGGGTTTAAAATATTTTTAGGCAATTTTTTCTGTCTTAACATCTTGTCCTCTGTAAAAAGGGCATGGTCTCGACAAAAAATAACCCGTGTGCCAGAAAATTCAATATTGTGGTGCAGGAAACTAGAGCAACTAATAGGAGGTGTAGAGTACGAATCGCCAGTTTTATACTGCACCAGATTTATCCAGCATCAGACACAGGGAATAATCTGGTGCAGCAGAGATGTGTATAGTTCTACTCTGCACTGGTCTAAAGACCAACACATTAATACATCTCCCCACAATGTGTAGCTGGTATTCTTTACAACACAATAGCCAAAAGTTGTTCAGCTTTAAAGGGAACCTGTCACCAGGGACCTCATTTTCACTGAAGACAGATTGTAAAAGCCCATGACACCAGCAGTGCAAAAATGCCTCTCTGCCTTTTCTAAGCATTTGCATTACAATATAATTGTGTGTTATAACTTATATTGCTCCCTGACAAAATCCTGGGGTAGTCACAGGGGCTGGACTTTGGTTTGGATGCATTTCAAAAAACAACGTGACTTGTTTGTTTTACCCACTCCTCAGACCTTTGTGCTCCTGTCTAGCTCCTCCTCCTGCTTCTTCTCAGAGATCACAGTGCAACACCCTCGCCGATGCAAGGCAGAGGAGTGGTTGCGAATACGTCCCACCATGTAGCTTGCAGCCTGTGCTAGTCAGCCCCACAGCATGTCACTACGTCACACTACATAGTCCTTATAGGACACAGGGGAACACTGCAGTAGTAGATCCTGCCTGGCAAGTTAACTGTTTTATGTGATGTCATATGTGTCAGCCAATCACAGGTGTTATACTTTGTCTCTGTGAGCTGAGATGTAAGCTGAGATGTAATTGGAGGAGTAGCCACCACCTGACCAGGGGGAGTAACAAGACCCTGTCAGGAAACTTCCAGAAGAAGTGAGTTCTCTCAGAAGAGAGTAGAGAGCAGTCAGAACCAGGAGTCTGCAGAAGCAGACTGGAGTTACTCCAGTACAGACTCTGTACAGCTAGCATACCAGACCAGAGCAGGAAGAGCCTAGCCCCTGCCTGAAGAGTGGAACTAATAGCTAGTAGTGAGGAAAGGGGTTTCATCCTACCTTTAAGGGTGATACCTGAAGCAATCCAGGACAAGCTGAAGCATCCTATTAGGACACAGCTACCTCCCAGCCTGCCCTCTGCATCCAGGCTGGCGCTCTACATCCTGTGGCTCCCTCCAACTACATCTCAGCACTCCACTACTCTGTTAAAGGCACGTTGCTGGGGTTCCTGTCGGTTCCAATAAAGAACTGTAAGTTGTTTTTGTTCAACCTCTGCCTCCGTCTGGTCCCTGCTACTACATCACAGGCACCCTGTCCACCACACAGAGACTCATACTCTAGACACCAAAGGGTTGCCCCAGGGAGAACCGCTATAGCAGCCTCTCCCTTATCATTTCTTGCCAACACCACCCTGCTGGAGACCTGCCAGGCTGTAGGACAGCCCTCCGGTTCCCCATACCAAGCACCGTGATACTAGCGTGCCTAGGCCGCAACCGCCAGCCACTCAGGTACTGTGGGCCCAGGCTGACTCCAGGCCCCAAGAAAAGGCTAGGCCCCGGTGGGGAATGTTGCAAGTGGTGTCACGAACAGGATATATACTTCTGTGCCTTATTCTGGCACTATAGACTGTACTTTATTACAAAGACTGTGTTGCCTAACCCTGCTGCCATTCAGGTTTAGGCCCAAGGGATTGTGTGCATTACTACTTTGAACTGTGTTATACTGCTGCCACGTGCTGTCGAGCACCGCTCCAGCACTCAAGAGGTTAAGCCCTGCAAAGAACTTTGTCAGCTCTGCTACATCCAACGCTGCTGCGCCTGAAGCAATTTACCTCAGAGGCGTGTGGCGCAGCAAGTATTTCCAGCCCGCCAAATCCTCACTGGCGGGAACTCCAGAGTCGTCACTAGGCTCCACCCCCTGCGCAAGTGGCGCAAAGTACCGTGGAGGAGCTGGAGCGTGTGTGGCCGGCAACGAAGAGGGTTAATCGGCCATCTTGGATTTCGGCGCAGGCCGCGCCTGAAGCCTGCCAGCAGCGTGCGCCTCATCCGGAGTTCCGGCGCACGTATCCTGCGACTGGAGGAGAACACCGCTGAGCATCACCGAGCCCCTGCTGCCTGCCGGACATCGGGAACGGAGTCCTTCATGCACCGGAGCTGTTCTGTCACCGCGACTGATCCTGAGTGAGTACCGCTGGGGAAGTTAAAGGGGGGTAGAGATTGTTTCTGAAGCTAGGTTATTGGCTCACCTCCCAGGGAATAGTGACTGTGTCTTAAAGTGCCCACGTCCCATTCTAGCCATCGTCCATAGCAACGGACATTGTGTAACCCTACAGGCTTCCCTCAGCTAGGCCAGTCATGTCCGCCCAGGACGAAGATATGGGACTGGAGCAAGTCCCGTCCCCTGGTCCCTCCTCAGGGTACCGGAGCATGTTAAGTCCTCCAGAGAGTCCCTTCAGCCCTGCTACAGCTAGTGTCCCTGGGACTCCCACCATGATGCCTCTGACTATGCCCTACTATCTGGGGGCCCCCTGGTTACCCCACTACGAGGGAGAATCACACACTCTCCCTGAATTCAGAGACAAGTTGTTAGCCACCTTCCCCCTCTACCCGTTCACAGAGGAACAGAAAGTGGGCATCCTAACCGGGCAGTTGAAAGGACCCGCTCTACGGGAAGTCAAGTCTTGGCCCCGGGAACAGCGTCAGAATGTGGTCCAAATTCTTGATAGGCTGCGCAACACCTTTGACAAGTGTACTGCCTCAGAGTTGAAGCCAAGAGTCCGTCCGAGACTTTGCCCTCTCACTACAGGAGACATGGAAGGCCATAACCCGTCTTGATCCAAAGACGCTGAAACCTCTGATCAAACCCTGAGGGAACAATTCATTAATGGACTTGTTGATAGAAATCAAAGGTGTCAACTAAAGATCATCTCTTCTCAACATGCCCAGGCCTCCTTTCTTGAGTTTAAGGAAATTGCCATTGACATATTAGGGGACCGACCGCCTACTGGACCGCAGAAAGAGCCTGAATCCGTGGAAATGGAGGACTCTGCTCTAGCTTGCCATCCAACGCAGTCGACATCACCTACTCCTGCGGCTACGGAAGTTGCTGGCTTAGCAGGACAGGTCCTAATCTGGCGGACACCCTGCATAAAATACTCGATCGGTTGACCCAGTTGGAGCTAAGGGACGACCTCCAAGGGAAGAACCTGTAGATCTTTTATTTTATATAAAAGTAAAAAACATAACAATACAAACAAAACATAATATACAATATATACAATATCTTACCTGCTGGTCCAGCCACATTCACACCTAGCAAAAACAATAACTTAAAATACACCGAAATGAATGAACACCAAATACCACAACCCACACCCAACCGATTATCACAACCTAAACCAAACCAATAAACAATAAGACAAGCCACACCCACAAATAAAACATAAATGACTATAAATATACATAAACCCACCCCACACCCTCTAATAACAAACCACCCCACACAGATCACATCCCACACCCATTTTTTTTTTTTTTTTAAATATATAATAACAAATACACACAACAGGGAAGAACCTGTAAGTCCCCGAGATGCCAACTGGATGCCCAGGTTCGTGGGGACTCGCCCCATGGTTCATGTAACCATCAACGGAGTTACCCTACCGGCCTTAATTGATACCGGCTCTCAAGTGACCACCCTCCGGAGTGCTGCCTTCGAGAAATGCAGAGGAGGAGCATCCTTAGTCCAGCCTCCCAAGGCTTACTTGAACATTATTGCTACGAACGGAAAACCCGTACCCATCCGCGGCTACTGGGAGCCCACGCTAACCATTGGAGACACTGAGTTAACCAGACAGGGCGTAGTGGTGACATGAGTGCCCGAAAACGGTAACTTCTCCCTGGTACTGGGAACCAATGTCCTCCGCAACTGCTACCCTGAAGTGCTGAAGGCTCTCCACGACTCCCTGCCAACAGTGCCCAACGGTTCCCGGAAGGTAATTCAGGAGACTATGCAGGTTCTAGCGGCGCAACAGAAGTTTGCTGGCCCTAATGGAGAAATCTGCAGAGCCCGGATCAAGGATCCCCAACCTGTCCGCCTTCAACCTGGGACTGAGACGTTAGTATGGTGTCGAGCCTGCATGGGTGTCCAAGGTCAAGACTACCAGGCGATAGTAGAACCTCTACCAGCTGATGAAGTCCTGCCCATTCTAGCCGCCAGGAGCCTAGTCACTGTATCCCGAGGACAAGTACCCATTCAACTACTAAATGTGGGAGACTCCCCAGTGGATCTGAGAAAGTACCAAGCCGTAGCCACTCTCTTCAGCGTCCATCCTGAAGACTTGGTGGAAACCTCTCTGTCTGCCTCCCAACAGTTGGAACTGAAGCAAAGTGCTGAAGGTGAGCCTGCGGAGCAATCCTGGTGGCTTGAGCTCAATATTGGAGACGACGATTTTACTCCTGCAGACCAAGTACAAGGTGTCCTGGATGTCGTTATGAAGCACCACCAGGCCTTCAGCAAACACCCACTGGATTTTGGGCAGACTACCCTGATCCAACATACCATCCCTACTGGCTCTCATCCTCTTATCAAGGAACGATACCGGCCCATACCTCCAGCCCGCTACCAAGAGGTGAAAAAGCTGGTACAAGAGATGAAGACAGCCAACGTTATCCGGGAGAGTCACAGCCCATGGGCTGCCCCGCTGGTCCTTGTGAAGAAGAAGCATGGAACCCTTCGATTCTGTGTTGACTATAGGAAGATCAACAATATCACCCACAAGGACGCCTATCCTCTGCCCCGAATCGAGGAATCCCTTGCAGCCCTAGGGTCAGCTGCCTACTTCTCTACCCTGGACCTGACTAGTGGCTACTGGCAAGTGGCCATGGCGCCGGAAGACAGAGAAGACGGCTTTCACCACCCCAATGGGCCTGTTCGAGTTCAACAACATGCCGTTCGGGCTATGCAACGCCCCAGGCACATTTCAATGGAGAGATGTTTGGGTCATCGCAACTTCGAGACCGTCCTGCTATATTTGGACGACATCATCATCTACTCCAAGACTTATGAAGACCACCTCCACCATCTGGCTGAAGTCTTCCAAATCTTGACCCAACATGGGTTGAAGGTCAAGCCATCCAAGTGCCACCTGCTACAGCCTAGCGTCAAGTACCTGGGACATGTGGTGAGCGCTCATGGAATTGAGCCAGATCCAGAGAAGATTGCAGCTGTCCACGACTGGCCTACCCCATCAACCATACGGGACATCAAAAGCTTCCTGGGATTTGCCAGTTATTACAGGCGTTTCATCCCGAAGTTTGCCCAGCTGGCGGCTCCCCTGCAAGAACTTCTAAGGGGTCTGCCAAAAGAGAGCCAACGTTCCCGAGTATCCATTGAGTGGACAGCCGAACGAGAAGCTGCCTTCCAGATGCTCAAGCAACGGTTGACTGAGCCTCCGGTGTTGGGATATCCAGACTACAGTCTGCCTTTCACCCTATACACTGATGCCAGCAAGCAAGGCCTAGTGGCTGTACTATCCCAGCTCCACAACGGAACTGAAAGGGTCATAGCCTACGCCAGCCGTTCCCTCCGAGAACCGGAGCAAAACGACCAGAACTACAGTTCCTTCAAGTTTCTGGCGTTAGTCTGGGCTGTGACCGAAAAGTTCAAGGACTACCTGGCTGCATCCTTCTTCACTGTCTTCACAGACAATAATCCCTTGGCGCATCTGAACACCGCTCGTCTTGGAGCACTGGAACAACGGTGGGCCTCCAGACTTGCCAACTTCAACTTTACCATCAAGTACCGGGCTGGTAAGACCAATGACAACGCCGACGCTCTGTCCCGCCTCCCTGACCAGTGGGAGGGACCCTCCACGGATGCTCAGTGGGAAGATGTGGAGATGCCAGCGTTCTATGCTCGGTTTGTGCATCAAGATGCCCAGAGAGTTTACTCCTTACCGTCAGAGGCAGCGCCAGCTACTCCTCAAGAAGAGTCAGAGCCCCCTGCGGAAAAGGACCTCTGGATAAGTCTTCAGGCCGCGCCATAGGAGAAGTAATGGACTATCTCTCTAGTGGGCGAGTGCCTGAAAGAATCCGCCGCAGAAGAGCTGATGGAGAACTGTCTCAATTGTGGCGTAAGAGAAAGACTCTGAACATGCATCAGGGTCTGCTAAAGAGAAGAACTCTGGACCCTATCACTTATGACCGGCTGTATCAAATTGTGATTCCCAGGAGGGACGCCAAGATAGTACTGGATATGTACCATGACCAGTCCGGACACTTTGGCGCTCAGAAGACTGAAGCCACCCTCCGAAGGCACTTCTACTGGGTCAACATGAAGCCCGACATCAAAGCCTGGTGTCGGGAATGCCCAGCCTGCGCAATCGCTTGAGGAGAGCGACACAATCAAAGGGCCCCTCTACATCCCATTGTGAGCCAACGGCCCTTAGAGATCCTGGCATTGGATCATGTGAAGTTGGAGCCCAGCAGATCCGGTCACAGTTATGCTCTCACGATCATCGACCAATATACCAAGTTTGTGGTTGCAGTACCTGTCAGAGACCTATCTGCAAGGACCACCGCAGCGGCCCTGTGGAAGAGCTTCATCCTCCCCTATGGCTGTCCGGACCAGATCCTTACAGACCAAGGAACAGCATTTGAGTCCCAAGTCTTCCAGGAGCTGTGCACTCTATATGGCTGCAAAAAGCTGAGGACCACAGCCTATCATCCCCAAGGCAACGGGCTTTGTGAGAAGATGAATCAGACTCTAATCAACATGCTGAGGACTCTGACCCCTGCAAAAAGGGCTGACTGGCCAAAACTGTTGCCCGAATTGGTGTACATGTACAACAATACCACTCATTGCTCCACAGGATACACCCCGTATTATCTGATGTTCGGGAGACACGGCCTGCTGATATGACCTGGGACATGGAGTCCCCTGATTCCCAGTCTTTACTCCCCCAGACTGACTGGGTTCACGAACACCAGAGGCGCTTGGCGGATGCCAGAGAAGTTGTGGATCTGCGGTTGGAAGAGGCCCGAGAGAAACAAAAAAGGGACTTCGATCGTAATGCCTGTGCTGAGCCTCTTGCCCCAGGAGATCGAGTGTGGCTAACCCTAACCATCCCACCAGTAAGCTAGATGGGCGTTGGGAGCGTGTGCCATACCTAGTTAGGGACAGTCTCTCCCCTGAAGTCTACGAGATTTCAAGAGGAGACCGTCCACTACTCCGGGTACATAGGAACCGGCTGAAGAGATGTCTTCGTCCTTTTGCCCCTATGTCCACACCTCTCACCTCGACCCCCAACTTACAGACCTCCTTGTGTTCACCTAACCCCAGTTTCTTAGAACTTGTGACTGTGCCTCAACTTTGTTTTGTTGTTTCCACTCCAGTAAGAGGTACCCCAGAGAGACCATCATCCTCACCGCAGTCTCCAATACTGCTGCCTGTGGAGGATGATCCGGCTCCAGTGTCTGCAACCCCTGAAGCATCAGAGACAGCTGAGACTCCGACTCCAGCGCCTGACTCAGAGGAGGACGATGAGGAGGTTGTTATCTTCTCCCAGCCAGAACTTCGGAGGTCTCAAAGGGAGACAAAAGGTAAAGCTCCTGCGTACCTGCAGGAGTATCAACTGGTGTCACACAGAAGGAGGAGGCAGGTACGCTTTTCTAACACCGAAGTACTTACCACCGAAGAAGATACTGAGTAACCCCTGATGGGCTGAAAGCCTTACCAGGTACTGTGTATATTGTACATAGACTTATTTCTGCTATCCCAGTTGGGCTGAATACCCACCTATCCTATAGAGCCAGAGACTTTCCTGGGACTCTCACCCTTATTTAGTTCAGTCAAGGGACTTTCCTTGAACTGCCCACTGTCATGTGCTATGATAGCACTCCTTCCTCTCATCTATGAATAGTGCCCTATAAATCGACCATTGGAAACCGTTTTTTGTTTTATCAAATTTTACTTCTTTCAAATATATACATGTATTTACATCAATTCATTTTCATTTTCTTAAATCTTCTTTATCTATTACAACATTTTTTCTCGGCTAGTATACATACGTCCTAGTGAGTGTGCTATCACATGAAGTTTAGAGATATAGAAAAATTCACCTCATTTGCCGTTCTAGCAGTTTTTCTCTTCGCAACACTCACATGTTCGGAGGCCCCAGGGCTGAGACTGCCTTGTCTCTGACTGTTGGACAGAGTGGTATCGTCCAACTGCTGTGACGTTTCGAGGGACACGCCCCCTTCCTCAGACGTATACGATACACGTCTCCAAGGTATTTAAACCCTGTTGGCCGGAAGTTACCGTATTGTTTTTTTTTTATTTATTTTTTTTTTTTTATAAAGTTTTATTTTTTCCATATAATATTACAATACATACTTTGCGACATAATATCCATAGTACATTCAAACATTACATGTCATGATGTAAATAACAACCTATACATAGACTCCCTTCTACAAACATTTACCATCTTATCGCAAAAAAAGCCATGTCCAAATATCAATACGAATACTCCCCCCCCCAAACCCCCCTCCCTCCCCACCCTCTACCGATGCTGGAGACGCTGAATGTACACAATCGATACACAGTGGATTACAGAGAACCCTCTATCAACTCCACTGAGTCCACATATCCTTAAGTCTGTTGCCCTTCCTATAACGTTTCTCAAATGCACATTCGTATGATTTTATACGCTTAACTAAATTGCTCCATTCATTCACAGAAGGGGGCTTCTCATCTAGCCAATGTTTCACTAATACTAATCTGCAGGAAAATAGTTTCAGGGCCAAGTCACTTTTTAATCTATCATCTAAAGAGATCGGAGTAAGCCCGACCCCAAAGGTAGCTCACTCGCGGGATGAGCATTGAACTGAACCTCTAATTTCAAATATCTCCTCAATAGGTGTTGATCTTTGGGCAGTCCCATAGAACGTGAAGAATATCGGCTTGGGAACAATTACACCTCCTACAGTTCGAATTATCTCTTAAACCTATTTTAAAACATAAATACTGTGAAAATATATTTATATAATATGTATAGTTGTGTGCATCTGTGATTTAAATTGATCGTTGATATTACCACATTCTTATAAATTTCACTCCATTGCCACCGTGATGAAACCAACCGGTTGCCCATTCACTTGAGTTACATGACTAAACTTCTGGTCTATAGTAGACCTAAGCAAACCGTAAATACTTGATAGATTAATTCGTGATACACTCTAAATCCAATAATCCATGAATACCCCCTAGTGAATCTTAAACCTGTCGTGCTGTAATCTTTCCTATAGCGTGGGTCAATTTGACATACCTAAAAATCCCTTTCACCAACATATCCCTAAGACACCAATCCTGAAAGGAGGGCAATGACCCACATCTTCTTCCAACTGCTCCAGCACGTGATTCCCTTTCTTTCCCAAAACCCCACGTCTTCCATTTTGGCTAACTCTGAGAAATTCAGATGTACCCCACAGTCGGAGTAATTTAAAGCCTCCCTAATACCAAATAGGCTTCTAAGATCCCTCCAGGTATACTCCAAAACCGAGCCAAAGGGAAATCTCTTAACGTTCGACGCTTCAGTTGGCCAGACTCTAATAGAGCCAAATTGAATCAAATCTACATTCCACCAGCGAGGTAAGCGCATAAAATAATGATAGAGGAGGGAGAGTGACAAACCGCCCCTTTCCTATTAGCATTAGAGTTTCTTGTTTAATGCGAAACCTTTTCTCCCCCAGAGAGTTTGTTTTTAATCGCCCGTATCAACCCAAACCATCTCTTTCCCTATCCAGGGAGCATTAGATAGTACATATAAGATTTGAGGAAAGCAGTACACTCTTTATAAGTATATAATCTCTCTGCACGATTTAGAGGTAGCGTATTCCATGTATTCACCTTATTTTTTATTTTTGTTAATAGGAGCAAGATTCAGAGTAATGTATCATCAACCTTGTGCCGTAATTTAAACCGAGATATTCACATGAGAGGAGACCTTAAGATCAAACTGCAGATAATTAGGGTGGGGTCATGTCCAAAGGGACCAAGATCGACTACTAGGGTGTTTATCAAATCCTGAAAACCTGCACATACTCCTGAATGACCTTTAGGGGTCGATATTTCGGAGTCCTTGAGGAGGAGAAGAACATCGTCAGCATAGTTATCTTATCCTCAGGCCCGGCTAATCCTCCCCCTCTATCTCCCTGTCTGCCCTGAGTTTTATTGCCAGAGTTCTATAAAAAACGCAAATAAAAGCGGGGGACAGGGGCATCCCTGTCTTACCTCTGGACAGTGTAAAGAAGGGAAGAAGTCGCTATTAACCCAAATACAACCCTCGGGGATTTTAAAAAAGTCTAATCCATCCACAAACGGGGCACCAACCCAAATCATACAGGACCTCCCAGAGGAAGTCCCCACCACCCTATCAAAAGGCTTAGAGCACCATGACAGGATGGAGCGAGACCCCCCCCGGCCCAACTGTAGCCCCGCAAAGAGCCGTCTTATATAGTCTTACTCTGACGTCCAGTCAGAAAGCCGCATGGTCTTCATGTATAAGTACTGGAGCAAAACTCTTCAATCTATTTGAGATTAACTTGGCCATCAGCTTAGCATCTGCATTAAATAAGCGAGATTGGTCTATAGGGATTCCGCTTCTAGTGGGATCTTTATTTTTTTTCCGAAATCAGTACTATACTGCTTGTACCACGACTCAGGGAGCCTTCCCTCCCTTTGCGCAAATACCCAGATCTCCACCATAACAGGGAGAAGAAAGAGCCAATCGATTGTATAATTTCTAAGGGAAGCCCATCCAAACCCGGGGCGGAGGTTTACGTCTAGAGGAAGCAAAGAGCTCTCAAGCTCTACTCTCGTAATGGGCGGCGATAACCTCTCTACTCTTCCCCCGAAAGAGAAGGGATTTGGATATTATCTAAAAAAATCTTATATCATATTGCTGATGCCTCCAGAACTGAAGTGAGATACCTTGAAAAATTTTAAAAAGGTATCTCTAATCTCCTCGCATTAGTGTTATGTCCCCAAAATTATTTTTAATACGCTGTTATTCTATTTTTCTTGTTGTTTTTTGACTTTTGAAGAAGGCCCTTTGAAGGAACACCACTCTCCAGTGAGCCCTTTGATCCATAAAAATAGTTTTCTGCGTCGCCTTATCTGCCATTTATCTATTGTATCCTCTTGGACCCTGGTAAAACTATCGAGCCGCTCTCTCGAACCGTTCTCAGAAAGGTCTCTCTTTTTCTTTTACCTCTTTCTTTAAGAGCCTCTCTTTTCAACCCTTGCTTGCGGAGATATAAATTTCTGAAGTAATATCCCTCTTAAAAAGGATTTCAAGGCGTCCCCATTAGACCAAGATTTGCCCCCAGATCTATTCGATAAATAAAACTAGTAGCTCCTCCTTGATTTTATCCTCATCTGGTAGTAGCACTAACCAATGCGCATGGCTTCCAAAACTTACAGGAAGTTTCCTTCGATCCGGACAGCTCGAAAACTGCGGGGAGTGGTCATAACCGACCGATTATCGTACCGAATTTCCCCACATAATCCAAGGCCAAGTCATTAACCAACGCTAAGGTCGATCGGGAAATATTATGAGAAACGATTGTAGCTGATGAATATCTGTTGTGTTCCCCCTTTAAAAATCTCCACACATCTCTCCAACCCACTTCCTGACAGAACCTAGCAAAGGGGTGTCTCCCTTCTCTATATTGCCTGGGATCTTTTCCCTATCCGATCTAACCTATCGACACACTGATTGAAATCGCCAAGGATATAGCGGGCACTCACCCACCTTTTCCATAAACGTAGAAGGCTTATCAAGGCGTCATATCTAAAAGGGGAGTATATAATTCCTGCTACCACACATTAATGTCCATCCAGAATACCTGACAGGAATACATATCTTCCATCTGGATCACATCTTATCTCTGATACTGGAAGTCAATGGATCTATGGACCAAATAGAGATCCTCTAGAAAATAATGATGAAAAACAGAATTGTATACCTGACTGGCCCACCCCTTTCTACAAGGGCCACAGATTCTTTATCAAGAGGTCTCCAGTAGAATAACGCTTGCAGGGGAGTTGTTTCACAATATAGTCAAAAATGATGCAACGTTTCAGACGGTCTTTTAACCCTCTTGTGTCCATATATAAAACCTAGTGCCCTCATTCTTTCTACACGGAGAACCGGAAAAAAGGCGCAACGCATACTATAACCAAGCAACATCCCCAGCATCGGGCACATCCCCTCCCCCCCCAACTCCACACTGTTCTACCATAGTACAACTCTTCCTTACTTCCGTCACACTCTTCCGACCCCCCTCCCCCCATCCCCCCATGCTGACCTGAGAATCAAATATAATGGCCTAGATGTTCAGTTCAAAGACCCTTAAGATCCAACCAGTTCTGACACTTGTTCTGGGGTACTAACAAACTGGGACTGGCCTTGAAAAATATTTTTAATTTGGCCGGAAACATTAAAGAAGAATAAATGATTCCCTTGTCTCTCAATCTTTTTTCACCTCCAGGAAACTCTCCTCCTTTGGAGAGTGTCCTTAGAAAAGCCGGGTATATTGTACTTAGCCCCTTGTATTGTAGATCTTTTAGATCACGTGCTCGTTTCAAACTCATATCCGATCTCACGAAAGTAACGTTTTGCATATAAAGGGTACGGGGAGGTATTCCCCGGTAAGTATAGGGGCCTGCCGGAATTTATGGGCCCGCTCATATCAAGTGCGGAGAGAGATGCTCCTTCCATTTCCTTCAAAAACCAATCCTTAATGTAGCTTAAGGGTTTTCCCCCTCAGCTTTTTCTGGAACCCCTATTAGTCTTAGTTCGCTCTTCTTGAGCGGTCCTCCATATCCGCAATTTTCCCTTTCAGGGCCTTATTCATACTAAAGCGGGAGGTGACTTTTTTTGAGAGAGCGCACCTCCTTCTCACTATTCGTAATTTATCTTCTGCCGTGTTTTGCGTTATCTCTAGCCATTCAGCTCTTCTCTCATAAGGGAGACATTCCTCTCAAGGCCCCAAACCTGATCTGTCAGACCCAGTATTGCTAGTTACATTTTTTATAGAGTCTAGGATCTCTTTTAACATTATTTTCACTCCCATGTTTACCTCGCCCCCGTCCTGTCTCCCCCTCTACATGCCGATCCAAGCCCCTGTGTTATTTTTGGGATACTACAGCTTCATTTTCGCGTTTTTCTGTAAAGATGATCCTGTAGTGTGTTTAACTGGGGGGGGATTTCCATAATTTGATCCTCAGCTTTATGGAATTTCTCCTTTAGCCCCTCCTTTCTCTTTCTCCTTGGGGAGGATACCCCCAAGGCTCTTGCAGCATTTTTAGGCGGCATATCTGATACAATAAATGCACTCTAATCACAATGTTAAAGACCGGATAATAGTCATGTACTCAAATGTGAGCAACCTATCACCTGGACACATATTACTACAAACTAACAGTAATCAGTATTAAATTATTACAGTAGACATGATACAGGCACTAAACAGTAGAAGGCTATATAGAAAGCTGACACAGGGTCGCAAAATATTCTGCAACAAAAAAAAGCGAAAACCAAAAACCGACATAGCCAAACCCGGACCGTTCATCCAGAGGGGTTGTCAGAAATAAGTCTGTTTTATGTACGGAGTAATATATCACAGATATCACGTAGTGGTTATTAACTTCTTATCCACTTTCTTAACCAGCCTATTATATGCAGAATTCAAATACCACAAATGCCCCGGTGGAAATATTGATTTATCTCTATGATCTTGGCGGCGTATTGTCCCCGTGGGAACCGAATTATAAAAGTTACAGTTTTCACTAACAAATTCAGACAGTTAATAATAGATGCAGATGGTTAGTATAGGACTGGCGGAATGCACACAATAGCAAGAGACGTCAAGCGGATGTTAATATAGTAGCAGCAAGGCGAGTTAGTACCGAAAGCAGACAATGTCAGCCGCTGTAAACTTGACTACGACAAATCAAAGTTAGAAGCATATGCAGACGATTAGTACATGGGAGAGGAAGGTTAAGGACAAGTACATCTCACCCATCAGACGAGAGCTACGATGGCAGGGTTGGCAGGCCAGGTACAGGTACAGGTACATCTCACCCATCCATACAGACGGCTTCAAAATGTATTTCTCTGGCTTTGAGCGCAGGGAACCAACAGCGCAGGGACCATACACCACGATCTTCTTTACAGCTATGTCTCCGGTCACAGACCGATATCCAGGATAGCTCTCCAACCACGCCGCCTCGGCAGCGATCTCAGAGCGCCCCACCTGGGTCAGCGCGCCACCGGCACCAGACTTCTTCCAAACATCGGATCCCCGCTCGTCGTTCACGGCCCGCCAACTTACGGGACCCTGTGTTTTCGGCGTCAAGCGCCAAAAAAGCGGCAGAAATGCGCCAGAAATGCGCTAAAGATGGTAGCGGTCGTGCTCCTTTAATGGCAAACGGCAGGCATAGAAGAGAAGGCGGCGCCGCATACTGCTAGCCGAGCAGGATGTCCCAGCCTGGACCCTCCTGATACCTTCCCGCGCCAAATCGGTCCGCATCAGATCAAGCCAGCGTGGGGAGCGGGAGGAAGGAAGGGCGCGTGTGCAGCGTGACGTGCACGTACCCGCGCTACGTCATGCCGTTACGCCCGATAACGAGTCACATGAAGTTACCGTATTGTGCATAGTATAAACTTAGCGAATACATACAATAACTAAATGTGTATACATATTAAATATTCAATCTACGGTCTAAATGGTGGCATAATATTAAGTATGAAGACGTCAAATCACAAATGTGCAAACTTCATGCCAAAACTGTAATTCCATTATAAAGGGCGACATTCCAGAGACAAGGCAGTCTCAGCCCTGGGGCCTCCGAACATGTGAGTGTTGCGAAGAGAAAAACTGCTAGAACGCCAAGAGTGAGTGTGAATTTTTCTATATCTAAACTTCATGTGATAGCACAATCACTAGGCACGTATGTATACTAGCCGAGAAAAAATGTTGTAATAGATAAAGAGATTTAAGAAAATGAAAATGAATTGATGTAAATACATGTCTATATTGAAAGAAGTAAAATTTGATAAAACAAAAAACGGTTTCCAATGGTCGATTTATAGGGCACTATTCATAGATGCGTTTATCT
Source organism: Engystomops pustulosus (assembly GCA_019512145.1). Lineage (NCBI taxonomy): Eukaryota > Metazoa > Chordata > Amphibia > Anura > Leptodactylidae > Engystomops > Engystomops pustulosus. The sequence goes on along the minus strand of CM033650.1, from coordinate 35,645,545 downwards.
GGAGGACCAGGAGATCCCCGAAGCCCTAGACCTAAGATCAATTAAAATACCTCTGTATCTTATTATCAAATACGTCTATCCAGTATCACTCCTTCCTCTGCCAAAGCAGAGATTCCTTCAAAGGACTCTGTCCCCCTACACCTAGAGGAGACCCTTTGCATCTTTTATGCACTTTTCCCACACATCAAGGGCTGTACCCAGAAGAGGGACTTTGCTATTAAAGACCTTCTGTGAGACTTTTGCCAGATACTCCAAGGAAAAGTTGCTACCTAAGTGACTGATTATATTGCACTTAATACCTCCTTTTGGTAGGACATTCTGCATGCACTTTTATGCCTTTCCTTTTCAGGTAAAAGACATTTTATTCTGCTACCCTGAGTAGCCTACCTCTGTAACGTTTGCAACGTTATGTTATAAGATGTGTACCCATTGGGCTCCTAAGCCAATGAGAGTTACCAAAATGTTTGCACACTGTCAATTTATGCCAGTAGTTTGCATAACCTTTTATAGGCTTTAGATTGTAGTGTGGCTGGTCGGACCGTCTCTATGTAAAACCCTGACCGCTATCTTATGCCTCAAACCGAAGCTTGTAAGTGGGGTAGTCGTAAACTGGGTCCTTAGGGGACCGGTGGTGTTACAGAATAGCACCTGGATGCCACTCATACAAGGGTAAGATGTCAGTCGGCAGGTACTTATACATTTGATAATGTCTCATTGTGTCATATGCCAATGTAATGCATATACACACTATATATTTTGTCGCTAGGGAAGAATTGTTTATATAACAATATACAGGTGCAAGGAGTGGATTACAGTACATGACACCACCACCTTTCCTACTGTACAGTTTGGTTTAATGGCGTTAGCGACCAACTGTCCTACTTTGCATTTACATGTCCTTGTCTTAGTCCATATATATACATTTGTTGCTTGGGAGGCAACACAGAAGGTCCTTGTGACCCGTTAAAATTTAACTTTACTTCATTATCCCTAAAATAGGATCACAGTGTTGTCATCTATGTGAGCCTTGATATAAAGAAACACATTAAAAGAATATGGCAGGTTTGGAGAGAGATCTCAATTAATATACTATGTCGATACAGTGTACTAGTGGGACACGTTGGACTGCAGACGGTACTGCTAAAACCGATACTCTATCGGAATAGGCAATATGATGTCGTCGCTAGAGCAGCTGTGTAACTTTTCTGCGGTATATGTACCAAATTGTTCTTCTATAGTGGTGTGACTGTTCACCTCTAGGAACTAGTAAGTTTCCACGCCCACAGTCAATGCATACTTGATTTTAAGCTAGGTCACCTACAACACCATCCACACACACATTCATACACTGCTGATCGTAGGTATGTACACAGGGCTATGTGGTCTCTGCAGAGCACACCCAGTCCTAAATGAGTCTCCAAATAGAGTGCCATCACATATAAAATTAGCTCAGGCAGCCCCCCCGACATGTTTCGCCAGTTACCTGGCATACCTCAGTGGAGTTAGAATCCTATCGGGGAGCGGACATTATACCTGCACCATTATGAGACATTGGTATATTCCGCGAGAAAAGTTACACAGCTGCTTCTAGCGACGACATCATATATGCCTATTCCGATAGAGTATCGGTTTAGCAGTACCGTCTAGCAAGTCCCACTGTCCCACTAGTACACTGTATCGACATAGTATATTAATTGAGATCTCTCTCCAAACCTGCCATATTCTTTTAATGTGTTTCTTTATATCAAGGCTCACATAATGACAACACTGTGATCCTATATTTTTAGGGATATGAAGTTAAAAGTTAAATTTTAACGGTGTCAAGGACCTTCTGTGTTGCCCTCCAAGCAACAAATGTATAATATATGAACATAGTTTATAGTCACGACCATAATGTGGCGCTAGTGACTACTAAACTACAAATTTAGTCTTGTCTTAAGTCCGCACCACCCATCCATACCCAGGTCTGTCCTTACAGCATCATGTAACCTCTCACACGAAGTGCCCTTATCTACCTCTCACCCCAATCAGTCTGTAGTCGAGCCGAGGGCGGCTCTTTCAATTGCCCCGGGGGTATGCAACACTCTCACCGATGCCACGCAGAGGAGGGTTGCGAATACGTCCCACCTGGTCGCTGCAGCCTGTGCTAGTCAGCCCAGACAGTCATGTCATCACATCACATACATAGTCCTTATAGGACACAGGGGAACACTGCGTAGTAGATCCTGCCTGGCAAGTTAACTGTTTTATGTGACCTGTCATAGTGTCAGCCAATCACAGGCTGTTATACTTTGTCCCGTGAGCTGAGGATGTAAGCTGAGATGTAATTGGAGAGAGTAGCCACCCTCGACAACCGAGGGGAGTAACAAGACCCGTCGGAAACTTCCAGAAGAAGTGAGTTCTCTCAGAAGAGAGTAGAGAGCAGTCAGAACCAGAGTCGCCAGAAGCAGACGGAGTTACTCCAGTACAGACTCTGTACAGCTAGCATACCAGACCAGAGCAGGAAGAGCCTGCCCCTGCCTGAAGTGGAACTAATAGCTAGTAGTATGAGGGAAAGTGGGTTCATCTACTCCTTGAGGGTGATACCTGAAGCAACTCCAGGACAAGCTGAAGCATCCTATTAGGAACACAGCTACCTCCCACCCTGCCCTCTGCATCCAGGCTGGCGGTCCTACTACCTGTGGCTCCCTCCAACTAAACTCAGCACTCCAAATACTCTGTCAAAAAGACAAGAAGCTGCATTGTTCTGTCCGATTCCACAATGACGCAAGACCGCACTTCCACATTGCAGTTGTTTTTGTCACTTGCCTCCGTATGGCCCTGCTATAGTGCGGCCACTCACAGGCACCTGGCCACCGACACAGACGACTCATACTAGACACAAAGTGCCATTGCCTCGGAGAACCGCTCTATAGCAGATCTCCCATCTTTCTGCCAACCCCCCCTGCTGGAGACCTGCCAGGCTGTAGGACAAGCCCTCCGGTCTTCCCCATACCAAGCATCGTGAACAGGCAGCCACTCAGTGTACTGTGGGCCCCGGTCTGACTCCAGGCCCCACAGAAAGGCTAGGCCCGGTGGGGGAGAAGAATGTTGTCAACAGCTTGCAGTCAGTGGGGAGGGACAAGCTGTACCGGAGCACAAAAAATGGGAGACAGCCCGCAGCTCAAACAGGTCACATGTTGTTTTTTTGAAATGCATCCAAACCAAAGTCCAGCCCCTGTGACTACTCCAGGATTTTATCAGAATGCAAGTGTAAGTTATAACACACAATTATATTGTAATACAAATGCTTAGAAAAGGCAGAAAGGCAGATGGAACATGGAATAACATCCACAAGCATTAGTGGAATTTAAAGTTCTTGGGCCACATTTCAATTGGGTCCCCACCCACAAGATAAAATTCACTAAAAATTGAAAAGTAGTTAAGGAGGAAGGATGATAAGCAGGGGCGTTGCTAGGGTGGGAAAAGATTTGGGCAAGGGCATATGTATCGCACTTTCAATAATGCCCCCTCCTGTACATAACCCCCTCACATTTGGTTGAGCCAATAACAACTTTACTGACAATATATACAGTTACAGAAAACACAGGAGAAATCCCTACTTGTTACATCCAGGGACTGCAGGTGATGTGTGCTCACACTGCGCCCCCCAGTAAAGTATCCTACACAGCCCCCCAGTAATCTCTTCACACATCCCCAAGTAATGACTCCCACACAGCACCCCAGTAATGTCCTTCGCCACACAGCCCGCTACTAAAGTCCGTACACATCCCCCCAGTAATGTCCTCACACACCCCCCAGTAATGTCCTCACACATCCCCCAAGTAATGTCCTTACACAGCCCCCAAGTAATGTCCTTACACAGCCCCCCAGTAATGTCCTCACACAGCCCCCCAGTAATGTCCTCACACATCCCCATTAAGTCCACCCAGTAATGTCCTCAGCACACACACCACAGTAAGTCCTACACACATACGCCCCCAATAAAAGTCCTACTATCAGCCCCCACCGTAAGTCCTTACACAGCCCCCCAGTAATGTCCTCACACATCCCCTCAGCAATGTCCTCACACATCCCCTCAGCAATGTGCCCCACACCCCGCAGTAATGTCCCCACAGCACCCAGTAATGTCCCCACACAGATCCCAGTAATGTCTCCCACCCATCCCTCCAGTAATGTCCTCACACAGCCATGTTGTCATGCAGCCCCCCAGTAATGTGCCCACACAGTCACCCAGTAATGTCCTCACACAGCCCCACAGTAATGTCTTCCACACATCCCCCAGTAATGTCCCCACACAGCCCCTCAGTAATGTCCTCACACAGCCCACCAGTAATGTTCCCACACAGTTTCCCCCCATGTTCTCCCCCTTCCCTTAGCTCCTATCATGTTTCCCCCTCACCTCACTGCTGCAGCTCTGTGTACTGCTTTCCCCCGAAGGTCATGTGATCATGACATCATCTCAGGTCCTGTAGGTAAAAGCAGGAGGCTCCCAGAGGCTTCAGGTCCTGCAGGGGAAAGCATTGTGCTTTATGCATGCTTTCTCATAGTTATCTATGTCCTGAGGGCACAAATCATGGTGAGAGTGGGGAGGAATGCCCGGACAAATGTCCTGCTGACCCAGGGGCATGACCCTGAATATAAGAGTTAAAGTATATACACACAAGCATATTTCTTGTATTCACTTGCTCTATTGATTTATGCAAGTTTTTACAAAGTTTGTAACTATTTAAGTACTGAAAGTTTCTGTGCTGTAGAAAATGAGCAATGTTCTCTTTTAATATAGCAACAGTCACATCTCCTGCGGTTGGATATGTGAATGAGAAATAAGATCAAAACTTTTACTATTCAGGCCTAAACATAGGCTTTCAGTTAGGGCACATTCACATGGCCGTCTGCGGGGACGTACATGCGGCCGCATGTATGTCCCCATAGACGGCAATAGCGGCACTGATGTGTGGCACCGATCGCCCGCACACCGCAAAAAGATAGAGCATGTGAGCGGAATACCGCTGTGTGAATGTACCCTTAGGTGGGAGCAGCCAATAATGGTAAACTGCAGCGTCCTCTGGCAGATTCCATGAGGGGAAGAGATCAATGTAGTACACAGTTAATCTGGGAATTGTTTTCTCAAAGTTGGACAGCATAAAGCGTTCAAAGGCTTAAAGGGAAACTTGTCATCCCCTAGTGATAGGTTCCTGTAGAGCCTTATGAACCAACACCCTTCTTTTAGCTAAAAATTGTTTCCCTTTCCTGGCATTAGAGGGGGCATGCCCTGCTGAGCTGACCCAATCCGTCTTCTACTCTCTATGTCTTATGCCTGTTCTCAGCATTCAGCACTAAATGTCATGTGACCAGAGTGATGTCATCTAAGGTCCTTAACCCAGTTACGTTTGCAACGTCTACACCATGTATGTATCTGATAATGTATGTATGAAATCCCAGCTTGCCTCCAGTTTTTACTCCTCCTCCCACCTGCACCTCTATCCTGCATGCTCGTGTATGCATACATGCATGAGGCCTAATAATATTAAAAGGATGATTTTCGTCATCTGGATCAAGACTGTAAGCTCAATTGTTTGGTTAAAATATTTCAAAAAGATGTGTTTAGGGGTCAAGATTCTTCATCTCACTTAATAACACCTAAAATGGAGACATGGTTGCACAGTTCTTATTGGTGCATAATAAATACAGCTGCTTCTATTATTCACATAAACACAGACATTATTATATATAATCTAACTGTTTATAAGTGGTAAATGGAGAAACCAAAGCCAATGTGTGTGTGTGTGTGTTTGATATTGCTCAATGCAGAGTCCGTATCCCACCTCGCAACAAAATGGTGGTCACACATACAAAATAGGGTGCTCACAAATTGCAAGTGTTTTTTTTAAGCTACTCAGCTTTTCAGATGTGTTGAGCTAAGAGTAAAGGTCACATCTGTAGGTGTTTTTTATGGAGTTTTAACTGATCGAATCTTATCCGTCCTCTTCAGGGACTTATCAATGGCAGATTAATTCTCTAGTGGCTCCAATTGGTTGTCTACGAGGAAGGTTGATCTGTAGCAGACTTTTTATAAAATATATCAAGCCATGTAGATTTATAGAGTTTGGCAAGAACCAGACATACTCTGGAGAATTGTCCCAAGACAAACACTTACAGCGTAAGACACATGTTTTGTTTTAATTGATTGAAGAAATCTTCTGAATCCAGAGAGGAAATCTTGTTTTAATAATAACACATTGTGAAATAAACCCAAGCGAATTAATTATGACAAATAATCTGGATGAATGATTATATCAGCCCCTTTATTGACTTTCTCCATAAAAGGTATAGAATAGCTATAATATGGCATGTTACATTGTTATGCCACATCTGCAGATTTCCCTTAACAATTCTAGCCATTTATATCCACCTTCGTGCCATATTTTATGTTAATACAGTTTGATGCCCCAAACACTAGACTGTAGAAATTAGAATACCATGATCCCCCTGAAAATATTAGTACTATAGTTTGTACCCCTATGGTTACACTTGGGGCCCCAGAAAATATGTCCCTTACAGTAATAGTAGTGTCTTGGAAATAACAATACTAGTAGTAGCTGAGAAATAATAACACTTCTCCAGCATGCCCTATATTGTAGCTTTATAGTAATAATGCTATAATCCTAGTGTGCCCCATTAAAAAATAATTCTTCCATAGTTGCCTTGATTGTAATAATGTGCCCAACAGTAGTAACTGCCCTGTCTCACAGGCTTCTTGCACCCTGCCTGTATCAGCAACATGAGGACGGCAATACAGCAGGTTATGGGGATATCGAACATTTTGAGCACCAGACAAACGACTTTGGTCCTAATACCCTAAACCTTTTGCATTAGTGATGTCAAAACTATCCTGTTTCCCCCCAAAAAAGACATTGTGGCTCATTTACTAAGGGTCCGAATCACGCGATTCCATCGGGTATCCCGACGATTTGCGATTTGCGCCGAATTCCATCAGGATTTTGGCACGCGCGATCGGTTGCATGCAGTGGAAATCGGGGGCGTGGCCGTCGGAAAACCCGATGGATTCAGAAAAACTGCGGTATTTTTTTTTTAAAAAGTGTTGCTTGACACGCACTTACCTGCACCAAGAAATAGAAGGTGAACTCCAGAGGACCTCGGCGCAGCAACGGCACCTAGTGGATATTGGCGCACGGATCTTAGTGAATCCCGGCAGAACCCGAATTAGCGTCGGAGAATCCGCCGCTGGATCGCAACTGGACCGGGTAAGTAAATGTGCCCCATTGTCTTTTATAAATTTTTGCTCCTAAAAAGCCACTAGGTCTTATTTTTAGAGGATGTCTAATTTTTCCATGAACAAGAATTTACATTTATCGTTGGACAAAAAATCTACTTCTCTAACTTCCTTATATTTCTGCAAACTCTGAATTTCATGCTGTATTTCTTGTGACTCCATTTCTACCCTGTTTCCCTAAAAATAAGACAGTGTCTTATATTAAATTTTGCTCCTGAAGAGGCACTTGGTCTTAATTTCAGGGGAGATCTTATTTTTCCATGAACAAGAATTGACATTTATGGTTTAACAAAAAATCTACTTCTCTAACATCCTTAGTAAAAGAACTTTCCATAAATGACCCCTTCTTACTCTGGTAGCTCCTGGGATCACATTTGCATCACAACAGCCAGTGATTTAATTCCAAGATTTGTTCTCGATGTCACAACCTTCTGCAGCATCTAAAAGATTTCCTAATACTAATGTATGGCGTGGGGGGAGCTGCTGCAATGACTGCCGCTAGGTCTTATTTTCAGGGGAGGCCTTATAATTCCATGGCAAGAATTCCATGGCATGTAAGTGGAACATCCCCCACTGGGGCCTAGCCTTTTCTTGGCGGCCTGGAGGCAGCCAGGACCCAGAATACCTGAGTAGCTGGCTAGTGCGGCCTTGGGCATGCTATTGTCACGGTGCTTGGTATGGGGACCGGATGGCTGTCCTACAGCCTGGCAGGTCTCCAGCAGGTGGTGTGTGCAAGAAATATGGAGGGAGAGGCTGATGCAATGCTTTCTCCCTGGGGCAACTCCGGAGTGTCTGTAGAGTAATGCATGGGGAAGTCTGTGGTGTTAAGCAGCTGTATTCAAGGATCAGACAGAGGCAACATTGTGCAAATCAACTTACTGTTCTTTATTGAACTCCAAACAACAGGCAACGGCCAAACACGATTAACATTGGATTCTGGTTACGGTAGTGGTCATAGAGAGTGGTCCGCAGGAATGGTGCACTAGCCTGATAGTAGATGCAGCCTGGGATAGTTGAGATGGAGCTATGTCCAAATTGTGGAAGCTGCAGCTCTGGCTAGAGTCTCCTGTCTCACCTCAAGTGTCAGGCAGTAGGCCTGAGGCACTATAAATTCCTGGGATTGATATCTGTGGCAACACTGTCTCTCTCTTCACTCTGACTCTGCAGTCTGAACTGACTGAGATCAACAGAACCATGTGCTCTCAATGAGCAGGGGTTTTATACTCCCCCTGGTCAGGTGGTAGCACCTCTCCAATCACACTCCAGCTAACAATACAGCCACATCATTGGATAATTACCTACACCAATTGAACTTTCCAGGCTTTTTCTTCAAGCTCCAATTACTAACTTTCTCATCTTACAGCTTCTGACATGGAGAGGGACACTTTCGCAAAACCTACCCAACCCTTTGCATCTGCAGGGGTGTTGCATAAGCATTGTCCAAGAGGTAGTGTCTCCGTAATCTCAGAGAACAATCCGTTAATATTCAGCTCATTTCGAGACAATGGGAAGTAATGAGGTTTGTTTAGTTGACTTCGCCAGGAGACATTTTAGCTCTCAGCATGTTTGTTCAATCTGGAATCTCTCAGCACAGAGAAGGCTGCCAGGATGAAAGTCTTCAATGCATCATACTTCTGCTCACTATCCGGCACACAGTGTTTTTGCTTATCTGTAAGCGCTTGTGCTACGTCAAGTCTCCTGGTTAGATTATCTAGGTTATAGGTTATTATCGAAAGAACTCTTTGAGGAATTGACTCACAAATCCATTCACTTTGAGGAATTGGATGGTGTGAAATAACAGGACTTTTTTTTTATAATTGTTTTCAATAATTTTACAGTAATGCAATATTGGCGTGGAAATACAGAAAATAACAATCACCATAATTGGCATAATTACTGTGAATTAAATATTAAATAAAGCAGAGGTTTTATATTTTCCGGGGTAAGAGAATAGGGGGAAAGAAAGACAGATGACGGCAGATATTTTATCAAACTTCTCCATTGAATCCAACAAAATGTTTGATATGTTCTTATTCACCATTACTCAGTAGAATTTATTTTTGGTAGCCTCTAGAATATCCTAGTGATATTAACTATGAGATCACTATGAGATAAACTTTTATTCAGTAGTGTACCATGAGCACTACATAACCTAAATCATTTGGAATCTACAGGCGGGTTGATCTTCATTAATCTGGATGGTGCTATGTACCTCCGGAGCAGTAATTGACTGCTAGCTTCGATAGAAGTCATGTTTGCCAAGGACTGTGTCAGCAGAGACACCCTGTCTCTCCAGTCACCGAGCTGCAACTGTATACCCATGTCTCTAAGAAAATGTAGTTTTCCAGAGGGAGCCACTAAGTGACTATATTTCGAGGATATTTTGCTCCGGATCCCTGTAATCCAGCATAGATGTTTAAATAAGGTCATGGTAGTAATGTCATTATGAGTATTATTCCATGAATTTAGGTTTGAAATTACATTCCAAACCTGACAAATTCAATGGTTGCGTTTTGGGTTAGAATTCCTGCACACAGTCCACATTAAAATCTGTTGATAAACCATTCATCAGTATTGGAATTATTACTGATGGATTCTGGAGAAAAAGTGGATCTCCTATACTTTAAGTATCTTTTTGGATTTCTTTGGTTATACAGTGATTTTCTGTATGTTCTAGTCACTGAGATGTGTACTAAATATGTACAATGAGTCACTTTCAGCTGCATGAAACTGAATCTGCATGTATATGGTGCTTGGAATTTATATTGGTATGTCCATCTCTATTTACATGCTATTATGCGTGGTATGTAAAGAATTATAGAATGAGAGGATTCTATATAAATATCATTGCGGACTATGATGACATTAGCTCTGAGCATGTCACAGCTCTGGAGAAGAAAATAGAAGGTAACTAGATTAAACACATCAGAGAGTCTTCTTGCTACAGTTTTTTTGGATGGTCTTAGGAGCTTTTTGAATGTCAAATTTATCATAGTGTCTTAGATTGCTTGATAAATGTGGCATATGAGGTGTTGAGATTTTTTGGTGAAAAGCCACAAGTTTTGCACAACTAAGTCTTAATTTTTTCCCACGCCATAAGCGGATTTGAAAGAATCTGTGACTAAATTTTCAACTTTTGAAAAGTCATACTCCATAAATCTGTGTTGCACATGAGACAATTATGAGACAGAACAACTGCCAGAAAACTGGTGTAACTAGAATGATAAATTCTCCCAATATTCACTGTAGAAAAGTATTAATACTTATATTGTATTGTCTCAAAAAGTTGGAAAAAGTTGTGGGAAACAAAAAAAAATTGCAACCTCACAAGTCATCTAGGGGATTCTGAGAATTACATGTGTCTTCAGTTATTATCATTGATTATTTAACCAGATGGCAAAAATTTCCCATCCAGAAATATTCCCTTGTCCTGTAACTATGTAAACAAATAGTTGACACGGTTACTTTGTTTTGTAGAGAACATCCTCAGATTTTTAGGAAAATTAGATAACAAATAAAAAAGTCTGCAGACAAGACTTCATCCAAACAGACTACATTATAGTCAAGTAAAGTACTGACATGCGTGAGATCCATGTAATGGACCAGAAATGATGGTGCTGATTTTCATTGTGGTCAGAACCTTAATTGCTTGTATAATTACATGGGTGCCTGTTTCTAGGTGATGGGGAACATGGCTGCTTGTCTGTAGGTAGTGGGGAACATAACTGCCTGTCTCTAGGTGATGGGGAACATGACTGCCTATCTGTAGGTGATGGGGAACATGGCTGCCTGTCTGTAGGTGATGGGGAACATGACTGCCTATCTGTAGGTGATGGGGAACATGGCTGTCTGTCTATAGGTGATGGGGAACATGGCTGCCTGTCTATAGGTGATGGGGAACATGGCTGCCTGTCTGTAGGTGATGAGGAACATGGGTGCCTGTCTCTAGGTGATGGGGAACATGGCTGCTTGTCTATAGGTGATGGGGAACATGGCTGCTTGTCTATAGGTGATGGGCAACATAGCTGCCTGTCTGTAGGTGATGAGGAACATGGGTGCCTGTCTCTAGGTGATGGGGAACATGGCTGCTTGTCTATAGGTGATGGGGAACATGGCTGCCTTTCTGTAGGTGATGGGGAACATGGCTGCTTCTCTGTTGGTGATGGGGAACATGACTGCCTGTCTGTAGGTGATAGGGAACATGGCTGCTTGTCTGTTGGTGATGGGGAACATGACTGCCTGTCTGTAGGTGATAGGGAACATGGCTTCCTATCTCTAGGTAGTGGGGAACATGGCGGCTTCTCTCTAGCTGATATAGTAAAACAGGGCTGCCTGTCTGTAGGTGATTTGGAACATGTCAGTAGGTGATGTGTAAAATGACTGCCTTTTTCCAATTAATGCTCATCGTGGCTGCCTGTCTCTAGGAGATCTGTAACATGGCTTAATATCTCTAGGTGATGGGGAACATGGCGGCCTGTCTCTAGCTGATATAGTAAAACAGGGCTGCCTGTCTGTAGGTTATGGGGAACATGGCTGGCTGTCTGTAGGTGATTTGGAACATGTCAGTAGGTGAATGGGTCAGTGGTTCTTAACCGGGGTTCGGTAAGTCAGTCTCAGGGGTTTGGCGGAGCCCCCGCCATGGTGGTCAAGTCACACAAATATTTGATTTATGACTAAAGAAGGCTGCAATGAATGTGCATAAGAAACTGGTGGGTTTGGTACATCAAACAAGGTTAAGAACCACTGCTCTAGGTGATCTGTATCAAAGCTGCCTGTCTCCTGTCTCTATATGACGCAGCAAGTTGTGTTCACATTTGCCTAGCTTCAAGGCATAAGTTATCTCCATTGTAGATAAGAAAGTCTATAGGTAAACTGATGCTAGAACAGATCCCATAGTTTCTTGTGATGTGATTAATTCTATCAAAGCCTGCATCTATAAGTAAATCAATCATAAGTAAATTAAAGTAAACAGTCCAAGATTCATCTGCCACAGGGTGCTGTTCATGTTTTTCATGTTGATTTTCATGTTGATTTCCATGTGGAAATTGATGGATCCTAAAATCAGCAGCATGTAACTTTGCTGCGTAGCTATTTCTCTACAGGATACTTCAATACACCACAAAGCCACCCTAAACCTACCACAAATCAAAATGTATTGCAACCAATTTACCCCAGAATTTCTGCATCATTCCAGCCTTTGGATGGGATAAGGAAAACAATGCCTCTTATGCAACCTTGTAAGGCAGCCCCCTTAACATTAAGCATGACTTTCATGAAGCCTAATGATATGATGCAGGATTAAAGCCAAACTGGTACATTTATTCCAAATGGAACAAGTTCCCAACTGTGGACAGAACTGTTTCAACGGGGTTGCGTCTCTTCAGTACTTCGTACCTGTTTTGGCTGAGTGATAGGGTTCTGACAATGGTTGGGAAGTAGTTGGGAATTCTCCTTTTGGAGCCTTTGCCAATTAAGGCAGCATTGCAGCCGTGGGGAGAATTACAACCATTCATGCTTCACTGTGGGATTCTGGGAAATACATAAATATGTTTTCCCAAGATGAGATAAGAAAAACAATGTCTCTTTTAGCTACCTTGTAAGGCAGATCCCTTAACATCAAGCATAACTTTTAAGAAGTCTGACGATATGTTGTGGGATTAAAGCCAAACCAGAACATCTATTCCAGAAAGAACAGATTTCTAACTCTTGACAGTGCTCTTTCTATGTAAGATGTGTGAGTAAAATGCGCGTTGGGGTGTCCATTTGCCGCACCGTTCACGTACCATGGGTAAGACACCGTTCTAATTACATATGTCCAGAGCATTTGATATAGGGTATGCAACACAATTTGCATGTAAAATCTGGCGCTCGGTCCGACTGAGCACCAGAATGCCCCCTAATTTGTCGCATGGTGCCTAGCGCAGCTGCGCCACAAAATGGCCACATGTGACACCACAGTGGGTCGGACACTTCTTAAATACCTGTGCAAGCCATTTATGCCTAAAATTAAAGTGCAAAGTCTAACAGAAAACAGGCGCAAAGCCCTTAGTAAATGTGGCCCGGTATTGTTGACTGTATGAACATCACCTACCCCAGGGCGTTTCCACTCTATTCTATCTGGAGATACTTTGCTGTAGAATAAGGATTCAGCTGCTGCTGGGAATTCTGGATCCTCAAACAATTTTCCTGCTTTCTTGCATTCATTCTTCAGTTGCCAATATTGCTGGTTCTTTAGGTGTCTGACCGACAATGCCATGTCCTATCCACTGAAAGTCAAAAATAGTAAGAATTGTTCATAAATAGCGGCAGAAGGACTAACTTTCTTTATATCTACATTCATGAGCTTACGGCAAAGATTAAATCAGAGAAGGTGACCTTGGAGGTTACAGAACACACTAATTGTCATTCATATCTTGGGTGGTTGGAGATCTGGCCATAGTCATACATTCCACAAGACTGCATCGTCAGTAGACATCATGCTGACACAAAAGTCAGCTCCAACACAAATATTGTCTATGAAATATATTTGCCTACACCCAACTGAAACATTACAAGTCCTTGGAAAGATTCCAGTTATAGTTCTGCACAGCATGATTATATCAGCCCTATGTACTAGACAAATACTGAGCCACTATAGCCCAGGGCCTATGTCTTTAGTAGATGCTCAGCCTCATGAAGTGAGACTGAGCTGCAATACCAAAGAGAGCCTATAGACATAATTAGTGGGGTTTCTGAAAAGAATGATATTGCATAAACCTGACAATAATCCACTTTTATAAATATAAAGCTTTTGTCATGCATCAAAATCTATAATTGTCATACATTGGGCTGCTGCCATCATGGTTGTAGTTACCATCAATGTCAAATGTCTTTACAAAAAGAGTGGCTTAAACGAAATCAACCATAGATTTAGTGGTTTTCACCCAAGCAAACTTTCAGGTTGGCTCAATTACTTATTTTTTTGTGAAAATGGACTTAAATATATAAAAAAATATATAAATGAGCCTCAGTGGCTCCTAGGATATGTCACAGAAGCACTTTCTGATTCAGTTGGCTGTTAAATAATCCCACCATCCTTCTACGCTTATGCCAACCTCCTCCATCACATCCCCTGCCAGATAGCCGGTGATAGGCAACAGAGCCAGAAAAGACTTCTGTAACAGACACAGGAATCCCTGAGGCTCATTAGCATAGTTTTAGAAGTCTTTTTTCATGAAAAATAAGCAATTAACAGCTAAATGAAGAACAGATCCCTTTTCAGGTTCATGCATAAGTTTACTTAGGTTAAAACCACTAAATCCATGGTCATAAAAACCTTCCACATTGATGGCAACTACAGCCCAAAAGGCAGCACCCCATTGTATGGCATTTATAGATCTTTTATACATGACAAAGCTTTATATTTAGAAAAGAGGATTATTTTTAAAAGTTTATACAATATCTTTCTTTCCAGGAACCCCACCGGGCTGTGTTTGGTATTGTCATACAATCCCATTCAAGTCCCTTGCTGAGCAGTGATTATAGACGTAGGTCCTGGTCTATAGTGGCTCAGTATTTATCTAGAATAAAGGGCTGATATAATCATGCTGTGAAGAACTATAACTGGGATCTTTCAATAGACTTGTAATGTTTTAGTTGGGTGTAGGCAATTTGATTTCATAGGCAATACATTTCCTTTGGCAGTGCTCCAGGATTGCTGAACATCTTTGGAGAATATTGCGCACATATGCAGACTTTATACACTTAAAATTTATGCTCATATCCAATAACTCTGCCCTTAACCTTGCTAAACAAGTCTTGTTCACTAATCTAATATCCTCTCTCTCAATCCCAAAAGGCTCTTCTTTCACTCTTACTAACACAAAGGTGCTGCCACCCGTCACAGACCTTAGGGCTGAAGATCTGGCCACCTACTTTAAAGATAAAATTGACTTTATTCACCAGGAAATAATTTCCCAATCCACTAACTATTAATCCCCTTCCCTCTTCTACTTCACCCTGTTTGCTCTCTTCCTTTGAGCCAGTCTTAGCCCAAAATACACAAAGACTGATTGACTGACAAAGCAAACAGGGCAGCCCCCTGGATGTCCACAGATTTGCAGTATAGATGTACACAAGCGCATATCATCACATGATAATGATGATGCTTTTTGCTTTTTGTTCTCCATTCC
Source organism: Engystomops pustulosus (assembly GCA_019512145.1). NCBI lineage: Eukaryota > Metazoa > Chordata > Amphibia > Anura > Leptodactylidae > Engystomops > Engystomops pustulosus. The sequence continues at coordinate 35,630,077 of CM033650.1, read as the reverse complement.
TGCTGCCTAGTTTTGCTTACTTTTGCTACAGCTTAGATGACGTTTTTTTAAAGTGCTTCCAGAAGCCCCGCAGACAGTAAGACTGGATGTGACAGTGTACATTAGCACAGCACGCCGGCCTCACTGCTAGACAGAAAGCTGCTGTAGGGTCTATGACTGGCACCTCCATGCTGTACTCACACCCCAATAAGTGAAAACTCTGCATGACACCATAAGAGTGTAGAGAAAGTATAACAAGACAACAGCAATCATTGCTGCCCTATACTTAGGGAGCTAAGACTGGGGCCATATCCAAACTTAGTAGGCACAAATGATTCAACTCTGCAATGCCTGGACATTATTTTCTCTGCTACATCTCAAGTCTTTTCTTTCACCCAAAAACATTTGCCTTCAATTTGCTAATGTTTTGATTTACAGATTTGAGTAATTTTTATAAAATGTCTAAAAATATACATATTTTGTTGGACAAACAAAATATAAATTCAATATATGCATTGAAATGGGACATTAATGTACATGATCAGTCATGCTAGAGAAAACTCAGTCTATCGATATGATTTTTTTGTTATTATGCAAATTAGCTCATCGGGGCACCAGGGGCATGACTGCACTTGTTTTTGCCTCTTTTACAGATAAGACTTCTATCAGGTATAAATTACAGTAAAATTGGTGGATAGTCAAAGACGTTACCATAATTTTCTAAACCCACTCAATCTTCTCTGTTAAAGCTGTTACATTGTAGAATCAGAATGTATTATTTGATACATTTTTAGAAAGTCTAGGAAGCAATATTTATTTGCTATTTTAGGTTTTCTACCTTTGTGTTTTATATCTGTTCTTTAAAGATCTATCAGGTCCCACTGTAACTGGAATCATTTTACTGCATAGAATCATCAAATTGTCTAGTAAATGTTTTTATTCCAAACCAAATTTTCCGCCTCCTCTTTTATACTCAATTTATATAGGGATTTAGTGATTATTTTAATGCTATTTATGCTTATTGTTTATCACATGAGAGTTACATTGTGTAAAATAATCTAATCACAAGTCTATTCATAACAGTAAAGCTTGAAAATTACATAGTCATTACAAATATAATAAGATTGTGTTCATTCACAAATCAGCATCACCCGGAGGACTAATTCAACAATGTCCTACTCTATTAGATCCCTCTGTAATAAACACGACTGTTCTGTAACTAATCCACATCACAAGGATCATAATGTGCATGAAATTGGACCCAGTCTCTAGCTGTATTAAAGGTGATGATTTATTCTGAGCTTGATTATTTCCTTGTCATCTCTTTTCATTTATAGATATAAAAGTTTAAATGAAGAGAGAATAGAATTTGTTTATCATCATATTTTCCAAAAAAGGAGTGAGTCATTGTCTGAAAGAACAGGGAAAATGGAAAAGAAGTAATTTAAAAAGCGTGAGTAAAAGAGTGAGGCCACACCATTATAAGAATATATGTATGTATTATGTATATAATAATACATAATGATACAATAACATAGCATGCTGTAGTTAGAAAATAAAAACAAAATGAAAAAATGAATTGAATGTTGAAAGTGTGTTGGGAAAAGAGTGGAAGTATGTGTTAGCCAAAAGAAATTATTCTGTAATGTTAAATATAAAAAATATACAAAGGTGCTAAAGGAATGATATCTTTATTGACTTAACAGAAATATCATATTCACAAGCTTTCCATGGACGGTCCCTGAATCACAGACCAGCAGTAGCCGCATTTCATCGCCCAACCAAAGTGATATGTGGTGCAAGGTTTCCCTTTTTACCCAATGAACAGCAGCGGTAAACTGTACTCATGATAATATTTCAGCTCTGTAATTTCCCTACCGTATATGACAGTATGGCAATCCACACTGCAATACCAGCAGTTAATCCATGTTTCCAAAAATTGCTGAAACAATGGCCAAATTTTAGGATATAAAACGATAAAATGTGACTTGCCTCTTCTTTCCGCACTGAATAGATATTCAGTGCGGAAAGAAGAGGCAAGTCTAGTAGTCCCTCAGTAGCTGCTAACCTACTGCCAGCATAGGCTTTCTAAAACCGATCAGTGACGTGCAGTACTCTTTTTTTTTTTTAAATAATTGTATTTTTATTTTCATTTTCAAAACAGTATAACAAATAATTTGCACGTATTTCACATTAAAATTTTTCCAATAATGGCACAAACAAAAAAAACCAAGCGTTGTCCCCAAAGATAATGACAGCTCAAATTCTCTATTAACATAATGGGGTGCAAAATTTAACAGTGTAATATTATCCTAATGATAAACCAATTACCAAGGACCGTTGAAGCCTCATGCCCAGTTGGTCCAGAAAAATTTGGGGGGGAAACTGACAGAAGACATTCAGACAGACTCACCACGACAACAATTAACATCCGGGTAGAAACAATAGGGGTGACCATTTCATTCTCCTCCTCCTGTCCGCTCTTCTATCCAGTATCGATCCCAACGTTCCCAGGTTTTGTCGAACAATGGGAGACGGTTGTTCAGGGAGGCAGTCAAGTATTCCATACTTCGAGTCTCCCTTATCCTAGCGAATAGGTCCATTCGGGAGGGGGGGGCCTGTCTTTTCCAAAACTGCGCTATCAAGCATCTTGCAGCTGTTAGTATGTGCAGGCTCAATTTTGTGGCCGTCTTAGCCATGGGCTGGGGGGAGACGTTTAGTAAGTAGTATAGTGGGGAGAGTGGAATGTCCACCGCAACAACCTCCCGGAGGAGAGTCTTTACCTCCTGCCAGAACGGCTGCACCAATGGGCACGTCCAGAAGATGTGTTGAAGAGATCCCCCGGGCGAGCCACATCGCCAGCAGGTATCCGGTGTGTCCGGAAATAATCTGTGCAATAAGGATGGGGTATGATACCACTGCAACATCAGCTTGTACTGATTCTCCTTATGTGTAGCGCACAGAGAGGTTTTAGCTGCTTTATTCCAAATCATCCGCCACGTCTCTTGGGATATTGGACCCCCCACTATACTTTCCCACTTGGCCATGTATGGATGCGCTATGTGTTCATCTGATCTTGGGTGTAATAGTATCATATAGATGTCTGATATAAGACCAGAGGTGTGGGTAGCGGTTTTGCAAATGTGCTCAAACGCAGTGGGCACCGAGACCATCTCGGTATTGCTTAGGGATTGCAGGAAGTGTCTAATACGAATGTAGTGGAAGTTGGCTGTGTGTGGGAGATGGAATTTATCCTGCAAGGCAGGGAACGGTAAAATCTTCCTATCTCTGTAGTCTACTATGTCTGCGAACCTAAACAATCCCTTCTCGTGCCATGGCTTAATTTCCTGCCCAACTCCAGCCTGTTGCATTAGGGGGGTGTGTAGGAAAGACTGCATAGGGGAGCATTTGGATACCAGCGGAAACCTGGTCACACAGGTCCTCCACAATTTGATCGTGAATGAGATGGGACCCAATTGGGGTTCAGGCAATGTAGGCGCCTCCTCAGTCCAGAGGTAAGAGTTGGGTGGAAGCCGACCATCCATAGTTTCTCAATCTCCATCCATTTGAGAATGCCGGCAGGTGGACCACGCCGAAGTCGTCGCAGTGTGTTTGCCCAGTAGTATCTGGTGAGGTCCGGCACCGATATCCGCCCTTGGATTATGGGAGATTAGCACAGACTTGGAGACTCTGTGTCTCTTTTTGGCCCAAATAAAATGTAAAATTGAGGCTTGCAGGGATCGTAGGGCTCCCAACGGAACCGGCACCGGCAGGGTTTCGTGCAGTACTCTTATTGCAGGAGACCCAGCTTTTACTAAAATGAAATCTAACAATTTTTTCAAAAGTGGAGAAATTCCTTTTTTTCCCAAGTTTTTTGAAGGAAGTGCAGAGATTCAGGAATCTCCTTCCCATATATCAATGGAGGAATTTGTATATGTGCAGGGTACCTGAAACTCATCCACATAGTATAGAAAGTTGTGCACAATCTTGGCTACTGTAGAAAGACTCTTATCAATGTTCTGAATGTAATAGTGCCTTATAATATGCCACTTCACTGTATATGTATGCAAGGTGAATTTGGTCCAAGCACTGACCTCCTAATGTATAAATCCACACTAAGGGGAGTCCATTGCTAAACTGCAATGGTGTCCTAAAGGTACTGATACAGTTTGAAGCATGTCAGGTAATGTTCATTCTGCAATTCCCTTGTTCCCCAAAGCGACTGTTTTTTAATCAATTGGTCTGGGAGAACCTCCTTACCACCACTCGGTGAGAACCCTAATTTTTGCGGTTCCATGCAGTTGGATGGCCATACTTAAAGGGGTATTCTCGTCTGGGCACTAATATTAAGTTTCATTAATCTGCCATAAATAAACATTTCTTCAATTAGATGTTATTAAAAAAATGTTCCTTTGTGAAGATAATTTCTTATAAATTTAGTCATGTTGTCCCTTAGCAACGAGATGGCTTCCTCCTCGGATACGGCCACCTCTCTGCGGGGATTGCACAAAGAACAATTGTTTTTGCATATAAAAGGTCCGACGTTACTCACATGACCCACATCAGCTTGTGATAGATTGCTGAATCCTGTGGTTCCGGGCAGGGCTCTATATTGCATGTCGGTCCACGCCCATCTGCCAGAGTGTGACGTGGTCGTATCCGAAAAGCTATCTCGTTTCTAAGGACAGAATAACTACATTTATGAGAAATTATCTTCACACAGGAAAATTTTTTTAATTAACATCCAATTGAAGAAATGTTTACATATGGCAAATGAATTTATTTAAATGTAAATGCCCTGATGAGAATACCCCTTTAATGGGCAAATCTGTCGATATGTATACAACAGCATACATGTGCTACAAACTGGATACAAATTTAGTTTAGAAAATAAAGTTACAGCTCTGAAAAAAATGTATATATTCCAATCAATAAACAGTGAAATCCTGACCTGCAGCAATAATCTAGTTAATGGGAAGAGTTCCTCTTATGTACCAGACAACATAATCTACCTGAGAACATAAATTGAGGCTTTACATGTGGGGAGAAAATCAATCCGTTGTCTTTTTGTTACAAAAAAATCACCTTGTATTATTCTTACTTAACCTCAACAAACAATAATTTCCAACCGAGTGGTGAAATCCATAAAAGAATGCACTTCCCGTAGGTTTGTGGATGTAAATCAATACTTCACATTCATTTCTGCTTGCCAAAAAATGTGACAGCTACTGGAGAGCGCTTGAAGGCCAGATGCGCTAGAGGACTGCCATTCTGTTTTTGTCACATTGAATATTTGCAATTGTTACAACTAGAGATGAGCGAACATGCTCGTCCGAGCTTGATGCTCGGTCGAGCATTAGGGTACTCGAGACGGCTCGTTGCTCGGACGAGTATTCCCCTGCTCGAGATCGAGCATTTAATTAAAAAAAACACAGTGAGACGACAATGAAGAAGAGAATAAAAACAGTGAACAAGGATCATTTAAAATAAACACAGTGCAGAACACGTGCAGAATGATTATCAGATTTCGGCACATCTGCTTACTTGTCGGGAGATACCGCGGAACGGCGCGAACAAAAATAGCATTGAAGAACATTATATGTGTGTGAGAACACATTGCAGATGTATTTAAACATCTGCAATGTGTTCTTCCACACATATATATTTTCACATGCTATTTGTTCGCGCCGTCCTGCGCGTATCTCGCCGACAAGTAAGCAGATGTGCCGAACATCTGTAATCTATCTGGCACTGTGTTCTGCACTGTGTTTTTTATCTTAATGACTCTGTGTTCACGTGTTCACTGTGTTCACTGTTTTTTTCATTCTTCACTGTTTCTTTACATCTGCTAACTTGTCCGGGAGATAATAAACGCGCGGAACGTGAAGAATAGATCGCAGATGTGTGCAAATTATCAGACATTATTTTCAATTAATAACACATTTATCCTGAACTGGTCCCCTTTGAAAAATGCTCGGGTCTCCCATTGACTTCAATGGGGCTCGTTACTCGAAACGAGCACTCGAGCATCTGGAAATGTTCGGCTCGAGTAACGAGCACCCGAGCATTTTAGTGCTCGCTCATCTCTAGTTACAACTCATTGATTCTGTTTGCGAGTGATAATGTACCTGCTGTTATGATGTGGTTTAACTATTAATGTAGAGTACACAGAAGTAGCAGAGCTAAACCCAAATTAGAGAGACGGCTGAGTGTATACATTCTACTTACATTTCCATCTAAAATAATATATTACAGAACATGTGACTAGTTGTTCAAGGCCATTCAGCTACATCTGATGCACTCAGCACTGCTACATCGTACAGAAGTTTACAAACAATTTCAAGATCCCCTTACCTCTGATTTGCGCTCCTTTGTAAAGAAGTCACTGTTGCTGTTAGCTGGATAAAAACAATCCCAAAAATCAATATGATTTATATGCAACGCAGCTGCCAAATCTGAGAGCGGCTTCTGGTTGGACCAAGTTGGGAAACATTAGAAGCGTCTAGCTGAAAGCTCTCCCTATATCCCTGGTTTATAGGGTGCTGAGTCACAGGAGAGGGCTGGATTTCTTACACTATGTGTTATGGAGTGCTTGGAGGGTGTATTTGGAAACTACACTCTGGATCTATTATGGGAGGGGGGAGTGGAGCTGCCGTAGACCTAAAATTATTGCCAGATGACCTTCACTGAATAACCGCAGCCAAGTTCACATGAGATACAAGCAGTAACACACCTAGGGTGATTTACTATGATGTATGGTGTGGTAGGAGATGTTAGTAGTAAGTTTAAAAACTTACTTTTAAGGATTTTATTATATGTCAATGTATGCAAATGTGGGAGATATGCTGCATGAATTTTAGGGGCTGTATGTGAAAGCAGCATGTAGAAACAACCGTATTAAGAGTAAAAGATGCACAGAAGGGATTAATAAATCTAATTTCTACAAAGCATTTCCTACATGTAATAACTGCTAAGACTGGGTGCACACAGGACCCCAGTAAGCTGCTATACAATCACTGGTGGCTAATAAGGAAAAAAACAAGAGCGGTGATTGGCTTGTTACAGATTCTCCTTGTGGAATTTAATCTTTCAACCAAAGGTTCAAATCTGACGTATCTGTAGGATGGGCGGAAACCAGACGCCATTGCGTTAAATCAAGCGAGTTATGGCTGGCAGCTTGGGAGGGCATATTGCTGATTTAGGTAATGCCAATCATTTCTCACAGGGCATGATTTAGCACAATTACTGCAGGGCCGGTGCCAGCTCTGGGCATATCTGGGCAAGTGCCGGGGCCCAGGGCTACTAGGGACCCAAATAAGGCTGTACTTATTTGGGATCCATAGGGGGTGTGGGGGGCTGTATATAAAATAACCATGTTTTAGTTTCTCAATTTTTAATGCCGCCACATTCACTGCAAAGGGGCACACTGAGGCTCTGTCGTCCAGGGGCCTACTGAAACCTGGAGCTGACCCTGACTAGATAAAACTACCGCCTGTGACTAGTTAAGGTAAATTTGCATATGCAGATCTCAGGCTTTAAAACCGTATAACCCTATAACTTTTCAGCAATAGAATGCTTAGTGAGGGACACAATAGAAAGGGTCAGTATGTGCTGCTATACATGTTGATGCCAGATAGAGGAAATCTGATTGTTAGGACCCCCACTTTGGGACTCCTGTGGACCCTCACTTTGTCAAGTAGGAGGAATGGGACCTACATTGTCGTGATTGGCTGGTACCAGTGGTCAGGCCCCTGCTGATCAGATGGAAGCTTTAGCAGCATTGTTGTTGTGTCTTTGGCTCTGGGTCGGTGTCTCTTGCCCTAATCACTAGCTCAGAGGTGACCTCAGTGCAAATGGACCTCACCGACTGCCCGCAGCATTGACATGTCCTTTGTGAGGTCACCCTTTGTGATTGTGAAGGTAACTTGCCTGTAATAGGACATGGTTCCCATTCAGGACTGCACTGCAATACCCAGGGACATACAGGGAAATCTACAATAGGGGCATTTATTATTAGCTTTGTTCCAGTTTTCTTGCATTTTTTTTGTTGCTGCACCATGTGAGCCGTATTTATAATATAATATTTATAATATTAATTTAGGTTATTTTCCGACACTCCTGACTTTTGTTCTCCCTCAATTTAATCTCAACGACTCCCCTTTAATTCTAGTTTCCCAGCACTTTTTTGGTGCAATTTTTGGCGCAAAGGACAAACAAAGGACAAGTCAATCAACTTCTAAACCCCTTCATGAATGGGATTTGACATTTGTGACACTCATTAGTTTATCTAACAAGACATTCAGGCCGTGCGTCACAATATAGAATCACAGTGCAAACCATCAGGCGCCAAAAAACAACACCAAGGGCCAATGATAATAAATGCCTGTAATACTACTTTAATGCTGCAGGTGGCATCATGTACTTCCTGTGGCAGTAGTTCCTCATTACATCCACTAGCTGATATATTTGTAATGTGAATGATGCCCTTTCATTGATTTAAGAATCTTCTTAGTTCATTTCTAGGTTGAAATACATAGTTACTTTCTCTGACCATGGGTAGCGGGTGGTATAGCAGATTGGAACAGCAATCTGTTCATCTCTATACAGCTGAGATGCAATACCCTCACAAACCATGGTCAGGAGTGGCGCTGTTTGTAGAAGAAAGCAGCTATGTTTTCAACCTCTGGAAACCTCCTTTAACCCTTCCTGTGCTTTTTTTTTTTTTTTTTTTTTTTAAAGCCTTACCTCCTTAAGAGTCTGGCAGAAAAATGACAACCTTAAAGATGCTGTATGTCCGTTAGAATGAATCCCAGTGGTTCACAGCTGCACCTTCTCATAATGAACGCTGGAGACCTGTCACTTGGAGATGACATAGAGTGCGGGGACTGGGAATGCTTTACATTCTTTCCTAGCAGATTAATTTATCTTATGCTTACATAATAGCTGAGCTGTCGCAATAGGTGAAAGCGCAGAACATTTGTCTATGTCCCCTGTACTCATACTGTTTGCTCTGACACTTTGTTTATGAAGAGAAAGCGCATACTGGGCTCTGGTTCTGTTTTTCCATTGTTCTATTCGTTTATTCTTTACCCTCTTTCCTTTTTTTTTACTCATGTTCATAATAGTTTTGTACTGGATGCTGATAGTGGCATCTATAGATGACGTAACAGAAAGGTTGTTTATGGGCCTTTTAGTAATACTAGGATTAGCAGTGGGTATTAGTGTATAACATGCTGTTTGCAGGTGACTGCATATTGATGGCACAGGTATCCTGTAGTAGCTTCCTACAACTTGTATATGTCTGGCCCCTTGCAAAACAAAACCACATAAACATATGTTTGAAGTCCCTCAGAAGAATACAAATCTGTTCAATGTATTTACCATTGCAGCTTGTTTCTTTGACTTAGTCATTGGGGAACATTGGGGCACATTTACTTACCCGGTCCTGTCGCGATCCTGCGGTGCGTTGTCCGACACTGATTCGGTTCTGCTGGGATTCACTAAGGTCCGTCCGCCCGATATCCAGCATGTGTCGCTGCTGCGCTGAGGTCCGCCGGAGTTCACCTTCTTCGTCCCGTGCATATAAGTGCTGATCTTGCGTCTTTCTTAAATTCCGCATTTTTTCAGAATCCGTCGGGTTGTCCGACAGCCATGCACCCCGATTTCTGTCGCGTGAAAGCCGGTGCCAATGCGAGTCAATCCAATTGCGTGCGCCAAAATCCCGGGGCAATTCAGGGTAAATCAGAAATATTCTGGAATCCCGACGAAAGTGCGGACCCTTAGTAAATGAGCCCCTTTATCTTAATTTTTTAAATTTTGCCTTTGAGGAGTTTTTCTCTGTTAATGGGAACCTGTCACCACTTTTTTCACAAATACAGCTAGTGACGTGTTACCAGAGAGCCCTATTAACCCCTTTCGAAGTGTGCACATGGGGTACGAGTGCATGGAGACGGGTCATGGGCTGAGCCCTCTCAATAGCCAGTAAGTCTTTGCTGCATATTGCACTTACCGGTAACACCCTTGATCAGTGCTTCAAAAAGATGGCGGTGCCCATGCGTGACGTCAACGTGGAGCGGCTATTGGTCGCCATTACAGTCTCGGGTCTTCCGAATACCCAAGGCTGTCTCGTTTTAACCCATTCATTACAATGTGCTATTTGTGGTTTTTCCAACATTTCACCACTTCCCAGTACACGGCATGGAATATTAAAATCATCACTATGAAGTGCAATTTGTTACGCATGAAACAAGGCCTCACAGAGCTCTTTACATGTTAAAATAAAAAAGTTATAGATTTTTGAAGGTGGGGAGTGAAAAATGGAAATGAAAAAAAAAAAAAGGGCCAGGTTGTTAAGCGGTTAACTAACTGATAGTCTTCTCTTTGGTAAAAATTGTTTCCCTTATATCACCATAAATCAACTTTATGTAAAATTTCCTGGCATCATAGGGGGGAGGTGTCCTGCTCAGTCAGCCCCTCCCATTTACTCCTCCCCATGTCCAATGCCTCTCCTTAGCATTCAGCACCAAATGTCATGTGACCTGGGTGATGTCATCTAAGGTCCTTTACCCAGTTACATTTGCAACATCTACTGTGGCTGCTGTGATTTCATGTAATCAAATACATACATGGGGTAGACGTTGCAAATGTTACCGGGTAAAAGACCTTAGATGACTTCAAATACCTAATGACGTAACCAAGCTCTCTCCATGTTCCATGCAACATTATCTCCTAGCAGTGAGACCTGTCAATCAACAATGAACAAGGAGGCAGGACAATACAAGTAAAATTTAATATGCAGGACCCGCTGAGTGTTATTGGACTCACATCAGGCGCATTGCATATAAGTTTACAAACTGATTTTTTTTTTAACAATGCAGCCATGTAAATGAACCATTTAGGGATAAGGGCAATGCTTTTTAATTCAGTATTGATTTTGTGTGGGTTAATTTAAATGACAGGTTATATTTAAGGCCTTTACTGGCTCTTAAGAGAAGTCCCCAAAAAAGTTTCAAACTGCTCTAAGCTATTTGATATGCATGGCAAGAGCAAGTATTGTTTTGTGCTATCTGTTTGTGTTCTAAATGTTCATTATGACATCACATTTCCACATTATTACATCACAATGACCATTTACAACATCATAATGCCTGTTAGTAATATCTTAAATGCTCAAAATGATATCACAATGCTCAATAAGAAATAAAAATGCTAATTAGGACATTGCAATGACCAATTATAACATCAAAATGTCTTTAAGTCCTCGTAACGCCTATTATGACATCACATTGCGAGATATTTTTCACAGTCTATGGGGATTAGTCCCTTAGGACTAAGTAAGTGGACTCCCTGGACCACCGCAGGAGATAACAACCTTAGCCGCACCCGGGAGCGGAGTCTAAGTGAACTCCTGGTCTTCGCCAGAGCCCGCCGCAAAGCGGGATGGTCTTGCTGCGGCGGGAGTCACCAGGTCGCTCCACGGGTGCGACCAGGCCCACGGCGGCAGCCAAGGTAGGGACACAGGGACCACGGGAAGGCAGGCAGGACCTTGGGAAGGCAGGCTGGCAGGACCTCTGAAGGACGGCTGGCAGGACCTCTGAAGGACGGCTGGCAGGAACTCTGAAGGACGGCTGGCATGACCTCTGAAGGCCACTAGGATACTGGACCGCCACAGGATGACATTACAATTCCCCTTTATTATATCCCATTTTCCCATTTTAAAATTACAATGCCCATAGGGTTATTTTATCCCAAAGCCCATTATGTTTTCACGGAGACATAACAATGCCTGACTATGGCAAACAAATGCCCCATTATTATATCACAATGATATATTTCTTTTAGGAAGCAATGCTCTTCCTTTACACTAGAATGACCCCTTGTGATATGACAATGCCCATTTTGAAAATGCCAATTTATGACATCAATGAGCACCATTATGAAATTGCAATTACCCTACATTACAAGATAATACCCTATTATGAAATCAATAGGTCTCATTGTGACATTACCACTAAACTACCACATCCTATTATGTCAATTAGTTGCCGCCATTGCATTTGATGGCGGTACTTAAGAGGTGTCAGCCGTGGGTGTTAGCTGCATAATGCAGCTAACACCCGCTGTGTATAGAGCAGGCATAGCCCATGAGCCTGCTCTATTCCTTCTTTAATTGAAATATGACATACAGTTACTGCACTTGTCGGTAAGCGGTTAATGTCATAAATGGCAATTGTGTTGTCATATTGAGACATGGTTAAGTCATAAAGGGCAATGATGATGTCATGATTTTGATTTCTCTAATAGCAATATTTATGTTATGTTATTTAGTCTATAACATAAGAGATTGATTGATTGTCAAGAGATTGATTCATTCACTTCCAAATGGTTTTACTGGATATGTAGGCCTGGATTACAGTAAACAGTATGAATGCTTTCATTAATCCCTTATCCCATGGGTGCACATAGTTATATAATATGTATTATATTATTAGTTTAATGCTGCCATGTACAGTGTCTACATGAGGACATCTCTACATGGATCAGGTTAGTGTAGTGCAATATAGAGCCATCTGGAGAACTGGATAATAAAATAAACCACATATATAATATAACAGAACCAGTACAGTCATGTGCAGCATAGACAAAGTCCCCATGTACCTGCTGGGAGGGTGGCAGACAATTTTTTTGCATGTAATTAATAGTGGTGAGTGGAGAAACATCTCCGCTCATCTTGGAACATTGCTCCTGGCAATTGCTCCTGTGGCTGCTGCTCTCCCGGGTTTCCTTCTATTATTTAACAATTCCACATTGTTTACAGTAAACAGCAGAAACCATTTCATGAGACTCATCATGAGAGCCCAAAGAAAAATGAAGCTGACGTGGGAAGAGCTTCTACAAATTATGTATTATGTGGGAATACATCACTGCATCGGTGAAGAGCCACATAACATTTCTGCATTATGCACCATTACTCAGGTGTCTCCTTCCTCTTCAGATCCGTCATATCACCAGTAGTATTGAATTTCTACACTGGACTCATGTTGGACTTTCTATGGAATTACTATATCATGAACCACACAGTATATGCATATAGTCTGTGGCGTAACAAGACTGTAAGGGCCCCCGTGCAAATTTCGAATCAGGGTCCCCTATGCCAATACCTTTGCCAAGGTCCACATCTCGCACAATGGGGGAGATGTATTAATGTGTCGGTCTTAAGACCAGTGCAGAATATTTTCTTGGCACTCTTTGGGCCCCTTGGCAACGCCGATTATTGTTGCTGACCATGTCCATCCCTTTATGACCACAATGTACCTAACATCTGATGGCTACTTTCAGCAGGATAATGCGCCACTTGTCTAAAGCTAGCGGAATCATCTCAACTGGTTTCCTTGAACATGACAATGAGTTCTGTACTCAAATGGCCTCCACAGTCACCCAGATCTCAATCCATAGAGCATCTTTGGGATGTGGGTGGAACGGGAGATTCGCATCATGGATGTGCACCGCCAAATCTGCGGCAACTGTGTGATGCCATCATGTCAATATGGACCAAAATCTCTGAGGAATGCTTCCAGCACCGTGTTGAATCTATGCCACGAAGAATTGAGGCAAAAGGGGGTCCAACCCGTTACTAGCATGGTGTACCTAATAAAGTGGCCGGTGAGTGTAAACACTACCAATACATAAATATGTACTTGTAGTGAATATAATGCAAATATACCAGAAATGTATGCAATGCACATAAATATATACCAGAATTTAATATGTCTAGTATATAAATATAGCTACAATAAATGTACTGCACATCAGGGCTGATCTGCATATAGCAGAGATAGACATCACTGACTGTATAAATCAGTCACAACTGTTGCCTTCTTTCTCTATACTGCCTCGGTCCATCCTGGTGGGCTCCTCAAAGTTTACTGTTTTTTACAGTATAGAAACTCACAATGATTTTTTTTTAAGCCAAGGGTGAAAGGGTGAACTAAAACCGAACTTTTATCAATACATCAATAAAATAGCACATCAATTAAAAAAACACATGATTTTATCCTTTCACCCTTGGCTTAAAATTGTGATTTGGATTGGTGAAAAATTGTTGGCGCAATTTCCCCATGGATTTTGATGATTTTTCCTGGCTGTAAATGCAGGATTTGCCATTTACTCACAGTACAGTGTCTCATATATATATATATATATATATATATATATACACACACACACACACACACATGTGTGTATAGGTTATAAATAAAAAGTTACAGATATTTCAAGATGGGGGAGTGAAAAATGGAAATGCAAAAACAAAAAAGGGCTTGAGGGTTAAAAGGGCTACTAATAGGTTACTAAGAGCCATCTGATATCTGACTCTACATGCTTGACTCTACATATTCACGAACATGTGGCAGAGCTGTTGCTGAATCTCTTGAATGATAACATTATATTATTTGAATTTCCTCAACCTAAACATTTTGTCCGGATATGTGTTTTATGTGAGAAGAAAAGTTTTGCCTAGTTATACTGCTGTATATTGCGTTAAAATAACATTAACAAACACATGCAGTAACATGATGTTAACGCATTTGTGAACATTGCCTTAATAGGGCAGATATACTTACCTGGTCCATTCGCGATCCAGCAGCGGGTTCTCTGACGCTGATTCGTGTCTTCCGGTGATTCACTAAAGTAGTTCCCCCCGATGCCCACTAGGTGTTGCTGCTGCGCTGAATTCCGTCGGAGTTCACTGAAGTTCACCAAGCCAGGCTGGGTGCAGGTAAGCGCGTGTCATGCGACACATTTTTTTAAAAAAAATACGGCGGTTTCTCCGAATTTGATGGGTTTTCCGGCGGCCACGCCCCCGATTTCCGTCGCGTGCATGCCGGCGCCGATGCGCCCCAATCCGATCGCGTGCACCAAAATCCCGGGCCAATTCAGGGAAAATCAGCGCAAAACGGTAAAATTGGTGTAACCTCCCGTAAAAATGCGATTCGGGTCCTTAGTAAATGACCTCCAATGTGTGCGCTTTGAAAATGCAATGTGGACCGCAATGTAATTAGGCAAATCTCCTCTTCACCGCTGTTCTTATGCGTTTGAAAACTCATGCATTAACAGAAAACGTGAAGGCAGCCTTACATCTTGCCCTTGCATTCTGGAGACTACTCCAGACATTTTGTGACATTTTGCAGTTCCTTGAGACATTTCTGTGACATTTGACAAAAAGTCGCCCAAAAATTCTTTTTTTATGGCTGAAAAAAAAAACAGGTGCAAATAATGTCGCCCTACATGTCCGCCCCTGGATCATTCTGCCTATAGCTTCTCACAGCCAAGTGAAGATTTGCACATTGTAATTGTTGCAAACATGGCCAAAGAGTGACATTTTTGGTTGCATAGGAAGCACTTTGCTATTGCATACTCCATAATGTGAAACTTATTTCCGAAATAACTTGGCTATTTTAAACCACATCTCTGAGATAAGTTGCATTTTATGTTCTGGATATAAGACAATGATGTGTTATATTCAGGTGTGGGCCGTATTCTGCTCATTACTGAGCGCCGGTTTTATGATTCATTTCCAGCTGTATCTGTTCTACTAAAGCTTATTCTGCGTGACAGTTTTATTCCTTCACCTTGTGTGCAGATACTCCGCTTTCCGTATAACACGTTGTCAGGCAGGGAGGGGGTGCTGTCACAGCACATTAAGTGCACCCATTATAGAGCCTCTTCTTCCAAGATTTATACATAACTACTGTAGGAATCCACTAATAACATGAAGGGCAATCCATTCACCGGGCTGTTCACCAAAGTTCAGACAAAGTTCACAATTCTATAAGCATAAGGAATTATGTTATCAGGCTCTGTTCACACTCCGCGACTGTCACCGGCTGCAGCTGGCGGATGGTACAGGATATTTTCTAGTACGTCATATTTATAAGGTCCTTATTTAAGAGCCAAAGTTAAGTTACAGCTATAGAAACCCCCATTAAAATCAAATCCAGAAATGTTTCATATGTACCATATATAAAGTATCCTTCTGTCCTGGGATGTCCAGTGTATCTCTGTTATTGAGTTACCAGAAAAGTAGCAGCAACTTTCTGTAAAAGTCCTATAGGGTCCTCACATGTTATATTTTCCATATTAAAAGAAATCTATCATCAAATTCCAGATTGATAAACCAGGGACACTTACTCATTGATCCAGGCACTCTGACTTTGGTAATCATCTTATATTTGTTATCCATGGCCTCCTTCCTTCTAAAATCAACTTTGAAAATTGTCCTTATGAGCCAAAAGGTCTCTAGGCGTGTTACAGAAGCCCTCTGTGCTCTGGCATCACAAGCTGTTGTTACACATCTTGGTCTCGTCCCCCCCCCCCCTGTACTTCCTGTAATCTTGACAGCAGTGGGAATTGCTCCTTCAGAAAGTGACAGCCTGTGATTCTGAAGCATGGAGGCGCTCTGGTAAAACGCCCATATCCTTTCTGGCTCATTAGCATAATTTTAAAAGTTGTAGAAGAAAGGAGGCCACAGATAACCAATATTAGAAGATTACCACAGTCACAGTGGTATGAGTAAGTGTCCCTGGCTTACCATACTTGATTTAGATTGTTTTTTCAGCAAAATCTGCCATTATAAAATTATGATAATGAGGTAAGGATGTAATCACTGTGTTGTCCCTGACAGGCAGAAGTAATCAATCGCTGCACCATCCCCCAGCTGCTGTATATGAGTCATCCAGCTCAGGTTGATTAGTCCTGTCTGGACAGTTCATGGAGCTCTGTGTAATGTGTTTATAAACAGCACCCTGCATGCATCCCAGCTTTCCCAAGGTCCTAAATTTTATAATTGTTTTTTGAGCCAAACCATTGGGATCAGGTATTAAACTTGCATCAGTGTAGCTGCAGAATTATCAAGGTATGTTTGGTTCACAATACATAAAAACATATTGTTGTTTGAGAAACCTTTATAGAAAAAAGTCAGAGCGGTGGGTGGGGCCCAGCAGGACGGGTTGCAGCTCATGTAATGTGAGTCGGTGCAGTAGTCTCCCTATATTATTTAGACACATAAGAGACAGCTATATGCAGTGATTGCTGTAAGAAGAGTTTTTACATGTTCTGTATATGCCCTCTCCATGGGTATGTCCTATGTTTCCTGCATACATCAGCAGATCAGAATCTGTCTCTACAGTCTCCTGAGATGTAAATCTGATTCCAGCTGCGATACAGAGAGAGATGGAATGGGCAACACAAAGAGTTCACTATTATATAATAATAAATGCCATAATCAGCTGTAATAACTTCATATCCTGGTCAGGATTTCTTTTCTGATTCCAAAAAAATGTAAGCCTTTAGATCAAATCCCATCGGCTTTGACAAGATTTCCAGAGAGTATAAAATATGAAATCCAGGTGGGTACAGCGGTAACATGGCTAAATAGTTATGTAGATAGCGTGTGAGCATTCAGGGTAATGGAATCTGTGCTAATCCAGCCGTCTGTGTCACACGGAGCAAAGAAATTAGTTTTAAATAGAGGTGAGCGAGCACTAAAATGCTCGAGTGCTCATTATTCGAGTCAAACTTTTCCCGATGCTCGAGTGCTCGTTTTGAATAACGAACCCCATTGAAGTCAATGGGAGACTCGAGCATTTTTCAAGGGGACCAAGGCTCTGCACAGGGAAGCTTGGCCAAGCACCTGGGAACCTCAGAAAAGGATGGAAACTCCACGGAAATGGACAGGAAACAGCAGGGGCAGCATGCATGGATGCCTCTAAGTCTGCCTAATTTCACCACTATGCCAAAATTATGGGCAACAGCATGGCCATGACACTAATGTGAACAAAAAAACTTATTAGATTACGCCACACGTGACGTACAGTATGCTTCACCGGCAGAGAGAATGTGGATTTCCGGAGGCTAGCTTGCTAAACAGTAGCAGGCAGACTAAGCTAGATGAAATTGCATTTGCACCACTGACAGCACAAAAAAGGATTTTGTGTTGTGACTTTCACTTTCACTTTTGAAAAAACAGCAGACTGTGCCTAATTCAATCAAACCCCCAATAAATTGTGCCACTTAGCTATTTGAGATGGATATGTGTGTCACTAAGAGCCAAAAATAACGTTCGCAACTCTCCCTGCAAATTCATCACAATATGGTAGTTGCTGCACTACTAGTGCCAGCAAGCCCAGCCACAAGCAAATAAAAAAAAAATATATATATATATATAACGCTATTGTAGCCCTAAGAAGGGCTGTTGGGTTCTTGTAGAATCACTCCTGCCTAACACTATTCTAATAGACCAGCCTAACGCGTTTCCCTGACCAGCAGCGCTCCTCCCTACGGCATCCAGACACAGAATGATCCGAGCAGCGCGGGCACGCTAGTCTACCCCCAGGGTCACCTGATCTGGCCAGCCAACCACTGCTATCGACTTGTAAGGTGTACCACGTCATGCTGGGTGGAGTGCAGAGTCTCTCTGGCTTGTGATTGGCTCTGTTTCTGGCCGCCAAAAAGCAAAACGGCGGGAGTGCCATTTTCTGTCCGCGCGGCGAAATATTAGTCCGAGCAACGAGCAGTTTCGAGTACGCTAATGCTCGAACGAGCATCAAGCTCGGACGAGTATGTTCGCTCATCTCTAGTGTTAAAGTATAAATCTGGACCTGATATGAACTATGCTGCAAAATGGATATTAACAGTAGAAATGCAGATTCCAATATTTACTATGGACATAAAGCTGGAGTAACCTAAGGACGATTTATATATAGTGATATATAGTGCTGTCACCACCACTGTACTACTCTAAATACCCAAATATATGCCTAGTACATGAACCACACACAAGACAGTGTAATGACTAAATAATATGGCTACATAATGATTGGGGGTTACAATCCATTGGTGATAGAACATTAGTGGTGCCCACCCACCAGCTCTTATACTACAAAACCCTCTGGTGATTCATTTGTAGAGTATTTGATTTCTTATGGGACAACTAAACAACCCTAAAATACAATTCTAGAAAGGGGACAAGATTTGAAGAAGGTGAATATATAAACCAGTAAATGTCACTTACTTATGACACTGCAGTCAGGTCTTATGATTTGTGAGCTTCAGTTTAAACTAGAGAATAGTTAAAGGAATATTCCCATCAAGGCATTTACATTTAATTAAATTCAGTTGCCATATATAAACATTTCTTCAACTGGTTGTTGCCCGGGATAGAAAACAACTGCTCTTGGCTATAACAAAATGTAATGGGTTAGTGAAAAATATTTCACTTCATTTATTCAACACCACAGATATGCAACAACACAATAAAAGCTTTATATATTAGATGTTGTGTGTGTGTATATATATCTATATATGAAGCAGCACTAAAGCGACTCGGGTACGCACCCAAAACCGGACTAATTCATCCAAATACAAGTAACGGAAAATGGCAGCACTCCAAGACTCCCATAGAAAGGATTAGTGTTCTGTATTCACCATGGCTGGACACATAGTGAATAACGAACACTAATCCTTTTTATGGAAATCTTTGAGTATTGCAGTCTTCCTCTATGTGTATATAAATATATATGGGGCTTATAATATCATAAAATCCCCATTTACTGTAGTATGGCAGTATATGGTAGGATCAATCAGACTACCTAGAGTTAAAGTACCCTAGAGGGTCGGAAAAATATTAAAAAATGTAATTAAAAAAACATAAAAATTCAGATCAAATCCCCCCCTCCTTTCCCTAGAATTGATATAAATGTAAATAAACGTATCGCCGTGTCCCAAAATATCCGATCAAAATATCAAAAAATATCAAAATATAATAACTGAATTTCCTGGTGTTTAACCTTGTAACAGAAAATAGTCAAAAATGTTGACATTCTGCAAAATATAAAAAAAAATCTATAAAAATGTATCAAAAGGCTGTACAGTCCTAAAAACGGTAGCATTGAAAACGTCATCAAAAGTTGCAAAAAATAACACCACACACAGCTCCATACATCGAAGTATCAAAAATTTATTAGATCCAGAATAAAGAATTTTTTTTTTGGACAGATTTTAATTTTTGTAAATGTATGAAAATATTATAAAACCTATACAAGTCATATCCCCATGATCACACCAACCCAAAGAATAAAGTAGACATGTCATTTGTGGCACAAAGTGAAAGCCAAGCCCACAAGAAATTGGCGCAAATGCATTTTTTCAATAATTTCACTGCATTTGGAATTTTTTTCACGCTTCCCAGTACATGGCATGGAATATAAAATGCCATCACTATGAAGTGCAATTCGATGCGCAGAAAACAAGCCCTCACAAAACTCTCTACATGGAAAAATGAAAAAGTCTACTACAGTACTAGTTTGGTGTTGAGGTGACTAAATGTATTTTGGAAAGGTGCAGGGTGAACATTTACACTCAAAATATAACTGTGATGTTCTACAAGGCACAGGAGGCATCTGTGCAAAATTTTGTGATCCTAAATGCAAGGTGCAGGTTACTTTAGTGGACATACACATGCACATATACACATGCACATATCACATATACACATGCACATATACACATGCACATATACACATACATGCACAAATACACACACACTTAGCTTTATATATTCAATATACAGGCGGTCCCCTACTTAAGAACACTCGACTTACATACGACCCCTAGTTACAAACGGACCTCTGGATATTGCTAATTTATTGTACTTTAGTCCCAGGCTACAATGGTCAGCTATAACAGTTATCACAGGTGTCTGTAATGAAGCTTTACTGTTAATCCTGGTTCTTATGACAACCTAACATTTTTAAAATCCATTTGTCACCGAGACCAAAAAAGTTCTGGCTGGGATTACAATGATAAAATATACAGTTCCGACTTACATACAAATTCAACTTAAGAACAAACCTACAGACCCTATCTTGTATGTAACCCGGGGACTGCCTGTAAATGATAATAACTGTAAGAACCAAGTTTTAGTAGATCATGCTCATAGTGTAATTTTAGATTGTACCATTAGATGGCAGCATAGTCCATTTTTCTAATTTTGGAACAAAGCTGCAATGCATAAGAATAAACACAACCACACTTGGATCCTATTCACATACTGTATAGATAAGATACTATTTGAACAATGAAAGAATGGCACCTGGATGTCATAGAAAGGGGATCTCTCATCTTATAAAGACAAAGAGAAAAGAGTCCCATTACACTGGAGGACTTTCCACCAATAAATCACTGCTGATTTTTCTCTATATTCAAGGATTGTAACTGGACATGGAGCATGCTGGTGCAGCAGTGTGAGATCTCGGTACTGAATACAGCATAGCCCCTGCCCCTGAGTAACTGTTGTAGTATTCAAACTGAAGCCTGCTGCAGAAGTGAATCATAACAGAGACTGTGAACACTGAAGTGCAACAGAGTGCTCCAAATCCAGCTACAATTCTGGAATAAAATAGATTTTTCACAGTCCTGCTGCTTTTAACCACACACACTGACTTATAAAAGCCTTTGCACCAGCTTTTTGTGTGATGTTGCACATTCTTTTTACTGCTTGTTCATGTATTTATTAAGTGCCTGAGACATATTTGTGTAGCGTCTGCACTATACCTGATGCAAAACAAAATTCTGCACATACAGAGGGGGGTTCCAGTGCACAGCCGAACCATTTATCATGCAGAGTCCGACAGAATTGATGGCGCTATATAAATAAAGATGATTATTATTTATTATAAAAGGTTCACCAAAAAAAAGGTGGTGCATTATGCCGAAGCGCCTGATTCATGAAGAATGGGCAACACATTTTATGAATCTACAAACTGCACACTACTCAGGCAACTGCGCTATTTTTTGATAAATCTGGGCCACTGAGTGCAGCTTTTTATGGTGAAAACTGGTGATAGATATTCTTCCACATTATCTATGTCTGTGCCGATTCCCTTTTGGATTTATAACCTGTGCAAGAATCTGACTAATTTCATTGGACTTGTATGGGAAAAAATAACGGCTTTTCCATGCGGGATCTGCAGGAGCAATAACCATACTTTTTCTTTTCAGCAGTCACATTTGCAAAAATCCATGTGTAGTTTTCCTGCTTCATGTGAATGACATAGGGAATGCAGAATCTGGAATTTGATGCGGATTTTGGTGCACAATGTTAATATGTGATCAGACCCTTAGATCTCTGTGTAGGGTTGGGTCACATCTATCAGAACATTCTGGCAGACTACCAGAGAAGTGGATGCAGTTTGATGCCAATACCCCGCTTAGGAGGTGTTCAGATATCATTCATACAGTATGATGTGTCAGTACATAAGGGTATTGGAGCTGTGTTACATTTAGCATCACGTTCAGGGTGACATCTCCTGGTAAGATGATGATGAATCTAAAGCCTGCGCACTACTTCACACCATCAGATGTCTACAGCCTTGAAACAACAGAATGCTGGTAGCTGAGATAGATGTTGAATTGATCCTGATCACCCTGTTAAAGTAAATCTACCATCAAAATCAAGAGTGATGAACCAAGGAAACACACTTAGTCCAGGCACCGTGACGGTGATAATCTTCTTTATATGCGTTATCCAAATAAACTTTTACAATTATGCTAATGATCCTGGGGGGCTACTGGAGGTGTTACCAGAGCCCTTCTGTGCTGCAGCTTTACAGGCTGTTAGACCGTCTCCCCTTCCCCCCTGGTCCCGCAGCACTTCCCCCCTTCCCTCCGCCCCGATGTAATCTCACTGCAGCAGAGGAAGTTTCAGCACACAGAGGGAGGGGGAAGTGCTCTTTATACACTTTAACACCCTGTGAGTTTTCAATAAGAAGAGGCTGTGGTAACACCCCCAGAGTCCTTTAGACATAATTTCAAAAGTTGATTTTAGAAGTAATATGGTCATGGAAAACAAATATAATAAGATTACAACAGTCACAGTGCCTGGATCTGAGTAAGTGTCCCTGGTTTATAGTGCTTGATTTTGATGGAAGATTTCCTTTAAGATACACGATGTCTGCCTCCATTCTAAAAGGAATTGTATTCTGAAGTCCACATGTAACAAATGCATCTGGTTTCACATTTTATTAGCAAAGAAATATTAATGTGGATTGGTATCTGATAAAGCGGAATAGAGTAGTTTAAGGGAATCCATCAAAAGTTTTGATCATACAAAGCTGCAGACAGTTTTAGGTTTTGTCCCTGGAGATCTGAGTAACCATACCTATGTGTGTGCTGTTAGTAGCAGCTGGACTGTGAAACAATGCATTTATATTGTATTCCAGGACTGGATCCGGATCTGTAGCAGTCTGGTGCACTATACACAGAACCCCCCCCCCCCCTAGTAACTGCGGTAGTATACAAACAGAAGCCTTATACAGCTATTATTTAGTACAGAGGAGACAACAATGGTTTGGTGTCCCTGGTTAGTAATTACAATATACTTATGTGCCATGTAGTCTACAATATTGTATTGTACCTTTCTCCATATTGTAATGCAGTTATAACAATATTTTCAGTCATAAACAGAAGCCATTGTGGTGTCGGCCATGTCACCTTTTTATTTTAAGTCATTCTCCATTTGTTTCTGAGCATTTGTTAATATCTGAACAGCTGCTCCGGTTATTTATATCCCTGTCTTCCAGCAACTGTGTCTGTCTATGGAGTTCTTGTCATAATGCAAGTGTTTGACATATGGGTTAGGAAGTTTCATGAATATTTACTAGAACACTTGGCCTAAGGGTCACCTAAAATGATGGCAGGAATCCTGAAATCCTCAATTGGCTTGAAAGCTTGAAATGTTTGTATTCTTGATTTGGTGGGAGCATGCCATTCCTAGCAGGATTCCTTCATAATCCCTCTGTAATTAAAGAAAAACTTACTATGGTGTTTTCTATGCAGTGTAATCCAAACATATACTATGGTGAAGAATTAGGGATAGGTAGTGCGATGAGATTTATTCAGGACCGAACCTGAACCCCTGCTAATTAACTGCTGACAGTGATCTCTTTAAATGCTACCACCAGAGCTACTATACAGGCGGTCCCCTACTTAAGGACACCCGACTTACAGACAACCCATAGTTACAGACAGACCCCACTGACCTCTGGTGAAGCTTCTGAATGCTTTACTATAGTCCCAGATTGAAATAATCAGCTGTAAAGTGTCTGTAATGAAGCTTTATTGATAATCCTTGGTCCCATTACAGCAAAAAAGGTTTAATCTCCAATTGTCACTGGGGCCAATTTTTTTTTATCTTGATCTACAATTATAAAGTATACAGTTTCGACTTACATACAAATTCAACTTAAGAACAAACCTCCAGACCCTATCTTGTACGTAACCCGGGGACTGCCTGTAGTGTGTTATAGTGATGTTATATAAGAAGTGTGAGATCTGAAAGACGTCTGTCACCTGGGGTGGTATCTGTATTTAATGCTGTTATCTTAAACTATGGTAATTTTCCTATATTTTACGTGTGAATGAAAAGTACCGTAATAAAATTCCTTAAAAAAAAATGCTGCTGCCATCATCAAGGAGCAGGAACATCCAAGGCAATGCCAGCACTGGCCACTGGTGTTAAAAGGCGGATGGTGAGTCAAACCCATCCCGAACTAGGAGTTCTGATTAGAGATGAGCGAGCACTAAAATGCTCCGGTACTCGTTATTCAAGACGAACTTTTCCCGATGCTCGAGTGCTCGTCTCGAATAACGAGCCCAGTCACTGAGTGACTGGCGGTATATCTTCCAAGTTTAACACTTGCAAGAGCTAAAAAGAGTGAAAGCACTTGGCTCCTTCTGCTTAATGCTACTAATGTTGTGGAAGACGGCCTGAAGCATGGATTTTCTTACTCTTACCAATCCTGGGGGGTGTTTTGCTGGTAGCACACCAACTGGCACTCTATATATACTAGGAATGTATTAGCCATTATGCTGGCCCATAATGTAACTCAAGAAGACCTACATTTACAACTACGGAAACAAACACCTACGACATGGTCTGTTTATGATAAAATCGGAAAGAGTAAATGTCTCAGTTTGGCCATTAACCTTCTTTATTTCTCCCATAGGTGATAGGGTTTGACTGACTTTAATAAAAAAAAATCTATAGGTGGGCGGGGCGGAGTGCCGGGTGGGGTTTATGTGTGTTCCCTGTGACGTGGTCATGCTGGCGGCAAGAGCCTCAGTTCAGCACTTCAGTTCCAGCAAACTTCCAGCCTCATGCCATGCCCAAACCATCCCCTTCCAGTGCTGTAAAGTGCGTGCGGACGGGTCAGGTGGGGTAGCCAGCTTGCCCGAAGTAGGAAGTGCCTAAGCGAAGTCGGGCCCTGCTAAGAAAACAAGGGGCAGTAAGTGACAATAGCGGTTCCGGGAATGGGAGGCCATGAAGGAGTTAGTATTCAGTTATTTCAGTTTCCAGCCCTTTCCCCAGCCCACCTATAAGATTTTTATGAAAGTCAAGACAACCTTTAACGATACATTAAGGGGGTTGTCCAGTCACAAAGAGTTATCCCTTATCCAGCAGTATAGAGACATCACAGATTCAGGGAATAGGGGGGGGCTGTTTACCTTGTCAAACGTTAACGGAATGGGAACGCACAAGACGTTGACCGCTACATTCACGACTATGGACATAACAGCAAGATAGCCCCTATCCCCTGATAGAGCCTAAAGGTATTGTGTGATAAGACAACCACTTTAACATCATAAGTTGATGACTGTATAATCGTTTGGTGGGAATATGAAACTAGGGGGACCCTACCATGATTAACCTAACCTGGCAGCCTCCAGCATGGAGGAACATCACCTGAGTCTATACACTTGAACACCAGTCATCTGAAGTCAGTAATCTGAAATAAACTCTTTAGCAAGATGACGCCATAAATGTCTTCGTCATATACAATAGTTACTATACGCTTATAGAAAGTTCATTAGATGCCTTGGGCTTTGAATCTATCTATGACATTTAAGTTTTTCTATTCTGTAATATGGTTAGTATAAATTAATATTAATATGTAAGTAATAAGGACAATAACATATTGCTTTAGTAAGCAAAGTTGGATGCCTCCTGGTTGTGTAATAGTGACAAATTATTCCTACAACAGCAATTATTTTTTATCAGCAAGGGATGTTTCCGGGCTTTAATTTCAGGCTTCCTTACATGGAGGGGTTTGGGAGAAAGGAGAAAAAAGCGTTTACACAAGGGGGGGGGGGGGGGCATACAGCAATTATACACAGAGATACAGCATGTCAATAAGGTCCTGACTCCACGTTCCCCCTTTCTCTACTTTCTTCCTCTCCCCCTCATCCCCCCCCCGGGGTTGTCTCTCGCAACAACCCAACTCTCTTACCTTCACGCACCCTCTTTGTCCCCTCACATCTACTCTCTCCCCTCCCATCCTCCCTGTCTGCTCTTCACCCTTCCTGCTCCCTGGGGCCGCACCACAGAGGCGCAGAGTGTCATTCTGTTAGGATGCTAAGCTTAATGGATGTTACAAAAACCTAATAAAATTAACAGGAATTGTGTTAGGAAACGTAAAAAAAAGTACGTAGCAATGTCCATGTATTTACTGACAGCTGTGAGTAGATGGCGATTTGACAGATGGCACATGAGGTGGCATCCATCAAACATCGGTAGCAAGGTCTAGTCGGATAGTGTACTTGTACTGAATACCACTGAATGGATTAATAAGGTAGTACTACACTATCTTTCTTTAGTATCGGATACATGGTCAGCTGGAGACCACAAAGACATCTTTGGCTGGCCATTCTAGGTGGAGCCCTATATATTATTGTGTATGTCAGAAAAGCGCCCCTGTCGTACTGAATATATTGTAAGCAGACGTCAAAGTTATGAGAGGAAAACTCACCTATAGAAATACATAAAAAGCAGAGGTCTGAGGCCGTCTTATCTGAGGGCTTAGATAGGATCTCTATTGCATTCTCCTTATGAGTGGTCCGAAAGAGGGGATCGTGTCAAACCGGCAAACACCGCTATGTTTTAAGGGTATGACAAGGTTAAATAAAGGGGTTTTTTCCCTAGAACCGTATCCATAGGCTATGCCATAAAAAGTTCATAAATGCAGTAAACATACAGAGGCTCGTGAGACCGGGAAGGGCTTCGAAGGTGACAGGGCAGCTGTGTCCCTCATATCCCTACACCATGTGCGAGTGCAGCTAGGAATCTTCTGACATCTCCTTTGGAGAGCATCTCCTTTTAGGGTTTTAAAAAGTGTAAACATTTTCACAAGGACTAATTATTTATCGAAATTGATAGTGCTCTTAGGTCTTATGATTCCCTCATCACAAAACCACGTTTTATCCAGGGTCAGTTTACGAAAGATGACCGGTCTCTTCGCACAGGATGCACATGTTACATGGTTATTTACCTGAAAGAGAATTATGTCTGTATTAAAGGAATGTCTGACAGACGTGGGGTCAGCCACCTGGCCACAGAGGAGGGTCTATTGTAAAGATGATATGCCAGTAGTGAATTATTAATTAAAAGGCGAGTTGGGCGGTAGCCTGGGGCCCAAGCCTTCGAGGGGGCCCATGGCCGCCCAAAACCACTCCACTACGTTCCTATACACAGGACCCTTCACCCCCTACATCTGTTCATGCTCTCAATACTAGTACAAAGGAGCCATTTTAGGTATCCAAGGTCCTCGGAAACCACAGATTAAAGTAGCAGAAGATAGGAATGCATATTCATTCCCCAAGAAGTTGCTTCAAGTAGTAACAATGTGGAAGTGAATTTCAAGCATATGTAGTCAGGGCCGACACTAGGAAGTTGGGACCGGATTGGAAAATTTTGTGGCCACCACAGAGTGATAATCCACCCTGGTGCATAGTGCAGGTCCCTCTCTGCACATTAGCAAGAGTGGATGAGAGGCATTTTGTGACATGGGGGCACCTTCTCCTCCTCGGGGACCCCTCTGAACAAGTCACTTAACACCCAGCTTGTAAGGGGCCTATAATATTTATACCAGCCCTGGACCCTGGCAGTATCATTTCCTCTGGCTATATTATAAAATATATATATACTATTATATATAATATCTTCAGGAGAAAACCCTTTAACCACTTTAACAATTCAATATGATGGTGCAGGTAGAAACAGGAGTTAGTGATAATGCAGAGTAGTCAATAGACTAAACCGCACCTTGGAGTATAAGTATCAGTGGGAATAGGAAGAGGAAGTTTAAAAGTCACTAGTAAGTAGCAGTAGTATAATAGTATAAAACTGTTGTAATAGGAGAAGCAGAAGTAAACAGTAGTAGCGTTAAAAAGAGTAGATAGAGAGAAATCGCGAAAATTCGAATCAATAATAGCCAAGTCACGTAATAGTACATAGATTAGCGTTAGTAAAAGTAAAATAGTCTTATAGTAGTTGTTGGAAGTAGTAGATAGTGTCATAATACAGGGATAATCATATAAATTGGACAAAGTCTGTAGTTTCTGTATACTCATACAGTACGCTTGCCAAGGGTACAGCTAAGAATTTTTGCGGATTATGTGAAAACAGAGAATTTGAGAAGTTCCCCAAAACCTAATTGAAAACCACACACAATCCTAATCGAAAATGGAAAGATGAGAAAGCCCCTACAGTGGGTATTTAACAGACCCCGGAAATCATTATTAGCCCTGTGAGATTTCATAAGCGGATATGGTCCGTAGGCTTGGCTGAGCTCAGGTTTCCTGCAGTAATTTCTTACGTTACTGTATTCCTTCCAAGAAGAAAGCCGCCCAAGCCCTTTAAATACAAGAGCATCCTCACAAAATTATCAAGGAGCGATTGTCATTGTTTTCCCAATCTTCGGACTGTAATGAGGATGGAAACCTTTTACAATCTGAAGTGGAGGCCCATGAACCGATTGTAGATAATCAACGTTGCGCTCTGTGCCCACATTTACAAGAATTACTGTTAATACATTCACCTGAAGCACATTCATATACAACACATTGATATGGACGTGAGGTGAATAGAGCCAGAAAGAGATGTCACTCAAGACTGGTCCTGAAGTAGAAGATTACTTGTTTTTACATTTATTTAAAAAAAAAACATGCCTAATGAGCGGAGGATTTGAATCCAGTGGACGATAATTTGTGTAATTAATGTTAAAATAATAAAAATAATGAATAATGTTTATAATGAGGAGACTCCTGTATTTGTGTTTCGTTCTTTCGATAGGTCTTAGGTGAATACAGCTAGTGACAGGTCCCATAGAGGACCTAGTAACGAAATGGACACCTTTTAGCTAAAAAACATTTCCCCTCAGATTCCTATGTATTCAATTTTTATAATTTTACCGGTATCCAAGGTGTTATAACGAGTCCACATGGGTGACATAATTGCAGGTCCTGTAGCCTTATAGCATTAGCAAAAACTGTTACTTACACCAAGCATATTATCTCATGAAATCACAGCAAATAATATCATATAAATTACAGCAGCCTGCATCGAGAGGAGTAGAAGTCCATGCGGTATGCTGTATTTGCTGGTCAGATATGTGAGAGATACAGTTTGCTAATGTTAAGAGGTAAAGAACTGGATGATGCATCCTGGTCACATAGATAGGCCACACCCCTCGAACTCATCTCTCTCTCAGGTATCGCCCTAGAAACCAGGCCAAGGTACAACATCTGATTTAATAGGGAATGTTGAGGGGAAACAATTTTAGCTAAAAAGGAAGGTAAAGATTAGTTACTAGGCTCTATGGAAATCTGCCACTAGCTGTAATTTCTGAAAAATGTGGTGATAGGTTCCTATTAAGAGACAGGTAAGGTATTTGCCCTGCAGATCGGTGTTAAAACCATAATTTGGTGTTGTCTTTTTGTAGTGTGCAGGAAAGTAATTTAAAAATTGTATATTACGATGTTCCAGTGGAAAACCTTGATGCAATGTTGGGGACTATCCTAAGAAAACCTACCTATTAAGGTAGATATGATGGTATAATCTATATTTACCTAATTCTAAAATATGTACAAAACTAGAACTAGATGTTTTCTAATATGTTAAGATCGCGAGGTGTGGGAGCGCACAGGCTAACTCCGATGCTCATGTAGGACTCTGCTATCCCACTACTCTGCGCGTCCTCAGTGAGGATTCTCAAACTTCTGTGTGCTCCCGACTCCTTTGCAGCTCTGCACATTATCAGTACCTCGGCCTCATGCAATGTTCCCATAGCGTACTCTTCTTAATAGGTACATTCTGATGAGTAGGTTTCTTTTACATTCTGATATTTGCATTGACTGCCTCCAAATACTCTCCCTCTGCTGTCAGTATAAGCGTAGCAGGCTTCTCGTTGAGTACTCTAAAGCAGTACTCAGAGCAGAGAGGAGGGAGAAGATGGGAGACAGCCAGTTGTAAGGACACATCAACCAACTCCAGAATATCAAACCATTCATGCTCATTTATAAAACACCAAACCCACTCTCCAGGCCAATCCGATATATATATAAATGTATGGAGCCTTATTATAAACGTGCTGTCCGAACAGCTCTACGGTTTTATTTCAGTCTGCCATTTACGGTTTTCTCCCAACGTTATCAAAAAGTCACCTTTGACAACAGGAATTTGTAAGCTGTCGCTCATAACATTCAAACGTGAATGGGGGGATTATAGAACAGCCTGTTGCTGGAATTACCACCAACAAGCGTGAGTTAGTCCTGCACTTATGTCGCATGGTTCTTCACTGGTTGGGTGCAGGTGATAAGGGGACAGGATCTATCAGGCTTTATAGTTGTCGGGTCAATACTTATAGCCAGGTTCATTCAGGGCAGGACTATAAGCTATAGTAGTCTCAGCCAGGCTAGGGACAATCTATAGGAGGACTGAGCTTATGAATATCTGGGCGGGTTAAGGAGGCAGGGAGTAAGAGGATACAGTCACCAAAAACTTGGGCCAAGAGGATTTTAGAGGGGGCCCTAAGGGGTCTACTTTCCCTAGTGAGAAGACTAGTACTTTAAACCATAAGATTATAGTCGGGCCTGCGTCCAGACTTTTGCAATGGGGCCATCAGGCTTCTCCCAAGTTGCACGCAATTGTTGCAGGACCACACATGTTCAAGCGCTGACACGGAACACCAGAACTTGAGACTTCTCGCACCGCAATTACACGCTCTCATCATGTGAGATGGTTACAGAAAATTCTGTGTGGCTGTATTGTCAGAGGTTTTCTGGACTTAAATACGGATCAGTTTTTTGAAATGTCAGCAGTCTTTGGATAAATTTCAAAAGGAACGCCAATAGCAAGACAGAGCGGCAGATACAATGTATGGGTAACTGCAGTATGGAGAATCGTGCTGAGGGGGCTTCTGACAAGACATTGTCTGAACGTATTTCTGCATTCAATTTCTATTCCAAGGAAATCCCTTTAAGTTTGTAGTTTTTCAAAGTCATTAGGCCCAGCAGTATTATTTAATGGAAAAGCTGAGTTGTTCTGCAGTCCTACCATTGCTGAGGGGTTCACCCTATGAAGATTCATTGTTTTAGCAATAGAAAGTAACTAATTGTTCTGCCTCTCTATCAATTAAACAGCCTCATGTTTGTAGGTTACAAAGAAGAAAGAATAAAATGGTTTAAAAACATTCTTTTTACCTCAATATTCCCTCATAAGGCACCTTGGAATATACTGTAGATACAGGGTATAGCAATGTGGTAGAGTTACCTCTATTTGCTACAGGTTACCCTACATAAACTACTTATTCACGCGGACCTGTCACCACAATTATACCACCCTGAGACTAAAAAAAGCCTGCTGATTGATAGAGGGCTACAGTCCCCATGTACCCCATGCTGTATCTGATCACATGAAAATCCGCATGTTGCATAGTCCATGGCGTCTGCTGTGATGTCATGTCCGACAGGGTTACATTTTGACAATGTAAAGGATATAGGTTAATTATATGCCATCGGTCGTTCATTGACATGAACTGCTAAAGTAAGGAGGACATAGGCATGTGGAGAAGATGGGTAGGAGGAGGAGCTGGTTCTGAGCAGGACACACCCCTCTGATGCCAGCTAATATATAATAAATTTGATTGATGGAGATTGTAAGGAAAATAAGTTTAGATAAGGAAGGGTGTTTCAGTAGTTCTAAATAGCTCTATAGGAACTTAGCTGTATATGTGAAGACAGGTTCCTTTAACACTAATGGGTTGTAGGGTGCTGGCATGGCTTCATGTGTTTTCCAGAAGAGTGGGTGGAGCGGGAGTTAGGTGTGCCAGCCAACATATGACAAGCAGTTTGTAAAAATATACATCGGTGGGAAAGCTAGTACAGTCTAGCAGAATGATATACCTTATCAGAATAAATATAAAAAATGTAGAAGTTGATGCGGGAAATCTTATGACATTTAAAAGTGGGGTAACTTGCTCAATTTGAGATAATTTAAAGGTCCATGGAAACTTTGAACCTGTAATGATGTACCTTGAGGTATTCTGGATGAATTTAGACAGTTTTTTTTTACCTTTTCTTTAAAGTAACCTCTGTCTTACAGCGATATTGTGAGATATGCTGCATGAGCAGAAAGGTAGAAAAACATATTCCTCCGGCTCTATGTATATCTTTAATCCTGTCTACAATACTATAATGTCATAACAGGGCACGGCAATGTAGTATGGTAGGGCCTCCAGCAGGCCCGGGGCCACAGTAAGTCAGTCCTGTAAATACCATGGCACATAATATGGTTAGGTTTGTGGAAGATAGTGACATAACCATGAATCTAAGCAATGAAGAATATATAGAGTCGAACGGAAAGATTTGAACTATTTTTGTGATCAAATGCAAGGGGCAAAGATCTTTAACGGAAGACATAGTTACTAAAGTTGCATTTCTAAACTACTAAGGTGTAGTAATCGGAGGTTATTTGCACATCTTGTTAATTGAACATAAACTTTATTACAAGAAAATATATGATCAGACTCAATCTGATTATGGAGCAGAAGAGTTGAGAGCAAACACATAGATCAGGGATAATACGTGGGTGCAACAAAACACATATGAGGCAAGAGGTGAATCCAGAAACAACGATTCCAGCATCCAAGATCTGGATGGGTTGATATCAGAAGATGCCTGGAGCCAGCAGGAGCCACCACTGAGGAGGTTACAGCAACAGACAGATGGACAGCACAGGTTGACTTCTCACCAAAGCAGGAAGGAACAATTGTTACAATTGCAGGGTTTGGAGCATTATCTGCTTCAAGTTGGACTACGTTTGTAACAAGAAGCTTGCATTAGCATAGTCATGATATCCCGTTAGACAGATCAAAGTACCAGAAAATACTGGAAAGACACAGTAACTTAAGGTCCACATGATATGAGTTAAAAACCATAAATACCAGAATTACAACTGGAAACAGTTTGGGAACAGAGCCAGTAACCAAGTTGACGCTCGGCCTGCTCCTGGTTATGGATCTAGTTCCTGGACTGATTTCAATATTAGTTCTGTTTTTGTGGTCCTACCATATCAGTGACTGACAGCGCTCCTCCTACTGATATTGGGTACTTTGCCATTTGCGGACCGATTTTCAGATTTGATTTCTTTTTTTTGTGGTAGAATATGACTAAAGGATATCAGAATGATAAGCCCTGATACTTGCAATGATTAATACTTTAGTCATATGCTACCACAAAAAAAAAAAGAAACAAAACCTGTAAATCAGTTCAGCAAATGGACAAGAACCAAGTTCAAGTAGGAGGAGCGTAGTCCACGTCACGGATAGGTAGGACCCACAAAAAACAGAACTACACTTGAAAATCAGTCAGGAACTCTAGATCCAGTAACCAAGGAGGAGGCAGGAGGCTCAACAGTGTATCCCATAGTCAATTGTACACGAAACAAAAAACAGAAATTACGCAACAGACAAATCAGTCCAGCAAATGGAAACGTAACAAGATACCGATAAAGCAATGGGAGGAGCATCCTCACGATACCCATTATCAAGGTATACTCCAACATACCAGAACAATAATGACAAACAGTTCAAGATCTAAAAATGCAAAGCGCGATGAGCATGTAGTCATTGATATCTTTATCCTATATTTGGTACCCGGAAAATGCTTGGAAGAAACCATTGAATGGGAAAGTCAAAATGGCCAAAGAGATCCATAAGATAGAGAAACAGTTCCTGTGAATATATATTCAATCAAATACAGGAGTCCCCGAGAGTTACATCCAAGATAGAGTCATAGATTTGTTCGTAAGTGAATTGTATGTACGTAAGTCGAAAAACTGTATATTTATAACTGTTACATATAGACACATTGGGGGACATTTACTTACAGTGTGGGGTCTGCATTGGCTTTTGTACCGACCTGCTATCGGTAAGAAGACACACATGTAATATTGTAGAGCTGTGCAGAGACATTTCTGGCGCCGAGACTATCTTCTGTCCTTGGGAAAAAATCTGTCCCGAAGAGCACCAGAAATGTGTTCCAACAGTCCCTGCTAGACCAGTTTCTTTTGGCTACTTTCCGCAGTTTACACCGCCCACAAAGGGCTGCGACACATAGTAATGGCGTCTGAGTTTCCACTCCGCCAAGCCACGGCCCTGTTGGAGAAGAGTCGGAGCAGACGGAAGAAAAAAGAAAAGAAAAAAGGCAACTTTTTTCTGTCCCCGACAGCTAATTCAATAGGTCGGGAGAGCAGAAATGTGGTTGAGAGCGCACAAAACTGGCGGAAAAGCCTAGCATAGTAAATTGTCCCCCTTCTTTTGTTGCCCAGAGACAATTGAAAGTTTCAAATTTTAGCTGTAATGGACCATGATTATCAAAAAGTTCAATTAAGACACCTTACCGATGATTATTGCAGTCTAGGACTAAAGGAAAGAATCACAGAGGATTTCACATCGGTCACCGGGGCAGAGGGGGGCCGTCTTAAACCATGGGTATCTGTTAAGTCAGGTGTCTTAAGTAGGGGACCGCTGTATCGAGTGGAAATACAGCAGACAGTATTTAAAATAGCACAATTGTTAGATACGGCCAATCACAGAAGTAAAGCAGTCCATTCACAGGAAGGTTGTTACAGCTTGGCCTTGGTGAATAGATTGTGGTTCAAGCAAAATTAAGGCACAAAAAGAGACATGAAGGGAACCATTACATTTGTAGGAATAGATAGAAGCTAGCCCCCCTGGTCTCAAAAATGCATCCAGCCAGCGGGTAGGTCAAACAAGTTTCATATTAGTGAAAATTTTTTTAGAGCGGACCGCCCTGGAAATCTCCGATATAAAGACAAGACACAAATCTGTAGCACGAAGAGAACCTATTTTCAGTACATGATATTAAGACACATAAGCATGTTTTATATGAAAGTATAGTACAACTATTTGCTAAAATATAATATCCCTATCATGGCTCTCCCAGTCGAAACAGATTATAAATGTACCAAGTTTACTCACGATGGCTGATGCTGAGGTTTTGTAAAATCTAGGCCGAGCTTACGCATTGTTCTATTGAATGATGCAAATTGACAAAGAATTTGAGACCTTCTCCTTTGCTGACAAACCAATATCGCATTTCTTTTGAACACCAAAGGAAAAAATAAGTGTTAAAGATGTTATATATGCACATTTTTATTTCTGCTTTTAATTCATATTTGCAATTATCTATGAGGTCTGAGCTTGGCTATAGTGTGCAAGTAGTTATAAATTGAGAAATTGAGTTCCACAAAAACAAAATAACAAAAGCAAAATGAAATCGCAAAAACCAGATTACAAAAAGTACAATTTTGCACAAGACCTTTGATAATGACACCAATGTGGCGGTGTAAACATCATGGAGGAAATTTCTAAAATGCCTTTGAACCACATTTAGACCATTTCCTTGGCACTTTTCCGACTAAGGGGCGTGGTCTTCAGGAAAGGGGCAGTACTCGTGAAGAAAGGGGTGTAACTTTGACCAGGAAATCGTTCGTTGCGCCAAAAAATTCGGCAGCACTCCATTAGACCAACCATGTAGGTCTAAAGTACGAACCGCAAGTCTTATGTGCTGCCACCAGAATTCATCCTTCAAAGTGCAAATTTGGTATTTTTGCTTGCAGCCAAAGACTAGAGTTTTCAAAGCTTAAGACTGGCGAAACCAGAGAACTTGCTTCGAATTCCCACCCTCCACATGTTGTGCAAAATGCAGATTTGGTGAGAATTAATCAATACATTAGTTGCATAAAAGCCTGGTTAAATCTTTCCAATGTAGTTCGTCTGTGATGGAGTTGAAGTAGTTTTACTGTGTTAACGTTTTGAAACTTTTTATTGTGAGGACAGATGCTGAGTTGTAAAATGTACCCGTTGGGCTTCAGCACCATCCCCTGCAATAAAGTACAGCAGAAGATGTGACTGCTGACATGCTTGATTTTGTACTTAGTTCACATTCTGTCCTGCACTAGGTCTGAATGCGCCTATTTAACTCCTGCCGCTCTCAGTTGAATTTCCATTTCAAACCACACACCCATCTGTCTCCTGTGACTTGTTCTGAGCTGCCAAAACTAGATGTGATGGACAGAATTTGTTTTTGTTAGATGTAAGGGACCAGTCCAAGAACTCTCTGGGATTTATAGAAGATTGTCTGGCCCACTTCCCATGTCAGTTGGCTTGCATAAAACCATTTTGGAGTATGCAAGCATTGTCTGGGCTTCTGATTCCTTGATCTATCTGGCACTTGATTGTCATTCTGGACCAGACGTTGACGTTCTCTTTGATTCTTTATTAGCATTGCCCTCTGGTTTGGATCCATTATTCTGTGACAATCACTCTTCTGCTTAATCTTATTGTTTTCTGCTCTATCCTCTATGGGTTAGTATTAGGTGTTTTTTTTCTCTAACAGCTAATGGACTTCCAGCAGTCAATTTCTACACTAAATCCAAGCAGTCTCAATCTCCACCCCAACTAGCCATGGAAGTCTTCTTAAGCACAATGGTATTATTGTGTTCTTCTCCTATTTAATGCCAAAAAATCGCTCAAATATACTCTTTTTTTACTGAACTTTTTTAGAGAGAGGAAAGAATGAGGAAAAATACATGTTTTACATAAATGGTATGGGGGAGATAGTAGTGCACCAGTTCAGTCTCTCTTCACTGACATGCAACAAGCCGCCAGTAAAAGGAAGGTGGCAGTGTGAAATTTTGGATTTGAAGTGCATAAGCTTCAGTCCTCGTGATAGGCTACTTTAGCAGATTAAAGGTATCTGTCAGCAGTTTTGACCAGTAGTGGGTAGTGAGAGATCTGTGGTATATACTTTGTATGTGTTGGTGGTAAGCCTGCAGGAATGTGCTACTGCACTCTATATCCAGATTGGAGGCGAGGGGTGGGAGCACTTTAGTGGGACTGTTGTGTGAGATCTCTTCATGAACAAAACACAGCCCTCCCACTTGGTAACTTCTGTTAAGTGTTCAAACAAAGCCTTTACGCAGTGACTTATAGCATGAGGAAAAGCTGAACTGTGTCCACTGTGAAGAGGTCTCATACACCAGTGACCCAGTCCATGAGTGGTCCCAGGCCAATACAATCTGAAATGTATTATTCACCGTTATTCTGCTGCTATTACAACAAAACATAAAATATTTGTTGCACAGATCTCCAGGATTAATACTAAACACTCATGCAGGTTGCAATCAGCTAACAAATCCTTATAGAAAGATTACCTATTTGTATTTGGGTAGAGTATTATACTATGAACCCTGAGAACACTCTGATTGTGAATGCCACGTGAAAATCTTTTTTTTTATTTTTAGGTGTGAATGCACGTTTGGTTTACCATAGGTGTTTCCTAGGCAGTGGACCTGATGACAGCAAAGATGGTGCACTGGCCCCCAGGCCACGCCCACAGTGCCCCGTGAAAATATTCATTTCAAATTAAAAAAAGTAGAGATTTTTCTGTATTCAGGCCTCGATTTTTTAAACAGTGTGCTGATGATGGAGGGTACTTCACTCTCAATAGCAAATATGTTTAGTTTACTTGTCACCGTGCGAATGACCCGTTAACGAAGACTTTTTTAGAGTTGTTTTTTGAAGTTAACAAATGAGTTCTTCATGTCAACAGGTATATGTACTTCCCCTGTCCATGGAGACTCTGATTCTCTTGGTCGAGGTGACTCCATGTAAAGAGCAAGCAATGTATCGAATAACCCGTGTGAGGAGCGTTCAACAGAAGAACAGACCGGCACTTTGGTGCTTTTAAAGGATCTATTTACAGCTTCACTGTTTAATTTTATTTTTTAGTGAGTTATAGTTTGTGTCCATGAATTACATGGACCAACCTGACAGGGAACCAATGTTGTATAGGATGAGCAGGCCACACTTCAAATATGACCGTATGCATGTGTGTCCTTCTTGAGTGACCTTAGTACCAAACATGGCGCTCTAATGGCGTAAAATATGGCAGGCCATCACCCGCGTGTTGTGACTTCCCTCATCATTAATGATGAGTTGACAGGCGCCATGTGGGTGTATAGGACATGTGAGAGGCTGTTGTGGATCATTTGTATGATTTTATATTGATAACCAGATTCCCCTTTTAATCTGTAAGAGAAACTCAAACTCCCGTTTTCTCAATGACAAGAGAGGGTTTTACGATCTAGTCTGGCAATGTTCCTGATTCTAAAGATTCACCTAGTCTAAGGAATTAGCAACAATTATTAACATTTTCTCTACTACCTTCTACGATAACCTTTGTCACTGTATGTATGAGCCTTCCAATCAGTTTTCGGGGATAAAGAAAATGGAAAAAACACAAAAACCTCATACCCCTCCTTCTGGGCAACCTGTCTTTGAACCGGATATAAGAACATTATTTACATCTAATATTTACACAGATGTCAGATTGGGGATGTCAATAATAAGCGGAAAAATAGTCTAATACAGTTCAGGGATGGGACGGACCCGGGCGGGGACGCAGATGGCCTCCTACGTTCTAGTCCCCTTCCTGTAACAATGGTCTGCCTCTGTCAATATTATTAGATCTATATCAGTCTATCCCCAACAACACCGACTCCCACTTCAGCAGCAAGATGGTCAAAAACTCAGCATAATAGGACAAAATCTCAGCGTTATTAATCATGTTTAGTAACAACCAGACACTTACATTGTTTCATTTGCATTTTATATACTAGTTTTGTCGCATAGAAGACTATAGGAGGATTTGATCAAGCTCCAAATTACTACCAAACCCTATGCAATGGTAATAGTTCATGCTACTGCCAATCTACAGTCAGATTTATATGCAGACGTGCCAATACAGGGCGGTGTGATGTGAAACTCCAAATCTGGTGGATTTGGCAAAGAGGTCTATCAGAAATGAGAATATGCATTGGCTGCTTAATATTTATATACTAAGGATAATTTAGAGTGGAGATTGTAGATAATGAAAACAAAACAGGACTGACCCAGAACTCCTATGGATAATGCTTTACATAGTAGGTAAATCTTTTAAGATTCCATAATCCAGACATGGAAATGCGCTGTAGAATGAGGCCATTCACATTCGAGAACATCCATTGAATATTTTGGTAATGTATAGTCAGCTTAATTAACCATGTGTCTATTTGGTTACATTAACCAGATACCTAAGATCTGATGAAAGCTCATACACACTGTATACCCCAGAATCTGCATTATAGGTTTCGTCGGAATATCAAGAGTGGTTTGCCAAGAGCTCAATTGAACACATAAAACCAAATGCAAAAAACTGCGCCATTGATATTGTACATTCGGGTTTCAATAACCGCCATTTGGGTTAGTGTGATGTGCCTAACTGGGATGTTGCTTACCAGTGCCTTTGCCATATGAATTAAAGCCGGGGGAATACAATAAGGTCCATATATGATCTATGCTACACGGACTTGCTAGTAGGCAGGGTGTGGTGTACTGCCTCCAGTAGGTGGCCGGGATCCTACTGTGGTTGGACAAGTCTAAGAGTTGGGTGACCTTGACCTTAATATTTAAAGTGAATTCAGTCAAAAACTTGGCACACCTTGAACTGCTTGGCCCATATATCTGCAGTGTCAGGGTAAATATCTGCCAAAAACAATTGTATGCAAAAATTTCGGCATCTGGAATGTTCCAGACGATGTATTGGTTTATCGCAGCCGCCAGCACAAGACACAACAACTTATACGTTCGTGAACATACCCTAGAGAATTGCACTGATTGACTGAATAATGGATATTTCTAGAGGCAGCAGAAGTTGCTTAATAAGCTTGATATCATCATAGTCATAGTAGACTCATGCACAACAATACGAGCTGCCCTCCGTCTATAAATTAGCAGATTCTTATGGATAGATTGGCCACAATCACAGTCTCTCTGAAACACTATGATTTTTTTTTCTGCGTTACGATTATTGAATGTTTTGTAACCTTTCATACATTTAGTGCGGGACTGTTGTTATCTGGAAACACATTTGTAGTGACACTTGTTTCAATTTTTGCAGAGTCTAGTGAAAAAAAAATTATGGGTTTTTTCAACATTTAAAAAAAAATTTTCATTCGGTATGTTGTAAGTTTGACTCCAGTACATTTTACCTTACACGAAAGTCGCAATTTTTGAAACATATAATTGCTTTATATGATATTTGTGATTTTTAACATATTATGGAACATAGGGCGTTGTATTAGCTGTGTGCGTGAACTTTTGGTTTATGTAAAGCCAAATAAGGTCATGGCCGCATAGATAGAGGTGATACAATTACCCTGGGGTTGATCTAAGCGGATTAATTTTATCAGTTATGACAGCACCGACCCTAGTTACAAATCAAATTCAATAGCAATGTAGAGTACAATGTCCATAGTACAGTCTTAGGCCAGAGACCACAGGACACGCTTGCAAGCACGAGTATTAAATAAAATTTCTGGCCCCTGGCTGCGCTTGCAGCGCAATTTTGTAGGCAAATTTTCATGTTTTAAGGGTGAATCACTCTCAAAATCTGGAGCATGTTGCAGTTTTTTTATAGAGTGTACTCATTCCCGAGTGTTGATGGCCAAATTTTAGGGAGACTCTGTTGATTTATGCTCGTGTGTCCCCGGGCCTTACACCATCGACTCTGCCTGAAGCCTGATGCCCAATGAGCGAGTTGCTCCGAGCAAACTCGCAATGTGTGCATTGTAGGATTTACAGGAACAAAACCTAGAATGACTGAATTGAACTCATGTCCGTTCGTTTAGTGATCTAGGTTCCGTCCATGAAAATCCTGCAGCATTATGCGATTATGTATCAAGACTGCGGGTGCGTCACACGTACGCTTTGATTCAGTTTAGAAGGGAATAAAGCACAAAGGGCATGTCCCAATAGTCTATGATTATATGAAACACATGCAATCGTAACCAGTAAGTGGCTGCACCGGCTGCTGGCTAGTCACCTACCGACACATCCGGAAGGACGCCCCTTCTGGAACTGGTCTCCTGCCACCCGCTTCCCCATAGCCGCTCCTCGTACCTCTCTCACCCTTGGTCCACCGTCGATCCCAACCCCGGTGGTAACCCGTTGACCGTACCACTATTGTTGCTAACTCTGATTAAACCAGTAAGTGTGTCTTTCCCACGTGACCCGTGCTTAGACCCCCATCTCCGACCGTGCCATTGTTGCGATCCGATACCATTTTTTTGCGTGTATCCTCCACCCCGAACGGCGAACCAGTTAGACGGATCTCCTAACCGTCGATATATCCAGGACTTTCCCTGAATGTAATCCGCACGCGGCCTTGCCACCGACACGCATCAGCTCGCGAAGGAATGCATTTCCACTTCTATGGACTTCAAAGTGGTATGTGTGTGACTGCAAGTCCATTGCTAGTGAAAGTTCCAGCATGGAAGGGGTTACAGAGTTAATTAGAGGCTTGTCTTATGCACGTCCCATAGGACAATGATATAGTGATCTAATTATCTGCTTAAATTTTTAACCATTGACGTTTTTCCAGGTATTATTTGGCCATGGCTTTGCATTGATGGGATTCATAGGCAGATTTTGTCAAATGATGGGCCATTAAAAGAACAAAACCTGGGGCTACAATGGGCTTTAGTGCACATTACCATTTTTACCCCTGACCTATACATGATCCAAAACCACATGTAATATGAAGTTCCAAGAGTAGGATAATAAAAGCACAGAACACTTTATATAGCCCTGATACAATGGTAACGGTTTAACTGAATAGCGAGCTTACAAATGTGACATACATGCAATTTGTCTTATGCATACATAAGGTTTCTTGGAATCTAGAAGCCCTTGATACCATTTAGTAGACGTCCACCACTTTTCTGTTCTGGAGTGTTACTCCTGTTTGCTCTGTGCCGAATATTGTACGTGGTGTCTGTCCTGGAGTCTTCTCTACAAGAATGTTTAGGAGGATATCTTGCACTGTGTAGCGATTTGTGTCCTCACGAGGCAAGAGTGACATCAAGGAATTGAATGTAAGCAATAGGAAAACTGCACAGAATTAGGGGATATAGTGGGGTTGATACTTGGTTATGGGTGCAGATTTAAGCCACCTGTGGAGGTTCCCTTCCAGGCTCCAGCAGAAGCTAAAGGAGTCTGGGGACTGTGGTGTACCAATGCCTTAGAGGTTGCTGGGGAAGTAAATGTCAGCACTGAATGAGTTTTAAAGAATTGGCTTAAAGTTATCAATGTACTAGTTAGATACTGAGGCCACATGGTTTTTGAGGTTCTGGTGTGCACACCTAAGGAGATTAGGTAGAAGGTTCAGTTACATGCCAAAGGGTGCAAGTCACAAGCGATTGATATGCGTTCTAGATATGTGCTTTCATTCGCTTCAAAAACAGAATCAAAGCGGTACATGTGGACCACATCCAA
This sequence comes from Engystomops pustulosus, assembly GCA_019512145.1. Classification (NCBI taxonomy): domain Eukaryota; kingdom Metazoa; phylum Chordata; class Amphibia; order Anura; family Leptodactylidae; genus Engystomops; species Engystomops pustulosus. The sequence continues at coordinate 35,587,310 of CM033650.1, read as the reverse complement.
AGGCCATTTATGTGCTATTCTGAAAAGCAGTACTTATAGGATGATCCTAGAAGCTCACTGTGGTGCGCCACGTTGTATGTGATCTAGCTCTCCCTGGGCGGACACCAGGGATGGAGCTTTAGGTCTGATCCAATTTGCAATTTCATGAAACGTATGTGATCGGTAACCAGCACCCCCGTGTGTTCTGCGGTTAAACAATACAAAACACTGGGCGCTGATTCCAATCGCGCATTTTCATGGAGTGATCGGATATGTGATCGGAATGAGCTTGTTCCCGGGCGCTTGATTGTTTGAGGTTGCAGTTTTGCAGGTTTTCTGCATAAAATTAACGATGACACCAGGACCAGTTGTTTGATCTGTGAATTCTGGTTGTTGTATGGGTACGGATTTCACAGAACAGCAAGGGATGTGTTTGAGGCCTAATGTCTGTGCAAATCCAAGTTAGAATTAGATTGCAAGAACTCTAAAACGGCCACCGCAGGTAGGACGTCCCTTTCGCGATTGCATGAGGACAGCCCACTCACATTCCTACTAGATAGCTCAAGTAATCAGAGGTTGCGGCAGGCTACAATTTTCACAAGATTGGTTTTATCCTAAGTTGTTTAATTTATTTCCAAAAAATGTCACCATGCTGAATTTCATCGGTTTTGGCCACGGTTAGCAGTAAAGCCATGGCAAAAACGGAGAGAGTGTCGCCGTGGTGATCTCTTGGAGACCCTGTGTCTCGATAACACACAAGGGGGCATTTATCAATATTGGCACAGGGTCCGTGTTTTTGGTGCCACAATGTGCTATATTTACACAGGGATGTAAGATTTGTGGCGCAAGGGGTTAAGAAATCGGTACAGGGCCGAAAAGTGTTAGAACTGTCTCCACATGATGAAGAAAATAGAGAACTCTGTAGACCTGTATATGTCCCACTGATCTTAGATACAAAAAGACTTGAAATTTCATGATATGTGCCTGGAATACTCAGTTCACCCCAATTCCGGAAAGACACGTATCTGTGGTCTTGTTTTTTTAATCTATGTATAAAGATATAGCAGGAAGATTTTATACTTGGATCTTTTGACATGTACTTTTGATAAATGATACTGATGGACTTATTGGAGTTCGTAAGTGCAGGGATGTATTATTTAATGAGGTAGTATAAGGAACTGGGAATATGAGGAACATGGTTGTAAAGAGGTGTTGAGAAGTAATGATATTAGGATTATTTATGTATTCTACTGAGCCCACATTTGTTATTCTACTTTTATAAAACTGTAGGGATACACTCGTCCTGAGACATTGGCTATATAATACTGATACACAATGCATGCATACTAAAAGCCATTTAGGATACTAGTCATTGGATGTGCCATTATTTTGTAAAGACCCCCATTAATAAGGTGACCAAATTAATTCCAAATTGTATATACCACAGTCCTTTTTTTATTAACGTCTTAATTTATTTGGCTAATATTCTTTATTAAGTGCTTGCTCTCCTCTCCTCCTACCGCCCAGAGGATATTTTATCGATACAGCATTGAAGGGCACTGATTTAATATTAAAATGTGGTGAATTCCGAAGGGTTGAGCCAAACGTGTTCAATGTATCTGTTGTATATAGCGCAGCTTGAAGCCATGTATTCTTGCTAATGTATACAGCCATGCATGACCTTCGAGAATATTCATCACTTGTGGTGCGTTTTTTTTTAGCATATTAACCCCTAAGCTGCCACAGGACTGCCTCCGCCCATTGCAGAGCAAGGGGTTTGTGGGTTCCATATTGAAAGCGTGGGCCTTAGCTAACATTTGTTTTGTCATCTAAGATGTTCAGCAAAGCTTTTTTTGATGTTAACAAAGAAAAACGATAGGCATAGCAGTAGTTAGGATTCAGAGCTAGTGGATTAGTGGATGTACTTTTTTAGAAGTTTTGCTTGATTGTTACAACCAGACTTTGGGATGCATGCATAAAAATGTGCGTGCTTTCTTCATATTTACTGGAAACCCGTTTGGGTTCTCTCTCTCTCTCTATTATGTCATGATTGTCTTCAACAAGGGTTTGGATTTGGTAAAGGGTTGCTTGGCCTTCATCATAGACTCTTGTCAAGGGGGAAAAGCTTAGAGCATAGTCAACTAACAGATATTATATTCGAAGGGGTGAAGATATATGGGTGATAGATATCACAGTTCCCTCTGTGTCCTGGTGCTGGATGGAGTCTGAACGCCCTCTGGTAGACATGATCATGCCCATGCTGGGGGTTGTGCTACAGATATTGTGGGCCAGGAGTGAAGGTAAAAACAAGTCTGTAGGTTAATGTGTTGTAAAAACTTGACCGCCTATTACCGAATCCTACAAAAACAAATAATTATGATGGTTAAGTGCACCCAAAAATTAAAATAAAAACAATAAAATACTATCATATTATTTGAGAGAATATTATTTTGCAATGAAATATGATAGAGAGAAGAATTGAGATGAGAAGATCCTAACAGTAACTGTTATGGGCCAGAGATCAAGCTCAAAGAGGGCTCATCCACCATAATGATGACAGCATGTGATACAGCGATGCAGATAGAGCTTGTCAATAACAATGTGTGGGTGAGAGTAATCAGGACTCTCACTTTCTCTCGAGTTGGCAGTCCCTATCAGACTATCTTTAAAGGATATCTCACCACCAGGACGAAGGATTGTAAACCAAACACACTAACATACTGGGTGTGCTCCCCCTGGCAGGATCTGTTCTTCTTTATTATTTTTTTTTAGTCATGGTTTTTTACAAAAAAACAGTTTTGGAATTATGCATGAGCCTGAAGGGCTCAGGCTCTTGCATAATTTTTAAAGCCTTTGTTTTTCTTAAAAAACTAAGGTATCGGAAGCTTAAAGAAGCCGATCCTGCTGAGAGACCGCACCACCAGTATGTGCTTTGTTTACATCCTGCATCCTGGCAGTAGATTTAATCTTCATCTGGAATCCTGTTCCAAATTTCCATGTTTTCCTTGGGTACTTATTGTGCTAAAATAAAAATAAATAATTTACAATGAAATAAGATGAGAAATAATCAAATATTTGATTCATAGAAGCCTCATTTCAAATTAGCAGATTCCATGGGTCGCACCTATTCTGCACACTTCAGATGCTAATTGTGGAATCAGAAATTGTTTGGATCTTTTAATTTTCGGACTCTACTCCTTTATCATGCACTGATCAAAAAAAAAAATGTTGAAATGTTTTTTGCGAAAATGTTCGCTCCCCGTAAACCTTGACCGACTGCTGCTGTAGTCTGGCAGAATGTTTGGAATAAATTAAATTCATCACAAGCATTGGTACCATAGAAACAAGTGTGCAACCGCTGCAGCGCTTCTGTATTAATATATTGCTGTGATGTTGTTACTCCACAGTCTGTCAATACCAAGTCCGGGGAATACGAGCAAGGTCAGTAGTGAGGATATAATATGGCATTTTATCATTCCTACATAACCCGCATATACTATGTACAATGTGCGAATTATTGTATTTCTGATCCCATCCATAAACTGCTATTTACAAATAACAGGATATGAGCTTCCCATAAGAAGCCTAATATAATATGTGCGGGTCTGACAGTGGGCGAGGTCTTCAGCAGATAAACCATAGGAGGCTTTATTGCGTTTATTTTGCAGTTAAATACCTTATAAAGACATTACAGAAAGAGGAGTGTGAATGAAGGATTGAGATTTCATCAATGGGATATACCACATCTATGGCAGTTCTTTAACTTTTCAATAGAAGTGGCAAGTGCTTATCACAGTGTTCAGCACCTTCAGTGGGATTCCAGTGCCCAGCTATTTAGTAAAATCCTTAAAGCGATATCCCCCTTTAATTATATGCCTTTAAAGGGGGCACTCAATTTTCCACAGTGATAAATAACACACACATTTGGTTGAAAACAAATCTTTTTGACCCCGATACAAAATGCTCCCTCAGCTAGTCTGACGTGTTTTAGATGCTGGCCCACTAGGGAGCTTTTAAAGGACATCTACCACCAGCATTGTGTCCACAGCACACTGACATACTGGGTGTGTGCCTCTCTGCCAGGATCTGCTCTTCTTTCGCCCCTTATTCCCTGTTGTACAAAAGGTTACTTATGCAAATTCGGGTTCTGCCTGCATCGAGCCTTCGGCTCTTGGCATCCTTTTTATAGCCCTTTTTCTTAACAAACAGGATCAAGTCCTCTAAAGTAGAGTGGTCCTGTCAGAGAGCGCGCACACTAGTATGTCAGTGTGCTTGGTTACAAAATCCTTATGTCCGTGGTGAACGTCCTGTAAAAACTACTGCTGTGTATTTTGTATGCAGTTAGCTGCCTCTTGTGGTGGCTGCCCAACGCTTAAATCTATGGCAGCTTTGAGCTCGGCATACCCTAACTGAAGAAAGAATTTTAGACCTATATCTCCCTGTGGAAAGGTGGATTCGCTTTGGGATGTCATGGTACATTAGTCCAAGGTCTTGTCTGTAGCATATCCACCATAGCTATGGTTTCCAGCCTGGGAATGCTATTTGCACTGTGTCAGGAAATACACCTATATACAGAGTGGTGTATCTCCATTGGTAAATCGGTGCTGTTTTGTGCTGATTATTGTACTGTATCACTCATGACCTCTGTCTTACTAGCCCTTTGTAATGGACTTGTTACTGACAGCCACTTAACACCTTTGTAATGTCCCGGCTTCACCCTCTACTACGAAATATTTCCTATTGTACAATCCTATTAAAAAGGAAACTGTTCTCTTTTCAGATTTTTTTAAATTGGTATTTGTTTTTTTTCTCATTACCATGTAAATTTGGAATATGTGTGTAAACTCATTACAAAAAATAAATAAACTTTGGTTTAAGACGTCGTGGTGCTTCTTTAATTAGATGTCGTAGCGCAGTTATGATGATTAATAATTAAACTACTGATTATAATCTCCAACATCCTCCATCACGCTCCAACGGGCCCACCCAATTTATAGCATGTTTTTATGTTCCAATCTTCTGAAAAGGTTTTTTGATAATTGCCAAGCTATATTCCCATTGTGGATAGATGGAGCAACTTATTTCCTAAATGTTACATTAAGCGACATGCTGCTTCTGCTGAAAAGCTATTATGGTTATGGCTTTAGTACACTTTTAGGACTTGCAAACATCAACTGCATTGTACTTATCTGACCGCATGTCTGTATGCTCTGCCCCCACTATATATATGATGACCAGTGGGGGCTCTATTGTGCACGTATATATGGTGTATGTGTGTATATGTTCTATGTGATGCGTTATACTTTTGTGTGTATAACACTGTATGTGTGTATATGTATGATGTGGATATGCTCGTTGTGTTAGTATATGTATGTGGGGAAATGCTGCTGTTGTGTATATGTGATGTGTATACTGTATTGTGTACTGTATGTGTGTTATATTGTAAGGTGTTTATGTGATGTGGTATATATCAGTATGTATGTATATGAGTGTGTATATAATGTATGAGAGTTTCTATGGTATATACTGCATGTGTGTATAAATGATATATGTTACATTAGTGTATAAATATATGAGTGCAATTAGAGTACAAAGTATGTAGAGTGTATAAAGTATATATGTGCACATAAGTGTTATAGTGTATGAGTGTATAAATGTTATATGTGCACATAAGTGTATATAATTATGAGTGTATAATGTATATATGTGCACATAATGATTGTAGTGTATGAGTGTATAAATGTATAATGAGCACATAGTGCATTAAATGTAGAGTGTATAAATGTATATATGTGACATAATGTATTGTAGTGTAGGTGTATAAATGTATATGATGCACATAAGTGTATTTAGTGTATGAGTGTATAAATGTATATGATGCACATAAGTGTATTTAGTGTATGAGTGTATAAATGCTATATATTGTGTATATAAGTATCATTCCCCCTGCACGCCCTTTACCTCACCTTTTCCCCTTCTCCAGTACCTCCTGCTGTCTGCCACTCACTGCGACTCGCCCAAAGCCTTGACTGTTGTGCCTCATGTTTTTTTATCACTCTTGCTTTTCCACAAAGTATAAATGCAAAGTTGTTGTTTGACAATTTAATGCAGACATCTTGCAAATTTCATTTCTTTATAGAATTTAGGTATGGTAGAAAAGGGACTTGATCATTCATTTTTTTTCCATCGAATGACAATTCTATGCCAAAAAAAAACTTATCTGTCCTACATTTTGGAAATCATATTCAAGGATATACGTTTATTTTTTGATAACTCCGCGTCATATCATCTGGCATAGCAGTGTGCTTTCATACTTGGCTAGAAAAAGCCATAGGAGAACTCAAACGGCTTACTTACGCCTACAATAGCGTTATATTATTTATTCTGGTTGATCTGCTGGTGGCTGGGCTTGCTGTGTGCATCTACTACCATATTGTGAGAATTTGCAGTGAGACTGCGACCGTTGTGTTTAGGCTTAGTGACGCACCTATCCATCGCAAAGACCGAAGTGGGACAATTATTAGGGGTTGGATTTCAATTAGGCACAGTCTGCCATTTACTTTTTATTTTACGTTTATTTTTTGATAACTCAGCGTCATTCATCTGGCATAAGTCAGTGTGCTTTCATAGTTGGCTAGAAAATAGCCATTAGGAGAATCCAAACGGCTTCTTTACTTGGAGAAAATAGCCCTAGCAATAGGATGCATCGTTGGTTTTAAAAAACTAAAAACACAAAAAAAAAACAAAAAAAAAAACAACAAAAAAGTAAAAAAAAAATTAAAGTTATCCTTTCATTTTCAATGTTTACCGAGGGCTAGGGTAGAGGACGAGGGCGGGGGGAGTGGGCGTCCAACTACTGCAGGGGTCAGAGGCCGTGGTCCTGGGCGGGGTGAGGACACCCACTGCTGATGAGGGAGCAGGGGAAACGCGCAGAGCTACACTCCCTAGGTTCATGTCTGAAGTTACTGGGACTCGTGGTGAAGACAACGTTGAGGCCAGAACAGTGCGAACAGGTGATGTCGTGGATTGCCGACAATGCTCGAGCAATTGTGTCCACAGTCAGTCTTCACGCAGTCCACCCATGTCACCGAAATCGGCACTCCTCCAGCTCCTGCACCTCAGCTCCTCCCCCCCGTTGCCCCCTCCCAGGAAAATTTGGCATTTGAACCGGCATACTCGAGGAACTGTTTCTGGACCCTTCCCACAGTCACAAACCACTTGTCCGGTTTGGCTGAGCACATTTTCCGATGCCAGTGTTTTCCACCAGTCGCAGTCTGTGGGTGAGTGATGACCTTCTTGACGTAGTGGAAGAAGTGTTGTAAAGAGGTTGTCCGACGATAGAGGAGAACAGGTTGTCAGACAGTGGTGAGTTGTTGTCAGGGCAGGAAGTCCGGGGGGGAGCAGACTGATGGGACGGAGGATGATGAGAGTGACACGACCCAGCTGGGTTGATAGGCGGAGTGAACACAGTGCTTCTGAGACGGAGGCGAGTCCACAGCAGAACAGGTTGGAAGAGGCAGTGGTGGGGCCAGACGGAGAGCAGGGCCAGAGTGGTGCATCAGCGCCAAATGTTGCCGTAGTCAAGCTCCCGTGGCGAGGGCTAGATTTCAGAAGTCGGAGGTTTTTAAGGAAACACCGGATGACCGACGGACTGTGGTGTGCAACCTTTGCCAAACAGGACAGCAGGGGTTCCACCACTACTAGCTTAACTACCACCAGTATGCGCAGGCATAGAATGCTAAACACCCCAACTCAGTGGACCAAGCCCGTTCACCTCCGGCCGTGCACACCACTGCTCCTTCCCCGTTGTCAGCTGATAGTCAGCCCCCTGCCCAGGACCGGGCCCAAAAACCCCATCGTCGCCTCCACGTCATCCTCAGCATCCACCAGAGTTCAGCTCTCCATACCCCAGACGCTGGAGCGGAAAAGGAAATATAGTGCAACCCACCCGCACGCCCAAGCCCTTAATGTCCACATCTCCAGATTGCTTAGCCTGGAGATGCTGCCCTATAGGCTGCTAGAGACGAGGCCTTTGCAACCTATGGCGGCGGCGCCCTCGGTATTCGTCCGCCACTATTTTCCCGATGTGCGTACAGCCCTGCACAGCACGTGTCAGACACATCATTCGTGCCCTGACCAACGCCGTTTCTGACAAGGTCCACCTGACCACGGAACGGGACGAGTGTGCCGGGCAGGGCCACTATATCGCTGACGGCACATTGGGTTAACTTGGTGGAGGATGGGACCGAGTCTGACCTGTGGCTGGTCTATACTCGACGAGCCGAGGATGCGGGGCCTACCTCGGTCCAGGTCTTCAGGGCCTACTATGCTCCTCCTCCTCACCCTCCTCCACCTCCTCCTCCGAACTACCATCGTGGGCATGGCGCCATCAGTCGCTAGCTCTAGGAGCAGCGAGTGCCGTCGCTAAGCGACAGCAGGCGGTGCTCAAACTGCTGAGCCTAGGCGATAAAAGGCACACCGCCAAGAACATTACAGGGCATCACGGCGCAGAATGATCGTGGCTGGCACTGCTGAACCTGAAGCCAGGCATAGTTGTGTGTGACAACGGCCGTAACCTGTGTGGCGGCTCTGCAACTCGGCAGACTGACACATGTGCCATGCCTGGCCCATGTGTTAAATCTGATAGTTCAGGTTTCCTCAGACATACCCCAATCTGTTCAGATTTGCTCACGAAGGTGGGCGCGCATCTGTGCGCATTCATGCTGCCATCTCGAGGCAGTGGCAGACGCCGCCTCCAACTGCCCGCTCAACGACTGTTGTGCGACGTGCCCACGAGGTGGAATTCAACATATAAACATGTTATCCGAGTTTACCAGCAGCGAGCAGAGCGATTGTAGACTGCAGATGTCAACTTCCACCAGAAACTGGTAGTCAGGTCAGTCGCTTCCTCAAGTCTACAATGGGGGACGTGGTAGTGTCTGATATCGGTCAGGTGCTAGTAATTCGAGGAGTCAACACAGATGGTCAGTGGCGATTGCCGCCATCATCAGCCTCACATCCCGCTGCTTGGCTGTTGAAAAACCTCTGATCAGCATGATCGCCCTCGTCACAAGAGATGGGGGAAGGAGATTCCTTGTTGTTTTAGCAAAGCACCCTCAGGTCTGTTCTCAGCGCATATCGGAGGAGGTGGAGGAGGAGGAGGAGGAAGAAGAAGGAGAATGTTGGCGCGGACACAAGAGGGGACCATTGTTCAGTTCCTTCACTGTTCAGCGTGTATGGGCAGAAGAAGAGGAGTTGGAGGAGTGAGGAGGAGGAGGAAAATGGACAGTAAGGGCCAGTGAGGGAGGGTGAATTCTTGCGCGTTGGTACTCTGGCGCATATGGCAGATTTCATGCTAGGTGCCTATCCCGTGACCCTCGCGTTCAAAGAATTTATTCCAGCACCGATTACTGGGTATTCACTTTCCTGGACCCACGGTACGAGCAAAATCTTTCCACTCTATCCCTGGAGAGGAAAGGAGTGTGAGAATGCATGAATACCAGCAGGCCTGTGTGCACAAGCTGGAACATTTTTCCCTTCTGACAGCGCTAGCGGCAGCAGAGTGCGTAGTTTCTGCGGGACAAGTGCGAGGGAGAGGAGGCGAGCAGGCAGCTTGTCAGCACTGCAAGGGTACGCTTTACAAAGGCTTTTACCAGCTTTATGTCACCCCAGCAAAAACACTGTCACCTGTCCCCAGTCTCGGCAGGAGTAGGGCTGATCTTTACAGAAACATGGTGAGGGAGTACGACGTGACCATACCATCGTCCTAAATGATCACACAGCTCCTACAACTACTGGGTTTCAAAGCTGGACATGTGGCACGAACTGGCGCTGTAACGCCTTGGAGGTTCTTGCCTGCCCGCCACTAGCGTGTTGTGTCTCTGAGCAGGTTTTCAGTGCAGGTTGGTGGCATCATCATACCGATAAGGGTACATGCCTGTCGACTGACAGCGCTGACAGGTGACGCTTATTAAGATGAACAAAGCCTGGATTTCTCATAATTTCCCATCTCCACCAGGTTTGAAGGAAGCTCAACCTGAATAATTTATGCACTCCTCACTTCTCTTTCCTCCTTCTCCACCTCTTGTACACTAAAGCAGAGAGGAAACTGGCTATTTTTTGACAGGGCCCACTGGCTTAGCTATAGTACTCTATGCATTTTAATTTTTCTGGAGGCCACCTACCCGGTCCTCTGTTTAAAACAATTTTTGGGACTGCCACATACAGGATCAACTATTCAATTTTTCTGGAGGGCCACACTTGCTCTCGGTTGACTCTGCTGTTTGAAAACTTTTTGGACTGCCACATACAGGCACTCATCTATTCTTCATTTTTCTGAGGGGCACACTACCTGCTCCTCTGGTTTGAAACTTTTTGGACTGCGCACATACAGGCACTATCCAATTAAATTGTCTCCATAGCAGCCTCACACACGTTGTCTCCATGCTACCTCCAAATAGCTCCATATAGCTGCCTCATACATGTCCCCTTATCAACGAGTGTGTCGGCGAAATTGGGTTGTTCATGGATTCCACATCAAAGTTGTTAACTTTGTCGCCACCCTGCTGTGTTATCCACAAAAATACTGGCAAACTTTTATGAAACGATATTATTTCAGCGCTTTCTGCGATCTGTTGATTACACTGCTGTTTAATCCACAAATATACGCCAAACTTTTACCATTTACGGGATATTATTCAGCGCTTCTGTGCGATCTGTTACATTCCCTACACCAGCCATATCCCAACTATAGAACGCTACTACACTTAACTGTGGGAGCTGGGACGAGTCTGACCCTGGGGCTGCGTCATATACTGCCGACGCCGAGGATTGCGGGGGCCTACCTCGGTCCAGGTCTCAAAGGCCTACTAACCTCCTCCTCTCCCACCCCTCCTGCCACCTCCTCCTCTCCGAATTACTCCATCCATGGGCAGGCGCCATCAGCGGTAGCTCTAGGCACAGCAGCAGTGCCGTCGCTAAGCGACAGCAGGCGGTGCTCAAACTGCCTGAGCTAGGCGATAAAAGGCACACCGCCCAAGCGATATTCAGGGCATTCACATCAAAACTTGTTACTTTGTCGCCACCTGACTGGGTAACCATCACAAAATATACTGGGAAACTTTATCATTTACCGATATTATTTCAGCGCTCTGCCGCATCTGTTACATTCCCCTCACCGCCATATCCCAAATCTATACGAACGCTACTACACTTTATCTTATACAAAAGGTTCTTTAGAAGTGCTGTTTGGGGAGTTAGCCTAGAGAGGGGGGGCTTGGATTGGGAAAGCTCGCCGGCAGCGGAGCGCCAGCTCCATCCCAAGACCAACTAACATAGTTTAACTGCAGCACCTTTAACTACTACTAGTTCACTGCCTCATACATGGTCCCCTTATCAAACGAGCTGTGTCAGGCTCACTTTTTCGGTGTTTCACCAGATACGTATGGAACTGGTACACTATGTCGCCACCATGCTGTGTTATCGACTTAATATACCGTCAACCTTTTGTTCACAGAGGAAATCATTTCAGCGCTTCTCGTGCTCACCTCCTTGGTTTCCCTCTGCACCCATTGGTTGAAGCGTGAGGCATTTAGGGTATGTCGACCATGCCACTCTCTAGCCTGCCGCTGCTGCCGCTGCCTTTGCATGCCGCCCCTATAGTGTCAGGTCAATTATTGGATTGTTTTAGATGCATCTAGCTTCATTCGGTTCACTCTGTCATGGCCATGCTGTTGCCCATAATTTTGGCATAATGGTGCGTTTAAGCAGCTCAGAGGATCCATGCAAGCTGCCCTGCTGTTTCTGGCCATTTCCGTGGTGTTTCCATCCTTTTCTGAGGTTCCAGGTGTTTGGCCAAGCTTCCCTGTGCAGAGCCTTGGTCCCTTGAAAAATGCTGAGTCTCCATTGACTTCAATGGGGGCTAGTAGTCGAGACGAGCATCGGGCATGGGAAAAGTTCGTCTTGAATAACAGTGAGAGCATTTTAGTGCGCTCATCTCTAATCTAGAACTCCTAGTTCGGGATGGGTTTGATTCACAATCGCCTTTTAACACCAGTGGCACCGTGCTGGCATTGCCTTGGATGTTCCTCGCCTTGCTGATGGCAGCAGCATTTTTTTTTAAGGAATTTTATTACGGTACTTTTCATTCACACGTAAAATATAGGAAATTACCATAGTTAAGATAACAGTCATTAAATACAGATACCACCCCAGGTGACAGACGTCTTTCAGATCTCACACTTCTTATATAACATCACTATAACACACTACAGGCAGTCCCCGGGTTACGTACAAGATAGGGTCTGGAGGTTGTTCTTAAGGTTGAATTTGTATGTTAAGTCGAAACTGTATACTTTATAATTTAGTCAAGAAAAAAAAAATTGGCCCCAGTGACAATTGGAGATAAACCTTTTTTGCTGTAATGGGACCAAGGATTATCATAAAGACTTCATACAGACACTTTACAGCTGATTATTTCAATCTGGGACTATAGTAAAGCATCAGAAGCTTCACCAGAGGTCAGTGGGGTCCTGTCTGTAAACTATGGTTTGTGCTGTAGTCGGGTGTCTTAAGTATGGGACCGCCTGTATAGTAGCTCTGGTGTAGCATTTAAAGAGATCACTGTCAGCAGTAATTAGAGGGGTTCAGGTTCGGTCCTGAATAATCTCATCGCCACTACCTATCCCTAATTCTTCACCATATTATGTTTGGATACACTGCATAGAAAACACCATAGTAAGTTTTTCTAATTACAGAGGGATTATGAAGGAATCCTGCTAGGAATGGCTGATGCTCCCACCAAATCAAGAATACAAAAACATTCAAGCTTTCAGCCAATGAGGATTTCAGAGTCCTGCCATCATTTTAGGTGACCCTTAGCCAAGTGTTTCTAGTAAATATCATGAAATCCTAACCCATATGTCAAACACTTGCATTATGACAAGAACTCCATAGACAGACACAGTTTGCTGGAAGACAGGGATATAATAACAGGAGCAGCTGTTCAGATATTAACAAATGCTCAGAAACAAATGGAGAATGACTTATTAAATAAAAAGGTGACATGGCCGACACCACATGGCTTGTATGACTGAAAATATTGTTATAACGCAATACAATATGGAGAAAGGTACAATACAATATGTTAGACTACTGGCACATAATACTGTAATTACTAACCAGGGGACACCAAACCATTGTTGTCTCCTCGTACTAAATAATAGCTGTATAAGGCTTGTTTGTTACTACCAGCGGTTACTAGGGGGGGGGGGGGGTTCTGTTGTATAGTGCACCAGACTGCTACAGATCCGGATCCAGTCCTGGAATACAATATAAATGCATTGTTTCACAGTCAGCTGCTTACTAACAGCACACACATAGGTATGGTTACTCAGATCTCCAGGACAAACCTAAAACTGTCTGCAGCTGTGTATGATCAAAACTTTTGATGGATTCCCTTAAACTACTCTATTCCGCTTTATCAGATACCAATACCACATTAATATTCTTTGCAATAAATGTGAAACCAGATGCATTTGTTACATGTGGACTTCAAGATAACAATTCATCCTTTTAAGAATGGAGGCAGACATCGTGTATCTTAAAGGAAATCTTCCATCAAAAAATCAAGCACTATAACCGGGACATTACTCAGATCCAGGCACTGTGACTGTTGTATCTTATTTATTTGTTTTCCTAGACCATATACTTCGTAAAATCAACTTTTGAATTATGGTCTAAAGGACTCGTGGGGTGGGTTACACAGCTCTTCTATTGAAAACTCACAGGGTGTGTTAAATGTATATAAGAGCATTACCCCCTCCCTCTGTGTGCTGAAACTTCCTCTGCTGAAGTGAGATATCACAGCGGGGACGGAGGGAAGGGGGAGGAGGGAGTGCTGGCGGGGAACCAGCGGGGGAAGGGGGAACGGTTCTACAGCCTGTAAGCTGCGCACAGAAGGCTCTGGTAACACCTCCAGTAGCCCCCCAGGATCATTAGCATAATTGTAAAAGTGTTATTTGGATAACGCATATCATAAAGATTATCACGTCACGGTGCGGACTAAGTGTGGTTTCCTTGGTTCTCACTCTGATTTGATGGTAGATTTACTTTAACAGGGTGATCAGGATCAATTCAACATCTATCTCAGCTACCAGCATCTGTTGTTTCAAGGCTGTAGACATCTGATGGTGTGAAGTAGTGCGCAGGCTTTAGATTCATCCATAACTTACCAGGAGATGTCACCTGAACGTGATGCTAAATGTAACACAGCTCCAATACCCTTATGTATTGAACATCATACTGTGAAATGATATCTGAACACCTCCTAAGAAGGGGTATTTTGGCATCAAACTGCATCCACTTTCTGGTGAGTCTGCCAATGTTCTGATAGATGTGACCCACCCACAGAGATCTAAGGGTCTGATCACATATTAACATTGTGCACCAAAATCCGCATCAAATTCCGAGTTCTGTCATTCCCTATGTCATTCACATGAAAGCGGAAAAAACTCATGGATTTTTGAAATGTGACTGAAAAGAAAAGTATGGTTATTGCTCCTGCAGATCCCGCATGGAAAAGCCGTTATTTTTTCCATACAAGTCATGACAATTAGTCAGATTCTTGCACAGGTTATAAATCCAAAGGGAATCGGCACCGAACATAGATAATGTGGAAGAATATCTATCACCAGTTTTCACCATAAAAGCTTGCACTCAGTGGCCCAGATTTATCAAAAATAGCGCAGTTGCCTGAGTAGTGTGCAGTTGTAGATCATAAAATGTGTTGCCCATTCTTCATGAATCAGGCGCTTCGGCATAATGCACCACCTTTTTTTTGTGTGAACCTTTTATAATAAATAATAATCATCTTTATTTATATAGCGCCATCAATTCTGTCGGACTCTGCATGATAATGTTCGGCTGTGCACTGGAACCCCCCTCTGTATGGCAGAAATTTTGTTTTGCATCAGGTATAGTGCAGACGCTACAAAATAGTCTCAGCCTGTCACTTAATAAACATGAACAAGCAGTAAAAAGAAGTGGCAACATACACAAAAAGCTGGTGCAAAGGCTTTTATAGTCAGTGGTGTGGTTAGCAGCAGGACTGTGAAAATCTATTTTTCCAGAATTGTAGCGGATTGGAGCACTCTGTTGCACTTCAGTGTTCACAGTTCTCTGTTATGATTCACTTCTGCAGCAGGCTCAGTTTGATACTACAACAGTTACTCGGGGCGGGGCTATGCTGTATTCAGTACCGCGATCTCACACTGCTGCACCAGCATGCTCCATGTCCAGTTACAACCTTGAATCTAGAGAAAAAATCAGCAGTGATTTATTGGGGGAAAGTCCTCCAGTGTAATGGGACTCTTTTCTCTTGTCTTATAAGAGATGAGGATCCCCTTTCTATGACATCAGGTGCCATTCTTTCATTGTTCAATAGTATCTTTCTATACAGTATGTGATAGGATCCAAGTGTGGTTGTGTTTATTCTTATGCATTGCAGCTTTGTTCAAATTAGAAAAATGGACTTGCTGCCATCTATGTGTACAATCTAAAATTACACTATGAGCATGATCTATAAAACTTGGTTCTTACAGTTATGTTCATTTACAGGCAGTCCCCGGTTACATACAAGATAGGTCTGTAGGTTTTTCTTAAGTTGAATTGGTATGTAAGTCGGAACTGTATATTTATCATTGTAATCCCAGCAGAACTTTTTTGGTTCTCGGTGACCAAATGGATTTTAAAAATGTTAGGTTTGTCATAAGAACCAGGATATACATAAAGCTTCATTAAGACACCTGTGATAACTGTTTATAGCTGACCATTGTAGCCTGGACTAAAGTACATAAATTAGCAATTCCAGAGTCCGTTTGTAACTAGGGTCGTATGTAGTCGAGTGTTCTTAATAGGGGACGCGTATAGTGAATATATAAAGCTAAGGTGTGTGTATTTGTGCATGTATGTGTATATGTGCATGTGTATGATGTGCATGTGTATGTGATATGGCATCTGTGTATATGTGCATGTGTATGTCCACTAAAGAACCTGACACCTTGCATTTAGGATCACAAAATTTTGCACACCCGATGCGTTCCTGTGCCTTGTAGAACACACACAGTTATATGTTGAGTGTAAATGTTCAACCCTGCACCTTTCCAAATACATTTGTCACCTCAACACCAACTAGTACTGTGTAGACTTTTCATTTTTCCATGTAGAGAGTTTGTGAGGGCTTGTTTTCTGCGCATCGAATTGCACTATAGTATGCATTTTATATTCCATGCCATGTACTGGGAAGCGTGAAAAAAATTCCAAATGCAGTGAAATTATTGAAAAAATGCATTTGCGCCAATTTCTTGTGGGCTTGGCTTCACTTTGTGCCACAAATGACATGTCTACGTTTATTTCTTTGGGTGGTGTGATCATGGGGATATGACTTTATAGGTTTTATAATATTTTCTTACAGTTTACAAAAAATTAAAATCTGCCAAAAAAAAAATTTTTATTCTGGATTTTTAATAAATTTTGAGTACTTCGATGTATGGAGCTGTGGTGTGTGTTATTTTTGCAACTTTTGATGACGTTTTCAATGCGACCGTTTTTAGGACTGTAAAGCCTTTGATACATTTTTATAGATTTTTTTTATATTTTGCAGAATGTCAACATTTTGACTATTTTCTGTTACAAGGTTAAACACCAGGAATTCAGTTATTTATATTTTGTATTTTTTGATATTTTGATGGCATATTTTGGGACACAGCGATACGTTTATTACATTTAATCCAATTCTAGGGAAAGGGGGGGGATTTGATCTGAATTTTTATTGTTTTTTTAATTACATTTTTAATATTTTTACACCCTCGGGTACTTTAAACTCTAGGTAGTCTGATTGATCCTACCATATACTGACCAAGATACATACAGAGTGGGGATTTTTATGGATAGTTATAAGCACCCATCATATTTATATACAACATAGAGGAGAGACTGAACAATACTCAAAGATTTATCCATAACAAAGGTAATAGTGTTCGTGAATTCACTATGTGATCACCAGCCATGGTGCAATACAGCAACATCTATAGTCCTAATCTTGGGCAGTATGGTGGAACTGGAAGTGCTGGGCCATTGTCCGTTACTGTATTGTGAATAGCCCGGGTTGGGGTTGGGAGGGTGCGTTACGGGCGAGTTCGAACTTTAGTGCTGCCTATCATAATATAGATAGTAACACACACACAACATCTATATAAAAGCTTTATTGTGTTGTTGCAATATCTTTGGTGTTGAATAAATTAAGTGAATTTTTTCACTAACCCATTAAATTGTTTAGCACCGAGCACGTTGTTTCTAGATCCGGGCACCCAACCAGTTTGAAGAAATTGTTTAATAATGGACAACGGAAGTTGGAATTAAATGTAAATGCCTTGATGGGGGAATAGTTCCTTAACTATGGTCTCAAAATAGTTTTAAACTGTAAAACTCACAATCTAAGAAAACTGTACCTGCAGGTGCAAAGTAAGTGACATTTACTGGTGTTATATATTCACTTCTTCAAATCTGTCCCCTTTCAGGAAGTGTATTTAGGGTTTTTAGTCTGTGCCCTAAGAATCAAATACTCCTACAAAATGACGGTGCACGCGGGAGGGTTTTGGTAGTATAAACGATCTGTGGGGGGCCCAACTGAATGTTCTAGTCACCAATAGGATATATAACCCCCATCATTATGTAGCCATATTATTTAGTCCAAATACAGCTGCTCTTGGTGTGGGTTCATGTACTAACGTGCATATATTGTGGGTATGTGTAGAATTGATTAGTACAGTGGGGTTGAAGACCGCAGGTACTATCACGTTGTTTTGATTTATGTATGTGGGTAAAAAGTTTTAGGCGTCTATAGGTTAGGGATCTCCAAGGGCGTAGATTATGTCCATAGAAAAAAAAATAGGGTGTGGAGATCGGCATTCTAGTGAGTATCCATAGATTGTGCAGCATCTAGCTTCAATTCAGAGGGTCCAGATTTATACTCTTAACACTGTAGATAATGACGAACATACGTCGTCCGAGCATTGCATGCATCAGTATCGGAGACATTTAGACGTAATCTAAACATGTCTTGCTCGGAGCTAAATTTTCGCTCGGGGAAAGGGGACGAAAAACTATGCGAAAAAATGCATCAATCAAACGGCCGTTTTGCTTTTTTGAGCGGCCAGTAAGACAGAGCCAATCACAAGGCCAAGGAGGCTATCACTGCACCACCCATCATGACGTGGTACCCTTACAGTCGATAAGCAGTGGTTGGCTGGCCAATCAGGTGACCTGGGATAGACTAGTCCCTGCCCGCGCCCTGCTCGGATCAGTCTTTTTCTGGATGCCGCGTAGGTGACGAGACTCTGCTGGTCAGGAAAGCGTTAGTCTGTTCTATTGAATTGTTAGGACAGGAGTGATTCTACAAAACCACCAGTCCCTCTTAGCGGCTACAATAGCGTTTATATAATATATATATTTTTATAATGTATTATTTGCTTTGGCTGGGCTTGCTGGAACTGAGTGATGCAGCAACATACCATAGATTGTGAATGAAATAATTGCAGGGAAGAAGTGCGAACGTTTATATTGGCTATCAGTGCACACGACTATCGCAGTCTCAAATAGCTAAGTGGCACATTTATTGGGGGTTTGATGTTGATTTGATTCGGGGGGCCACAGTCTGTGTTTTTACAAACAGTAAAGTGGAAAAGTCCCAACAAAATCCTTTTTTTGTGCTGTCAGTGGTATGCTCAAATGCAATTTATCTAGCTTAGTCTGCCTGCTACGTTTAGCAGCTAGCTCCGTGAAATCTCCACCATTCTCTCTGCCGGTGAAGCAATATGTACGTCACGTGCTGGCGTAATCTAATAAGTTTTTTTGTTGCCATTGAGTGTCATGGCCATGCTGTTGCCTAATTTTGGCATGTAGTGGTGAATTAGGCAGCTAGAGGCATCCATGCATGCTGCCCCTGCTGTTTCTGTCCATTTCGTGGGTTCCATCCTTTTGGTGTCCCAGTGTGTTGGCCAGCTTCCCGTGCAAGCCTTGGTCCCCTGAAAATGCTCGAGCCCATTGATCAATGGGGTTCGTTAGTCACGAGCACTCGAGCATCGGGAAAAGTTTGACTCGAATAATGAGCCTCGAGCATTTAGTGCCGCTACCTTCTATTTAAACTAATTTCTTTGCTCACGTGTGACACAGACTGAGGCTGATAGGCACAGAAATTCCATTACCGAATGCGTCACACGTATCTACAATACTATTTAGCCATGTCCCTACCGCTGGAGCCCTGGATTTATATTTTATACGTCTCTTGAAATTCTTGTCAAGCGACTGGGATTTGATCTAAAGGCTTACATTTTTTTGGAATCAGAAAAGAAATCCTGACCCAGGAATATGAAGTATTTACAGGCTGATTATGGCAATTATTATTATAGTAATAGTGACTCTTGTGTTGCCTTCCATCTCTCTCGTATCGCAGGCTGGAATCAGATTTACGATCTCAGGAGGACTGTAAGAGGACAGTTCTGATCTGTGATTGTATGCAGGAAACAGGACATACCCATGGAAGAGGGCATATACAGAACATGTAAAAGACTCTTCGCCAGCAATCACTGGCATATTCTGTCTATTGTCTAAATAACTATAGGGAGACCTACTGCACCGACTCATCAATGAGCTGCAACCCGTCCTGCTGGGCCCACCCATCCGCTCTGACTTTGTTCTATAAAGGTTTCTCAAACAACAATGTTTTTATATATTGGTGAACCCAAACATACCTGAGTATTCTCTGCAGCTACACTTGATGTCAAGTTTTAATACCTTGATCCCAATGGTTTGGCCTCAAAAAACAATTATCAAAAATTTAGGCCCTTGGGAAGTGGGATCTGATGCAGGGTGTGTTATAACACATTACACTAGCTCCTGAACTGTCCACAGGACGAATCAACCTGTAAGCTGGATGACTCATATCAGAGCTGGGGGATGGTGCGCGATTGATTACTTCTGCCTGTCAGGGACAACACAGTGATTACTCGATACCTCATTAAGTCATAATTTTATATGCAGATTTTGCTGAAAAAACATCTAAATCAAGTATGGTAGAGCCGGGACACTTACCTATACCCACTGTTGACCTTAATGGTAATGCTCTAATTTGGTTATTCTGTGCCTCCTTTCTTCTACAACTTTTAAATTATGCTTCTAATGGAGCAGAAAGGATATGGGCGTTTTACCAGCAAAAGCCGCCTCATGCTTCAGAATCACAGGCTGTCACATTCTGAAGGAGCAATTCCACACTGATGTCAAGATTACAGGAGTACAGGGGGGGGGACGGACCAAGATGTGTAACAACAGTTGGTGATTGCCAGAGCACCAGAGGGCTTCTGCTAAACCACGCCTAGAGACCTTTTGGGCTTCATAAGGACAATTTTCAAAGTTGATTTAGAAGGACGGAGTCCATGGATAACAAATATTAAGAGGATACCAAGTCAGAGTGCCTGGATCAATGGCAATGCGTAAGTTGTCCCTGGTTTATCCATCGGCATTGATTGATAGCTTTCTTTTAAAATGGAACAATATAAAGTGAGGGGACACATATAGAGGACTTTTACAGACACGTTGCTGCTACCTGTTCTAGGGCTAACACAATAACAGAGATACCACTGGAGCAGGTCCAGGGACAGAAGGATACTTTATATACTGGTACATATGAAAACATTTCTGGATTTGATTTTAATGGGGGTTTCTATAGCTGTAAATTAACTTTGGCTCTTAATATAAGGACCTTATAAATATGACGTACTGAAAATTATCTGTTTACCATCCGCCAGCTGCAGCCGGTGACAGTACGCGGAGTGTGAACAGAGCCTGATAAACATAATTCCTTATGCTTATAGGGAATGTGAACTGTCTGACCTTTGGTGAACAGCCCGGTGAATGGATTGCCTTCATGTTAATTAGTGGATCCTACAGTAGTTATGTATAAATCTGGACGGTAGGGGCTCTATAATGGGTTTGTGCATTAATGGCTGGACAGAACCTCCTCCCTGCCTGACCAACGTGTGATGTACGGAAAGCGGAGTATCTGGCACACAAGGTGAAGGAATTATAAAACTTGTCCGCAGAATAAGCGTAGTAGAAACAGATACAGCTGGAAATGAATCATAAAACGGCGCTCACGTACTGAGCAGAATACGGCCCACACCTCTGAATATAACACATCATGTCTTATATCGCCAGAAATAAAATGCAACACTTATCTAGAGATGTGGTGTTAAAAAGCCAAGTTATCGGAAATAAGTTATCACATTATTGGAGTATGAATAGCAAAGTGCTTCCTATGCAACCCAAAAAATGTCCACTCTTGTGGCCATGTTGCGAACAATTACAATGTGCAAATCTTAGTTGGCTGTGAGAAGCTATACGCAGAATGAGCCAGGGGCGGACATGTAGGCGACATATTGATTTGCACCTGTTTTTTTTTTTTCAGCCATAAAAAAAGAATTTATTTTTTGGGCGACAACTTTTTGTCAAATGTTCACAGAAATGTCTCAAGGGGCACTGCAAAATGTACAAAAACTGTCTGGAGTAGTCGCCCGAATGCAAAGGGGCAAGCATGTAAGGCGGCCTCAAGTTTTCTGTTAAGCATGAGTTTGCAAACGCAGAAGAACAGGCGTGAAGAGGAGATTTGCCTAATTACATTGCGGTCCACATTGCATTTTGACAAAGACGCACCACATTGGAGGTCATTTATAAGGACCCGCACGAATAATCGATTTTTACGGCGAGACGAGGTTACACCAATTTTACCGTTTGCGATGATTTTCCCTGAATTGGCCGGGATTTTGGTGCACGCGATGGGATGGGGCGCACGGCGCCGGCATGCACGCGACCGGAAATCGGGGGCGTGGCAGCCGGAAAGACCCATCAAATCGGAGAAACCGCACGTATTTTTTTTAAAAAAAAGATGTGTCGATATGACAAGCAGGCTTACCTGCACCCAGCTGTTGGCTTGGTGAACTCAGTGAACTACGACGGATTCGGCAATTATGAAGCAGCAACACCCTAGTGGGCATCGGGGGGAATACTTGAGTGAATCACCGGAAGACACGAATCAGCGTCGAGAGAACCGAGCATGCTGGAGCGACGAATGGACCAGGTAAGATATATCTGCCCTATTAGTGGCAATGTTCACAAATGCGGAACAGTCGTGTTACTGCAGGTTGTTTGTTAATGTTATTTTACGCATTATACGCAGTCAAAACTAGGCAAAATTTTCTTCTCACATAAAACCATTTATCGGACAAATGTTTAGGTGAGGAAATTCAAATATATAATGGTATATTCAAGAGATTCAGCAACAGCTCTGCCACATGTGTGAAATATGTAGGTCCAAGATGTAGAGTCAGAATCAGATGGTCTTAGTACACTATTAGTAGCCGCTTTAACCCTCAAAGCCTTTTTGTTTTGCCTTTCATTTTTCAGATCCCCCATCTTGAAAATCTTAAATTTTTATTTACAGAAAACTTACACACATGGTGATGTGTGGATGTGTGTGAGTATATATATATATTATAATACTATATATATGCGACACGTTGTACTTGATGTAACTGGCAAATCTGGCATTACAGCAGAAAAATCATTCAAAATCCATGGGGAAATTGCGCCACCAATTTTTCCCAGCCAAATCACCAATTTTAAGCAAGTTGAAAGGAATATAAAATCATGTGTTTTTTAATTGATGTGCTGAATTTTAGTGATCTGTTTGATAAAAAGTTCGAGTTTAGTTCACCCTTTCACCTTGGGCTTAAAAAAAAAATCATTGTGAGGTTCTACTGTCAAAACCAGTACACTTTGAGGGCCCAACAGGATGACCTGAGGCGGCAGTATAGAGAAAGGAAGGCAACAGTGTGGATGATTTTATTACAGTCAGTGATGTCTATCTCTGCTATATGCAGCGCGCCCGGGGGCAGTACATTGAATGGAGCTATTTATTATACTAGACATATTAAATTCTGGGTAATAGTTTATGTTGGCATTGCCTACATTTTGGTATATTGGCATTATTTCATACCAAGTACCTAGTTATGTAGTTGTAGTTACACTCACCGGCCACTGGATTCGGTACCCCATGCTGAGTAACGGGTTGGACCCTTTTGCTCAATTCTTGGTTGGACATAGATTCAACACGGTGCTGGAGCCATTCCTCAGAGATTTTGGTCCATATTGACATGATGGGCATCACACATTGCCGCCGATTTGGCGGTGCACATCCATGATGCAATCTCCCGTTCACCCACATCCCAAAGAGCTCTATGGATTGAGATCTGTGACTGTGGAGGCATTATGAAGTACAGAAACTCATTGTCATGTTCAAGGAAACCAGTTGAGATGATTCCGCTAGCTTTAGACAAGTGGCGCATATCTGCTGAAAGTAGCCATCAGATGTTAGTTACATTGTGGTCATAAAAAGGGATGGACATGTGGCAGTAAAAAATAATCGGCCGTTGCCAAGGGGCCCAAAGAGTGCAAGAAATATTCGCACTGGTATTAGACCGACCACATTAATAATCTCCCCCATTGTGCGAGATGAGTGGACATGGCAAAAGGATGGCATAGGGGACCCTGATTAGAAAATTTGCACGGGGGCCCTTACAGTCTGTACGCCACAGGACTATATGCTCTACTGGTGGTCTTATATAGTAATTCGACTATGAAAGTCCAACAGATCCGTGTTAGAAATTTCACAATACTACTGGTGATATGAGGATATGAAGATGGAAGGAGAGCACATGAGGAATGGGCATAATGACGAAATGTTATGTGGCTCTTCACGATGCAGTGAGGTATTCCCACATAATACATATTGGTAGACGCTCTTCCCACGTCAGCTTATTTTTCTTTGGGTCTCATGATGTCTCATTGAAATAGGTGTCTGTGTTTACTGAAACAAGGTGAATTGTTTAAAGAATAGAAGGCCAAACCCGGGAGAGCAGCAGCCACAGGAGCACTTGCAGGAGCAGTTCCAGATGAGCGGCGATGTTTCTCCACTCACCATATTAATTACATGCAAAAAAATGTCGGCCACCCTCCCACGCAGGTACATGGGGAGCTTGTCTAAGCTGAAAATGACGGTACTGGTTCTGTTTATTAATATGTGGTTTATTTATTATCCAGTTTCATGATGGCTCTATATTGCATACACAACCTGATCATGTAGAGATGTCTCATGTAGACACTGTACAGGCAGCATTAAACTCATAACTCGAATAATATTAGATACCGATGTGTGCACACCATGGGAAAGGGATTAATGAAAGCATTCATAAGTTTACTGAACCAGGCCTACATAGCCAGTAAAACCAATTGGAAGTGAATGAACAATGCTCTTGAACATCGAATCAATTCTCGTATGTTATAGACTATAAGAAATAACATAATATTGCTATTTAGAGAAATCAAAATAATGACATCATCATGCACTTTATGGTGCTTAACCATGTCTCAATATGACAACACAATGCCATTTAGACATTAACCCGCTTACGACAAGTGCAAGTAACTGTATGTCATATTTCAATTAAAGAATGGAATTAGAGCAGGCTAGGGCCTATGCCTGCTCCTATACACAGGCGGGTGTTAGCTTGCATATGCAGCAACACCCACGGTGGACACCTATTAAGTACCGCATCAAATGCAATGGCGGCAACTAATTGACATAATAGGATGTGGTATAGTTTCGTGGTAAGGTCACAATGAGACCTATTGATTTCATAATAGGGTATTATCTTGTAATGTAGGGTAAATTGCAATTTCATAATGGTGATCATGAGTATAAGTAAATTGGCATTCAAAATGGGGCATTGTCAACACAGGGTCATTCTGTGTTAAGAAAGAGCATTGCTTCCTAAAAGTAAATATATCATTGTGATATAAGAATGGGGCATTTGTTTGACATAGTCAGGCATTGTTAGGGCTCCGTGAAAACATAATGGCTTTGGGATAAAATAACCTATGGGCATTGTAATTTTAAATGGGAAAACTGGGATATAATAAAGGGGAATTGTAATGTCATCCTGTGGCGGTCCAGGATCCTAGGGGCCTTCAGAGGGTCATGCCAGCCGTCCTTCGCGTCATGCCAGACGTCCTTCAGAGCGTCCTGACAGCCGTCCTTCAGAGGTCCTGCCAGCCTGCCTTCCAAGGTCCTGCCTGCCTTCCCGTGAGTCATGTGTCCTACCTTGCTGCGCCGTGGGCTGTCGCACCGTGAGCGACCTGGTGACTACCGCCGCAGCAGACCATCACGCTTTGCGGCGGGCTCTGGCGAAAAAGACCAGGAGTCACTAGACTCCGCTACGGGTCGCGGCTAAGGGGGTATCTCCCTGCGGTGTTCAGGGAAGTCCACTACTTAGTCCTAAGGGACTAACCCCTAGACTGTGAAAAATATCTCGCAATGTGATCATTAATAGGCGTACGAGGACTATTAAGAATTTGATGTTATAATTGGTCAGTGCAATGTTCCTAATTAGCCATTTGTTTATTTCTTATGAGCATTGTGATATCCTTTTGAGCATTTAAGATATTACAACAGGCATTTGATGTTGAATGTAAATGGTCATGGTTGATGTAAATAATGTGGAAATGTGATGTCATAATGAACATTTAGGAACACAAACAGTAGCCACAAAACAATACTGTGCTCGTGCCTGCAGATCAAATAGCTTAGAGCGGTTTGAAACTTTTTGGGGACTTCTCTTAGAGCCAGGTAAAGGCCTTCTTAATATAAGTGTAGGTAAATTAACCCACACAAAAGTCAATACTGAATAAAAAGCATGCCTTATCCATAATGTTCATTACATGGCTGCATTGTTCAAAAAAAAATCAGTTGTTAAGACTAATGCAATGCGCCTGAGTGAGTCCAATAACATCAGCGGGTCCTGATATTAAGTTATTCAAGACGAACTTTTCACGATGCTCGCGTGCTCGTCTCGAATAACGGCCCATTGAAGTCAAGGGAGACTCAAAGCATTTCAAGGGCAAACACCTGGAAACCTCAGAAAAGGATGGAAACACCACGGAAATGGCCAGGAAACAGCAGGGGCAGCATGCATGGATGCCTCTGAGGCTGCTTAAACGCACCATTATGCCAAAATTATGGGCAACAGCATGGCCATGACAGAGTGACCGAATGAAGCTAGATAGCATCTAAAACATCCAATAATTGACCCTGACACTATAGGGGACGGCATGCAGAGGCAGCGGCAGCAGCGGCAGGCTAGAGAGTGGCATGGCGACATACCCTAAATGGACTCAGGCTTCAAACCAATGGGTGGCAGAGAGGAACCAAAGGAGGTGAGCAAGAAGCGCTGAAATGATTTCCTCTGTGAACAAAAGGTTGACGGTATATTAAGTCGATAACACAGCATGGTGGCGACATAGTGACCAAGTTCCATAACGTATCTGGTGAAACACCCGAAAAATGAGCCTGACACAGCTCGTTTGATAAGGGGACCATGTATGGAGGCAGTGAACTAGTAGTAGATTAAAGGTGCTGCAGTTAAAACTATGTTAGTTGGATCTTGGGATGGAGCTGGCTCCGCTGCCGGCGAGCTTTCGCCAACCAAGCCCTTCCTCTAGGCTACTCCCCAACAGCACTTCTAAAACCTTTTGTATAAGAAAGTGTATAGCGTTCTTAGAAGTTTGGGATATGGCGGTGAGGGGATGTAAACAGATGCGCAAGAGCGCTGAAAATATATCGGTAAATGAATAAAGTTTCCCAGTATATTTTGTGGATTACACAGCGAGGTGCGACAATTTAACAAGTTTGATGTGGAATGCCCTGTAATACTCTTGGCGGTGGTGCCTTTTATCGCCTAGGCTCAGCAGTTTGAGCACCGCCTGCTGTCGCTTAGCGACGGCACTGCTGCTGTGCCTAGAGCTACCGACTGATGGCGCCATGCCCATGATGGTAATTCGGGAGGAGGAGGTGGAGGAGGGTGGGGTAGGAGTAGGTCTCGTAGGCCTTTGAGACCTGGACCGAGGTAGGCCCCCGCAATCCTCGGCGTCGGCAGTATATGACCAGCCCCAGGGTCAGACTCGGTCCCAGCTCCACCAGTTAAGTGTAGTAGCGTTCTTATAATTTGGGATATGGCTGGGTGAGGGAATGTAACAGATGCGCAGAGACGCTGAATAATATCCGTAAATGGTAAAGTTTGGCAGTATATTTGTGATTACACAGCTGTAATCAACAGATGGCAAGAAGCGCTGAAATAATATCGGTTAATCATAAAAGTTTGCCAGTATATTTTGTGGATAACACACAGGTGCGACAAAGTTAACAACTTTGATGTGGAATCCATGAAACACCCAATTTCTGCCTGACACACTCGTTTGATAAGGGGACGATGTATGGAGCAGCTATATGGCGATTTTTGGAGGTAGCAATGGAGGACAACTGTGGAGGCTGCTATGGAGACAATTTAATTTGGATAGTGCTGTATGTGGCAGTCCAAAAAGTTTCAAACCAGAGGCGCAGGTAGGTGCCCTCCAGAAAAAGGAATAGATTGAGTGCCTGTATGTGGCCGTCCAAAAAATTTTCAAACCAGAGGAGCAGTAGGTGGCCCTCCAGAAAAATTGAATAGATTGGTGCTCTTATGTGGCAGTCCCAAAAATGTTTAAACAGAGGACCGGTAGGTGCCCTCCAGAAAAATTAATGCATAGAGTACTATAGCTAGAGCCAGTGGCCCTGTCAAAAAATAGCCAGTTTCCTCTGCTTTAGTGTACAGAGGTGGAGAGGAGGAAATGAGAATGGAGGTGCATAAATTATTCAGGTTGAGCTTCCTTCAACCTGGTGGAGATTGGAAATTATGAGAAATCCGGCTTTGTTTCATCTTAATAACGTCAGCCTGTCAGCGCTGTCAGTCGACAGCAGTACCTTTTCGGTATGATTCCACCAGCTGCACTGAAAACCTGCTCGAGGCAACACGCTAGTGGCAGGGCAGGCAAGAACCTCCAAGCGTACAGCGCCAGTTCGTGCCACATGTCCACGTTGAAACCCAGTAGTTGTGGAGCTGTGTGATCATTTAGGACGATGGTATGGTCAGCTACGTACTCCTCACCATGTTTCTGTAAGATCAGCCCACTCTGCCGAGACTGGGGACAGGTGACATTGTTTTGCTGGGGTGACATAAAGCGGTAAAAGCCTTGTAAGCGTACCCTTGCCAGTGCTGGCAAGCTGCCTGCTCGCCTACTCTCCCTCGCACTTGTGCCGAAGAAACACCACTCTGCCGCTAGCGCTGTCAAAGGAAAATACTGTTTCAGCTTGTGCACCAGGCCTGCGGTATTCATGCATTCTCACACCCTTTCCTCTCCAGGGATAGAGTGGAAAGATTTTGCTCGTACCGTGGTCCAGGAAGTGAATACCCAGTAATCGGTGCTGGAATAATTCTTTGAACGCGAGGGGTCACGGGATAGGCAGCCTAGCATGAAATCTGCCATATGCGCCAAGTACCAACGCGCAAGAATTCACTCCCCCTGGCCTGACTGTCCAGTTTCCTATTTCCATCCTCCTACTCAACTCCTCCAACTCCTCTTCTTCGTGCCCATACACCTGAACAGTGAAGGAACTGAACAATGGTCCCCTCTTGTGTCGCGCCAACATTCTCCTTCTCTTCCTCCTCATCCCCTCACCTCCTCCGATATGCGCTGAGAAACAGACCTGAGGGTCGTTTGGCTATCAACAAGGGAATCTCCTTCCCCCATCTCTTGTGACGAGGGCGATCATGCTGATCAGAGAGTTTTTCAACAGCCAAGCGCGGGATGTGAGGCTGATGATGGCGGCATCGCCACTGACCATCTGTGTTGACTCCTGAATTTACTCAGCACCTGACAGATATCAGACATCCACGTCCACCCTCATTGTAGACTTGAGGAAGCTGACTGACCTGACTACACTTCTGGTGAAGTTGACATCTGGCAGTCTACATCGCTCTGCCGCTGCTGGTAACACTCTGGATAACATGGTTAATGTTGAATTCCACCTCGTGGGCACGTCGCACAACAGTCGGTGAGCGGGCAGTTGGAGGCGGCGCTGCACTGCCCTGAGAGTGGCAGCATGAAATGCGCACAGATGCGGCGCACCTTCGTGAGCAAATCTGACAGATTGGGGTATGTCTTGAGGAAACGCTGAACTATCAGATTTAACACATGGGCCAGGCATGGCACATGTGTCAGTCTGCCGAGTTGCAGAGCCGCCACCAGGTTACGGCCGTTGTCACACACAACTATGCCTGGCTTCAGGTTCAGCGGTGCCAGCCACAGATCAGTCTGCGCCGTGATGCCCTGTAATAGTTCTTGGGCGGTGTGCCTTTTATCGCCTAGGCTCAGCAGTTTGAGCACCGCCTGCTGTCGCTTAGCGACGGCACTGCTGCTGCGCCTAGAGCTAGCGACTGATGGCGCCATGCCCACGGATGGTAGTTCGGAGGAGGAGGTGGAGGAGGGGTGGGAGGAGGAGGAGGCATAGTAGGCCTGAAAGACCTGGACCGAGGTAGGCCCCGCAATCCTCGGCGTCGGCAGTATATGACCAGCCACAGGGTCAGACTCGGTCCCATCCTCCACCAAGTTAACCCAATGTGCCGTCAGCGATATATAGTGGCCCTGCCCGGCAGCACTCGTCCACGTGTCCGTGGTCAGGTGGACCTTGTCAGAAACGGCGTTGGTCAGGGCACGGATGATGTTGTCTGACACGTGCTGGTGCAGGGCTGGGACGGCACATCGGGAAAAGTAGTGGCGGACGAATACCGAGGGGCGGCCGCCGCCATGAGGTTGCGAAAGGCCTCGGTCTCTAGCAGCCTATAGGGCAGCATCTCCAGGCTAAGCAATCTGGAGATGTGGACATTAAGGGCTTGGGCGTGCGGGTGGGTTGCACTATATTTCCTTTTCCGCTCCAGCGTCTGGGGTATGGAGAGCTGAACGCTGGTGGATGCTGAGGAGGATCGTGGAGGCGACGATGGGGTTTTTGGGCCAGGGTCCTGGGCAGGGGGCTGACTATCAGCTGACACAGGGGAAGGAGCAGTGGTGTGCACGGCCGGAGGTGAACGGGCTTGGTGCCACTGAGTGGGGTGTTTAGCATTCATATGCCTGCGCATACTGGTGGTAGTTAAGCTAGTAGTGGTGGAACCCCTGCTGATCCTGGTTTGGCAAAGGTTGCACACCACAGTCCGTCGGTCATCCGGTGTTTCCTTAAAGAACCTCCAGACTTCTGAAAATCTAGCCCTCGCCACGGGAGCTTGACTACGGGCAACATTTGGCGCTGATGCACCAGCTCTGGCCCTGCCTCTCCGTCTGGCCCCACCACTGCCTCTTCCAACCTGTTCTGCTGTAGGACTCGCCTCCGTCTCAGAAGCACTGTGTTCACCCGGCCTATCAACCCAGCTTGGGTCTGTCACCTCATCATCCTCCGATCCCTCAGTCTGCTCCCCCCTCGGACTTCCTGCCCTGACAACAACTTCACCACTGTCTGACAACCGTGTCTCCTCATCGTCGGACACCTCTTTACACACTTCTTCCACTACGTCAAGAAGGTCATCATCACCCACAGACTGCGACTGGTGGAAAACCTGGGCATCGGAAAATTGCTCAGCAGCAACCGGACAAGTGGTTTGTGACTGTGGGAAGGGTCCAGAAAACAGTTCCTCAGAGTATGCCGGTTCAAATGCCAAATTTTCCTGGGAGGGGGCAGACTGGGGGGGAGGAGGCTGAGGTGCAGGAGCTGGAGGAGTGGGGATTTCGGTGACATGGGTGGACTGCGTGGAAGACTGACTGGTGGACAAATTGCTCGAAGCATTGTCGGCAATCCACGACATCACCTGTTCGCACTGTTCTGGCCTCAACAGTGCTCTACCACGAGTCCCAGTAACTTCAGACATGAACCTAGGGAGTGTAGCTCTGCGGCGTTCCCCTGCTCCCTCATCAGCAGGTGGTGTCTCACCCCGCCCAGGACCACGGCCTCTGACCCCTGCAGTAGTTGGACGCCCACGTCCCCGCCCTCGTCCTCTACCCCTAGCCCTCGGGTTAAACATTTTGAAAATGAAAGGTATAACTTTAATTTTTTTTTTACTTTTTTGTGTTTTTTTTTTGTTTTTTTTTGTGTTTTTTAGTTTTTAAAACCAAACGATGCTATCCTATTGCTATGGCTATTTTCTAGCCAAGTAAGCCGTTTGGATTCTCCTATGGCTATTTTCTAGCCAACTATGAAAGCACACTGCTATGCCAGATGAGATGACGCTGAGTTATCAAAAAATAAACGTAAAATAAAAAGTAAATGGCAGACTGTGCCTAATTGAAATCCAACCCCTAATAAATTGTCCCACTTCGGTCTTTGCGATGGATATGTGCGTCACTAAGCGCTAAACACAACGGTCGCAAGTCTCACTGCAAATTCCTCACAATATGGTAGTAGATGCACTACAGCAAGGCCAGCCACCAGCAGATCAACCAGAAATAAAATATATATAACGCTATTGTAGGCGTAAGTAAGCCGTTTGGATTCTCCTATGGCTATTTTCTAGCCAAGTATGAAAGCACACTGCTATGCCAGATGAGATGACGCTGAGTTATCAAAAAATAAACGTATATCCTTTGAATATGATTTCCAAAATGTAGGACAGATAATGTTTTTTTTTCTGCATAGAAATTGTCATTCGATGGGAAAAAAATGAATGATCAAGTCACTTTTCTACCATACCTAAAATTCTATAAAGAAATGAAAATTTGCAAGATGTCTGCATTAAATTGTCAAACAAACTTTGCATTTATACTTTGCTGGAAAAGATCAGAGTGATAAAAAAACATGAGGCACAACAGGTCAAGGCTGTTTGGCGCAGTCGCAGTGAGTGGCAGACAGCAGGAGGGTGACTGGAGAAGGGGAAAAGGTGAGGTACAAGGGCTGCAGGGGGAATGATACTTATATACACATATATACATTTATACACTCATACACTATAATACACTTATGTGCATATATATACATTTATACACTCATACACTATAATACACTTATGTGCACATATATACATTTATACACTCATACACTACAATACATTTATGATGTGGCACAATATACAGTTATACACTCAGCATTATCATACAGTATGGTGCTCATTATACATTTATACATTTATACACTCATACATTATAATACACTTATGTGCACATATATACATTTATACACTCATACACTATAATACACTTATGTGCACATATATACATTTATACACTCATACATACATTTGTACTCTAATGTGCACATACATATATTTATACACTAATGTACACATATATACATTTATACACACATGCAGTATATACACATAGAAACTCTCATACATTATATACACATCATATACATACATACTTGATATATACATCACATAAACACACTTACAATATATACACACATACAGTACACATACAGTATACACATCACATATACACACGCAGCATTTCCCCATCATACATATACACACGGAGCATATCCACATCATACATATACACACATACAGTGTATACACACAAAAAGTATATACGCATCACATAGAACATATACACACATACACCATATATACGTGCACATAGAGCCCCCACTGGTCATCATATATATAGTGGGGGCAGAGCATTACAGACATGCTGGTCAGATTAAGTACAATGCAGTTTGATGTTTGCAAGTCATAAAAGTTACTAAAGCCATAACCATAAAGCTTTTCAGCAGAAAGCAGCATGTCGCTAAATGTAACATTTAGGAAATAAAGTTGCTCCATCTATCCACAAATGGGAATAGCTTGGCAATTATCAAAAAACACTTTTCAGAAGATTTGGAAACATAAAAACATTGCTATAAATTGGGCCCGTTGGGAGCTGTGATGGAGGATGTTGGAGATAAATCATAGTTTAATGAATTAATCATCATAACTGCGCTACGACATTCTAATTAAAGAAGCACACAGACGTCTTAAACCAAAGTTTATTTATTTTTTGTAAATGAGTTTACACACATATTCCAAATTTACATGGTAATGAGAAAAAAAGACAAATACCAATTTTAAAAAAAATCTAGAAAAGGAGAACAGTTTCCTTTTTAATAGGATTGTACAATAGGAAATATTGCGTTAGGTAGAGGTGAAAGCCGGGACATTACAAAGGTGTTAAGTGCTGTCAGTAACAAGTCATTACAAAGGTCTAGTAAGACAGAGGTCATGATGTGATAACAGTACAATAATAGCACAAAACAGCACCGGATTTACCAATGGAAGATACACCACTCTGTATATAGGTGTATTTCATGACACAGTGCAAATAGCATTACCAGGCTGTAAACCATTAGCTATGGTTGATATGACTTACAGTACAAGACTCTTGGGACTACATGTACCATGACATTCCCTAAAGCGAATCTCCACCTTTTCCATCAGTTAGATTATAGGTCTAAAATTTCTTTTCTTCAGTTAGTTGTATCCCTGAGCTTCAAATCTGCTGCATAGATTTAATCTTGTTGCAGCCACCACAAGAGGCAGCTAACTGCATACAAAATAAAGCAGTAAGTTTTTACAGGACGTCTACCAACAGGATAAGGATTTTTTTAACCAAGCACACTGACATACTAGTGTTGCGTCCTCTCTGACAGGATCCACTCTACTTTTAGGTACTTATGCCCTTGTTTTTAAGAAAAAAGGGCTTTAAAAAGTATGCCAATGAGCCTAAGGGGCTCTATCTTCATTAACAGGCTAATTTGCATAATGTTAAGCCTTTTTTTTACAAACTAGGGAATAAGGAGCTGAAAGAAGAGCAGATCCTGGCAGAGAGGGCACACACCAGTATGTCAGTGTGCTTGGTACACAATGCTGGTGGTAGATGTCCTTTAAGCTCACCCTAGTGGCCAGCATCTAAAACACATGCAGACTTAGCTGAGGGGAGCATTTATGTGTATCAGGGGTCAAAAAGATTTGTTTTCAACCAAAATGTGTGTTTATTTAATCACTGTGGAAAATTGAGTGCCCCCTTTAAAAGGCATATAATTAAAAGGGGGATATCCGCTTTAAGGATTTTACTAAATAGCTGGCACTGGAATCCCACTGAATGGCTGAACATCTGTGATAAAGCACTTGCCACTTCTATGAAAAAGTTAAAGAACTGCCATACAGATGTGGGTATATCCCATTGATGAATCTCAGATCCTTCATTCACACTCCTCTTTCTGTAATGTCTTTATAAGGTATTATAACTGCAAAATAAAAGCAATAAAGCCTCCGTATGGTTATTCTGCTGAAGACCTCCGCCCACTGTCAGACCCCGCACATATGTATATATAGGCTTCTTATGGGAAGTCAATATCCTGTTATTTGTAAATATGCAGTTGTGTTATATGGGATCAGAAATACAATAATTCGCACATTGTACATAGGTATAATGCGGGTTATGTAGGATGATAAAATGCCATATTATTATCCTCACTACTGACATTGCTCGTATTCCCCGGACTTGGTATTGACAGACATGTGGAGTAACAACATCACAGCAATATATGTAATTACAGAAGCGCTGCAGCGGTGCACACTTGTTTCTATGGTAACCAATGCTTTGGATGAATTTAATTTATTCCAAACATGTCTGCCAGACTACAGCAGCAGTCAGGTCAAAGGTTGTACGGGGAGCTGACAATTTTCGCAAAAAACATTTCAACATTTTTTTTTTTGATCAGTGCATGATAAAGGAGTAAGAGTCACGAAAATTAAAAGATCACAAACAATTTCTGATTCCACAATTAGCATCTGAAGTGTCAGAATAGTTTCGGACCCAAATGGAATCTGCTGAAGAATTTGAAGAAGCTTCTATGAATCAAATATTTGATTATTTTCTCATCTTTATTTCATTGTAAATTATTTATTTTTATTTTAGCACAATAAGTACCCAAGGAAACAATGGAAATTTTGGAACAGGATTCCAGAGTGAAGATTAAATCTACTGCCAGGATGCAGGATTGTAAACAAAGCACATACTGGTGAGTGCGGTCTCCAGCAGGATCTGCTCTTCTTTAAGCTTCCGATACCTTAGTTTTTAAGAAAAAAAGGCTTTAAAAATTATGCAAAGAGCCTGAGCCCTTCAGGCTCATTTGCATAATTCTAAAACTGTTTTGTTTGTAAAAACCATGACATAAAAAAATAAAAGAAGAACAGATCCTGCCAGAGGGAGCACACACCAGTATGTTAGTGTGTTTGGTTTACAATCCTTCGTCCTGGTGGTAGATATCCTTTAAAGGATAGTCTGATAGGACTCCAACTCGAGAGAAAGTGAGAGTCCTGATTACTCCACCCACACATTGTGATTGACAGCTCTATCTGCATCGCTGTATACAACAGGCTGTCAATCATTATGTGTATGAAGCCCTTTTGAGCTTAGTGATCTCTGGCCCATAACAAGTTCTGTTAGGATCTTCTCATCTCAATTCTTCTTCCTCTATCATATTTCATTGCAAAATAATATTCTCTCAAATAATATGATAGTATTTTATTGTTTTATTTTAAGTTTTTGGGTGCACTTAACCATCATAATTATTTGTTTTTGTATGATTCTGTAGATAGGCGGTCAGTTTTACACTACATTTACCTACAGACTTGTTTACCTCAGCTCCTGGCCCACAATATCTGTAGAACAACCCCCAGCATGGGGCATGATCATGTCTACCAGAGGGGCGTTCAGACTCCAT
Source organism: Engystomops pustulosus (assembly GCA_019512145.1). Classification (NCBI taxonomy): domain Eukaryota; kingdom Metazoa; phylum Chordata; class Amphibia; order Anura; family Leptodactylidae; genus Engystomops; species Engystomops pustulosus. The sequence goes on along the minus strand of CM033650.1, from coordinate 35,551,543 downwards.
CCAGCACCAGGACACAGAGGGAACTGTGATATCTACACCCCATATATCTTCACCCCTTCGGAATATAATATCTGTTTAGTTGACTATGACTCTACAGCTTTTCCCCCTTGACAAGAGTCTATGATGAAGGCCAAGCAACCCCTTTACCAAATCCAAACCCTTGTTGAAGACAATCATGACATAATAGAGAGAGAGAGAGAACCCAACCGGTTTCCAGTAAAATATGAAGAAATGCACTGCACATTTTTATGCATGCATCCCAAAAGTCTGGTTAACAATCAAGCTAAAACTTCTAAAAAAGTTACATCCACTAATCCACTAGATACTTGAATCCTAACTACGGCTATGCCTATCGTTTTTTTCTTTTAACATCAATAAAAAGCTTTGCTGTACATCTTAGATGACAAAACAAATGTTAGCTAAGGCCCACGCTTCAATATGGAACCCACAACCCCTTGCTCTGCAATGGGCGGAGGAGTCCATGTGGCAGCTTAGGGGTTAATATGCTAAAAAAACGCACCACAAGTGATGAATAATTCTCGAAGGTCATGCATGTGCTGTATACATTAAGCAAGAAATCATTGGCTTCAAGCTGCGCTATATTACAACATGATACATTGAAACAGTTTGGCTCAACCCTTCTGGAATTCACCAGCATTTTTAATATTAGAATCAGTGCCCTTCAATGCTGTGATCAGTAAAAAATATCCTAATGGGCGGTAAGGAGGAGAGGAGACGCAAGCACTTAATAAAAGAATAATTTAGCCAATAATAAATTAAGACGATTAATAAAAAAAGGCTGTGGGTATATACAATTTGGATTAATTTGGTCACCTTATTAATGGGGGTCTTTACAAAATATGGCACATACAAATGACTAGTATCCTAAATGGCTTTTAGTATAGCATGCATTGGTATCAGTATTATATAGCCAATGTCTTCAGGACGAGTGATCCCCTACAGGTTATAAAAGTAAGAATAACAAATGTGGGTCAGTAGAATACAATAATAATCCTAATATCATTCATTCTCAACACCTCTTTACAACCAATGTTCCTCATATTCCCAGTTCCTTATACTGACCTCATTAAATACATCCCTGCACTTCGAACATCCAATAAGTCCATCAGTATCATTTATCAAAAGTACATGTCAAAAGAATCCAAGTATAAAAATCTTCCTGCTAATAGTCTTTATACATAGATTAAAAAAACAAGACACATATCGTGTAGTATCCAGGAATTGGGGTGATACTGAGTATTTCCAGGGCAGATATCATTGAAATTTCAAGTCTTTTGTATCTAGATCCAGTGGGACATATACACAGGTCTACAGAGTTCTCTATTTCATTATCATCAATGTGGAGACAGTTCTAAACCTTTTCGGCCCTGTACCGATTTCTTAACCCCTTGCGCCACAATCTTACATCCCTGTGTAAATTATAGCACAATTTGTGCACCAAAAACACGGACCCTGTGCCAATATTGATAAATGCCCCCTATGTGTTGTTATCGAGACACAGGGTCTCCAAGAGATGACACAAGCGGAGACCTCTCTCCAGTTTTGCCATGGCTTTACTGCTAAACCGTGCCAAAACCGATGAAATTCATGCATGTGACATTTTTTGGAAATAAATTAACAACTTAGGATAAAACAAAAATCTGTGTGAAAATTGTAGCCTGCAGCAACCTCTGATTACTGAGCTATCTAGTAGGAATGTGAGTGGTAATGCCTCATGCATCTCGAAAGGGACGTCCTGACCTGCGGTTGCCGTTTAGAGTTCTGGCACTATTTCTAACTTGGATTTGCACAGACTTAGGGCTCAAACACATCCCCTTGCTTGTTCTGGAAATCCGGTACCATACAACAACCAGAATTCACAGATCAAACACTGGTCCTGGTGTCATCGTTATATTTTATGCAAGAAAACCTGCAAAACTGCAAAACCTACAAACGCAATGCAAGCGCCCGGGAACAAGGCTCATTCCGATCACATATCCCGATCACTTCCATGAAAATGCATGCGATTGGTAATCAGCGCCCAGTGTTTTGTATTGTTTAACCGCAAGACACCGGGTGCTGGTTACCGATCACATACGTTTCATGAAAATGCAAATGTGATCGACCTAAACTCCATCCCTGGGTGCAGCCCAGGGGAGGAGCTTAGATCACACGTGGCCACACACAGTGAGCTCTATGGATCATTCTAGAAGTACTGCTTTCAGAATAGCACATAAATGGCCTTTGGATGTGGTCACATGTACCGCTTTGATTCTGTTTTGAAGCGCAATGAAAGCACATATATAGAAACGCATATGCAATCGCTGTGACTGCACCCTTTGGCATGTACTGGACCTTCTACCTAATCTCCTTAGGTGTGCACAACAGAACCTCAAAAAACCATGTGGCCTCAGGATCTATAACTAGTACATTGATAGACTTTAAAGCCAATTCTTTAAATACTCATTCAGTGCTGACATTTACTTCCCCAGCAACCTCTAAGGCATTGGTACACAGTCCCCAGACTACTAATAGCTTCTGCTGGAGCCTGGAATGGAACATCCACAGGTGGCTTAAATCTGCACCCATGAACCAAGTATCAACCCCACTATATTCCCCTAATTCTGTGCAGGTTTCCTAGTGCTTACATTCAATTCCTTGTGTCACTTGTCTCGTGAAGGACACCAAATCGCTAACAGTGCAATATATCTCCTAAACATTCTTGTAGAGAAGACTCACAGGACAGGACACAACGTACAATAATTACGGCACAGAGCAAACATGAGAACACTCCAGAACAGAAAGTGGGACGTCTACTAAGATGGTATCAAGTGCTTCTAGTATTCCAAGAAACCTTATGTATGCATAAGATGCATGTATGGTCACATTTGTAAGCTCGCTGTATTCATTTAACCTTTACCATTGTATCAGGGCTATATAAAGTGGTTCTGTGCTTTTAATGATCCTACTCTTGGAATTTCATATTACATGTGGTTTGATTATGTATAGGTCAGGGTAAAAAATGGTAATTGTGCACTAAATTCACATTGTATGACCCCAGTTATTTGTCTTTTAATGCCCAATCATATTGATCAAATCTGCCTATGAATCCACATCAATGCTAAAGCCATGGCCAAATAATACTGAAACGTCAATGGTTAAAAACTATTAAGCAGATAATTAGATCACTATATCAATTGTCCTATGGGACGCTGCAAAGACAAGCAATCTAATTACTCTGTAACCCCTTCCATGCTGGAACTTTTCACTAGCAATGGACATTGCAGTCACACATACCACTTTGAGTCCATTTAGAAGTGGAAATGCATGCGATCGCTAGCCAGCAGCCGGTGCACCACTTACTGGTTACCGATTGCATGTGTTTCCATAGAAATGCATATACTATTGGGACATGGCCCTTGTGCTTTGATTCCGCTTCTAAACTGAATCAAAGCGGTACGTGTGACCGCACCCTCAGTCTTGATACATAATCGCATAATGCTTGCAGGATTTAATGGACTGAACCTAGAATCACTAAACCGAACGGACATGAGTTCAATTCAGTCATTCTAGGTTTGTTCTGGTAAATCCTACAAGTGCACTTAGGGAGTTTGTCGGAGCAAACTCGCTCATGGGCATCAGGCTTCAGGCAGAGTCAGATGGTGTAAGGCCGGGGACACACGTAGCATTATCAACAGGATTCTCCACAATAAAATTGCCAGCAACAATAGGGAATGAGTACAATCTATAAAAAAAACTGCAACATGCTCCAGATTTTGAGAGTGGAATTCACCCTTAACAATGAAAATGTTGCCACAAAATTGCAGCTGAAAGCTGCAGCAGGGGCCAGATTTTATTTAGATAACTCTTGCTGCAGCGTGTCCTGTGTCCTGGCCTAAGACTGTACTATGGATTGTACTCTACATTGGCTATTGTAAATTTGGATTTACTATGGGTCTGTGCTGTCATAACTGATAAAATTAATCCGCTTAGATCAACCCCAGGTCATTGTAATCCATTCTACTATTCGGATGACCTTATTTGGCTTTACATAAACCAAGAAGTTCACGCACACAGGCTAATAAAACGCCCTATGTCGCATTATATGAAAAATCACAAATATCAGTATAAAGCATAATTATGTTTCAAAAATTGACTTTCTTGTAAGGTAAAATGTACTGGAGTCAAACATTACAAATACAGATGAAAATTTTTTTTTTTAAATGTTGAAAAAACCCATAATTTTTTTCACTAGAATCTGCAAAAATTGAAAACAAGTGTATAAAATGTGTTCCAGATAAACAACAGTCCCGCACTAAATGTTATAGAAAGGTTACAAAAACATTCTAATCGATAAGCAGAAAAAAAATCATAGTGTTTTCAGGAGAGACTGTGATTGTGGCAAATATGATCCATGAAGAATCTGCTATGTATAGACGGGGAGGCCCAGCTCGTATATGTTGGCAATGGAAGTCTATGACTATGGATGATATAAAATGCTTAGGTAAGCAACTTCTGCTGCCCTAGAAATAATCCATTATTCAGTCAATGCAGTGCATTCTCTAGGGGTATGTTCACACGTAGTAGAGTTGTTGTATGTCTGTGCTGGCTGCTGCTGAGTAAACCACATTACAATCGGTTGAACCAATTTCCAGATGCCGAAATTTTTGCAACAAATTGTTTTTGCAGATATTTACCCTGACACTGAGATATATGGGCAAGCAGTTCAAGGTGTGCACAAGTTGTTGACTGAAATTCAATTAAAATATGAAGGTCAGGTCAACCAAACTCATTAGACTTGTCCAACCACAGTAGGATCCCGGCCACCTACTGGAGCAGTACACCACACCCTGCCTACTAGCAAGTCGCAGTGTAGCATAGATCATATAATGGACCTTATGGATATGTACCCTGCTTTAATTCATATGGCAATAAGGCACTGGTAGCAACATCCACAGTTAGGCACATGCTACTACTAACCAAATGGCAGGTTATTGAGAAGCACCAGATGTACAATATCAATGGAGGCAGTTTTTGCTTCTGGTTTTATGTGTTAAATTGAAGTTCTTGGCAAACCCACTCTTTATAGTCGACTAAACCTATATGCAGATCTGGAGTATACATTTTGTATGAGGCTTTCATCAGATACATTAGGTATATGGTTAATGTAACCAAATTAGACACATGGTTATTAACTGAATATACATTATCCAAAAAGATATCAAATGATGTTATCGAATGTGAATGGCCTCATTCTAACATCTCAATTCCATAGTCTGGATTTATGGAATCTTAAAGGGATTTACCTACTATGTAAAGCCATTATCCATAGGATTTCTGGTCAGTCCTGTGTTGTTTTCATTATGCTACAATCTCCATCTAAATTATCCTAAGTTATATAAATATTTAAGCAGCCAATGCATATTCTCAGTTTCTGAGTACCTTCTATGCAAAATCCACCAATATTTGGAGTTTCACGCCCTGTATTGCAGGTCTGTATATAAATTCTGACTGTAGATGTGGATTAGCATGAACTATTACCATTGCATAGGGTTTGGTAGTATTTGGAGCTTGATCAATACTCCCTATAGTAATTCTATGCTACAAAACTAGTAATATAAAAGGCAAATGAAACAATGTAAGTGTCTGGTTGTAATAAACATGATTAATAACGCTGAGATTTGTGTCCTATTATGCTGAGTTTTTTGCCATCTGCTGCTGAAGTGGGGAGTCGGTGTTGGTTGGGGATAGACTTGAATATAGATCTAATAATATGTGACAGAGGCAGAACCATTGTAAGGAAGGGGACTAGAACGTAAGGAGGCCATCTGGTGCCCGGGTCAGTCCCTCCCTGAACTGTATTAGGAAATATTTTCCGCTTATTATTTTGACATCCCAAATCTGACATCTGTGTAAATATTAAGATGGTAATAATTGTTCATTATATCCAGTTCAAAGACAGGTGAACCAGAAGGAGGGGTATGAGGTTTTTGTTTATTTTTCCACTGAAAACTGATTGGAATGCTCATACAAAACAGTGACCAAAATTTGTTACAAGAAGGTAGTAGAGAAAATGTAATCAAATTGTTATCTAATTCTTGAGACTAGGGGTGAATCTTTAGAATAAGGAACATTGCCAAGACTAGACGTAAAAACCCACTTGTCATTGAGAAACGGGAGTTGAGTTCTTCTTACAGAATGTAAAAGGGGAATCTTGGTTATCAATATAAAAACATACAAAATGATCCACAACATACTCTCAACATGTCCTAGTACACCCAACATGCGCCTGGACTCATCATTAGATAATGATGGAAGTCACAACAGCTGGTGATGGCTGCCATATTTTACAGCCATTAGGAGCGCCATGTTTGGTACTAAGGTCAACTCAAGAATGACACACATGCATACGGTACATAATTTTGAAGCCTGCTTCATCACTATAAAACAGTTGGTTATCCCTGTCAGGTTGGGTCACATGTAATTCATGACACAAACTATAAATCACATAAAAATAAAAATAACAGTGAAAGCTGTAATAGGATCCTTTAAAAAGCACCAAAGTGCCGGTCTGTTCTTCTGTATGAACCTCCTCACGGGTTATTCGATACATTGCTGCTCTTTACATGGAGTCACCAAGAGAATCAGAGTCATCCAGGGACAGGGGAAGGTACAGATCCTGTAAGAAGAAGAACGGCATTTGTTAACTTCAAAGAAAACACAAAATCTAAAATAAGTCATTCGTTAAAGGGTCATTCGCCGGTGACAAGTAAACTAAACATATTGCTATGTAGGTGAAGTACCCTCCATCATCAGCACACTTTTTTAAAAAAAATCGAAGGCCTGAATACAGAAAAATCTCTATTTTTTTAATTTAAATTAATATTTCAGTGCACTGTGGGCGTGGCCGGGGGTCCAGTGCACCATCTTTGCTGTCAATCAAGGTCCACTGCACTAGAAACACCTATGGTAAACCAAAACGTGCATTCACATAAAAATAAAGATTTCACTGCATTCAGGCAACAGATTTTTCAGGGGTTGACATATATATAATACTATACAAAGTATTTAATATTTCTATAAGGGATTTGTTAGCTGATTGCAAACCTGCAGAGTGTGTTACGTATTAATCCTGGAGATCTGTGCAACAATACTTTTATGTTTGTTGTAAATAGCAGCAGAACGGTGAAATAATACATTTCAGATTGTAGCTGGACTGGGACCACTCATGGACTGGGTACACTGGTGTATGAGACCTCTTCAGTGGACACAGTTCAGCTTTTCCTCACTGCTATAAGTCACTGCTGTAAAAGGCTTTTGTTTGAACACTACAGAAGTTACTCAAGTGGGAGGGGCTGTGTTTTGTTCAGTGAAGAGATCTCACACAACAGTCCACTAAAGTGCTCCAACTCCGCCTCCAATCTTGTAATATAAGTGCATTAGTCACATTCCTGCAGCTACCAACAACACATACAAAGGTATGAATACACAGATCTCTACTACCCAATACTGGTCAAAACTGCTGACAGATTACCTTTAATCTGCTAAAGTAGCCTATCACGAGGGTACTGAGCTTATGCACTTCAAATCAAATTTCAGCACTGCCACCTTCTCTTTATATGGCTTTGCATGTCAGTGAAGGAGATCTGAACTGGTGCACTACTTCTCCCCACATGACCAATTTATGTAAAACATGTATTTTTCCTCATTCTTTCCTCTCTAAAATTTCAGTAAAAAAAGAAATTTGAAGATTTTTTGCATTAATTAGGAGAAGAAACATAATACCTTGTGCTTACGAAGACTTCCAGGGCTAGTTGGGGTGGAGATTGGAGACTGCTTGGATTTAGGTGTAGATAATTGACTGCTGGAAGTTCCATTAGCTGTTAAGAAAAAAAACACCTTAATAATATAACACATAGAGGATAGAGGCAGAAAACAAGAAGATTAAGCAGAAGAGTGATTGTACAGATATGGATCAAAACCAAGAGGGCAATGTAATAAAGAATCAAGAGACAAACGGATGGTCAGAAGACAATCAAGTGCCAATAGATCAAGGAATACAGAAGTCCAGAAAATGCTTGCATACTCCAAAAGAGTTTTATAGCAAGCACTGGGAAGTGGGCAGACAATCTTCTTATGAGATCCCAGAGAGTTATTGGACTGGTCCCTTGACATCTAGACAAACAAATCTGTCCATCACATCTAGTTGCAGCTCAGAACAAAGTCAACAGGAGACAGATGGGTGGGGTTGAAAGGAAATCAACTGAGGCAGGCAGGAGTGAAATAAGGCAGCATTCAGACTAGTGCAGGACAGAATGTGAACTAAGTACAAAATCACAGTCAGCAGCACATCTTCTGCTGTACTTTATTGGCAGGGGATGGTGCTGAAGCCCAAACGGGTACATTTTACACTCAGCATACTGTCCTCACAATAAAAAGTTTAAAACTTAAGCACAGTAAAACATACTTCAACTCCATCAACAGACAACATACATTGGGAAAGATTAAACAGGCTTTATGCACTAAATGTATTGATTAATTCTCACAAAATTGCATTTTGCACAACATGTGGGGGTGGGGGAATTCAACAATGTGTCTCAGGTTTCGCCAGTCTATAGCTTGAAAACTCTAGTCTTTTGCTGCACCAAATTTATCACTTTGATGATGAATTCTGGTGCAGCATAAGACTGTCGGTTCGTACTTTAGACCTACATTGGTTGGTCTAAATAGTGCGGCCGAATTTTTGGCGCACGAACGATTTCCTGCAAGTTACACCCCTTTCTCACGAGTACATGCCCCTTTCCTGAAGACCACGCCCCGTTAGTCGGAAAAGTGCCAAGAAATGGTCTAAATGTGGTTCAAGGCATTTTAGAAATTTCCTCCATGATGTTTACCGCCACATTGGTGGTCATTTATCAAAGGTCTTGTGCAAAAATTGTACGTTTTGTATTGTTTTTGCGATTTCATTTTTGCTTTTGTTATTTTGTTTTTGTGAACTCAATTTCTCAATTTATAAACTACTTGCACACTATAGCCAAGCATCAGAACCCAAGAGTATGCAAATATTGAATTAAAAGACAGAAATAAAAATGTGCATATTATAGACATCTTTAGACACTTATTTTTTCCTTTGTTCAAAAGAAAGCGTTTGGTTTGTCAGAAAAAGGAGAATGGCTCAAATTCTTGTCAAATTTGCATCATTCAATAGACAATGTAAAGCTCTGCCAGATTTTAACACCCAGCATCAGCCATCGTGATAGACTTGGTACATTTATAATCTGTTTCGACTAAGTAGAGGCCATAGATAGGATATTATCATTTACCAAACTAGTTGTACTACTGTCTATAAACATGCTTATTGCTTTAATACATGTACTGAAGAATCAGGTTCTGCTAAGATTGTGTCTTGTTTATATAGGAGATTTCCAGGTGCTGTCGCTGCTAAAAAATAATTTTCACTAATATGAACTTGTTGACCTCACCCCTCTGGCTGGATGCAATTTTGACCCAGGGGGGCTATGCTTCTAGTCTATTCTACAAATGTAGATGTGTTCACTTCATGTCTCTGTTTTTTTGCCTTAATTTTGCTTGAACCACAATCTACTTCACCAAGGCCAAGCTGTAGACAACCTTTCCTGTGAATGGACTTGCTTTACTGTGATTGGCCGTATCTTATAAATTGTGCTATTTAAATACTGTCTGCTGTATTCATCTCTATACAGGCGGTCCCCTACTTAAAGACACCTGACTTAAAGATGACCCATGGTTAAAGACGGACCCCTCTGCCCACTGTGACCTATGGTGAAGCTCTCTGGATGCTTTCCTTTAGTCCTAGACTGCAATAATCATCTGTAAGGTGTCTGTAATGAAGCTTTATTGATAATCCTTGGTCCAATTACAGCTAAAATTTTGAAACTTCAATTGTCTCTGGGCAAAAAAAGAATGGGGGACATTTACTATGGCGTTTCCGCCAGTTTTGTGGCGCTCTCACCACATGTTCTGCTCTCCGACCTATTTATTAGCTGTCGGGGACAGAAAAAATGCCTTTTTCCGTCTGCTCCGACTCTTCTCCGAAAAGGGGCGTGGCTTTGGCGGAGTGGAAACTCAGACACAATTACTATGTGTCGCAGCCCTTTTTGGGCGGTGTAAACTGACGGAAAGTAGACCAAAAGAAAACTGGTCTAGCAGGGACTGTTGGACACATTTCTGGTGCTCGGGACAGATTTTGTCCCAAGGACAGAAAATAGTCTCGGCGCCAGAAATGTCTCTGCACAGCTCTACAATATTAAATGTGTGTCTTCTTACCGAGAGCAGGTCGGTAACAAAGCCAATGCAGACACCGACACTGTAAGTAAATGTCCCCCAATGTGTCTATATGTACAGTTATAAAATATACAGTTTCGACTTACGGTACATACAAATTCGACTTAAGAACAAATCTATGGACTCTATCTTGTATGTAACCTGGGGACTCCCTGTATTTGATTGAATATAATATTCACAGAACTGTTCTCTATCTTTATGGATTCTTTGGCAAGTTTGACTATTCCAATTCATGTTTCTTCCAAATTATTTCTGGTACCAAATATAGGATACAGGATATCAATGACTACACTCTCGCTTTGCATTTTAGATCTGGAACTGTTTTTCAGTTATTGTTTCTGGTATTTTTGGTACTACCTGATAATGGGATATCAGTGAGGATGCTCCTCCATTGCTTTAGGAGGTATCTTGGTTACGTTTTCCATTTGCTGGACTGATTTTCTGGTTCTATTTCTGTTTTTTTTGTGTTACAATATGACTATGGGATACCACTGTTGACGCTCCTGCCTTCCTCCTTGGTTACTGGATCTAGTTCCTGGACTGATTTTCAAGTATTAGTTCTGTTTTTTGTGGTCCTACCATATCAGTGACTGACTACGCTCCTCCTACTTGATACTTGGTTACTTTGTCCATTTGCTGAACTGATTTACAGGTTTTATTTCTTTTTTTTTTTGTGGTAGCATATGACTAAAGGATATCAATGCAGTATCAGGGCATTATCATTGATATCCTTTAGTCATATTCTACCACAAAAAAAAAAGAAATAAAATCTGAAAATCAGTTCAGCAAATGGACAAAGTAACCAAGTATCAAGTAGGAGGAGCGTAGTCAGTCACTGATATGGTAGGACCACAAAAAACAGAACTAATACTTGAAAATCAGTCCAGGAACTAGATCCAGTAACCAAGGAGCAAGGCAGGAGCGTCAACTTGGTTACTGGCTCTGGTTTCCAAACTGTTTCAAGGTGTTAATTCTGGTATTTATGGTTTTACCATATCAGTGACTACTTAGTTACTGTGTCTTTTCCAGGGAATATTTCTGGTACTTTTGGAACTGTCTAACGGGATATCAATGACTATGCTAATGCAAAGCTTCTTGGTTACAAACGTAGTCAAACTTGAATCAGATAATGCTCCAACCCTGCAATTGTAACAATGTTCCTTTCCTACTTTGGTGAGAATCAACCTGTGCTGTCACCATCTGTCTGTGCTGTAACCTCCATCCAGTGATGTGCCTCCGGCTGCTCCAGGCATCTTCTGATATCAACACCAGCCAGATCTTGGATGCTGGAATCGTTGTCTTCTGGATTCACCTCTTGCCTCCATATGTGTTTGATGCTCCACGTATTATCCCTGATCTATGTTTGATCTCAACTCTTCTGCTCCATAATAAGATTGAGTCTGATCATAATATTTTCTTGTAATAAAGTTATTTTCAATTACAAGATGTGCAAATACCTTACTAAACCCTGGTAGATTTAGAAATGAAAACTTTAGTAACTATGTCTTACTTTAAAGATCTTTTGCCCCTTGGCATTTGTCACAAGAAATATTTCAAATCTTTCTCTTCGACATCTATATATTCTTCATTGCTTTAGATTTCATGGTATGTCACATCTCACAGCAAACCTAACCATATTATGTGCCATGGTATTTACAGGACTGACTTACTGTGCCCGGGCCTGCTGGAGGCCAGACCATAGCTACATTGCCGTGCCCTGTATGACATGTATAGTATGAGACAGGATGAAAGATATACAGAGGGCAGGAGGAATATGTTTTTCTACCTTTCTGCTAAATGCAGCATATCTCCAAGATCCTGTAGACAGAGGTTGACATTTAAATAAAAGGTAAAAAAAAACATGTCTAAATCATCCAGAATACCCAAGGTACATTCATTACAGGTTCAAAGTTTCCAGGACCTTTAAAATTATCTCAAATTGAAGCAAGTACCAACTAAATGTCAACTAAGATTTCCCAGCATCAACTTCTACATTTTTTATATTTATTCTGATAAGGTATAATCATTCTGCAGAATCTGTACTAGGCTTCCCCACACTATGTATTATTTACACTGCTGGTCATATGTGGGTGGCACACCTTATCCGCCCCCCACGGCTTCTGGAAACACAAGCCAATGCATCCCCTACAACCATTAGTGTTAAAGGGAACCTGTCTTCACATATACAGCTAAGTTCCTATAGAGCTATTTAGAACTAACTGACACCCTTCTTTTAGCTAAAAATTATTTTCCTTACATCTCCATCAATCAAATTTATTATATATTAGCTGGCATCAGAGGGGGTGTGTCCTGCTCAGCCAGCTCCTCCCATCTACTCCTCCACATGCCTTATGCCTCCTTACTATTCAGCAGTTCATGTCATGTGACCAGGGCAATATAATCTAAGGTCCTATATCCTTTACATTTGCAAAATGTAACCATTTCTGGTCACATGACATCACAGCAGACTCCATGGACTATGGCAACATGCTGTGATTTCATGTGATCAGATACATGCATGGGGTACAGGGGAGGACTTGTAGCCCTCTATCAGCAGGCTTTTTTTAGTCAGGGTGGTATAATTGTGGTGACAGGTCCTCTTTAAGTAGTATATGTAGGGTAAACTGTAGGCAAATAGAGATAAACTCTACCATGGCTATACCCTGTATCTACAGTATATTCCAAGGTGCCTTATTAGGGAATTTGAGGTAAAAAGAATGTTTTTAACCAATTTAGTCTTCTCTTTTGTAACCTACAACTGAGGACTGTTTAATGAATAGAGGCAGAAGCAATGTAGTTACTTCTATTGGGTAAAACAATGAAATCTTCATAGGGTAGCCCTCAGCATGGTAGGACTGCAGAACAACTCAGCTTTTCCATTAACTAATACTGCTGGGGCCTAATGAACTGTGAAAAACTACAAACTTAAAGTGATTTCCTGGGAATAGAATATTGAATGCAGAATACTTCAGAACAATGGTTCAGAGTCCCCCCTCAGCGATTTCCCAAAACTGTAGTTACACATACATTGTATCGCCGCTTGTCTTGATATTGCAGTTCTTTTGAAATTTATCCAAAGAGCTGCTGACATTTCAAAAAACTGATCCGTATTTAAGTCTCAGAAAACCTTGACATACAGCAAACAGAATTTTCTGTAACGATCTCATGAGGAGCGTATTGGTGGAGAAGTCTCAAGTACTGGTGTTCCGTGTCAGCGCTTGATGTTGGTCCTGCAACAGTGGCGTCAACTTGAAGCTGATGAGCCCCAGTGCAAAGTCTGTGCCAGGCCCGACTATAATCTATGGTTTAAAGTACTAGTCTTCTCATATGGGAAAGTAGACACCTTATGGGCCCCCTAAGCCTCTTGGCCCAGGTTGTGACTGTATCCTCTTACGTCCCTGCTCCTTAACCCGCACCAGATATATCAAGAAGCTCCAGCCTCCTATAGTGTCCTGCCTGGCGGAGAACTATGCTATAGTCTGCACCTGAACCTGGCTATAAGTATTGCCACACTATAGCCTGATACCGTCCCCTCCCTGCCCAACCAGTGAAGAACTGCGACATGAATTGTGACTAACTCACGGCTTGTTTGGTGGTATTCAGGCAAACAGGCTGTTATATATCCCCCCATTGTTTGAATGTTATGGAGCTCAGCTCTACAAAATTCCTGTGTCAAAAGTGACTTTTTGAAGTTTGAGAAACCGTAAAATTTCAGACTGAAATATAAACCTTAGAGCTGTTCTGACAGCAAGCTTTTATAATACAATGCTCCAGACAATTATATATATATCGTATTGGCCCTGGAGAGCTGGGTTTGTGTTTTATAATAGCAGCAGGAATGGTTTGATAATTCTGGATTGTGGTTGAATGTGTCCTTACACTGCTGTGCTCCACAGCTTCTCCTCTCTGCTCTGAGTGACTGCTTTAGTACTCAACGAGAAGCCTGCTACAGCTTATACTGACAGCAGAGGTGAGAGTATTTGGAGCAGCTCAATGCAAATATCAGAATGTAAAGGAAACCTACCATCAGGAATGTACCTATTAAGAAGAGTACGCTATGAACATGTGCAATGAGGCCGGAGGTACTGAGAATGTGCAGAGCTGCAAAGGAGTCGGGAGCACCACAGAAGTTTGAGAATCTCACTGAGGACGCGCAGGTAGTTGGGATAGCAGAGGCTACATGAGCATGGAGTAGCCTTTGCTCCCACACCTCTGCTGATACTTAACATATTAGATATAATCTAGTTTAGTTTTGTACATATTTTAGAATTAGGTAAATATAGATTATACCATCAGATCTACCTTAATAGGTAGGTTTCATTTAAGGATATTCCCACAGTGCATCAAGTTTATCCACTGGAACATACAGTAATATACATTTTTAATAGTCCTGCCACTACAAACACACACAAAGGTATGGTTACACAGATCTGCAGGGCAAATACCTTACACTGTCTCTTATAGGGAACCTATCACCACATTTTTCAGAAATACAGCTAGTGGCAGATTTCCATAGAGCCCTAGTAACTATCTTACCTCCTTTTTTAGCTAAAAATTGTTTCCCTCACATCCCTATTAAATCAGAGTTGTAAACTTGCCTGGTTTCTAGGGATACATAGAGAGAGAGAGAGTTGAGGGGTGTGGTCTAATGCTATGTGACCAGGATGGCATCATCACAGGTTCTTTAGCCTCTTAACATTAGCAAACTGTATCTCATGCACATATCTGATCACAGCAAAAATTACAGCATACCTGCATGGACTTCTACTCCTCTCTATGCAGGCTGCTGTAATTTAATATGATATTATTTGCTGTGATTTCATGAGATATATGCTTGGTGTACAGTTTGCTAATGCTAGAAGGCTAAAGGACCTGCAATTATGTCACCCATGTGGACTCGTTATAGACATCCTTGGATACCAGGTAAAATTATAAAGTTGAATATATAGGAATCTGAGGGGAAATTTTTTTTAGCTAAAAGAAAGGTGTCATTTAGTTACTAGGTCTCTATGGGAACCTGTCACTAGCTGTATTCACCTAAGACCTATCTAAAGAACGAAAACAAAATACAGGACCCATTATAACATTATTCATTTTTATTTTAACATTATTACTAAAAAATATATGGTCACTTTGAATCAAATCCTCCGCTCATTTAGGCATGTTTTTTTTTTAAATAAATGTAAAAAACAAGTAATCTTTCCTTACTTCAGGGAAGTCTTGAGAGACATCTCTTCATGCTTCACCTCACGTCCATTCAATGTGTTGTATATGAATGTTACTTCAGTGAATGTATTACAGTACTGCATGAGTAAATGGCACACGTTGAATTTTACAATGCGGTCATGCCTCCACTTGCAGATGTAAAAGGGTTTCCATCCTCATACAGTCCGAAGTTGGGAAAACAATGACAATTCTCTCCTTTAGAAGTTGTGAGTGACGCTTGTATTAAAGGGCTTGGGCGGTTTCTTGGAAGGAATACAGTAACGTAAGAAATATAATGCAGGAACCTGAGCTCAGCCAAGCTTCTAGACTTCCCATATCCTCTGTATGAAATCTCACATGGCTAAGTACATGATATTCCGGGGTCTGTTAAATAACCCACTGTAGTGGGCATTTCTTCATCTTTCCATTTTCTATTAGGATTTGTGTGGTTTTCATTAGGTTTTGGTGGAACTTCTCAAATTCTCTGTATTTCACATATCAGCAAAAATCTGTTAGCTGTACCCTTGGCATCAGTATGTATGAGTATACAGAAACAACATACTTGTCCAATTTATATGATTATCCCTGTATTATGGACACATACTACTACTTCTACAACTACTATCAAGACTATTTTTACTTTTACTAACTCTAATTCTATTACTATTACTTTTACTTGTGCTATTATTGATTCTATTGCTATTTCTACTACTTTTATAACTGCTACTACTGTTACTTCTGCTTCTCCTATTACAACAGTTATTATTACTATTGATACTACTGCTATTACTAGTACTGTTAAAACTTCTACTTCTATTACTACTGATATTACTACCACTATTACTACTGCAATTATCACTACTGTTTCTACTGCACACATATATTGAATTGTTAAAGGGGTTAAAGGGGTTTTCCCATGAAAGATATATATATATATATATATATATATATATATATATAGCCAGAGGAAAATGAATACTGCCATGGGTCCAGGGCTGTATAAATATTATAGGCCTTACAAGCAGGGGGTGTTTAATGTGACTGTGTTCAGGGGTCCCCGAGGAGGAGAAGGGGCCCCATGTCACAGAAATCTCTCCACTCTTCTAAGGTGCAGGGAACTGCACTATGCACACAGGGCTGGATTATCACTCTGTGGGGGGGCCACAAAATTTTCCAATCAGGGGTCCCAAACTTCCTAGTGTCGGCCCTGACTACAAGTCTTGAAATTCACTTCCAACATATGTTACTTGAATCAAGCTTCTTGGGGAATGAATGATGCATTCCTTCTGCCTACTTTAAATCTGTGGTTTCAGGACCCTTGGAGACCTAAAATGGCTCATTTGTACATGAGTATTGAGAGCATGAACAGATTTTAATGGGTGAAGGTCCTGTGTATAGAACTTAGTGGGTGGTTTGGGTGGCCATGGGCCCCCTAGAAGGCTTGGGCCCCAGGCTACCGCCCAAACCGCCTTTATTATAATTCACTACTGTCTATAGCATCTTTACAGGATAGACCCTTCTGGCCAGGAGTGGGACCCCCGTCTGTCAGACATTCCTTATATACATAGCATAATTCTCTTTCAGGGAAATAACCCATGTAACAGTGCACCTGTGCAGAAGAGGACCGGTCATCTTTGTAAACTGACCCTGGATAAACGTGGTTGATGAGGAATCATAAGAACACTAAGAGCAACATATCAAGTTCTATCTAATAAATGATTCCATTTTGAAAAATGTTTACATTTTAAACCCTAAAAGGAGTATTCTCCAAAGAAGATCAGAAGAGTCTATCTCACTGTTGTAGTGAATGGAGAGGAGGCACAGCTTCCTGTCACTTCTAATCCCTGCCCGGTCATCCTCTGTAGGTTTACTGCATTTATAGGAAATTTATGGCATAGCCTATGGATACGGTATATATGGAAAACCCCTTTAATTTAACTTTGTCATACCCTTAAAACATAGCAGGTGTTTTGCTGGTTGAACACGATCCCTCTTTCTGGACCAATCATAAAGAGATGCAAATAGAGATCCATATCTAAGCCTAGATAAGACGGTACTGACCCTGCATTTTTAGGTATTTCTATAGGTGAAGTTTCTCTCATAACTTTTGACGTCTGCTTACAATATATTCAGTACAAGGCGCTTTGCTGACATACACAATAAATATATAGGGCTCCACTAGAATGGCCAGGCCAAAGGATGGTCTTTGTGGTCTCCATCTGACCAGTGTAGTCCGTATACTAAAGAAAAGATAGTGTAGTACTACATTATAGTAATCCATTCAGTGGTATTCAGTTACAGTACATCTATCAGACTAGACATGGCTACCTATGTGTGATGGATGCCACCTCATGCCATCTGTCATCGCCATCTACTCACCAGCTGTCAGTCTAAATGACATGGACATTTCTACGTGAGCTTTTTTTACGTTTCTAACACAAATTCTGTGTAATTTTATTAGGTTTTTGTAACATCCAGTTAAGCTTTATCACCTAACAGAATGACATCTGCTGCCTCTGTGGTGCTGCCCCAGGGAGCAGAACGTGGAGTCAGGACCTGATTGACATGCTGTATCTCTGGTGTATAATTGCTGTAGCCTTGTGGAAACGCTTTTGTCTCCTTTCTCCAACCCCTCCATTAAGGAAGCATGAAATTAAAGCCCGGAAAACATCCCTTGCTGATTAGATTGTCTGGTTGTAGGGATTAATTTGTAACTATTACACAACCAGGCATCCAGAATTGCTTACTAAAGCAATAATGTAGTGTCCTTAATGTACTTACATATTAATATTAATTATACTAACATATTACAGAATAGAAAAACTTAAATGTTCATAGAATAGATTCAAAGCCAAAGGCATCTGAATGAACTGTCTATAAGCGTATAGTAACTATTGGAATATGACAAGGACAATTTATGGCGTCATCTTGCTAAAGAGTTTATTTCAGATTACTGACTTCAGATGACTGGTGTTCAAGTGTATAGGACCTCAGGTGATGTTCCTCCAATGCTGGAGGCTGCCAGGTTAGGTTATCAATGGTAGGGTCCTGAGTTTCAGATTCCCACCAAACTATGATACAGTCATCAACATTATGATGTTAAAGGGGTTGTCTTATCACAATAAGTTAGGCTCTATTCAGGGGATAGGGGCTATCTTGCTGTTATGTCCATAGATAGTGAATGTAGCGGCAACGTCCTTGTGCGTCTCCATTCTTTACGTTGAACAAGGTTATAACAGCCCCCTATTCTCCTGATCTGTGATGGTCTCATTACTGTGGATAAGGGATAACTCTTTGTGACTGGACAACCCCTTTAAGTTGATTGTTAAAGGGGTTGTCTGACTTTCATAAAAAAAATCTATAGGTGGGCTGGGGGAAAGGGCTGTAAAATGAAATAACTGAATACTTAACTCATCCTGCACTCCCAGTCTCCTGAACCGCTATTGTCACTTACATGCCCCTGTTTGTTTACAGGGGCACGGGACTTCAGCTTAGGCAACTTCTGGCAAGCTGGCATGCCCACCTGACCCCTGTCCCACCGCCTTATACAGCACTGGGATAGGGGATGGTTGGGCATGGCAGTAGGCTGGAAGTTGCTGGAACTTAAGTTGCTGGAACTGAGGCACTGTGCCGACAGCAATGGACCACGTCACAGGAGAACACACCCGGCCCACCTATAGATTTTTTTTTATTAAAGTCAGTCAAACCCTATAACCTATGGCAGAAATAAAGAGAGGTTAATGCCAAACTGAGACATTTACTCTTTCCAGATTTATCATAAAACAGACCATGTCAGGTAGTTGTATCAGGTAGTTGTAAGATGTAGGTCTTCTTGAGTTACATTATGGGCCAGCAGTAATGGCTAATACATTACTAGTATATATAGTGCCAGTTGGTGTGCTACCCCCAGGATTGGTAAAGAGTAAGAAAATCCATGGCTTGCAGCTTCTTCCACAACATTTAGTAGCATTAAGCAGAAGGAGGCCAAGTGTTCACTCTTTTTAGCTCTTGCAAGTGTTGAAGACTTGGAAGACGCCAAGACATCAGGACTGACCAGTCAACTTAGTTCACTAGAAAAGTTTGTCATATGTGAAGTATACAGCACACTACAATACTACAACAGATATTGTAAGAGTCATGGTGACATTAATAGGGGGCAAAGTAGGTCCCATTGGGCCAGAGGTTTCTTGTGGCAATGATGCATTCTTGTAAGTCGTCTTTCTTGGATCTTATTTGTGGTTATTTCATCTGGTTACTTTATTTGACACAAATACATATATGCCTTCTAGCTGCAATATTTATATATGTAACAACTTCATACGGGTATAACAGCTATTGAGGTGTATTATGTTAATACATCAACATCCATTGTTACTATATATAATTTTCAGATTTTATTGTCCTGTATATACTCAAGCTCCAGGTGACTCCTGTGTAATGCCGCATCTATTGTGTTGTCATTTTTAATGTAATAATGTTATAAGGCATTTCCTATATTGTACAATAATTCTATAGTGGCTTATTCTTATTCGATAAGATTTATTAGATTTAAATACTAAGCCATCCTGATGTGCCACTAATTTTTTGGGGCCACATTAACAGTAGATGTAATTTTTCATTAGATGTTCCCCTTCTTGAAATATTATTAATGACATGAATTGGGGGCAAAGTGGGTCCCAATGGGCTATGATTGCAATAATATTTAAGGGAGACTTGTATCTTGCATTATCGACCAGGCTGTCTCTAATTCTTAGTCTTGTCTGGGCTCAAGTGTAGAAAAACAGGAGTGTCTGGTCCTTAAAGGACATTTACCATCAGATTAGCTGATGGTAGATGATTACAGCGCACCCCCCCTTCCTCGGGTTCACTAATCTTCTTTTTTTATAACTTGCAATGTCCATATTTAGGAGAAATTTAACTTTCTAAAATATGCGCTTTATCATTAATTCATGCCCCGGCCCTACTTGGTCCGCCCTTATAGAGTACAAAGAGTCGGTGACTCCACCAGGTCTCTCTGCAAAACTTGTGCATGCACGAGAATAACATTGCCAGCGATGGTGTGGGATTTGCAAAGAGAGAGAGATGGCAACGTTAGGGTCATGGATCAATGATATAGCTAAGCACATTTTGTTCATTTGCACTTTTTATAAAGTTAAATTTAACTTTAAATGCGGCCATTGCAAGTTATAACAAAAGAAGATCAGTGCAACTGGGGAATGGGAGGTGAGTTGTAATCTGATAGTAGATGTCCTTTAAAGGGGTATTCCCATGTGGGCTTTCACATTTAATTTAAATCTTCCATATATATGCATCTCTTCAATAGCTGTCCTTGGATATGACCACCCCGCCCTCTTGTAGTGGTAGCCACACATGCGCTATTGAGCCCTGACTGACAATTTGGATTCAGCGTTCATCACCACAGGACGGCTGTATGACGTGCAGTAACGCCTGGCCAATTGATATACAAAAACTATTTGTTTCTTTGTGCGTGCACTGCAGCTGTGGTGGTTGTATCAAAGGACAAAAATGTTGTCTCTAAAGGAGAATATGACTACATTTATTGGAAATTATGTTCAGATACAGGTACATTTCTTTAAATAACATCCAATTAAAGAAATATCTTTATATGGCAGATGAATTCATGAGAACATGACTTTAATTCCATATTATTCACTAATGAAATATGAGGAGTTACTAAAGTAAGGCCTGCATATCTAACGCTCATCTGTGAATAGTGGAATACAACCACAGGGCAGTGCATAGAGCAAATGAAAAAAACGTTGCATACAACATTGCTTGGTGGTAAAACATCTTACTAGCAACTCAACAGCCTTTGTCAATTTGAGTATATTGATACCCAGCAAATATTTCTTAATTAGATCTGCAGAAATGCTCTAGAACATCCTTCAGAAACATTAGCCCACATTTATCAAAATTAGTGCAGTCTGTACTATGTGCAGTTTGCCTGCGGAGTGTGCAGAGGGCGCCAGATTCATCCAAACTGTTCTGGATGTGCGCACCATTATTTTGCTGCACTTTGTTCCTGCTGCATAATTATGGTGCAGACGGAATAGTGGCACACATCAGTAATAAATGTAGCGCAAAATTCGTCTAAGCAGTAACACGCCCTTTAAGGTGCATATTTTTTCTGTATTCTCAGACCCAATGCAGCCATGACACAAAACTGGCGCAGACACTTTATAAATACAGGTACAAGCAGTTTGCATATTCTTTTCGGTGCCAAGTCTTTTATAAATGTGGTCCATTGTATTGAATGGCGTTACAGTTATGTGAAAAAGCCCTTATAGAACATTGTGACTATTTTGAACCAGGGGGTTGATGGTTATGCACGATTATACACTATGCCATTGAGGATCAGTGGAATATTGGGTTATCCTTAACCTTATGGGCTCTGCCATCTTTGAAGAACCAACATTCATCCCAGGTAACTCATAAAACGCTGAATATTAAAAGACTTCACACAAGTCAGAAACTTCTATCACTTTATTATAGAGGGAAATATTTTCAGTATCTCGCCATCAGAAGAGTTCCCCACCTGAGTCAGCAGGAGATTTGCTGCGACGTGTTGGTGCTGGGCTTTTGGCAGAACTTTTAAGACCACTAGAACCTGATTTTGGAGTCTGTGCTGGAGCTCCTTTCATCACACGGCATTCTAAAAAGAGTGAAAATGGAGAATATGACTGGGACATAGAGGGAATTCATATTTATCCATGGTTTGGATAGTGAATGAAACAAAACAAGAAAAATGGTCAGGGTAAAAAGTACAAAGAGATTTGGTCAAGTGTAAATAAACAGTCTGGTTAACTTAGAAAGTCTATATTAAAGGGGTTGTCGACTCTTTTACACAAGTTGCCCGTATGCCTTTACTGCCTTAAGAATAATCCCTGAATGGTCATCGAGTGATTCAGCTTTCCTGGTACTTACTTAAGTGCCATCTGCAGACTCTCCATGCATCTTTGTTTACATGTCTGAGATCTGCTGAATAGCAGGGACCTGCAGCAGGAGATCATTACTCATCCTGCTCTGTGAGAAGGACTGTGAGAGAAAGAGGCGCAGTGGGTGATGCCATTAGGACGTAGTGAAGGATTGAGAAACAGGGTGCTCTGTATATGCAGAGGGCAGTATGGTGAGAACAAGGAAAGGCTGGAGCTTTTCAGCAGAGACATGTTTAATTTAACAGATGTATTGAGAAGTGGTCAGCCCCTTTAAGGAACAGAACTAAATACATTCCAATGTATTCCCCCTCTGGCTCTTTATGTGCCAGACAACAAAATCTGTTTGCTTCAGGGAATTTGTAGTGAGCTCAGGAAAAATTCATATTCCATCCCCCCATACAAAAAAGCAGGAATGAGATAATACAATTGCAAGGAAATCAGCAGCATGTCAGCACGCTCCCCCAAAGCCCCGACATGCCTTGCTGCACATTTGTCATAGCAAACATAGTAAAGTAACACAACTCCTGTAAGATGGGCTGGAAGGAGCAGGAGCTGTCAAATTAGGTTCTCTACAAAAAATAACTGCTGACTAAGGAGGTCTCTTCACTCCCGACATGGCTTTCCAGCTGGGATGTGGATAAACCTTCCAAAATATTAATTGGTCAGTAGCTCAACCCCAAGAGAAGGATGGTTCCAAAATATTAGTCAGATAATACACATCATAAATGTAATCTATGAAGTTGATCAGTGTATCACTAATGTGTATGGTAAAAGAATGAAAGCAAAGAGAATAGTGTCACACAATGGTCCTCCCATTCCTAGGAATAAATTTAGGGGATATCTGCATGAATATGTTGCCATATTACTAGAATAGGTCCATCTGAAGTGACGCTCCCCCCTTCAGCCTCTAAAAGTGACTCATCTCAAGAAATAGATGAGTCATTTCATTTGAAAATTACTTTGGAGATGATTTATTACATGTAAAAGGGCAAGTTTCACTTGAGGGTGCGATTCGTAGTAATGAAGTCAAATCTGATATGGCAATCTACTGAAAGCATTAAACTACAAACTTGGGGAGCAAGTTAGGACACTGTCGTCAGATTTTACCTCATAACTTCAACTAGTCCCCTCAGGTAGAGTATGATATATCTTTTCTAGGATTCCCTTTTTTTATGAGAAAACTTGCCCTTTTACCGATAAAAAAGAAATTTCCTCCAAGGTCATACACAAATTAAAATAGTAATATATTGCCTGAGATGAGTCACTTTTAGATACTGTAGGGGTTGTCACTTCAGATGCCTGTATACTTAGTTCTACAGTACCAAGAACCATGCTTTTTATCTCATATTAAAGATAAGAATCTCTTCTCTCAGATCCGGCATGTGGTTCTGTGAGACACAGAACAAGAGATGGATCAGTTGAATGCAGTGCACAGTTGGAAATGTGAGCTTTAGATAGAGATCCAGTTCCAACTACTACTTAAACTACCTGTATCACAGTGCCACAATTCTGGTGCGATCAGAAAGATGAAATTCTTAGCTTTACAGGAATCTACCATCAAAATCCAGCATGATAAATCACTGATAGATCCAGGTCCGTGACAGACTCCTGGTGGTGTTACCAGAGCTCCACTGTCAGGCACATTAACATAATTTTAAAAGTTAAATTTAGTAGGAAGGAGGCAATGGACAACAAATATAAGAAGATTGAGTAAATACCCCTGTGTTATCATGCTTTTCCTGGTAGATTTCCTTTGATTTCCATGACACCAACAGTTATACTATGTTAAAAATACTAGAGAACCAAAAACAGGAGCATCTTAAATTATGTTTCCCCCTTCAGCTTCTAAAAGTGACTCATCTCATGCAAAATATGACTCTTCTATGCACATTTTCACATGAATTTGGAGGAGATTTTTTTCTTATAGGTAAAGGGTCTAGAAGTCCCTCTTTCATGTGAAATCTTGCTCACATGAAAGAGGGACTTCTAGAAAGAATATATCATACAGCTGATAGCTGAGGGAGCTAGTAGTTTAAAGAGTTAAAATCTTATGAGAGTCACACCTTTGTTTCTGTTGTTGATAGGAGCAGAACTGTGAAAAATATTTCAGGAATGTCCTCACACTGCTGTGCTTTCATCTATCCGCATTTACATTAAGCTGTTCTACAATTCTCTTTAAAATCTCATCTTAATGCCATCTTGCTAGCAAGACAGACAAAAGCTCAATGAGGTGTCTGAATACATAACAGCGCTGTAGAAGAGTTGGGAAAGTAGATACAGTAGTCTCTACCCCACAGCACATGCACTACTCTGCATAGAGCTTCTATATAATCTAACACCATAGCGATCTTTTGTCCGTCTTACTAGGAAGATGGAATACAGCAGAGATGTCGGCATGAAAAGGACGAAAGAAGGATAAAAATTCTAAATTAAGTGTAGATCCTTGCTGTGGTGATAGATGTCCTTTAATAGCAGTCACTGGGGGGTCTGAACAGCAGCCCTCCCCCCAGGCACATTAATCTTCACATGACCTCATATCACATATCTAATTCTTTAATTTGCTCTTAAAGCAAATTACTTTTCTGGAGATCTGGACTTACCATTCTCATCCAAGGAGAAGTCATCTTGAGCATATCTAAATTTTTCTGGGCCACAGGCAATAAATACATCATCCTCACCAAAGAAATCGTGTAGACAGGTCACCTAAAAGAAGAAGATATACAGTTGAGCAAGCAGAACAATATGGAATCTACCGGTATTTTGCTTACTTAAAAATATGTTGAAAATTCTGCAAGGTATTCTTAATACATCAGAAAGGTCATTTACATACATTATGCTGTCTACGTGATAGTGTGAAGGCTCCGTGGTGCACAAATGATCTACTTACCCTTCTCTACTCCTTACACCCAGAGCCCCTATGCATTATTTTATAGGACTGTGTCATTTTTTTGCGCTGTGAGATCATATTGTTATGAAATACAAAAAATAAATATAGCGAGTAAAAGAATCCAAATAAAGTTCTCATGTATAGAGGTCTGCATTTTGCCCTTAAGCTCCCCCCCCCCCCCTCTAGTAATCGAGGAGTTAATCATCTTAAATGCTGCCTTAAGCTGCCAGCTCCGAATGTCTTATGGCGCTGGGACGGGAGCTGATAACAGATTATTGCTGGTGGAGGAAAGCTACTAATTTGATTCAAATTTTTCCAGCTCATTATACTGTGTATTTATAGCAGAAGCCTAGAGGCGAACAAGATCTGAAATTGCACATTTTGTCTGAGTTAGGAAAACAAAGAGAGGCAGGATGAGGGACCTCCCATCACAGCAAGGCTGTCACAAATAATGGCAGCTCAGTCATTAATAGCAGCGCTGCACCTCCCACATTGTAGCGTTCCCATCCTGCCCTCCATGTCACGGAGAAGGATGCCAACCATCACCCTTATGTTTACAGGGACGCAGCCAGGCAAAGATTACTCACCCAAGGAATAACAAAGACTGAGCAGAATATCTCACACTGAAACCAATGACATAACAGAATATTAAAAATGTTACATTGTAACAATGCAAGTTACATGGGTGTAACTATCACTGCAGCAGCCATAGGGGTCAGTGGCGTAACTAGAAGAGACAGGGCCCCCTAGCAGGCTACTACATATTAGTATACTCACACATGCGAGTTACAATCACATATAAATACACTCATGTGCACACACAGCATATACACATACATACAGTGCCATATGCAACATACTCACATACAGTGTATACAAACACCATATACACATCACAGATACTGTGTATATACATCACAGTATATGTTATATACATATTATGCTGGACAATGTGCAGTACAATATAGATACAATGGTGCACATCCTCCATTCTTTAATGTGTCAGTTTGGATGACGGGGCCCCCTGACACTGGGGTCCCCATAGCGGCAAAGTTGCTGTAGTTACGCCCCTGGTAGTGGTGCACAGAATAGTCGCGAGTGAAGGATGCACGGAATTACTATATGCAGTGATCAGGAGCGTAACTAGTAGAGACAAGGCCCCATTTAGAAGTCTGCTACCCCAACCCTTTCATAATATACATCTATATTTGTAGACTCACGTATTTCTACACTCTTAGGGTCCATTCACACGGGGTATGCCCGCTGTTCTCCCTCCATAGAAAATAGCGGCGCATGGCCGCACACATGCCAAAAGATAGAGCATCCTCTATCTTTTTGCGGTGTGCGGGCCGGATCGGTGCCACACGTGTGGCACCGTATCTGCGCCGCTATTACCGTCTATGTGGACGTACGTGCGGCCGCAAATTTGCGTCCGCATGTACGTCCCTGCAGACGGCCATGTGAATGTGCCCTTACACATACATACAGACACTTATACACCCATGCTCACACATTTCTACACTCTTACACACATTTATACACTCCTGCTCACACATTTATGCACTGATATACTCATTTATACACACACACAGATCTGTACCAGTAGCTGCTGACCAAATGAAAGAAGTAAATGGCAGGAATAAGAGATGAGAGATCCCTAGTCCTGTCCTCCTGCTGTCCCCTCCCCTGACATTTCTTATCTGAGCTGCCTATTTATACTGCGTACTGTGGATGATGTGCTCTGTTATATACATATTATACTATACAATGTGCAGTAAAATATGTATTTAATGGTGCACGTCTCTTTAGTGTGTCAGGTCAGATGCCAGGGCCCCCTGACACTGTGGGGCCCATAGCAGCTGCCCCTGGCAATGATGATGTGCATTGGAGCCTGTGATGGTCATCCTTATGTGGATGAGCCTCAACCACAATTTTGCAATAGGGCTCAGTTTTTCCTTGCTAAACCCCTGGCAAGTGATTTCATAGACTCCAGGTATCATACTGAGTATGCGCCACAACCATTATCTTAAAGGTATCATCCACTATATTATTAATCAAAAATGTTCTTAATTAAAAGTATTTCAGTTTCCATATCTGATCATTTTGTGCCAGTGATATTCAAATAATGGCTAAAGAAGCATCCAGGTAGAGATTATTTTCACACTCCTATTATGGTCACTGCTGGTATCCTTCTCCTACCGTCAATGGGTCGGCATGGTACTTTCTGGATATAGTACTTTCTCAATGCAATTTGGTGAAATGCTGTGGCTAATGGAGGAAAGACTAATTCTATGCTATCATCACCAGTCACCAGTCCCAAACAAGGAATAGAAAAACACAACGTAAACATTATGGAAGCTTCCCGGTGTATATGTTTAATGGAGGCCATTAATGGATGCAATGCACTGGCTTTTGTCACCCATATGTTAAAACCTTCTCTGTGAAACCAACATGTTTATTACTGGAATAAATTATTCTATTCCGCTATTTTTAATTATACTGACATATACACTAAATGGCAGTATACAGTAATATAGGTGGTTTGGGCAGTAGCCTAGGGCCCAAGCCTTTTAGGGGCCCATGGCCACCCAAACCACCCACCAAATGTTATACTGAGAAGGACATACGCCATTCACCTGCTGTGAACACTAGGCGCATAGAGGTGGGTGAAGGCCCTCCTTCCCCACCTAGGAGAGACCGTGTCGGGATCGACACCTTCCAGACCTGGGCCATATTTTTATAATAATTCTCCCTCTGATGAAACTCTGGTGCAAACGCGTCAGGGAGGTGTGATATTTTATAACAAGGGACAGTACTTGGGACTGCCCTTGTGAGGGCGGGAGCTATTGGGGATTAGGGTGAGCTTCGCTAGGGAATCACACCCTCCCCAGGAAAGAATGAGGAAGCTCCCTCCCAAGCCCGAAATTTGGAATGTATATTATTACATATGTATGGGTAAGTAAGACCCGTTATGGGTCTGAGATGTAAAGAGTGACCCTAGGGTAGGTATTTGACTATATTTACTGACCTTTTTTAGGGTGATACCTACCGGTATGCATATGTATATGTATCTGTTTTCATCTTTTGTGCCTTCTATCTGGTTATTGATACACTAGGGAAGTTGTGAAGGCGTGTGTTGTATTGTCCTTGGTGTGAGCACATTTATTGTATTACTGATTTTTTATGGAAAGTTAATAAAAATTGCATTTTAACTGTTTACCGTAATACTGCTTAAGGAGATATCCTCCATTCCCCAAGAGAAGCTGATTCTAGTAAAATATGTAGAAGTGTTTTCCAGACTTGTAGGGGCTATAATATTCATATGACCCATGGCAGGATTAATCCGCTCCTACCTAGATTAACCATATCTTTGTGTGTAATAAGTAGCAGCAGGGCTGTAAAAGTGAATGTTTGATTAGATTTTCAGCTCCTGTAAGTGCTCTGGGCAAGTCTTTCATCTTGAAGAACTTTCTGCTCTTTGCAGTGAACTGTCCCCTCTTCTGTAAGTGACTTCTATAAGTATCTGACCAAATTTCAGACTGAAAGACATGCCAAGAGCCCTTGCAAGAGTTGTATATCTGGATTATAACTTCACTCTTCACAGTCTTGATAAAGGGAACCCATCGGCAGAAATTGAGTTACGAACCACTACCAGTAACTTATCAACCAGATGAATGCCTTCCAGATCATCTTCTTTATGTATCCCAGTGCAGTTACATCATCATGTAGGCAAATTATGATGGGGGGAGGGGGGTTAGGTTTTCATACATCCACACTGCATGGACATCTCTTGTTCTGGTAAGCTTGACTTCAGCATTAATCTCTCTGCAATTTTAATGCTAATTTGCATATCCCTTTAAAGTTGATTTTCTGGATGATGCCTCCACGCTGGGCCATAGAAAGAACACCATCTTGAATGTGTTATTCTGCTTGCTAAGGCTCAAGTAGTGTATTTTTATGTTAATTTCTGCTGACAGGTTCCCTTTAAGTGGCCTACTATCCAACATATTCAGTAAATTTACTAGATACAAAACCTCTCTAATACTAATTAACTCTTAACTATATAAATTTTCTTAGATTATGGCAACGTAAAGATACACATGACTGCTCAGACATGGGGAGATTCAAGCAGATTAAATGAACAGCTGTTATTATGGAGCGGGAGGTATCATATCTCACCATAAAGGTCAGTGCCCTGAGCCAAGCCACGCTGCTGTCGGAGCTACCCACCATGCCCGCACTTATCTGCTGCAGCATTAATAATTCTCCTCCTGGCTGTCTGCCCTGCTGTCAGCAATTACCACTGCCAGAAGAGAGGGCTGGGGAACTGATGTCATAGTTGGCGCAGAGGTCGGGATATTAACCCCCTCACAGAAAAGGTTTCTACGAGGTTACCGGGGGAGATTGATGAAAGTGTTTAGAATAAAAATGTTGTCTTTGTTTCCCATAGAAACTAATTACAGTGCGACTTTTATTGCTATGGCAGCAAACGGGTTTTTTTAAGAGAAAAAAACGCCCCATAGGGGCACATTTACTTACCCGGTCCATGCGCGATCCCCGATCCGGAATGTCTGACGAGGATGAAGTCTTCCGCGATTCACTACGAGCATGCGCCCGATATCCTGCATGTGTTGCTTCCCCACTCAGATCCGCCGGAGTTCATCTTCTTCTTCCCGGTGCATGTAAGTGCATGGTATTGCGACACAAGTTTAAAGCCCGTGTGTTGTCCGAATCCATCGCATCGTCCGATTGCCTGTCCCACGATTTGTGTCACGTGAAAGCCGGCGCGATTGCGACACAATCCGATCGCTTGCTACATAATCCCTGGCGCGATCCCCGAAAAGTCAGGAAACCCAACGAAAATGCGGCCGTGGGACCTTAAGTAAATAAGCCCCATAGTCTTTTCGAAGCTCGTAGGAAACACTATGACATGTCACACCATGTAATGACAAACAACTTTTTCATTTCTGATACTAATGAAAATGTGATACTAAATGTACCTTACACATTGGATTTAGTGCAGACATGGAAGAAGAAATCATAACCACCATGTAGTCGCCATCACGGGTCTTCTTTCACCCTTCCCTAAGTGCTCTCCATAGCTGTGCATTGTGTCACTCCTATGACACCTACATGGGGTAAATTCTATATACAAAATATTGGATTTGAAAGACCTGCTTTGGTTTTCTTATATAAAAACAGTAGCAATTCTATTTTATTGTCTAGCAGAGAGTCAGGCCTCTTATTTCGCACAGACGATGACCATAATGACCTACATACGTTTAGTGGAAAATCCTTTTATGTTTTCTATTATAGAATTTGTGTAATTGGATTACTAACTACAGGTTGGCTTAACTGGGTGCCTTGTAAATAACCTCTTGTGCAAAAATTCACTTTCCAGCTTCTTTCCTGCAGAGCAGCAGCCACTGGCTAGTTTACTACAGACTCTATTGTAATAGGGACAGATAGGTGCAATGAGGAAAGGAGCCTGATAATAGGAGAAAGAGGGCTTTTTCTCTGATAACATACATTACAAAATTTGATATCTTTGCTTATGAATTCAGATTTATTTTTCTATTCTGTTGCTGGTGGACACCATTACCCTTCTTTTAACCGAAGCCAAAAGGACTTTTGATTCTTACAGGAAACCTACCATCACAGATCTACTTAGTAAGGTGGATCCGATGGTAGGTTGCTGCGATAATTCTCACCTCCATAGTGTTTCAAATAAGCATTCCATTCATTATTTTCAAATAAAATCCTTATCTTTGATGCATGTAAATGTTTGTCAGAGGCTACTGGGAAGTAGAGTAGCCTCAAGCGCGGAGCTGGAGTAAAGGCTACTCCACCCCCCATAGGTCTGTGTTGATCCCTCCTACCAGCGTGTCTTCAGCGCACTCCCTCCTTCAGCTGTACAGTTTTATCCCGCAGCCGGAGATATGCGCATGCGCAGTGTAAGAAAGTTAATCTGGCGAATGTGCATAAACAAGGCTGTGGAGCTAAAGGAGGGAGTACACTGAAGGCACACAGGTAGGATGGCTAAATACAGGCTACTGCAGCATGGTGTAGCCTTTTCTCCACTCCAGGTTACTCCACGCCCCAATAGACTTTGACGTTCATTTACATATATCAAAGATAAGCATTTTATGTGAAAGTACTGAATGTATGCTAATACAAAAACACAATGGGGGTGACAATTATAGCAGCAACCTACAATCGGATCTACCTTATTAGGTACTTCTGTGGTAAGTTTACTTTAAGTTGATTTCTCACAATCCGATTTATTGAACCTGTAAAAAAAGGGGTATTCTGCAAAGAAACCCAAAAATAGCGGTTAAAGGGGTTGTGATAGAACCCAAATTGTAGTGGTTTTTCTGTAATCCTATTACAGATATCTTATATGCTTTTATAATTTACATATTTTACTCAATTTTAAAAGTAAATTAAAGTTATCTGGCTCCCTGCCTGCAAACTGGATCAAGCCACTGGGACATTGGAGGCCCTGGTGTCATCATCATTATTATCTTCTCTCTACTCTGCTAGTTCTTCCGCTCTTGTGAACTGAGATTTGCTTGGATCACATGGTCAGCTAACGGAGATAATGATGATGACTGAGGAAATTCAGCCTTGCACAGATGCCCCCATGACTTGATGCAGTTGGCTGGCAGGAGGCCAGGTATTGTTAATTATATAGCACATTGGGAATTAGTATTAAAAATCTATGGAAACCTGTTATTAGGTGAAAAAGTGTGATGGGTTTCCGTTAATGGAGCAGCAGGTCAACCTTATTACTTTTCCCGAATTTTGTGAATGATTTTGTGGCTCACCCTGGCATATAACTTTTTAACTTTGCATGGGTGGCCATAGCTACCACGTGGGAACTCTCTGGAGTACGTTTGTATTTGCATAAGGGGAGTACAAGTTATATTTTCCTATAGCAATGCTGTCCTATGAGTGTGAAGGTTCCACATACACTATTGTTGCTTTACTGTATACATTTGCATTATACATTATTCACTTTAAAGGGAAAGGACACTTAAAGCAAACCTGTCACCAGGAATGTAATTTTGTCTGGTGACAGTTTCACGTGGTGAGCTTCCCGGGGGGCAACCTTAGCAGTCTGTGTGTCATTCTTCCTCTCCACCACACTCTTCCAGCTGGTGACTCCATTTCTTTTAGGATCATTGGCTGCAATCTCTTAAGCAATAGCACTTTCCATTGTGCTACCAATGTCCCTTCAGGTAAATGCCTGCCTGATGCCGAGAGCCATTGGTACCATTATGGACAAGTTAGGACCAAGCCATAGGCCAAGTGTGAATGCTATCACAAGTGATCCACTAATGATCATCCACGTACACTGTAGCAATGAGGGCAATAATGAATACAACTCTACTGATATGATTTTTTTAAGAGGGTTTTCCCACTAACGAAATTCTTGCAATCCTTTCTGCAGTGTAGGAGATCAATGCATAATCAGTGGAGGTCAGACCTCTTGAATGATGTTCCCCACCACTCTATTCACATGGGAGACTCATCAGACCCCTGTAGTCAAAATCACTGTGGGAGTTTACAGTCAGCAATGAGGACCTTATACCATATGAATGTCTTTAGAAGAGGAGCCCCCTTTAAAATTAGCCTTCATCTATATTGAGGATCCATTATATAATGACTCTAAGCAGAATCTAGTAAAACTTACCTGTTTTCCTTTATTATTAAATTATAGAACAACCTGGTAAAATGTGATTGATTGAAGAGCACCAGAAATATATTATACTAATAATACTATATAATAGATTAATATAACAGTTTCTTGTATACAATACAGTGGTCTGTTCTGTGCACCGGGAAAAGATGTGGTTCATTATGAGCCTTTACTGCTGGCTCCCTGCTCCTGTGGAACGGGTTATATCTCATAAAGGAGGGTCAACACCATCTTCACATGACAATTCATTAAAGAAGTTCCTATTCCCTGTCCATATGGGGATTTTCATCACAATAATATGTAATATTTTCTGTCTACTGCTATAAAAAGGCATAGAGGCAAAAGCACCTCTCTCTCCTTTGTAAAATGTGTGTCGTTGTATTCCCTGGTGGTACTGGGGCACATTCCCGGGCAGGTCTGTGCCATTTGTATTCGCTGTCAGTAGGCACTGCCTGTAGTCGAGTGCAGTAAGAGCGCAATGTGTAATGTTAAAAACAGCAAACTGCATAATTGACTGCAGCGAATTAAATCTCTTGTAGAAAAAAAACCTGCTTGACAGTTTCCTCACGTCTGCTGCCACTTATTCAGCAGGCAGGTCTCTTGTACAGCATCCAATTTATCTCCATGGATTCAGAAGACAGCCATCTTATCTAACTGTACTCCCCCATATACAAGATGGGAAAGTGAGGACTGCAAGCCAGAAACTTCCCAGAGCGTAAAGAATCACCAAAATACTACTGGATGAATATTAAACCAAATAGTCAAGATGTATGCAAGACGACTGCTTTCCCTGGTCCTGTTAGATTGTTATGGTCAACTAGCACATATCAATTTAATTATTAGGGAAAAAAAACTGAGCTGTCACTAGATCTTAGAATATTACACCAGCAGGTTTCTAGGTTCTATAGAAGCCAAAAGGGATGTCTGGTGTGACTTTGCAGCCTCTAAACTTAATTAGTCTCAGGCAAAATATGACTCTTCTCTGCTCATTTTCACGTGCCTTTAAGGAAGATTTTCCTTATGGGCACGATCTCAAATAAAAAGGGAATTCTACAATCAACATTTCATGCCCTACCTGAGGGTATTAGTAGTTTACTGGAGTCAAATGTTTTGATGGGTAACCTTTAAAGGGCCTGCCGTATCCATCCAGAAACACCAATTTTCAGTTGGGATTTGCACAAGTCCCATTTAGTGATATGGACCTATCAATAGACTAATGCTGTGCTTACTATTGATTTGGAAGTGATGATGGTCAACTTTACTATAAGCTGTAAAACGGGATTCTTGTCTCTGATCAAGCCAGCAATGCAGTGTTACAAAAGTGCCAAATTTCGCAGTTTATTTTTACATAACACAAAAATGTTAAAATTAAATTTTAAATTTAAATTTTTATTTAATTAAAAATTGCTAATTATTTTGCTTAACAAGAAAGGTTTTTTTTGTTTTAAAACACTTTTCTGAGCCTGAATATGAAGGGTAACAAAACTTTTATATGTGTCCCAAATTCTTATTAATAAATGTATAATAGTCCGGTTATTTTATCAGCGTACCAAAATAATCTCCAACCTGGTAATCTCAGTGACAAATGGACACATATATCTTGCCTTAAAAATATGCAGTTGTGCCTGAGCACTAAGATATATTACTACTCTCTATTTCATTGTGCATGTCATCCAAGTGGTAATTACAGTCATCTATCATATGGCGACACTCAGCTGTTTTCTACACATCCTCTGCTCCTTTAATGCAACTGGCAGGGGAATCAGAGAGGCAAAAGGTTCAGTCTAAGAGAATGACAATAAAATAAAATTTGCAGATCAAAACCAGACAACAGCCCTTTAGACAACAGCCCAAAACGCGTCAGTCCTCATCACTCCAGTATCTCAAGAACATCCTCATTGCTTGCCTTGTTTGACAGATGTTTTGACAAGTAAAACATCGGCTAGGAAATTTCACACTTCAAAGCCGTGTTGAACGAAGGTTTTTCCTCCTTAAACAAGAAAATGTAAAATTCTTTCCTAGAATCCTTCGTTTTCAATATTTTACAGAAGATTTGCACCACTACTTTTATTTAAAAACAACTTGTAAGAAAGAGCTGATCCTCAAAGTATGAAAAATGAAAATGGAATTTAAAAGAGAACTTGTCAGATAATCTGTCCTGCCCCGTCTGACAGAAGGATGTGACAGACATAAGCTGAGCTATGTAATATATATTTATATGTAGTGGTATGTATAAAAAGTTTTTTTAAGAGAGCTTTTTCAGAGCCAGACACCAAAGGTTGTGCACAGGTGTTGGATATATGTAGAGAAAGGGGTAATTTGTTGTTGCAGCGTCGACCCGGGTCTGAATGAAATGCAGTGGAAATGTATCAATTATTTTTAGCTTCTATATGATTTTAGTCCGTAATAGTGCTCTTCTGGGAGCGTGTCCATCGCGATCGCATGACAAATGTCATGTGATCGTGATGTCACACGCCGCTATTGAGTGTGGCTTTCAAATTGAGCTGGAAGTCACTGTGTAGGCTAACCATGATTAAGCTTATCTGAGTGAAACGCGTAGGTTTTTTGTCCTGGGAGACCATGTGTTGGGTTATTTGTTTTTAAGTGGAACCAAATAAAGAAAATATTCTTTATACCGCTAATCTCCTAAAGCGCTGGTCTTCTCTATGATTGTGCTTTTGCCCTGAGTCCATGGGGAATCTTTCCTTGTCCGTGCGCTGGGAGTGAATCGTCAGAAAGGTGAGCTGGATTTTTGAACTTTCTCTTTAGCTTGAAAAGTAGATAGAATGAAAAAATGAAAAAAACAGGCTAACTTTGTGATGCGCTTCATCCAAGACGGGAATCAGTAATGGGGTATTAAAATCTTTATTGGCTTATATTATAGGACGTGTTTCCTATGCCGAATTGAAGTCTCCATCAGGTCAAATACACAGCGACAGTCTGACGTGGTTGAGTTGCCTGGGATTCCGAGGCTACGTAAGACTGTTGTTGTGTATTTGACCTGATAAAGGCGCCAATTCGGCGTTGGAACGTGTTGTCCTATAATATAAGCCAATATAGATTTTAATACAAATTACTGATTCCCATCTTGGATGTAGCACATCATAAAGTTACCCAGTTTTTTCATTCTATTTACTGGTTTATATGATCTGGAGAAGATTCATAGAATAAGAAGTAAAGGAAATCCTAACAGGACTCCTTGGAGAGTCAGTGAGAGTCCTGATAACTCTAATTCTGAAACAGACAGCTATGGTAACAGGAAACCAGAAGAATTTTAGGTTTATTTTTAGATGTAAATAGAGAATAACCTAAAAATTCTTCATCAAATTACAGTGTTTTTGTTATTTTATTTACACAGGTTTGTTGCTTATAAACCCAAATGATTACTTGGAGAAATGTGTCATATTGCGTGACAATAAAACACCCACTCACAAAGCTGAATATATGAATATTATTTCTGGGCTGTCTATACAAAGTCTCTAGTACAGTAAGGTGTAGGTAATTTTACATATACTTCATGTACTCTACTTCGCTATTCCCTAGTACAACACAGCAGTCAAGATCTAAGATCATAAAAGAACACCCCCATTAACAGGATAATATCACACAATGCCTCAATGGGAACTCTGATTGTAATAGCTATAAAAGAAAGCGAAAATCAGGGGAATGTCAGGATTGTTGGTTTAATCTATAAGAATTATTTGTTCTTTGACCCAGATCTCTGATGCAAGACAAATGTGACATTTACGAGAATATTCTGTGTTTTACTATTTAGAATAGACATTGTCATAGTAATGATGGGGATGCTCGGTAGCGGTGTTGTCAGTAGACTGCTTACAGAGTGACACTGAGCTTGTAAGTCACATACTGAAAGCTTATATTTTAACTATTTCGCGTTTAGAAAACATACTACTCAGATACAGGAAGTGTATCTCGGCACTTTGGCCTTCAAATTTGTCCACAGTTTGAACAAAACAGAGTACAAGGGTAGGTGCAGATTTGGTAAATGTGGTGTTTTATGCTAAAGAAGAAGTGCTGAGGATTAATGGACTGTAAGGAACTTCCATCAGTTCCTCACTAGAAGGGTTTCGCAGGTTGAGCTTTTTACTCGGCTATGTCAGTGGTACACCAGTTGTGGTTGAGGAGACCAGTGGAATGGAATCGCTTATAGCATCTAAAATTGTGCAAAGTCAGATCTTCTTCAGAATGATCTCAGCTCAGTAATCCAATGCTTTGTGGTTTTCCAAAATTAAATAAATGTGTTTTCTTAAAGACCTTGTACTGCATGCTTTTTATTAAGGAGAATAAGTTAAAGCTACACAATTTAACAGTGAGGGTTATTTCCAGCCTCAGATATCAATGGCATGTCTACAATGTCTGATAACTTTCCCACCTCCAGGGCTGGTATCTTTCTTGAATACAGAGCTCTTCCGACCCCTGTCTCATGGTCGCTGTGGATGGAAAGATTGCTGTCTATGAATGTCTCTCAAAAAGGACAAGCACACCTACTAAATGGAAGAAATAAAGTATTGCCAACTACAAGAGTTCTTAAATATTACTTGTAGTTAGAAGGATTTAACCTGACAGGGTGCATGGTGCGCCCCCCAGCGCATGATGTGCCCCACATACAAAGAGGCTCAGGCACGACTGGCGCATCCAGCTATATCTACATCAGGACCTGCCATCCTCAGTCCTGTCTACTCCAGTCCCCCTCCCATCCCACTTATCATGGAGGTGGCATGGGGCGATAAAAAGTCCCAATTCATGCTCATGCTCCAGAAATTGCTAATTTTTCATGGCTTGTATCCTAGATAATTGGTGTACAGGCCATAATAAAACATATAGATATTTGTGCACTTTGGACAATGCTTACAGTACTGACAATAGCAGACAACACATTGATTACATAGGGGTAGACTGATCAAGCCCTGGTGCTTTATGTTGTCACATCCCTTTGGGTCAAGCCAAATAAAGCAAGAGGGTACAGCCTCTTCATATAGCCTCAGTAAGGTGGGCACACTTGCCTGGTACACAGTGTGCTCGGGTACATTCTATGCCACGTCCTGCCTGGCGTAAAACTGTACAATAGACTGTGGCCGAAACTGGCCCGGCACCTCAAATGGCATAGCGGTGGCAGTAGTAGTTTATTGCATGTCCACCGATATCCAAGCATACAAGTTGTGATACAATCCCCCATATTGTAGAACCAAATGTAGAGATGAAGCAGCACTCCGAAAAGTTAGGTGAAAAAAAGTGATATTTATTCCACCAGTGATGCGACGTTTCGTCTTATCATTAAAGACATTTTCAAGCATAGTGTGTCAGCGGTCAGCTGACTTAAATAGGCGGTGATGCAATCACCAACATGTGTGATAATGAATACAAACAGTGAACATTCAGAGGCCTGCATATACTATAAAAATACAAAAAACGTCCTCCATAGCGATGCACAGTACATGTTAAATAGACACTCAGGTGTAAAATCATTAAAAAGAATTGATTCTTATACAACCATACGATCGAGACCCGTGTTACCATAGTTACTAATGTGACAACAATAGTGTAAAAAGCTAGGAGGCGGATCCATCCGTCTAAAGTGCGTATTAACAAAGTGTTCAAGTGCAACTTATACATTACATACACAACATAGAAACGTCTATTTACATAACACCATCTGACCGGATTGTTAAAACTAATCCTTATAAGTCCGATTTATTATGTGCGGGACATGCGCACAAGTGATCTGTTTATACTTCGGCCATCTTGTTTAAGGGCAAAGCCCAAAACTCCATGCGTCCATACTCTGGTGGTGGGACTAGGATGCTCTAGACGGGATGTGTACTGGGGGTCTCTGGAACGGTATCAAGTGGTCCATGGGGAGACAGGCGCCGCTAAATGCAGACATCCAGTAGAACCATACGGTCAAAGGAATCTTGCCAGCAAGCTATGCCCCATCCGGGATCGCTGTCACCTCTTCAGGTTCCACTGATTCCAAAAGGTCCCGGTCACCCCAACGTCACCGCTTGTTGAGCTATCACTGAGCTCACTGGTGGAATAAATATCACTTTTTTCACCTAACTTTTCGGAGTGCTGCTTCATCTCTACATTTGGTTCTACTGATTGAGGGGCTGTCGGACCCCTACGAAGACCTGCACCCCACGATCTTTCACACGGTGCCGCTCCAACTTTTCAATTGTACTGGGGCCTTAGGCTCTGTGGTCTCAGTACAGTGGGGTCTGGAGGTGGGCTCAGGGACAGGTCAGGGGTGGGGCTTAATTTTCCCAAATTTTTAGAGTCAGTCCTAATATTTTCAGGCTTCCCCTGGGCCAATAGGAGTTGAAGATTACAAGACCCTGGGACAACATGGATGACCTCATATTGGTGAAAGACCAGTTTGGGGTGGGGCTGAGTCTCCTGGAGGCGAGCCCAGTGGGTCCGCCCATGGGTGGAGTTTAAATGTCTCTATTAAACCAACTGCAAATTTACCCTAATTTTTAGAGACCGTCTCACCATATTAGAATATGCCCTTATTAAACCAGAGATTACAAACCACACCCCTAAGTGGGCTGTCTCACCGGAATTAAAGGTGGAGCTGGGTCTTCTGAAGGCACACCCAGGAGTGGAGCTTAAATGTCCCTTTTATACCAATTACAAATTTAGCCCAAATTTTGAGAAACTGTTGCAGCGTATTAAGGTATGTCCCAAAATGAGTCAGATATTACAAAACCGCACCCCATAAGACGGGATCCTACTTAAATTTGGGTTGGTCTATGGTGTGGTCTGGGACCAGCGTGATATAGGAGGGGCTTAAATCAACCTATGATTCTAATTATGGTTTGTCTGATCTCTAGCTCCTCCCTCAACACACTGGAAATCCCATTTAGCCAATAACAGGACACCACCCTGGGCACTGATTGGCTGAGTGACTTTGTCCTATATGTTGTGGGACTTGGAAGTCAACACCATATGAATGAACCCAAAAATATTAGAACAGGACCAAATATTGATCAGTAAGGGGAAAATTTCCTGACCCATTTTCAGCATTTTGGTAAAAGTGGACACCCCCTTTAAGGGGCTAGTGGACAGAGGGGTCTAGTAATGGTTTGTTTTTGCCCTATTTAGGACCTTGATAGGGGGAAAATATTAACAAGGTCCGAAATCTGGCCCCAATCAGCGCTCTGTGGTAAATATTTCCTCTTATGTTTTATCCACTGATGAATTTAATGTTCTTGATAAGGGACTTTCGTATTGTCCAGTTACAGCTATGGACTGGTTGAACTTTGAGGTTGAACTTAATCGTTTTTTTAGATCAATCAAACTTAAAGCATGGTTTTTGGATAAAGATCCGGTACAGAAGGGAGTTGTTGTGCATAGTACACCTTGTGATTTTACTTTAAAGGGTTGTGGTTTGTTTATGAAAAGCAATTTTTGTCCCCCTACTACCTCACCTGCGGTTGAATCGTTCATTTCTGCTGTTCTAAGAGATATTGAGATATACAGAGAGAACTTATCGGGCTTTACTGTTAACAATAATTTGTCAGTTGCTGAAAGAAGGGCCTTGGAGGGCTTGGTCCATAACGACGATCTCGTAATTAAACCCGCAGATAAGGGTGGAGGGATCGTCGTTATGGACCGCCCTAAATACATGAATGAGGTCTATAGCCAACTAAATGACCCCTTAGTATATAGAAGAGTTGACATCGACCCTACAAAAACTTTTATCAAGAGACTCAGACTGCTTGTGGATCATGCTCTGGCAGTCGATATTATTGACCAGGATTTACATGATTTTCTTATTCCACAATTTCCAAAGATTCCCTTACTATACTGTTTACCTAAAATACATAAATGTAAAGATTTTCCACCAGGTAGACCGATAGTGTCGGGACGAGACTCATTGTTCAGCCCTGCTGCTGTCTTTTTGGATAAGATCTTACGGTCCTTTGCCATCAACGCTAAATCCTATATTAAGGACACAACCGATTTCTTAAATAAAATCTCTACCCTTGATATTCCCACGGGAGCTCTACTTGTGTCATTTGATGTCACAAGTTTGTATACATCAATTAACCATGAACGAGGTGTTGCTAGTGTCGCTAGAGCCCTCTCCAGGTCAAATTTCAGCAACGAGAACAAAGAGTTCATACTGGGTTTACTTGAAATCATCCTTACATGTAACTATTTTATGTTTAATGATGAATTTTATGTTCAACTTCGCGGGACGGCGATGGGGTCCAATGTGGCCCCAGCCTACGCAA
The DNA here is from genome assembly GCA_019512145.1 of Engystomops pustulosus. NCBI lineage: Eukaryota > Metazoa > Chordata > Amphibia > Anura > Leptodactylidae > Engystomops > Engystomops pustulosus. The sequence goes on along the minus strand of CM033650.1, from coordinate 35,510,212 downwards.
ACATCGTGATGGCAGATCTGGAGGAGACATGCGTCTATGTGTCCCACCACTTCAGTCATGTACTGGAGTGGTGGCGCTACATCGACGATGTCTTCTCTGTTTGGACTGGGGACCGTGCATCCCTTGATCTTTTTCTTGAATTTTTGAATAATGTGGATCCCGATATTAAATTTACAATGGTGGTTTCTGAATCACATTTACAATTTCTTGATACCAAAGTATACGTAGTGGACAATAGATTAAAGACGACTTTACACGTTAAACCAACTGATTGTAATACTCTCTTGAGATATAATAGTAATCACCCTAGAAATATGGTCCGCTCATTACCTTACAGCCAACTCTTGAGGGTTCAGAGAATAGTTGATGATGATGACCTAAGAACAGTTGAACTACAGAACATGGGGAGAAAGTTTGTTGATAGAGGCTATCCCAAACCTTTGGTGGGACAGTCTATTGAAAAAGTACAGACCTTGGATCGTCCCACACTTCGGTCACAGAATACATCTCAAAAAACCACCTCCCGCATCCCTATGGTGTCGACTTACACCACACATAGCCTAGATATTGCCTCTATTATTCGCAAGAATTGGCGTATTCTAAGTACATATTACAAGAACACACAGGAATTCCAATTACCTCCCCTTTTCTCTTACAAGAGGGGTAAGAACCTCAAAGATAGACTTGTTAAAACGGATATTTCTATACATAAGAGAGAGAAAACTGTTCGCAGAGGGTGTTTCCCTTGCATGTCATGTGACAATTGTACTTTGATGTTAAAAGGTGAAGTTTTCACCCACCCAGTTTTGAACAAAACATTTAAAGTTATGACATTTCTCACTTGCAGGAGTGATTATGTTATCTATATACTACTATGTCCGTGTAATCTCCTCTATGTGGGTGAAACCACCACAGAGTGTAGATTGTGTTTAAATAACCACAAATCGAGTATCCGCACTAAGAAAGTTGACCTCCCGGTTCCATACCACTTTAATGAAGCCGGCCACAAAATCGAGGATTTACGGTTTTTTATTATAGACAGGATCCCCCCACCAAAAAGAGGAGGGAACAGGGAATTGTTGTTGAAACGAAGGGAAGTACAATGGATCCATAGACTTAAGTCTTTAAGTCCATATGGTCTCAACAGGGAACTTCCACTTAATGTCTTTCTATAATTAAAATAGGCACACTAGGGGATCCGAACCTGTACCCATCCCTCTTCCTATGAAAATGAACATGTACGAGTATTTCATGATCTAAACCACACAACATGTCATGTTTTACAACTATCTGACACATTTTCAGTTATCTGATTTATCGGTCCATATTACTTACCTTTTCTCTTTGCTTTTCCATAGTGCCTCTGGATACGGGTGTGGACACAAGGGATAGCTCAACAAGCGGTGACGTTGGGGTGATCGGGACCCTTTGGAATCAGTGGAACCTGAAGAGGTGACAGCGATCCCGGATGGGGCACAGCTTGCTGGCAGGATTCCTTTGACCGCATGGTTCTACTGGATGTCTGCATTCAGCGGCGCCTGTCTCCCCATGGACCACTTGATACCGTTCCAGAGACCCCCAGTACACATCCCGTCTAGAGCATCCTAGTCCCACCACCAGAGTATGGTCGCATGGAGTCTTGGGCTTTGCCCTTAAACAAGATGGCCGAAGTATAAACAGATCACTTGTGCGCATGTCCCGCACATAATAAATCGGACTTATGAGGATTAGTTTTAATAATCCGGTCAGATTGTGTTATGTAAATAGACGTTCTAATGTTGTGTATGTAATGTATATGTTGCACTTGAACACTTTGTTAATATGCACTTTAGACGGATGGATCCGCCTCCTATCTTCTTACACTATTGTTGTCACATTAGTAACTATGGTAACACGGGTCTCGATCGTATGGTTGTATAAGAATCAATTCTTTTTAATGATTTTACACCTGAGTGTTTATCTAACATGTACTGTGCATCGTTGTGGAGGACGTTTTTTGTATTTTTGTAGTATATGCAGTCCTCTGAATGTTCACTGTTTGTATCCATTATCACACATGTTGGTGATTGCATCACCGCCTATTTAAGTCAGCTGACCGCTGACACACTATGCTTGAGAATGTCTTTAATGATAAGACGAAACGTCGCATCACTGGTGGAATAAATATCACTTTTTTTCACCTAACTTTTCGGAGTGCTGCTTCATCTCTACATTTGGTTCTACTGATTGAGGGGTTGTCGGACCCCTACGAAGACCTGCACCCCACGATCTTTCACACGGTGCCGCTCCAACCTTTCAATTGTATCCCCCATATTGTGTTGTTTTGCCCGTACCCCCACAATTCAGCCATTGTCTTTCAGGAAACCTGGAAGAAGGGTTTGCCATCTTTCCTACACAGGGGAAAGTATAAATAGAGTACAGTCTTAGGAGCTACATAAATGCACATTTTATATTATAGCATAGAAATCAGATCTAGATAAGCATAACCAAGTACAGGCAGTCCCCGGGTTACGTACAAGATAGGGTTCGTTCTTAAGTTAAATTTGTATGTAAGTCGAAACTGTTTATTTTATAATTGCAGATCCAGACAAAAAATATTTTGGCCCCAGTGACAATTGGAGTTTAAACATTTTTTGCTGTTATGGGACCAAGGATTATCCATAAAGCTTCATTACAGACACCTGATTATTGCTGATTATTGCAATCTGAGACTATAGTAAAGCATTCAGAAAACTTCAACAGAGGTCAGAGGGGTCTGTCTGTAACTATGGGTTGTCTGTAAGTCGGGTGTCTTAAGTAGGGGACCGCCTGTATAAAAGACAGAACATTGTCCACATAGTCGCCACCGGCTGCATTAATTGTAATTAGAAGGGTCTAATTCCAGCTAATCTTCATTAGTAATAGCGTCTTAGCAGTGATTGAATGAGATTTCCACACTTCCTATTCAACAGTTTTCTATAGAGACAGGGGATTGGGATTGTTTTCCAGAAAACTAATGTGACTGTGGATGGTAAGCGTACTTCTCCAAGATGAATGGAACATAATACACAAGTGGATATCATTATAACAGTCCATGGGGTCATTTATCTTATCTGTGTTTTATTTGAATGGGGTTTTTTCTGTCTGGGTTTTTTTTTGGTCATTTATCAATCTCACTTTTTCCTTGTGTTAAATGGATTTTTTTTTCAGATCTCTTTTTGAGAAATTTGTAACAAATGTCTCAAAAATGTTGCACAAATCTCTGAAGTTACTTCTTTCCATTTTCTAAGTTTTCCTTAAGTATGGTTTCGTCTGGAGATTTTTGCACAAAATAATGTTGCAAATTTTAGACAATTTGAAAAGATAAATGTAATATATGACATTTAGCATATCTGGAATAGAAGATAAATGAGTCTTATTGATGATAAACAAATGCCCAGTGGACATTTCAAATTGTCCCCAAAAAGGCGCTAAAATTGCAATGCGCCAAAAAAAGTCTAAAAAAAGACAGAAAAAAAGGGATTCAAAATATCTACATTAAATACCCAATAAAATTCCTAATAAATGCCATAATAAATAGTATAAAAGAAATGAATAGAAGAATTGTATGAGGAGATATCAAATACTTATTTAAGATTGGAGGAAGGGTTTGAAAATGTAGTTAGAAAATGGTATTTAGAAATAGAACATGTAAGGATCCAAGAAGACCATCCCTTCATATTGCATTATATGGAACAGTTCAGTGAGCAGGAAAGTGAAGTGTACCTATTAATAATGAATGACTAGAGTTCTACAACATATGTCTCCTCCTTGTTCTGTGCTTGATCTGGACATGTGGACATCATGCAGCAAATATAACAAAATGTTAACACCTTGTTTTTGGTACAGGTTTGTGCACATTACTCTATTAGTATACTATTTAGTAGAGGAAAACACGCTCAACCCATTGCTCTATCCATTAGTGAGCATGGGATTCTTCAGATTTCTTGAGTACTGTCATCATGATAGGTGGAGGTAGCATCAGTTGGACCCTTGGCTATACCCTACCCTGCAGATAGGGGATAATATGAAAACTTAGTACAACCCCTTTAAGGCATGTACATTTTTTGTAGTGATTGGTTGGGGTATGGGAAAGTGTTTTTGTTCTTTTGACCTTCTGCAGACAGGACACTGCTCCATCCAATTATCTTTCAACCTGTCACTAGGTACTTTTTGTATTTCTTAGTTTTAATTGTAACAGAAATTAATTAATTAATGGAAATAAATTAATTAATGGAAAGGAGGAGAAGAACAGGCATTTATCTTTTTGTCTTGTGAATTTTCTGTGGTTTGTGTTTCTTGATGCAGAGCACGGCTTTATATGCAATTGTTTGCTATGTTAGTGCACACTACATAAGGCGCAGTGAATAAAAATAATGTCATAGATTGCAAACTGTTAACGTTGTGTGTTATAAGGGTGTAGCTGCTCTTGTCTGTGCTTTAGTAGACCCCACCCAAATTCAATCAGCGTAATTTATTTTCAGACTAATTGGGAATAATGTATTCTCTCTGATCACGCATCCGGAGATGTGGCGGTTTCCTTGTTTGTAGCGCACAAATGATGCATTTTAAAGAAACACAGCACTTTTAATTTGCTCAGGGAGTGTAACACTGGCTCGGATATCTTTGTTCTGCTATAGCTGGAAATAATCCCAATGCTCTGAGCAAAATACCCAGAGGTTGGCATGATACGCTTCACTCTCTGCTTGTAAAACTGCAAATCTTCAGATTTAAAGCTACTCTGTGATTATATACTGAGAAAACCCCAGAAGTGGAAAACCCTCTTTTGTCAGTAGATGTCAGAAATCATCACTTGTCAAAACCTCTCCTGAGCATTTATGTTCTCTGTTAATATGTACACTTGAAAACTGTGTATTCTTCCTTCTGCATCTTACAATGTTCTATGAGAGAATCCAATTCTAGCTTAAAAGCCTTTTCCTCGCTGTATTCACTAAGGCATCACATTCACACCCACCCATTCAGGATCAGCACCAAATGGACTTCCCTGTAATAGTAGCATTGCTTGTAGGGAATAAGGGGCCTGATGGATGCACTAGAGCAGTGGTGGGGAACCTATGGTATATGTGCCTTTGCCACAGCACAGAGTCCGTCACACTGGTACTGAATGACTTATGCACTCCCATGCGTATATCTCGTTCACCGTTATTTTAAAGCAACATCATTTGGGCTTCCTGGGATTGCAGGTGGACTGAGGAAGTGCTGGCAAGATTATCAATAGAGCTATTGGATCTTCTGATCCAAGCCCCATGATTCTTTCTCATCTGGGGGCACAAAAGCGAAGCTCCAATGATGGGATCATCTGGATTTGACCTTCTTCTTTCAACAGTATTTGTGTCCTCGGTATGCCAATACCTCGGTCATCCACATTCCTGACAACACACAGAACCGTAGGGATCCAGTGCAGATCACAAGATGACGTCACTGGACTTCATAAGCAAAGTACAGGAAGAGTTGTGACTAGAGATGAGCGAACATGCTCGTCCGAGCTTGATGCTCGGTCGAGCGCGACCGTGCGCGCGGCTACATAGGAAGTGAAGGAGAGCCGCGCGTATGGTAAGCGCCGAGCGCGTACCTCCCTGCGCCGGCTATAAAGTTTAAAAAGTGTTTTAAACCGCGATACCGCGGTTTAAAACACTAACAAAAATAAGCTCCGGCACCAGCTCACCCTGAGCTGGTGCTCGGTATTTCCATCTGAAACCTGCCACTTCAAGTGGTAGGTTTCCTTTAAGCTGTCTCATGGACTGTGGTCAGTGAAAACCCACATTCAGGACCAGGGCCAGCTCCAGATAGGGCGCCACATTTCTTGGCCTGTGAAGATGTGCAGCTGGTTCATCTCCTTTGAAGCAGTGAAACAAAAGCTCCATAGTGGTGTGGATCCAGAACATTCATGAAAACGCATCCAATGTTTTATTTTTGTATATTGCTTAGTTTTGATGGTAGCAGAAAGATAAGATGCACAACCTGTTTTCTTGGTATCCGCAATGGTGTAAAACATATCTGTCCGAAAAGTAGTGATCCCAAAAGAAATTATTTTTTTTTCTGTGCCATTATGTGGTAATTTTTATGGGATTGGTACACAAGCAGCACTTATGGTTCTTTACTAGGATCCCCACTGCTCATCATGAGTGTGATACCGCAGACACATGACTATCACTCCATTCATTTCCATAAAATTGATAGAGATAACACAATGCTCCCATGACACCCAGGAGCAATAGCATTTAAAGGGCACCTACCACCACGATTCTACCTATAAAAGGTAGATTGGGTGGTAGGTGGACGTGAGGATAGCTCTTTTTAGAGCTAATCCTCACGTCCCCACTAACTTTTAATAAACTTTATTCCCATAATATGTAAATTTACTTATGTGGCTACCAGGGTGTGGAGTAGCCAGGCACGAGGCTACACGGCGCGGCTACTCCACGCCCCAGTAGCCACGATACTCCTCCTACCCTGTTGTGTGCGGCGCGCAGCGTCCGACAAGCTGGAGTTCTGCGCAGTAGCTCCGGCCCGGAGCTGTGGCTGCTCAGTCGCACACAGCAGGGAAGTAAGAGTATCGTGGCTACTGGGGCGTGGAGTAGCCGCGCCGTGTAGCCTCGTGCCCGACTACTCAACGCCCCAGTAGCCGCATAAGTAAATTAACATATTAAGGGAATAAAGTTTATTAAAAGTTAGCAGGGACGTGAGGATTAGCTCTAAAAAGAGGTATCCTCACGTCCCTTACATCCACCTACCACCCGATCTACTTTTATAGGTAGAATCGTGGTGGTAGGTTCCCTTTAAATAATCATATGGTCCTTAGAATTATCATCTTTCCAGTTGATACGTTAAAATGTTGTTGCAGGTCCTACTCCCAAAGAATATGTGAGTGATATGCAAGTTATTATGCCCCAGAAGAAGCTGGTAGGCAAAACCTTGGGTCGGGCAATGTCTGGTGTCCTCGTGGATTGACTATATGCGCATTTTTATCTGATTTTAAGTGAGTAGAACAAGGAATAAAGAGTTTTTAATGGTTAAAACAGTCCGCTATGTCCATACTTACTTCCTCTAAACAGCAAAGCTGAATTACGGAGGATATTTGTGGAAAAAGAACTGCTGCGGTTACGTGTCTGAAACGTGGCTTATTCCCAATGAAATCTTTAGTCTGAAAATATCTTCATGGACTGAAGGAAGTCATATATACATATTCATTGGAATAGAAGATTACAACAACTGTGAGCTCCGGTCAGATTAAGAAAACTTTTTAAAATTTGCATGTTGGATGTTTGGTGGATCCATCCGGGACCGTTCTTACGTATCTGTGATTGAAAGGTGCTATATCTTTATTTTTATATCTATTATAATAGTACCAGAAGCCTCCAAATCCAAACCTGCTCCATAGACATTGTTGAAAGTGTTTTTTTCAAAATCAAACATGGACAAACCAGGATCACTTACTCATAGATCCAGTCATGTGGTAGCCTTCTTATATTTGTTATCCATGGCCTCCTTCCTTCTAAAATCAACTTTTATTTAACTAATTATTCTAATGGGCCAGAAGGACTATGGGGGGCGTTACAAGAGACCCTCCATGCTGTAGCTTCACACGCCCTTACACTGTACAGCTGCACGTCTCCCCTTCCTCCTGCTCCCTCGGCACTAGCCCCTCCCTCTGCCTGCTGTAATCTTACATTAATGGGAGGGGGAAGTGCTCCTGTACAGTAGAATCGTGCCTATATTAATGAAATTAATCTTTAAGATAATCAATATCCTAGGGTCAGTATAAGGCAGTATATATGCTGGCATAGCTTGTATTTTATAGATGCTTATGGGTTACATGGTTGGTTCTTTATTTGGCCTGTTTGTAATACATAAGTAATACAACTTGTGCAATAATACAACAATATATGGCAAATCACAGCTTCACCTAGCAATAAGAATTGTATAGATTATTGGAGAACATTGCTCTACATATCAATACAACTGAACAAGGAAGAAATGATTGCAATGGTGATTATTATTCCTCTGCCATAGACTGTGCATTGGTCTGTGTAATAGGTGAATGCAAATAAGCTCTGATCAACGCATCTATCGTGCTGCCAGGACATGCAGTAATAACTAGTGACATGTATGTGCAACAAGAAAATTTAGGGTATGACATTTAACAGGTGCATAGATCAGTATATATTACTAACAAATTATAACTGTGATATCTGTTTCTAGAAATACGTCATCTGTCATCGTATACACCCCAAATCTGCAACAAATTGGCATAAAATGCATCAGCGGATGCCTTTATATGAAGAATTGAAGAGAATGAAATAAACGCTCGCCAGCCGTTTTCTAGGATGACAGATAAGACCAATCCAGCTGCGAGCCCTTTGTGTTGCGGAGGCTGTTTCCTAGCAACCCGAATTTGCAGCTGCCAGACAACAAGCGAGACTATAGTAATCCGTGCACATGTAAGGAGGGGAAGGTGTGACTGCGGAAGCCAGCGCTACCTCACAGACACCCATCACATTGCTAAAGAAGCATCTAGAAATATGGAGAGGGCTACACAATAACCGTATCCGTGCCTGCGCTTCTGCTTTAGCTATTTCCAATAGATTTGCTAACATTCAGTGGGTGTAAAGTGGCAGCTTTCAGGATGATTGATCTGAACATTCAGCCCCTGGGACTGGGGATATATGGAGGTTAATTCACACATACATGTCTTTACAGCAGAATCAATAGATGGGCTGAATACATTGTAGCCTCTGACCAACATCTATGAATAATGGAGTATTTTGAGCCAATGAAATTGGAGATAGAGGTAACATAGATCTAAAAAGACCTTCTTCTCTTAATAAATCTGGTGAATTGGAAATTGCCTGACTGCTCAGGTGTCTGTTTCCACCTACTATAAGCAGTTTTACAGTTTTACCAGTTTCTGTCACCTCTACCTGTTAGAGCAGCTCACAAGGATCCCATCCCAGCCTTTATCTAGTCAATTCTTATATTAATCATTGTAAAATCATCTTTTCTTTATTATGTAAATGAGGCTGGTCACATGGTCAGAGGCAGTGATGTCACCCCTGTTACCCCTCCCCTCTCCTCCCCCTGCTCATGTCTGTGTGTAATGTATAGTAAAGCATGGCTAGTGTCTGTGCTGTATCTGCTGACATGCTGCATCCTCCTAATACACAGAGACACAGACATCAGCTATACATGTACATGACATGTTCTGCTATAACATGGCTGCAGCCTGGAGCTGTGGTATCTCTCCTATACACACACAGGCTGCAGGGGGTGTGGCCAGCAGCAAGCACATGGAAACATTACACCATTATACCTCACATCATTGTAGAGGCTGTCAGTCAAGCACTGGGGGTGTGGCTGTACCTCCCACTCATGAATAAGCTGGACAGCTTGAATATGCTAATCTCAAGTGTAGATATAAGATGTAACTTTCACCATTTTGTTTGCAAGCTGTAGTAAATTTGGTCGACCAAGGTGTCACCGCATTGGCCGGCCTCATGTCCCACCACACCCACTTTTGTTTAAGGTAGAACTAGAACCTCTCAAATACAACTTTTTATTCTTTGTATGCCAATTAAATAGATCTCCAGGGATAAGGTGTTTATGCGTTAAACATTCTGATCATTGAATTGATTTCTTAAAAATCAAGTATCCTTTAATAAAGAATAGCTGTAAAAAAAGTATTTACCTTAGAATTGTGGGGGGAATTACCAGTTAACAACCTTTACAATGAGGCAAATGATGAAACAAACCAAAACATGATGGATTTGTCTAGCAGGTGGCTATGTGGTACCCACAAAAAGTGGTCGTTGTCTCCTACTATGTCATTTACTTATAACTATGAGTGTTCATGAGCTGGTTATGAGAACAGTGACGATCCCATCCTTAGTAATCTGCAGGATCAATATTTAGTTTAAATAACCTATTGATATTGACCTATTTTGAGCCAACAGATGGCAAAGCCTGAAATAATGGTGACCTTTGACATCCAGCACATCCTGTCTGCCCCCACTGCTTTTGTTTTTATAGGGATTTCTATTATACACTTTTAATATGTTTAGACAAATAAACATCAAATTCTGTTATATCAAAGCATCAATACAAATAAATCAAATTTGCTTATGATTTAAGGGCTAATGTTATACAGATGCTAAAGTTCAAATGAATGTAAAACACTTTACCCATAGTTGGTAATTACTTTACATAAATATCACCAAAATGATATTAGTGTAATACGGTATTCCTATTAAAGACATTTATGGCATTTTCACACATCCATGGATGCCAGATTCCCATTTGGACAATATGGATATTTGTTTTATAATATTATTACACAATAACCAGTGGAAATTCTCCAAACAGAAAAGCTCTCACATGTTTTACCCTAACATGCACCAAATGGCATTTACTTTTTGTGTTTCTCTGCATCAACTCAATAGGGTTAATACAATCTTTAACCCTATAAACTATGTATTGAACTTATTTTTATGCAAATTAGAGAGTATTTTCAGTGACCATGACTGCTTGTAGCCTTCCGCTACCACGTGGCTGCTACCTTTTATACCTGTCTAGGGACTGTATGTGGAATTGCAACAAGTCATGTTGTTGTAAAGTCATATGTTATTACAATTCATGTCCTTGTCTATACTGAGCTCGTCTCAGTGAGGCTTTTGGCTTTGGAGACGCTTAGTAAAAACAATTAATGTTTATTGATTTCAGTGGGTGTCTTCCAATGCATCATTTATAAAAGCACTGACACAATTGTTTCCACATCAATAACAGCTGATAGGGTCATAAAGACAGGGCCTTTAAATGTAATACAAAAAGTGTGTTTACTTTTCCTTAAAAAAATGTGACACCAAATTTCATTTTCACCCATTAAAACCTCCTTTAATAAAATAAATAAAAAAAAATATATATATCTGCCGAGGGCAGTAATGATTTAGAGGTGACATAATAGGGTCTAAGGAGGGTTTCCTTGGCATACTCCACGCATAAAGCAGGAGGAGATAATCTGTGACATCATCTATTGTCAGTAGTGATGTAATGATGGGTCAGTGTTATGGATACATAGGCCATTGTATAGGGAGGGGGAGGAGATAAGCTGTGACATCATCTATTGTCAGTACAGGCAGTCCCCGGGTTACGTACAAGATAGGGTCCGTAGCTTTGTTCTTAAGTTGAATTTGTATGTAAGTCGAAATTGTATATTTTATCATTGTAGATCCAGACAAAAAAAAATTTTGCCCCAGTGGCAATTGGAGTTTCAAAATCTTTAGCTGTAATTGGACCAAGGATCATCAATAAAGCTTTATTACAGACACTTTTAAGCTCATTATAGCAGTCTGGGACTATAGTAAAGCATCCAGAGAGCTTCACCAGAGGTCACAGTGGGCAGAGGGGCCCGTCTGTAACTATGGGTCGTCTGTAAGTCGAGGGTCCTTAAGTAGGGGACCACCTGTAGTGATGTAATGATGGGTCAGCGTTACCTATATAGAGGTCATTGTACAGGGAGGAGGAGATAAGCTGTGACATCATCTATTGTCAGTAGTGATGTAATGATGGGTCAGTGTTATCGATATAGAGGTCATTGTATCAGTAGTGATGTAATGATGGGTCAGTGTTATCTATATAGAGGATATTGTACATGGAGTGGGAGGAGATAAGCTGTGGCATCATCTATTATCAGTAGTGATGTAATGATGGGTCAGTGTTATCCAAATAGAGGTCCTTGTACAGGGAGGGGAGGAGATAAGCTGTAACATCATCTCTTGTCAGTAGTGATGTAATGATAGGTCAGTGTTATCTATATAGAGGATATTGGACAGGGAGTGGGAGGAGATAAGCTGTGACCTCATCTATTGTCAGTAGTGATGTAATGATGGGTCAGTGTTATATATATAAAGGTAATTGTACAGGGAGAGGGAGGAGATAAGCTGTGACATCATCTTTTGTCAGTAGTGATGTAATGATGGGTCAGTGTTATCTATATAGAGGTCATTGTACAGGGAGGGGGAGGAGATAAGCTGTGACCTCATCTATTGTCAGTAGTGATGCAATGATGGATCAGTGTTTTCTATATGGAGGTCATTGTACGGGGAGGGCGAGGAGATAAGCTGTGACATCATCTAATGTCAGTAGTGATGTAATGACGGGTCAGTGTTATCTATATAGAGGATTTTGTACAGGGAGGGGGAGGAGATAAGCTGTGACATCATCTCTTGTCAGTAGTGATGTAATGACGGGTCAGTGTTATCTATATAGAGGTCATTGTACAGGAAGGGGGAGGATATAAGCTGTGACATCAATTGTCAGTAGTGATGCAATGATGGGTCAGTGTTATCTATGTAGAGGTCATTGTTTTCTATAGAGCTGTCATTGTGTATTATAATCCTGAGATGCAAAGAATGTGACTAAATGATAGAAATACCTACAGGAAAAAATGTGTTATTCTATTATTAAGCTTTGTGGCCAGCAATTTTCCCACGTGACTGCATGGAGTCTCGTAAACCCACAATGTGGTGGATGAAACTTTAATGGATCGACTGTGATATGGACCCCTTTTCATCCCTAGGCCCTCTTCCGATTATTCCTCTTGGTCTAGTTATTTCCCCTTTGATTTAGTTGAAGGGGAAGAAACTAGACCAAGAATAGAAAGGCAGTGGTGGGCTGTGCTGCATCACACCAAAATGTAAAGTTTAGCATTTTATGGTCCCAAGGCAACACTTTGGGGCAGATTTATCAAGCTGTCTAAAAGTAAAATGTTCTTAGTTGCCCCAGGAAACCAACTACAGCTCCCCTTTAAAATATTCATGAGAACTGGTAAAATGAAAGCTTGATAAATCTGCCCCTTTGTTTGGGACTCGCAAAATGCCAAATCCACCCCTGTGGTCAAAAACAAAATTTCAGTATGTAGTTTTTTTTTAAAAAAATGCAGATATTGACATGGAAAATGTTTTTTTTTAAAAATTTATAACATAAAAACCTGGTTAAATAGGTCACTTTCTAGAGATACCCTCCCTTTAAAAATAAATGTGTTTGAACTTGAACATGTTGAGCCACAGATCTGATTTATAGAAGAATTTTTGCTAAGGAACTCATTAATGTCTGTCTGGGTCTAATTTACATTGTAATCCGTGAGCCTGCAGCAGTTGATAAAGTTCAAGATATGGCAAGGAGGCTTAATATAAAGATTATTCTTGGCGTTCCGCCAATTCAGCTCTTTTTTTTGGAACAGCTCGCTATATTAATCTTCTCAAATGATTTCATGGGTTTCACTGCTTAGGAACTATATGCCAGTATACAGTACTCGATTTCTCCAGCTGCCTGAGACTTCCACATTCTTAGGTCAGGATTTATAGGAAAAAGTACTGTAATGCTGAACTCTTGACTCAAAATGTTGTAGTTTCACTGATTATAAACGGTTGATAAAAATAAGTGGCCCCTTGAATTCAATAACCTTGTAGCCTCCAGAAATCACTTCCCCCAAACATTTCCTGTAGTAGCAAATAAGATTTCCACAACACCAAGGAGGAACCCCGGACAAGTCCTCTTGATGCTCTCTATAGTTCATCAATGTTTCTTTGATGCCTTGAGTGCTGGACCTTCTTTGGACCAATCAACCATATCTCTTTATAGTAAAGGGGGTATTCTGGTACATCATTTTTCACTTATAAGTAGGAAAGGGGGATCCATGCATCTATACTGTATATCATGTCTTTTAAGGTTATTCACCTCAGCATAATTCACATTAACCAGTGTTTATTAAAGGAAACCTACCATTTGATTTGATGCATTATGAAGCAAACATACCTTGAGAATGCTGTAGCTACACTGATGCAGAATCATATCTTGGTTAATCCCTGTGCTGAGTGGTTTTGCTGATAAAACAATTATACAATGATGATAATGAAGGTGTCTCTTCTGTGGCTATTCAGTGCTTCTCCTAGCACATTAATTATTCACTGCTGTACAGAATGATGTAACCACTGGGTTGTGCCTGAAGGCAGAATAATCAATTGCTGCACCATCCCCCAGCTGCTGTGTATGAGTGATCCAGCTCAGGTTGATTAGTCATGTTTTGACTAAGCTCCATGTTCAATTACAAGCTCCATGTGTAATGAGTTTATGTAGGCATCCAGCCTGACTCAGCTATCCCAAGGCCCTGGATTTTATTATTGTTTTTTCAGCAAAACCACTCAGTTCAGGGATTACCGTATTTTCCGGACTATAAGGCGCACTTAAAAGCCTTGGATCTCCTTGGAAATCCAAAGTGCGCCTTATAGTCCGGTGCGCCCTATATGAGGGCAGCGGACCCTACTTACATAGGTCCCCGCTACCGGAGACAGCAGATCTCCAGCGGGAACTGCAGACCACGCGGCAGAAGTTGTTCGTGCCGCGTGGTCTGCAGTTCCCGCTGGAGATCTGCTGTCTCCGGTAGCGGGGACCTATGTAAGTATTCTATTCTTCACCTCCCCCTCACCTTCCCCGTTCACCTTCCCCGCGTTCCGCGTCTCTTCTCGGCGTCGCGTCCCATCGGGTCTCCGCTCCGCCCCCGGACCTCCGCCACGCCCCCGACCCTGCGCCTTATAGTCCGATGTGCCTTATATATGGAATTATTACATATATAAGGCGCATCGGTCTGTTGCGCCTTATATTCCGGTGCGCCTAATGGCCCGGAAAATACGGTAACCAAGATTTGATCCTGCATCAGTGTAGCTACAGCATTCTCAAGGTATGTTTGCTTCATAATGCATCAAATCCTTTTTTTTTCCCTTTAAAGATAAAATATTTGTTGGTATCCAGGATTTTAAGTGAGTCCATCATCTTCAACAGCATTAAAATCTACTGGCAGTATATTTTAGAAAAACACCCTTTGATTTAAAAAATGTATTTATTATTGCTGTCATTCGTTTTGCTCAAAAAACAATTATAAAATTATAAAATCTACCATTTCTTTTCATGCAATGTGAACCAAACATACCTTGAGAATACTGTAGTGACACTAATGCAGAAACATATCTTGTTTAATCCGTGATCCAAGTCGTTTTGCTCAAAAAACAATTATAAAATTCAGGACATTGGGAAAGCTGGGTTGCATGCTGACTGATGTTTATAAACTTTACACGGAGCTTCCTGAACTGTCTGGACAGGACTAATCAACCTAAGCTCGATGACTCATATACAGCAGCTGGGGGATGGTGCAGCGATTGATTACTTCTGCCTTTCAGCGACAACACAGTGATTACATCACTCTCTGAAGCAGTGCATAATTAGGGTAAGAGAAAACCTGTCCTTAGTACCTGGTGCATTACTATTCCTGTTTGGATGATTACCTTCTCCATCAAATAAGCAGGAGATTGGTCTTTTGACAAGCATGGATTGACACCGGAAGAAGAGGGAAGCAATTTAGTTAAATAGAATAACAGAGATCCAGACGCTGGGGACGCGACCTTGGTGCACCAACTGTCTCATTAGATTCAACTGGAAATATTTTGGAAATAGCATAATGTGCTGAAATAATAAAGGTATATTTGACATAATAGCGCATTTCTCTACAATATGCTAC
Source organism: Engystomops pustulosus (assembly GCA_019512145.1). Lineage (NCBI taxonomy): Eukaryota > Metazoa > Chordata > Amphibia > Anura > Leptodactylidae > Engystomops > Engystomops pustulosus. The sequence continues at coordinate 35,494,608 of CM033650.1, read as the reverse complement.
AGAATATAATGCCTGCTGGTGGCTTTTTGTGAATTGTGAAGTCAATAACTTTTTCTCCCTGTGGATTTTTATTTTTTACTTCATTTATCAATAGACTTGAATATTATCAATGTTGTTTGTGTTAGTTACAAACATTTTTGCACAGTTAGACTAGACAGTCTTATGCTCTATATTTATAACAGTGTCTGATGCTGGATGATAAGTCTGGTTTAGCTTAAAGGAAACCTGTCACCAGATATTACCCTACTATGCTAGTCCCCTCAGGTAGCAGATGAAATGTAAAAGAACACACATTACTCCAGCTCACCTATATCCTTGGCGTCACCTGTGAGTGCACTGATCCACCCCGTTGCTAGGGCACTGTATAAGTCAAAATAAGGTACACAGATCCAGCTTCAACAGATTAAAACCGCCTTTATTGAATCAATCTATGGCGTCCACAAGCATAAAACAGTTATATAGCTGAACAGTCAATGCGTTTCTAGCACTTTCTACCACTGTTAGGAATCAAACATATCTCGAGAAAGCTGTAGCTACACAGATGCAGAAACATATCTTGTTTAATTCCTGAATTGAGTGTTTTTTCTGAAAAAAATCTATTATAACATTATGATAATGAGGCTCTGTTACTCCTGTGGCTCCTTTGGCGCTTTCCCTCTTACCCTACTTATGCACTGCTTCAGAAAATGATGTAATCACTCTGTTGTCCCTGGCAGAAGTAATCAATCGCGGTACCATCCCCCAGCTGCTGTATATGAGTCAGAAAGCTCGTGTAATGTGTTTATAAACATCAGTCAGCATGCAACCCAGCTTTCCCAACGTCCTGAATTTTATAATTGTTTTTTTGTGCAAAACGACTTGGATCACGGATTAAACAAGATATTAGTGTCACTACAGCATTCTCAAGGTATGTTTGGTTCACAATGCATGAAAACAAATGGTAGATTTCCTTTAAAGTTCAGTCTAGGAAGGGTAAAATAAAGCAGTAATGCCAGGTTTCAGTTTGATAAAATATTAAAAACTTATTCTTCAATTACCTATTAAAGGTAATAAGGTTTTTCTGCAACAGGAAGTATAGTGCACTAGTTTCTACTTGAACTTAGGTCAATATTATATCTTGCAATATTCCTCATTTAAAAACTAGAACATTACTGTACATTAGACCCCTGCTTTTAGCAGGGGTCTAATGTACAGTAATGTTCAGATTTTGCCCACAGATTTGCAGCCAGAGAATCTATTTTAAAAAATCAGCAGTGATATAACATGCAAATTAAAATTTATGTTTAATGTGAGGGGTTCCCTTCACTCAACTGTGCTTAAAACAGAAAAATCTGTATCCCATGAGCAATGGATATTCTTACATAATATATTATAACCCCATGTTGCTTGGAAACCATAATACCATAGCTGATAAATTACCCAGACATACATATTTCATTGGATACCCTATCACCTAGATTTGCATATTCCACTGAATCCCATACTACCTACCCTTAATTATCCAGATTATCTTGGTACACAATGTTGGAGGTAGTCTTTGTGCCACCACATAGGTTACTTGCACAAACTATTCTACAAATCAAAAAGTATGAGTTGGTTCCCATTATGTCCAATATGAATGAATTAATTATGCATTAATCATACATCACAACAAGCTCCATTATTGAACATAGCCCATCTAAATCAAGTATAAAAAACCAGGGCATTTTTGTAAAATTTGTCAAACTTTTGACATACATGTCTTTTACTTATTTATCATGTCATAGTCCATATTGTATGTTAGACTGACCTCTGGCATCAAATAAGGCTAAACTTTTGTGGTCACTAATCTACTGTCCCTATTAACCCAGGCAGGATTACAAATAAAGATGATACCACTTTTATAAAGCTGGAGGCAGATAACACAGGATCACTCCTTAGAATAGGGGATCACCACAGTGAACCACCTGTCACCAGTCTAGTAAACCTTGCACAGGTCACAGAACATGCACACCATTTTCCTATGACCGTGTAGCTACTGCAAAGTACATTTCTGACCTGTACTTAAAGGGATTGGCCACTCCTTTACATACATTTCCTATGTACCTTTACTGCCTTTATAATAATCCCTGATTCATCCTCCCTGATGCTTCCTTTAGTGCTGTCAGTAAACTCTCTGTGGATCTTTGCTTACACGTCTCTGCACTGATAAATATGAGGGACCTGCAGCAGGAGATGATGACTAATCCGGCTTCCCCCTCCCCTCTCCCTGTGTCTGAGAGAGAAAACAACACACTGGAGGCTGCCATTAGGACAGACTGAAGGAGGGAGAAACAGGAAGTTGGGTAGATGTGCAGAGGGCAGCCTGGGGATAACAAGGAAAGGCTGAAGCTCACAGAAGTACAGGTACATAAACATGCAGAGATATGTCTAATGGAACAAAGTGGCCAATCCCTCTAACAAGAAAGCCACCCAGTACATAGAGGTAAAGAATCTACAATCAGGGAATAAAAATAACATAAAAAGAATATGCAATGATCTTTTTTTTCATTTGTGTTCTTCAATCTGTGTTTTTGTACCACAATTCACCTTTCCATAAATGTATTCGTCAAATAGTCAAAGGTACCCAAGTATACCTACCTGTCTGTAACATTATATAAAATATAATATAAAATGGAAGATAAAAACTTTGGTAGCTACCTTTTATTGCCCTTCTGTCTGTTTTATAGCACAATACGGTAGTATACATTTAAGGAAAGGTTTATTTTGAATGTGGATTCTGCTTGCTTCTGCACTGCCATCATCAAGCATGAAACTGAGGTAGAAGGGTGGGGTCAGTGCATCGGAGAGCCCCTATTTTTAAAATTGAGGCCCAGCCCATGGATGGTGTTAAGCAGGTAGTGGCTTCTGGGGCAACGAGACATGGTCCTCCTTGAAATCTGGTTGTTTGGGAATATCAACCCAAAGGGGGTGGCAAATCCATCTAAGGCTAAAAACTGGCAAGAAACCAATAGAAAACAAGTAGCCAAAAGGACAGTTTGAGGGAGTATAAGAGGGCGTAAGTCTTTCTGATCAAGGCCTAGGCTACGGATGATTTTAGGTCGGTAGCAGCTCCTGGTGAGACGGGACCTGATCCTCCTCAGGGTTGTTTGGGAATGCAGCCCAAAGCGGCTTTAAACCTAAAGATAAGTGCTGGTGTGAGAAATACTGTAAGGAAAACTTATAAGAGAGAGTCCAGGGGGTGTGAAACAGGTGGGGTGGTGTTAGGTCGGTAGTGGCGCCTGACGGGAACTCCTCAGATTTGGGTTGTTTGGGATTCACATCATAATTGCCTGAATGCTTCTGCTCTCCTTATGGCTGGATAGGTGGTGTTTTGAGACTTGCACCACCATTGCTGAACTATACCCCTCTTATAGTTTTAACATGTCCACTGCGCAGAATAGTCCCATCATTTCCGATGAGAGAAGTTATAGTATAGGATAACATCTTGCAGCAATACTAAAGAGCAGCAAAACTTTATGTATTGTCTGGTTTCGTTTTAAAGACTCAACATTCATTCTTAGGCCATGAGAACATAGAGACTCCAGAAGAACAATTCCTAATCGTCTTTGCAGGAGAAGTAAATGTGATATTTTTAGAAAAGTACAGTTCTCTTAGTACTGGGATAGAAAATCCTAACGTAGTTTAACGCTAAAGTAATATGTTCTAATTAATATGCGCTCTGGTTCCCTCCTATGACTAGATATTAGGAGATGCGTTTCCTTTGTTCTGAAAGCTGCTTAGTCTAAATCTTTTTTGTAATGGCTGGCTACACTTTATTAGGACCTGGTGGTGCATGAGGATATAAAAATGAAGTGAGAGCAGGTTTACCCGGATTTATGAGGTTCCACCAGTGACCTCAGTAAAAATACATTACATATAACCTCCTTGTCTGCTCTCCTATTACAATATGTCTGCCAGAGAACAATCGACTCAAATCAATCCTTGAATCGAGATACCATTAACTCCCTGGTTCATAGTTCATCTAGTGATCACAATGAAAATACGTTCAACCAGATATCATGTCCATCATTGGAGTGCACATAAGAATATGTTTGGATACATAAAAATGCATTATATTTTGTAAAAGGTGATATTGCAAAATACGTAGCTAATAGAATGAAGTTATAGAACAAAAGGTGAAGAATACAAATTCATAATACATAATCAAAATAATCAACTTCTCATTTCCATGAAACAATAAGAATTGATGATACACACTTATACAAGCGTTCTGGCTACGTCACATCTGCGCTCATACAAAACACTAGTATTCATCTCCTGTCTCTAGCATTGTTTCTTCTCGCTATCTGAAACAGTACTTCCGAAAACCTGTGTTTTTGTTGTCTACTGACCTACTAATACATGATTTTTGAATTAAGTGTTTGGTAAAACTATAGCTCCAAGCTATGTGCCCATTGTCATGGGCTTATATCTCCTTTGCTTTCTATATTCAATCACTTGAATGTTAATTCCACCTCATAAATCTCTTGATAGTTGCTTAGATTCATTCTCATTACTAATCTACCTTCTCCTTACTGACCTCTTCCCCTCAAATCTTCCTGCATGTAACCACCAGGCTTATCTTTCTGTCCAGCTACTACACAGAAGCGTGTACCAGTTAAAAGAGTGATTGACAATTCACTTTATTACTCATAGCACTCCGCAGTTCGGCACTCCTCTACAGTATATATCCTTCCTAATCTCTAGTCGCCCCCAACCCATGTACTAGGTTCTGCCAATGATCTGAAGACTAAAATCCTCTATACTTGTAAACCCTCACTCCCATTTTTAAGATTTTTTTCATGCTGCACCACCTACCTAGAATGCGCTAACATTAGATTTATTGTTAACAGCCAGAGTTTTTACAAGATGCCTCTTTTTAAGAAGGCTAATTTCATAATTTATATCGCCTTACTTCCTTACAACCTGATCCCTTTACTCTACAATACCTTCAAGACTCTGTGCACACTACTACCGGTATGTTCCTATACCCGTACTGCATGGATGACTGGCTGACATATATTGTGCACTTATACATCTAATAATGTCTAGCACAATGGGTCGTTTACTATATCCAAAAGTTATAAAAAAGTATGTTAATAAGTCCAAATCTCCCATACCTGTTTCCCATCCAGGGTGTACAGCTTTTTGACCACTCCAGTCTCCAGTTTAATGGCATCAGTAATATCGGTGAGGACTTGTTCAAAGGAATGAGCTGTCTTCTTGTTGAGCAGGACACGTACGGCCTTACGAGGCTTTACTCCACTACGTATGATAGTTACCAACTTGGGACGAACAAAGTCCTTGTTCTCCCTGGACTGGGCATTGTTGCTGGTACCCAATGACTGTGGGGTCTTTTGACCGGCAGACGTCTTCACATTCACTGACCAGTTTGGGTTGACATTCTTTGTGTATTCCAGTTTCTTAAAAAAGTTGTCAGATGAACAAACATAGCTTCCTCCTACAATGCATGATATAAAAGGAGACATTCAAAAACCTATACAACAAGTTTTTTTAACTTTCAGTTAGTAGATATAGGTAGTCTGTAGCAATTCCTGTTTGAAGGACATCTACCACCAGGATCAAAAATGATAAACCATGTGCACTGACATATTGGTACATGTCCCCTCAGGCAGGATCTGCTCTGTTTGTAGCTTCTTATGATCTGGTTCTTACAAAAAAAGGCTTTTAAAATTATGCAAATGAGCCTGAGGGGGTAAAGACAAGGGTATGAGAAGCTAAAGGGGTTAAAGACAAGGGTATGAGAAGCTAAAGGAAGAGTGGATCCTGTCATAGGGGAATACACCAGTATGTCAGTGTGCTTGGTTTAGAATTCTTGACCCTGATGGTAGATGGTGGATGTAGGTAGTAAGTAGTATCACTGATTCTTGTACTGTGTACTATCAGTTACACTACTTATGTGGTTTGAAAGATTAAGATAAATTTATTTGACTTAACAAATATATGAGTGATGAAGGTCCAACCCTGTGGAACCCAACTGATCATGAACACAATGGGGTACATTTAATTACCCGGTCCTGTCGCGATCACCGATCCGGACTGTCCGGCGAGGATGACGTCCGACGCGATTCACCAAGATCGTGCGCCTGAGATCCTGCATGTGTCGCTTCCCTGTCTGACAAAGTTCACCATCTTCTTCCCGGTGTATGTGAGTGCATGTCTTGCGACACAATTTGAATTTTAAATCCCGCGCTTAGTCCGAATCAGTTGGGTTGTCCGACGGCCACGCCCCCGATTTTTTTCATATGAAAGTTGTCGCGATTGCGCCAACATCTAATCATGTGCGCCAAATTGAACAACTGTTAAATTTGCCGCAAATCAGAAATAGTCGGGAAACCCAATGGAAATACGGTCCGCGGACCCTAAGTAAATGTGCCCCAATGGCACAATATTGTGGTTAAATCCAGGTCAGTAATGATAGTAATAGTAAAATATGTGGCATAAAATGCCCTATGTGTGATTACCACCCATCTTCGCACAGACATGATGCGTATCTGTGTCCAATGGTTTGTCCTATGTATTTGCCATCTCGCAGAGAAAAAGAACATGTTCAGGAGCTGGGAGTGCACAGTGTATCCGTATGAGGAAATGGTGTATTTTGACACCAGTTTCAGAAAAATGTATAAGAGGTATAGAGGTAGTTGGATGTGTTTGCTCCATCATAGTTCAGGATACCAGTAAAACTGCAAGGCTGTTGCTACATATCCCATAATCTACAAGTATGGTCTTCTCATCCAAATGCAAAAGTATTGGGCCAACTGTTAAAGGGGTTGACCACTTTACCTCATTTTTTTTTTACATGTGTCTGTGAAGGGCAGTTTATTAGGTATTTTACCAATATATACTTAATTGAAGTTCTGTTCCGCTTTCTTGATATGTGAAGTGAAGCCTCCTGTCTTTTACCTCATCAGACATTTTTGACTATAAAATGTCTGCAGATGGAGGGTCATGTGATCTCTTACTGGCGATCATTCATGGATAGTTAGAGAGAGGCTTCAGTTTACATATAAAGAACTTTTTATAGATGTATTTTGGTAAATTACCTAATATCCTGCCCCCTACACTTACACACATTACAAAAAACATGAGGTGTAAAGTGGCCAAACCTTTTAAGGTTCCTGGGATTTTAAAAGTGGGGTTATTATCATAGGGCTGATGTGTCGAATAGATTAAAAACTCTTTTTAGAAATACCAATGGCACCTACTCTACGAAGGATATTTGCCTTGCTCTGGGTTGACACTATAAATTTATAGAATGAAATTGATAGACTAGGATGAATCGTAATTTGTATTAAAGTATAGCCTTGCTATAACTTTGGAAAGAGGATGTGAACACTATAGTGAGGGCCAAACAACTATACAGACCACAGATTTTTAATGAATATTACAGACTTAGTCCTACTGGATTATACATTAAACTGAGTGACTTTATTCTATGATTTGATAATTTCTTATAGTTGAGAACCAATGTCACACTCTACATAATGGAGCACATGTCTGGCGAGGATTCGGGTCTACCGCGATTCACTAAGATCCCCCACTGAGGTCCACCGGAGTTCACCATCTTCTTCCCGGTGCATGTGAGTGCTGATCTTGCAACACAATTTGCTTTTTAAATTCCATGGTTTGTCCGAATCACTCGGGATGTCCGACGTCCACGCCCCCCGATTTGTGTTGCATGCAAGCCGGCGCTGATGCGACACAATCCGATCGCGTGCGCCAAAAGCCAGGGGCAATTCAGGGCAAAACGGAAAAAATTTGCTAAACCCGTTGAAAATGTGGCGTTCGGACCCTTAGTAAATGTGCCCCAATATGTAAAATGTGTATTTAGTGTATTTCCATTTGATTTGGAGCCAAAACATTTTAGTTAAAAGGTGGCACTGGAATAGTATAGTAGATGTCTAATCTAATAGCTCTATATGGGGTACTTTTCATGCCTCCTATTAAGGAATATGCAACCTAAGAACTTGGAAGATTAACATGAAGGATCTTTCGAGACTGTTTATTGTCATTTCCTTCCAAGTATTTCCTTGCTGACGTACAAATTTCCTAAAGAGGTTTTCTTCAGATCCCACTGACAAAAATACTAAATAGTCGGTTTTTAAATGAGCTGTGACCCTAAAACGCTAGTCGGTCCATGTAAAACCTTAGGGCTACAGATCCACCTACTCTAGGTCTATAATAACTAAATACTGTACATTAAGTGGGTTGACAAGGTATCCAGCAGCAGCAGGAAATCATTGTGTTAACACTATATAAGGTAAAACTGAATCCGTTACCATAGAAACATTGCGAGCTCTAAACAGCGCTCTACAATAGACCGCCTCAAAACGTGTCTTCAGATACAAGACCTTCAGTTCTCCGGAGTTAAAGACCTTCGGTTCTATTAATTGCATTTATTAATGCCTCAGATTAAAGCTTAGGAAAAGTAAATATGGAAGCTACACGTAACGCGGCCCGTTACCCAAAATTACTGAAAGCAGAGGAGAAAAAGGGGCTTCTTATAGGATTAGCATTGCTTGCCAGTCCCTCTAAACACATATCATAGCCATCCGTTTTAATTTCTTTCAGCTTCGCAGTCGCAATGGGATTTGCAAATTAATTGGAGCGGTTTTAGCTTTACCGAAAAAGAGCACATGCTTATCTAAACAGAGGCTTCATTCCAGCAGCCTGTACGCTATTCAAGAAATCTCTACTGCGTGACTGACATCAAATTCTGTCATATCCCTCCCGTTCTCATTTAGAAATATATATGCTAAAAAATTCTGTTTTCTACCTCCAGTGCGGGAAGGACCCACAGCACTTTCGACTTTAATTTATTCCCCATTTAAATAAGAGGCACAGATTGCGAGCCCACATTTATTTGTAATTTTAATTGGAAATCATTAATAGACAGCATGGATAACTACTATAACACAGATTGGAAAGAATATTTGCATTGTGCTGCCTTGTTGTATTGGATAATATAGTTCAGTTTATATAGTATATCTCCCAATTCTAATCAACACAGAAGGATTAATATAATAGTTGTGTAACATCTAACACTGGCAACAGCTCCCTATGTTGTTTGGATCACTCAGTTCTGTCCCAATCAGTGTTAGATCACATATTAGTCCTGCCTACCATTCCTCACTGCTGGTTATAGAGGTTTTTGTGTAAACTCCACACCTTCCTTGTGATTTGTATCTTTTGATTCCTTACTTTGGTTTGTTTTCTGACTACTCTCCTGTTTTTGTATTGCATTGTGCTATTTGTTGTTTCCTCTCCATGTTGATTTTTCTTATCTGTTTGTATTGTTTTTTGCGCAGGAAGGGAACATTGATCAGTAGTCCCTTACCATTAGGACTCACAAGTCTATTAGGTAGAGGCAGCTGGGAATGAGTTTAGCATCAGGGCCCACTGTATGTGTCATGTGTTTGTTCCCAGAGTCTATGTCAAAAGTTACAGGCAGTTTTCTGTAATCAACACTATCACACTGTAAAAATAGGTCAATGTCATGTATGAAGAAGTTCAATGACATTTTGCTCTATTTTGACTTGGCGGAAAATAAGTGAGTCACACTTCTGTTAGAAGCTGTTAGAGTCAATCATATGCGTCACACTGTGGATAGGTCCTCTACATTACAGTTTCATGAACACATAATAAAAATTCACTTTTGGCATTAGAGACATAGAAAGAGGCATAGGAGTAATTTGTCACTGGCAAAATGAAGAACTATATCTCATGTTTGTGTAACTAATAGCAACACCCCCCACTGGGGCCTAGCCTTTACTTGTGGGCCTGGAGACAGCCTGGGCCCAGAATACTAGAGTGGCTGGCTATTGTGGCATAAGGCTGGCTATTGTGAGTTGCGCAGTCTCACCACATAGATCCTGACAGAGAGAAGGCGCTATTCGAAACTACCACCTTGCCTATACATTGGCAGGGGTGTTGCATAACCTTATCATGTCCTAGCTACCATTTCCTTTGTCTTCCATCGATCAAACTAATGTTTTTGGTGCACATTTAAAATCACAGATGTCTAGTGGAGGCAGCAGACATTGGTTGCTTTGCATGCCACCCTGGTATAAAACCGTGTTAGTTATGCCCCATCAAAGGGATTTTATGGTATTGCGTAGTTATTTTTGAAAGAGGTACACAATGGATTTAAAAACATAAAAAAATTTAATTTTCAACTATTCAATTCCTTGGGGCTCTTGTCCCCCACCTCTTCGTTTTGGTCCCTCCCAACATTCAGGAAGTGACAGCTCAGCCATTAAACGGCTCTACTTCCAGCCCACCAAATTATTTTAAAAAGTGAGCGCAAAAAAAAAAAAGCTAAAAAAAGCTCCCCTTTTTAAGGAATTCTGATTTAATTGTAAATTAGGGGTTACATTTGGGATCTCATCTTTTAGAAAGAGGGAAAAGTGGGAATAAAAGTTCTCATTACACTGACTGTCCATTTATTTGTAAGAACAATGGGGCTTACTAAGGCTTACTAAGGGTCCGAACACCGCAATTTCGTCGGGTTTCCCAAATATTTCCGTTTTGCACTGAATTGACCCGGGATTTTGGCGCACGCAATTGGAGTTTGGCACATCGGTGCTTGCACGCAACAGAAATCGGGGGGTGGACCGTCGGACAAGCCGCGGAATTTAAAAAAGGATTTGTGTCGCAAGATCAAGCACTCACATGCAGCGGCAAGAAGAAGGTGAACTCCGGCGGACCTCGGCGCAGCAGCGTCACATGCAGGAACTCGGACGCACAATGTTAGTGAATCGGGCCAGACCCAAATCCTCGTCGGGCAATGCACCGCGGGCTCACGACGAGACCGGGTAAGTAAATCTCACCCAATGTGTTATGCTTAGTATTCCCTCTGGTGGGCGGTGACAGGTAAATTGGACACCTTGTGGATTGAGGGTGCACTTTGTGATCACCTTATTATTAAAGGGCCCTTCTAAAAAACATTGTCCAAAGCAGTGAAGTCCTATAAGGTGGAAGCTTTCATATTGACCATGTAAAGTGTATAGATAGACAATGTAGATGTGGAATAGGTTCCTGTGAGGTTTTCATCGTGCTGCTCCCCACTCTGTCTCGGAAACAGAGATCCAAATGGGTGGGGGCACTGGTATTATTACAGGTATATATGGAGGGGAGGGTGTCAACATAGCACCCCTATCCTAGTGATGTAAATATTGTTGGCTAGAAGGGCTATTTCATGTTAACTCCTAGGATTTCAGGATTACACGAGCAGCACCCCAGGAGGAGTAAAAGTCATTTGGAGGATAAAAAGAGGTGTGCCTATGATAATAGTGCTCAATTGTTGTATGGTCTAGAACGTACAGCAGCGCCTCCTGGAAACCGTCAGTAGGATAGGAAGTGTATACAAATGTGTTTTAAGTAGTAGAGGATTGCAGAATACGTAAACGTGTATCCACACTTGGCACACATCTGGATCCTATGCTTATTGCTTCAATATAGACGTCACCTTACTATCCCTCCCTGTAGGTGTATTGTTATACCCCAGTTTACCCTGCACCCAGTGTATATTTACCTGACCTGATGAAGGGGACAGTTCATCCCCAAAAACGTATATTAAGAAATCTTCTACTACCTAATAAATTGACTTTTATATAGCACATTTGTATACTCTGTCTTACTCACCTGTTTTTTTCTTTTTATCAAAACTTGACTACGTGTTAAACTCTGACAATGGGGCACATTTACTTTCGGAGATCCCGAAAGTGCATTGTTTGATGACAATGCACTGTGCCGTGAGTCACTTACATTGTGCGCCAGACTTGCTGAATGTGTCGCTTCCCCGATCAGGTCCGCGGGAGTTCACCATCTACCTCCTGGTGCATGTGCTTGGCTTGCGACACAATTTTTAAGTTAAATCCCGTGGTTTGTCCGAATCTGTTGGATCGTCTGACGGCTGCCCCCCCCCCCTCGATTTATATCGCATGAAAGCCAGCGCGATTCGGCCAAAATCCGATTGTGTGCGACACAATCCCCTTTTAACTGCTGCGCAAATCCAAAATCATCGTGGACCCTTAGTAAATGAGCTCCAATGTGTTTGCTGGGGAAGGTTCCCTAGGAGAGAGATCTTGGAGTGACCAGTGGGTGCATTATGAAGGTGGCAAATATATATACCCCCTGTCTATAAGCCATGAAGCACTATACAAGTATATCCTTGGGTCAGGATGTAATGCCAATGAGTTTTAGGTAACTGGGTAACTGGTTACTGGGTATATGGATGGTGCCTATGGCGACCCTATGATTAGCAGTATTAGAGAATATAATGGAGTTTGGCCTGAAGAATATTTTGTTTTTATAAATATATAATTTCTATAACTAAAGAAACAAAGCAGCGTGCAGTACAATATCAGGTCTTATCTGTGTATTACTTAACATAGCTGCAAGGTTAAACAGATTGTCCAGTTCCTGCCTACTAATATAAACTCTGATCCATGAAATGACATAGGAAGACATTGTTATGGAAAGGCTTTGCCACCTGCCATTACAATGCAAAATCTGCCTCTATTTACTAAGCAGGGCAGGCTTCCCGGCAGAGGGATGCAGTATTGCCAAGTCAGCACAGAAACAGACAGATGGTCCAATGGCAGTGACAGCACAGAGGATGCAGGGAAACTAATGACTGATTATATGCTTTTTTCTTATGTGGACATCAAAGAAATTTACAATTGAAAACCAACTGCACTGAAACATAAAAATGAAACCGACTTATTTACATATTAATCAATATATAGCATTCTTTTATGCAAAAGGTTAAAAGCAGTGGCTCTCAACTGTGGGTTGCGAACAATCGTTTCACAAGGGTCACCTAAGAAATCGGAAATCAGATTTTCGAAGGTGTTAGCGACTGAAACATAACTCACATACCTAAATAAATAATCGAATGTGCATTTGATCTGAAAAGCTGTGTGTCCCCTGATGAAGCCAATATAGCTGGCAAAACATTTGGGTGGGGGGCCTACTAGTTTAGTGGTGAATTTTTAGTGGTGTTAGAATTATACCAGACCAGCGGTCTCTATATCTGGTGCAAATGTATCTACTTAGAGAATTGTACTAGTTGAAGCGTAGCTCACAAAGAGCACATTTACTAACGTCCATGCGCCAGTTTTCTGTTGGACTTTGCATGTTCTTTCTAGTGCACACTGCTTGCACAGGTATTTAAGAAGTGTCTGCACCACTTTTGTGTTGCATGCGACCCTTTTATGGTGCAGCTGTAAATCGACACACATTTCTGCTGCTCTGGTGCTCAGTCGAACCCTGCACCAGATTTAACATGCAAAGTCCGACAGAAGTGTGTTGCACCATGGTGGTGCACTCTGTTGGAACTGTGCAGAGGCGACAGATTCCTGCAGCGCGGGCACCAGAAATCCTGAATCTGGCGCCCCCTGAACACTACACATGCACACTGCACGTAGTACAGACTGCACTAGTCTTAGTAAATGTGCCCCTATGAATTGCTAACTGAATGATATTAACTACATAGTAAGTGTTTCAAAGTAACTAGCTATAATTTATATTCATTAAAGACTCCAAATATTCGTTTGTGCTGTGCAAAACTCTATGCTCAAGGAACTTGTACTGCTGCTGATAAATACAATGGGGCTTATTTACTAAGGCTCCCGCGGCTGCATTTTCGCCGGGCTTTCTGGCGTTTCGGGGATTGCGTCGGGGATTGGGTCGCACTCGATCGGATTTTGGCGCATCGGCGCCGGCTTACATGCGACAGAAATCGGGGGGTGGTGCTGTAGGACAATCTGACGGTTTCGGACAAACCACAGGATTTAACTTTGCATTTGTGTCGCAAAACCAAGCACTTACATGCACCAGGAAGAAGTAGGTGAACTCCGGCGGACCTGAGCGGGGAAGCGACACATGCAGGAAATCTTAGTGAATCGCGGCAGCAGTGCATTGGATTCGTGGAACGCACCTCGGGGATCGCGCAGGACCGGGAAAGTAAATCTTCCCCAATATTTTACAGAAATGTGCTGCCTCAGTAGTAATTATACTAGTAAATAACACAACAAGTTAAGATACGTGTGTATTTTTTTTAAAAAAAGTGTTTTATAGCACAAATATGAGATGTTATCTATAAAACTTTTAATAGATGTGGAATTTAAGTTTTATAACTCCAGATATAGGCATCACTTTGTTTGCCTGAAAAAAACCTACATCTGCACTCTGTGACAGCAGCCAGTGGGGTTATTTAGCAAAGGGATGGGAGTTGTAGTCAGACACAGAGAAGAATGTTGTCTTAAAGGGGTTTGCAAATGAAAGAAAATTCTCAAATTTCAAACCCCCAGTGATGTTTACACAATAAAGATCATTTTAACCCCTTACTATACAATTTCACTAAGTTTTATTGCTGTTTTTGCTCCTATCACTCCCTAGGCTGCTCAGTGTAAGATTCCAGAGTGTGGGTGGGGACTCTCTACGCAGACAGATTATGAACCCTGTGTGCTGACAATGTGGTGAGATTATCAGGGTACAGGTTTATATACATTTTCATTTAGCTTCAGAACATTGACTAGTATCTGACACATAGAAAGAGAGATGAGACACATCAGAGATGAGAGATGTTGAGATACATGTTACATATGCATATGCATATTACACCTGACATTCTCAGCTTTGCTTTTACAGCCATAACATACACTGTCAGCACTGCTATATACCTTCCTCCCACATACCCTGGATAAAGACCTTATCTGTCTGTAGCTTGTAGATTTACTCTCCTGTTGCTTTCTGGCAGGAAGTCTCTGTGGGACTGGAGGCAAAGAGGAGCTCAGTGCAGTGTCAGACAGGAGAACAATGGGGCAGATTTACTTACCTGGTCCATTCGCGATCCAGGAGCGCGTTATCTGTGGTGGATTCGGGTCTGGCCGGGATTCACTAAGGTAGTTCCTCCAACGTCCACCAGGTGGCGCTACTGCGCTTAAGTTCCCCGAGGCCCGCCAGAATGCCCTGAATGCCCGTCCTATACCTGGTGAAGGTAAGCCACGCCCCCCCCCCCCCCCCCGATTTCTGTTGCCCGTTCCGTGACTACGGAGGGCATCACTGAGACTACTGGCTACTGTTGGCATCACTGTGACTCCTGGGGTGGACACGCAGGTGCACAAGCCTTTATTATCACAAAGAATAATAACAGCTCATGCTCCTGCATGTCCATCACGAGACCATGGACAGATTTCTATCCCCTTGGTGTAGCCTCAGAAGCTTTCTATAGCATGACAGCAAGCAGAGATCTAGAAAACCACTAGGAATTCATACAAAAAGTATGTTGGAAAATGTTATAACTTTTCACTGCACAAACAAAATCAATTATTTGCTGACAGAGGACAACCCCTGTATTCACATATTCACAAAGAATGTGTTCCAACATGTAGAGACCCGACTGGGGTGTAAGTTGAGGGTGAAAAGGGTTAGGTTTCCCCCGGACTATTATTTGCCCCATCCCAATGTGAGGAGGCCAGTATAATAAATGATACATCGTATCAGATTGCATATAAGGGTTCGAGTTATACCAATGCACTTATGTATACTTTGTATACACCTGTTTTAGTTGATATGCCATATATGGGTTATCGCCATCTTGTCATTTTTCCACGCTTTATGGTTCCCCAAATGCATTCACATATACAGCACTGTAGCCTACATTTCCTATTACACCTCTAGAATTTCTGGGACAGAGGGGATAGAGTGTCCTTCTATTTCCACTGCTGAATGATGCAGAATATCTGTCCCCTAATTCACTGCGGAAGCTCCAGTGAATTTATATCTTGCTTACAATAGCGGCGAGGGTAAATTCTGTCCATCTAAAGCCTAAGGCAAGGGTAGATGTGTGATGCAGCAACATAAAGGGATACACTGGAGAATCTGCACACCGCACTGATATCTACTACTACTGACATCTTGAATATATACTGGCTGGATATTTTACATCATTTGCATAATAGAAATAGTTATGTTTCTTATCACCCACTTATTGAAATTGTATTTATACTTTAGATCTGGAGTCACTCGCTATTTGTATAACTGCTGCAAATTTTCCAGACTGAATCAAATCTGAGCATATTCATGAAGAGATATATAATATTATATTAGTATTGTCTTAAATATTATATTAGCACTATCTATACAATCATTTCCTGACAGTGACACACAATGGGAGTTTCCAATGAATGAATGAAAACTGATAAGAAAAAATAGTTATGTTTGACTGTGAAATGGAACAAACTCTTTCCTGTGGAAATATCTACATTTAGATTCTAAGACAACAGTTTGTTTCCTAATATTCATCACTTTTAATATTCACATAGTAATAAATAGGAAGGACTGACTGATATTAACCTGTGGTAAAATGAATATTCATAGACTTCAACCAATTCTAAGAATGATGAAGCTTATAACATTTAGAAATAAATTGAAACTGCCCTTGGCTATTAGAAATATTGAGAAATACTATATAAGTGGAATAGCTACAGGCAGAAGGAAAAAAGGAGAGTAGTCTGAGATCTGATCAATACATTTCTATTTCACGGTCCACTTGCATTGTTCAACTTCTAGTGGATATAACACAGTTAAAAGCACTCAGAACAAATGTGAAGTCAGACCTGTGCTACAAGTTATAGTGCAGTTTTATGTGCTATTAATATTCAATACCATTTATATAGGGAATAAAGGGATTTGGGTACCAGAGAAAAAAAAGTGGCTATGGGCTCAGAAAGGGATAAAAAATGTAAAACCTATTGTGACTTAATTTATCCCCCAGGTCCTGACTCAAAAATTAGTATTCCCATCTATTTCCTGTTGTGTTCAAGACAGGAAACAGGGATCGAATAATTAGTATAATAATTATAATAATAATCAGACAATTCTTCAACAGGAAAGAAGGTGCTTTTGGAGCTAGTATAGGTTGTGTTTTTGTCAACCCATTTTGAGCCACTTCCATCAATGTCTGCCGGCCAGAAAACCCCTCTATAACATTTTCTTCAGAAATTTTGAACATGAGCCACATTTTAGGATGAAAAACTCCATGTTGTAAACTTTAACATAGTCAAAGAATACCAATAATGGTGACACCTTTTAGAGGGATCCAGTCATTGGTTTCATACTGCCAAGACTAGAAATCCCAATAGGCTGTTAAAACAGCCTCAAATAGCATTGATTGCATGGCTGCCTTAAAGCCCCTCTGGTCCCAGCTTCAGTTAACTGAGTAGATCCCATTTTTAGTCATTGGAGTTGGTCTAGCACTGGTGGTATCCATGGTATGACAGATGCATCAAGCTTTATGGTTAAGGAGCACAAATGTGAACAGAGCCCTACTCAGTGACAAAAGATTGACCTAAGGTGAACTTTTCTTCATCAGGTTACGACATAATTTTAGGTTCAATATTACTTATCTCTATAATAAAGTTAGGCAGTGATATGACTTTAATAGAAAACGTAGTACAATCTACTTACTAAAATCCGCTCTCTGTCATGTAGCAAACTATATGTTCTAGTTTAGCTTTTATAAATTCCCAGGAGTATGTTAGGACTTTGATCTTTGTCAGATAAAAGTACTTAGTTTTGCAAAGTGACTGATCCATGGGAAAGCAATTACATGAGCTGTGGTAAGGTATTTCTGCAGGATTTAAGAAAACTTAAAAACTCTATGAAACAATAATGTTTCAACTTTTAAGGAGACACAGAGAACATCATATTAGGGGACATTTATCAGGGCTTGTACTCCAGGTTTCTGGCTTACAAGCCCTGAAATAATAGCAATGCCTAGTGAACCTGCATGCCGAGTGGGCGTGGAGGGGTGTGAAGAGGGGGTGTGGCCGTTGGCGGAGCGGCATGGGCGTTCCTGTCTTGCACATGTGCAGCCTGCAACTGTTCAAGACTGCAGGGCATATGATAAATGTCCCCCATTGTCTTAAACAATGACACCATGGTTTCAGGTCATTTCCGTTTACTGCATGCATTACATTGACAAAGCATGGATAACCACAGAGTGTATTCTCAATTATTGAGCTTCACAGAATGTAAAGTAATGGCACTAGTTTTCACATAGGTCTACTATTTCTCCTACATAAACCAAATAGTAGTTTTCAGTTCAGTTATAAAATTAATAATGTAATTCTACATATCACTTAGGAACAAATTGGTCCCATGATACATTTGTGACACGGCCCTTACCTAGCTCCCCTGGGTAAGCTGAGCCATTAAGATGTTAAAGGGAGCCTGTCACCAGGAGACCCATTTTTAGCACTCCCCCAGTCCCCACAGAGCATAGTACATACACTGCCAAAGTGTTTTTGTATTAAAAATAGGTTTTACAGAAAAAAATATATGTTATATTGTACCTTTCATTAGCATCTGCTGTGTGACTAGGCAGTTGCCAAAAAGGAGGGACTGGAAAGGAGCAGTTTCCCCCACCACCCCCACCCTTGGGGAACAGCTACTACATGTGACCTTTTCAAATATATGAAAACACCCATCACTGGGCTTAGCGACGCCCCCTGCTCCTCTACAGCCAATCACTAGTGTGGGGAGTTATTCATATATTTGAAATGGTCACATGTTTCCCAAGGGTGGGGGGGAACTGTTCCTTTCCAGTCCCTCCTTTTTGGCAACTGCCTAGTCACACAGCAGATGCTAATGAAAGGTACAATATAACATATATTTTTTTCTGTAAAACCAATTTTTTTATACAAAAACACTTTGGCAGTGTATGTACTATGATCTGTGGGGACTGGGGGAGTGCTAAAAATGGCTCTCCTGGTGACAGGTTCCCTTTAACTTCGTCTGACATTTCATTCTAACAAAGTTACCTAATATGACATTATACATTATACCAAGGAAACAACACAAAAAGAGGAAACAAAAACCAAAATGTAGAAAGCTCAAAATAACACTTTATTAGATCAATTTAAAGAAATCGATTTAAAAACACAACAAGCACACAAAGAGTCCACCAGTGGTCAACTAACTAAATATACATAATAAATAGATCACAGTAACCTGTATAAAGGTATAGAAGGTCTAGTCCTCAGAACAAGTCAAAGTGTTTGCTTACAAACAAGTATCGCACTTTACCCAGAGGAATAACAGAGGGCAAGGGACACACATACGGATACCGCTGACCAAGGAAAGCAAAATACATGTTGGGTGGTGTCCATCTTTGGTCTATATATACCTCTATATGTGTCCCTTGTCCTCTGTTATTACTATGTGTAATGTGCAATTCTTGTTTGACTTGTTCTGAAGACTAGACTTTCTTCCATACCTCTATACAGGTTACTGTGATCTGAATATCATGTATATTTAGTTATTTGACCATTGGGGGACTTTTCCTGTGTATGTTGTCTATTTAAATGGATTTTTTTTAAATTTATCTAATAGCAATGTAATGCAGAAACTTTGCCTTAGCGGCGCAATGGCTGTGGTAGTTAATACAGTTCTTGCACGGCTGTACAGTCTATATAATCCAGTGACTCCCGTCCTCTGCTCTGTCTGCAGCCCGTGGGATCGTGTGTTATGGGCCTAACAGTTGTTTTTATTATTTTATGGAACCAGCAATAATTGCCCATTTATTTGTTACAAATAGACAGCACAAGGATGATGATACATTCTAGAAGGGATATATAACATCCTTCCTTGGGATATTACAAAATGAGGTAATAAAGTGCCCTCCAAAGAGATCTATAATAGATGACACATAAGTGGTTGACGCATCAGCAGCTTTATTCTTCATTCTGGCACAGTGTTTGGCATTGATGTTAATTGTACAAAACTTGGGCTTTTATAATGGGGTACAACTAGTATAGATGGAAACTTAGGTTTAAGCATAGCAGAATATTTCCTTTCCGATGATGGTATGACATTGGCAATGCTGCTTTTGAGGTTTTTGTTCTTAAACCAGCTATTTCTGTCTAAAATAAATGCTATTTAGGAGATTTCGTCGCTCCATAAATCAGTGTAGACCTCCTGTAGAGACTAGACATTATATGCCAAGCCCCGAAGTGGTTTTCTAACATTCAGTACAAGCATTTAATGCTGTCTAAGGCAGTTTTATCCAAGTCTATGGCAGTAAATAATCCAGCCCAGAGGCCTCTAATCTCCCAAGTTAAAAAGCAAAATGTTTTATGGAACAATGTGACAATGTTATGTACACAGACCCTACACAGAGAACTCAATGATTGTCTATGTAATTGGAAAACAATTTAGAAATGCCTCAAGAGGAGTAAAACCCACATGATTGAAAAATATTCTCAGATGTTATTAAAGTCTCCGATTTTCAAATAGACATTGGACATTAGGGATCTGTTTTTAGTTTTAGAATGGTATTCTATTGTACTTTTACCAAAATAAAACATACTGTATTATAATAACCATTCATCATTTCAGTGCTGTGTATGGAGTTGTCTTTTGTAAAGTGTATGGACAGCCTAACACAATAAAGGTGTTGTTCAGGGGTGTGACAACGACCATAGCAGCCGCAGTGGCTTAGACGGGCCCATGTTGCATAGGGGCCCAGGGTGGTAGAGCCAGAATTTATTGGTGCCATTCACCCAGGCCCATCTCTCCCTACTGACCACAACAACAGGTCGGCCCCACCTGTGCCTGCTGCCCACTCTCCCATCCACACAGCCACCCAAACTCTGCCACGCCTGCTGGCATGTCCACGTGGGGGCACAGCTCTCCACCTTCCTCTAGCCGAAACCATAGCTGTATGTCCCGTCCCCGCCAGACGATACAGCTTGCGGAACACATAGCCAATCACCCGCACCCCGCTAGCACAGACTATGGAAAGTTGAAAGCCCCCATCCAACCTGCTGGCAGGGGCTCCCACCCACTCATCGGCTCATCTGCCCAGCTACCCGCCGCTGGACAGCACAGCCACCTTCAGTGTGAATCTGCAATTTTTATAGTCATGAAAATACAGAAAACTCTTTGAATGAGAAGGTGTGGTGTGTACTATACAGTATGTGTGCAAATTTGATGCATATATACTTTAAGTCTATATAAACTGTGTGAGTTTGTATATACTATATGTATTAGTGTATATATCAGAAGTGTAAACGTGTGTGTACAAATATGTATATACAGGCAGTCCCCAGGTAACATACAAGATAGGGTCCATAGGTTTGTACTTAAGTTGAATTTGTATGCAAGTTGAAACTGTATATCTTATAATTGTAGATCCAGACAAAATTTTTTTTTGCCACAGTGACAGAGTTCCAAAATTTTTTTGCTGTAAAATAGGACCAAGGATTATCAATAAACTTCATTACTGACACTTTACAGCTGATCATTGCAGCCTGGGACTATAGTAACATCCAGATATCTTCACCAGAAGTCACAGGGGGCAGAGGGGTCCGTCTGTAACAAGTGGTCATCTGTAAGTCGGGTGTCCTTAAGTAGGGGACCGCCTGTATCTTTATAATGGCACATGCAGAAATCAGTGCCCAAGCTCTCCTAATTATGCTCCTGGTGTTGTTCTATCAATACATCCCCTGGCTATATGGTTTATTTAGGTGTAGGTGTGGGAAATGCACATGTTAGGCTACATTCACACAATGGGGCAAATTTATGAAATGTTTCCTATGGTAAGCAAGTGTAGAGTTAGGCTACACAGTCTTATTCTGCACCAGATTAATATAAGTGTCTGGTTCTGGGTGATAAATCTGTCATAATATAAGACTGTCTAGTCGCTCTTTGTACCTCTTATTAATTTGCTTATATTACGCCAGACAACTAAAACAAAATTCTGTTGGTTCAGGAGTATTTTTTGTGCATGGACCTCTTTGGTGCAAGAACACACCCCCTTTTCATAGGACATGCCCCTTTTGTCGAGCTAGTCGTAGGAGAGCCAGAAAACTGTATAAAACCCTTTATAAATTTGGTGCAGACAGGTTTTTTAGTCAAAATTATGACAGAATAGACTTCTTCTTCTTCTTCTTCTTATTATTATTATTATTAATAATAATCTCCCCCAATGTTTTTTGGGATATGAAAAGTATAAATAAATAATATGCATAATATGAAAGCTCCTGACATATACATCTTCTTGCTACTTTCTGCACAGTATGTCTCCTGCCAAGCTACGTATATGCACAGAGGAGGCCATTACATGCTATTATGCACATAATGGTGCACATCCTCCATTCTTTAGAATGTCAGGTCGGATGCTGAGGTCATCTTACACTGCAGGCCACATAGCAGCTGCCCCTATATAAGGACAGCTATATCACTGGGGAAACACCCTGACAAGGCTGCTGCAGATGTATGCTCCACCCACTTTAAGGAGGAAGGAATAGGACAATATATCCCAATATATGTGCTTACAGTGGGGTATGTCTTAGCACCTCATTGCAAGGGCACGTCGCGAATCTGCTCAACGTATCCTTACAACAAAGGGCTTAAATTGAGTAGCTTTTGTAAACTGAAGTTTTAAGCATAGGTCATGGAAATGAAATAAGTCAATGGCATATTATATGGATCTGCTATTGTTTTTGATACTTTTGATAGTATATACATGATATGGACCTGCATTGTAATTAGTCATGTTATTGTATGCTTTGTCTATCACAATGAATGGCCAAAATTCAGATCCCGAACTACTCCTTTAAGCTTTAAGGCATATAAAAATTAGCACTGCCCTACCATTACCTGCTTTGGTATATGCAGACTGTTTAAGACTAGACAGTAGAACATCCACATATATGTTGCCAGGCAACAAAGGAGATTGATTCAGCAGAACTGTGAATATTGGAATCTAAGCATCAGGAGACTAGGAGGTTCCCACTGCCATCCCCTGTAACTCCTGTCTATACTAAAACACATTTTTGACATATTCAAGAATTATGAAGTTATTTTGAATTCCACTAATAAATTCTTTCATGATATGATATTATGTGATTCAAATGGACAAATACTAGACAGATGTTACCACTAAATAATTTATAAGATGTAAGAAAACGTAAACCTACCTTCCTCAAGTTCATCCATACTGGAGATTTTGTTCATTCCATCGATGGTGTAGATGTAGCGAACACCCTGGGGCAAATTAATATTATCAGACAGTGAGCGGGTGAGGTCAGCCAGCAGGGCGTCAAAACTTCGGAATCGATCTGGAGACACGGCATACACTATTCCCTTAAAATATCGATCTCCATTACGGTAGAACCGGACCTTTTTGGCTTTCTTTTCATTGCTGAGAGCTTGCAAAGTGCGGGTTCTGTAAAAACTGCAGTGGGCACTGTGTGTAGGACTGGGCAATCCATTCATTCGAGATGTTCGTGCATTCCTGGAAGTCTTATCCCTTTCATCAAAGTGACCAAAATCGAGCTCCATGTCTGAGTGCCTCTGGAAACCTAGAAGAGTCATTCATGCAGAGATGAGAATGTGTCTCCCATGTTATGCCCAGAGATACTACAAAACAGGGCAATCCCCATGTAACATTAATAATTCCTTTTACTTGTTACTGCCACATTCTCGTGTTACTCAAAGTTCGTAAATAATTTATACCAAAAGTGGCTCAACTGAGGCATGGTGGAAAGCAGGGATTGCTAATTGAGACAAACAGCAGGCGTAACACCTGAGCCCATGCAAATGCAGCCTATTGTCTGCTCCTTGAAGATTAATGAGCTTAGTTTATTGCTGCAAAGGTGACACTTTAAGGATTTTTGTCTTAAATAGACTATTACAGGATTAATTAAAGGCATCACAGAATAAAACAGAAAACAATTTCTCTGATATTTAAATTCTAGAAACAGTCAAAGAAAATATTTTTATGTATCTATAGCATGCTGTTAAATAAAAAAATAAATATACCAACAATTTCATGTCTGATATATAGATGGTGTCTGTGAATTTAATATCATTACTGTAATTTAATGCAAATACAATTTACTTCACAAACATATTTTCATGTGGTATGATGTTACCTTAAAGAGAAACCAGAGGTCACCAGAGTGCTATTTATATCAGGGGATAGGTCACTATAGACAAAGTATAATACATAACTAATATGTTTTTTTAAGATGTCTGTGTTTATGGTGTTTGAAAAAAGTAAGTAAAAGTTTTACCTGGCTCTTTGCCATATGCTTCAGCCAAGTTCTTGGGGGGGGGGGGAGATTGCAAACCAAAACTTCTGTCTGCTCTGTAATATATTCACTGCCCTCCTTATCGCTCCTGGCTCCCCCACCCTTCCTCCTCCCCTTGATGAGCTCCCTGCTCACCCTCACCCTCCAGCATCTCAGTGCAAGGAAAAGATGAGAGAGAGGTTGTAGGAGAGGGGGAGGGGGTTGAGGAGCCAGGAGTGACAAGGAGTGAAGTTAATATATTATAGAGCAGAAGGTGTGATTTGAAATCCACACCCTCAGGAATTGGCTGAAGTATCTGACAGGGAGCCCGGTAAAGTTTCACATACTTTATTTCAAACACTTTATTTCAACACAGATATAAAAAAAAACACATTTTGCATATACAGAACTTTGTCTGTCCCCTTATAAAAATAGCAGTTTAGTGACAAGTTCCCTTTAAGAATGAGACACCCTCCTGCAGAGTTATCCCAGACATTCTCAAACAGACAAGTGTCTACTTCTTTTAAAACAATGGCCTCTACAGATTTCCCCGCAAATCTTTTTGATGAAAAAATAAGGAAGGTGGCAAATCCACTGCTCATTGCCTTTCTCTCAGACAGTGCATGAAAGTGAATTGAAATAAGAAGACCTGAGACTGGTAAATTTATTAGGATCTGATCAGAGGTTTCATCCAAGAGGTCTGATATGATGTCTAATAATTAAGGGGCCTAATACTTTAGGTTTTTTTTTCTGGGATCAAAATACAGAATCTGATTTGGGGTCTGATAATTCTAGGGCCTGATCTGAATTTTGATTTAATCCTGTCCTAATGACTGTAGCCTGGGGTACCATAACAGATCTTTGTGCCCTTAGTTTGATGAACACATGTATCAAGTAATGTTAAATAGTGTGTATGCATAATTTTGTTATGAGAATTAGTTACCCCCCCCCCCCCCCACCAACCCCACCCCACCCTGTCAGAGAACAGAATGGGCTATTTTTTAATTTAAGAAAGGAGGATCTCCAAAGATAATCTGGACCTGTCCACATCTTCTCACTCTTACTGCAGTCCCAAGGAGAGCAGTATCTTGAGTTGCCTGGGACTGCAGGAAGATATCTGTCTGGTGAACTGTCTGATAGGTCGATGGCTTAATTGCCCACAAAGAGGGCTTTGAGTGCTACCACTGGCACCCATGCCACAGGTTCACCACCTCTGTCCTATGATTTTCCCAATGATTGTTGATCCCATAATAGAGTAACATTTCCTGTTCTGTACACTATTCTGTAGACATCACTTTGCGGCCGTCATCTCATTATCATCCCAAACTGCATTACAATGACAAATAATATATCCTGTTACACGTTCGGCCATTCATATTAGGTGCTAATCGTAGCCATCAACTCCCTCTCTATAGCTAGTGACTAAGACAACATTCTTCACTTTATTGTTTGAAAGAGATTTTACAACTTAAATAAAATATATATATATCTACTCAAGACCCAAACAGTTAACTAATTTGTTTGCCTCTTTTGCAGGAATCAAGAAAGAGACAAGGAAAATAAACTTTTTTTTTCTGTAAAGTGGTTAAGTAGTGTTAATGTAGCGCAGCTCCCATTTTTGAATAAAAGTTGTTCTGCAGTTACCCGGCCTGGCCACTACACAGAGCAGGTTGCTGTTCAGCTGGTTCCATTCTCTGTATTGATTCTAGCACCAGACACTAGCTGTGTCTGGTGAATCAAACACTCTTATAGGCCATAAATACGTAGGCAAACCCCTGTACCTTAAATAAGTGATTTTTTTTTGTATTTGAAAATCCCTTATATACAAGTATGGGTCTGAAAAAGGGGAAAAAATCAAAGATTTATTTTTTGAAAGCGCTGCAAAGACATGTGCAGAACCTGGTAAATGCCATCCAACTTGAGCTATACAATACAATCTGTATGGATGTATTTGAGGACTTGGCAGAGATTGTGTAAGACACTCCTGCTTTTTCATCATGACAGCTGACAGCATGTGTTAACTGTCAGGAATGTTATGGACATACCGGATACTTATGTCATTGCATTAAGCAGATTTTAGGAAGATATAAAATTAGAGATAGATAAGATAGATACATAAAAGCATATCTTTTCTGAATTTAATAAGCAGATTGGTTATATAGCTAAAGTATTATCTGTTATACTTATAGTAGGGTCTGGCTTTCATTCTGCTAGCACATCATCATGCAATATATATTGGGATCTGGTTAGCAGAACATCATACAATCCCTTATGAATCACAGAAAAATTCAGATTACCATAAATGTTTTATCTCTATTCTTTATCCATTTTCTTGTATGGAGCATTGTGTGAGAGTTTGCCTATAAAAATGCTTTTATCAGGCGCAGTTTACAGTGTTTCCCATGAGTCATCTTCATGAATCTGTTTCATTCTTCCACAAGCCACCACATTTCCTAAATATAAAAGACACTCCTAGCACATGTGGCATGATGTCATCTATTTGATTCTGCCGCAGCCTTAGTCGACACAAAAGAATCAGTTGCCATGGCTGAGAGATGCAACAAGAAAGCCAATTATCACATGGCATGTCCTGCAAGTCGGATGACCGAAGGCAAAGCTGCCAGCCGAAGCATCGTGTGAGAGAGGACATTCAGATAGGATTAGAGGACCTGTCAAAATCTAGCATATTACTGTACAAATTAGGATTACACAACTAATTTCAGAGGAAAAGCCTAAATACCCAGCCTAACAATACAGATTACTTACACAGCAATAGCGATGTATTACTGTATGTGTTGCTTTATGGCCACAAATGCAAACATTAATAACAATGTGATCCATAAACTAAGCCCAGAATCCAATACATTTTACAAATCATACATAGGATTGGATTTCACCATATCTGATTCTTTGTTTGATCATAGACAGAACTATTATTTCTTTACTGGTCAAGATGTTGGTCAAAATATGACAAATCACCCATGGCCACCTTCCCACTACCATTTGTACATTCTGTCAACCACAAGATTTACAATTAGTTTTAATATTTCTGGTCACTGAGATGCCTTACATGTCAAGCAATAATTTCTATCAGTAGCGGAGGTCCAAGTGGTTAACTCTCAAGGTTACATCTATAGACTCATACTACTTCACTGTAGTCCTGATTCAATAACTTTACCTTTGATATTTTAATGTTCATGGCTTAAAGGGACATTCCAGCAACATCAAGTTGTCCCTATCCAAAGGATAGGGAATAATTTATAGAACAGTGGGGGGCCCTGTGGTCCTACTACTGTGAAATATCTGGTGCTTTCATTTTTAATATTTGGTGTGGTTGTTTCAATTTCCATCCCCCTTCTGTGACATTACCATAAGCTTCTATGATAAGCACTTTGGTAGTCTGAGATACTCCCCCTACTCATGACCGGTCATCCAGAAGCAGAGCTGAGTGACTTGGGCAAAAAAGCTGGCCTTTCTTTAGGGAGTTGGAAGTGTCTAGAAATCAGATGATCTGCACTGGAAATATGAAAGGAGGGCACTATATATTTTAGATGTGAACCAGGAGGTTTGGTTTAATTCCTTATGAAAAATCAAATCTTCTTGAGCATTATTTCTCATACCTCTCTCTTGTGCATTTCACTATGACTTCCAAAGTGTATGAATAAATTGACAACTCTGTTACCTGTGGGGTATATTGCACAGCCCAATGTTGTCAGCCAGATGGGTAATTTAAATCTGCAAGTCTCCAATACAGTATCTGTATTAGGCCCCCGAACGGATCACCATTACTGGGTTATATACATTAGGAAATGATACATTAATGGGCAGCTAAGAATCCTGGGTCCTCCACAAGTTATCCCCCTACTGTCAAAACTTATTGGATGTGTCAGAGTGTGTTCAGACACACCCAGTTGTCAAATGACTCAGAAATTGCCAACTGTAATAACAGAGGAGTGCAAACGGAAGATTCCAGTGTAGAGCTGTCATAAGAAATTCAAGTATGATTAAGAAATTCAGTCATGATTAAGGGTGTCTAACACCTGAAACGCGTAGACGATTTATGCTGTGACGATTTATGCTGTTGTATCTCATGGCCGAATCTATGGTTTTTAAGGAGATGGAATAAAGCCTTGAAAATTTTATATGGACTCCTGTTGCATTCCTTGAAGCTGGATCGTGTTTTACCGTTTTACAAGAAATTCAAGTAGTTACTAAAATAAGGTGCTAGCAGATTTAATACGTCCTCTCTAAAAATGTGTCTTTTTCATAATGCCAATAGTATAAAATGTTGAAAGCAGTAAGAAACTGCTTCATACTTTGCTTTGGTTCTGAAATGTAATCTGTTTGCACTTTAACTTTTAAAGAGTAACTCTGACACACCTGGATTATCCAATACAGATGGTCCCCTATTTAAGGACACCCGATTTACAGATGACCCCTAGTTACAGACGGACCTCTCTGTGCACTGTGACCTCTGGTGAAGCTCTCTGGATGCATTACTTTAGTCCCAGGCTTCAATTATCAGCAGTAAGATGTCTGTAATGACATTTTATTGATAAACCTTTTTCTTATTACAGCACAAAACTCCAAATTGTGAAAATCAAATTGAAAACATTTTGTCTGATGTTCCAATTATAAAATAAACCTATTCCAACTTATAGACAAATTCAACTTAAAACAAACCTAAAGAACCTATCTTGTATGTAACCCTGGGGCTGCCTGTAGTTTACTAACACTGCTGTTGTTGGGTCTTGTTTGGGCTTCTTCTAAGAGATCGAAAATTGTGTAAATCTATAATAGTCAATGATATACAGAGAAAAAAAATGTAAGGTGCCCATTCACTTTGAGCCTTCCCTAGATTTCCTGATCCATAATAAAATACAGTATGTCCATCTCCTCTGAGTGGACCATCCCTGTTAAAACTTTCTTAAAGTAATTTTTGATGGCCCCCAGATGTTACAATGAACTGTATATTTGGTAAGAATGGCTTCTGAAGAACATGTGCTCTACTCCATTTGCATGTTAAATTACTAGGTTTATTTTGGGAGTATAATTTATAATAGTTGGGAGTGGTTTAAAGGGATACCCAACCGTAAGTCTGAGCCACACATCTGTAATAAAGCTGAATGTACTGTATGTTTCCTGTAAAGATTATAAATGTCATGTATCCAGTCAACTCACTATATTGTCTATAGAATAACAAGGTTGTCATCACAGTAAAGTAGTATCAGCTTTTACACGTACAGTAGGAGGAGGGGCGCATTTAAAACCTGAATTAAGGTTATGCAAATCCAGACAGATGCACCTGAATACTATTGTTCCTGAAATGCACGCCAATAAAGCTGAGGTCCAGAGGGGCCATCTCCCAATAACAAAGGATTATTGATCTATAGCTGACACAGCTAACCCTCACCCACATTTGCTCTCTCACGTCTGCACGAGCCAAAAATAGTCCACAGGATTTGCTAGCCAAATTTCTAATAAATAATTCCTTTGTGCCAAGTGAGAACTATGAAGTCATTATGAAAATCCAGAACTAGAGCCTGTATTTAATAGTGAAAAGATAACAGGTCCTGAAGGCGCCCTGTGTAATGTGGCAGAGCTGAGGATGTGACAAATGTCCATGTGGATTTCTACAGACACATCTATTACATCCCCGGTAAGCACCATGCTGCAGAGAATGGGTGGAACAAGGCAACTGTTAACACATCCCATCTGCAGCATGTAATACAGGGGTTAATCCCACATGACAATTCGCCTCTCCCATATTCTACATATTTTACTAAATTTCGCCAATCTTCACCTCCCACTGTAATTTGCTGAGGGATATATCAATATACTACTATATGGCAGCATTAACAATGGATGTCCACACATTTCCATGCATTCATTGTCTCCATACACTTCAATCACCAGGAATATTAGATCCCCTCTTTTCTGTGAGATGGTATACTACATTTTTTAATGAAAATTACAGAAAAATCGTTTTTTCTACTCTGGTGTATGTTAAATCAATGGAATAAATGCATCATTTTATCAGACATGACTATATCTTCATCCATATTCACACGTGTATTGCCTTTACCGAAATCTCTCAGCATTGATGCTTATTCCAAGACTCGCCTGTTTCCGTAACAACCAACCTCTATGATTGCCACTGCACGTATCTGTTGGCTGTCTGTCACCTCTGTGACACAAGGCACCACAGCCCTCAGCACATCTTCCCTATGCAGTTCTATACTTCCCATTCATTTTCCTCAGTATAAAATGCACATGCCAGAAATACCAGATTGCCAGATATACGTGCCAAGAATACGAAAAGGAATATATCTGATTGAATACCCGTCATTTACTATAGTGGTCTGAAATACAAGCACAGAATGATGATATGTTTCATTCATCACATGGGATTTTTCGACATTTCCCCCCATTGTACGACACACATGCAGGGATGTTACTGGAAAGCGGCTACTACTCACCACTAGCGCTGGTACAAGCTGAGGATGCTGCTGGAATGACGGCTATTTCCAATCTGCCTTTGTTATCCAAGCTTCAAGCCAAGGGATTCCTGCCAGGGTGGGTGAGACTGCTCCCTGGTCCTAGTGCCTAAAATCAGCAGACTCCTCCTGTTCTGCTTTAACCCTTTGTCTGCAGCTATATTAACTCCTAATCTGCCTCTGTTTCTACCATGTATCTACAATATCATGCAGCCACTTTAGTTTTTATTTTAGGATAGATACATTTTTATAACAGACATGGCTACAATTTATAGTTGATTTTCCAACCACTTGACAGTCTAACATTCTCTTTCCTTTTCCTTGATCTCATACATTTTCAAATTGTCCCTCCTCTGTTTTAGTGTTTAATTTCTAATTTGTGAATCATTTACCTATCACGCGTCCACAAAAACGCATGCGCCTTCAGCACGTTTTATAACAGTATTGTATCCACATCTATTTTCTCACATCCATATGCACTCTGTGAAAAAATGGGCGCAATGGGCGCACGGCGCCCTACGGGCGGCACCGTACCACTCCGTACCTCGTGAAAAAATAGGACATGTCCTATCTTTTCACGGCATATGGCGCCATTCTCCATACATTCCTATGGAGAGGGGCGGGGGTGAGCAGCGTGCTACGGTACGGCGGGCAACGGTAGTGTGAATCCAGCCTAAGTGTGCGGCACAAATTGCACCACAAAAATAAACTAGTTAAAGTAAATAAACTAGCAGAGCAGGAAAAGGGGGAGCAAAAGCTGCGCCAAAATCGAGAGACAAATTCATTAAAAGTTGTGAGCGTCAAAAATAGAATAAATTTGTGGCGCCAACAGATAATAAAAAGGTCGCAGAAGACGCACCATAAAAAAAGACAGTCCGTACCGAAAAAACAGGAGGTAAAAAGCTCCATTGACTTATATTCAAGTTCCAGGTCCATAAAAATTAAAAAATAGTGCATAACCCAATTCTTTTCCTGTGGGTCCAGGTCCATACACACAGACATGTGAAATGTCACAGACAATAAAATGGTCAGTATGGTGTCTGTGGAAAACAGTGGTGACTGTCTTAATGAGCCTTTAAATTTATGCTTTTTTAGGGAACTTTGTGCACCATATGACACAACTAACATGAATTTTATAAAGTTTTTAGACTTTTCTACCAAAGAGTTTCCGCTTCACAGGAAAGAGAGTGTAGCTTATGATGAGACACCCCATGTGGCAAAAATTTCTGCACCAACATTACGCCACAATTGTTATGGTATGAACTAAGTCAACAAATAGCAAGCGTAAAGTTACACTACACATGCTTAGACTTAAGCCAGCTTTGCTCTGATGTGGTCGGTCTATGAATTACGAATCATGCACCGTCCTGTTTCGAGGATGGGATTTTTTGCATCATTGTGATATAATACAAGTAATCCCTTCTTCTGTGCTGTATTCATGATAGGGGAGCAATGGGAGCAAGGACTCCTTGTATTTTATATTACTCTGATGCCTGGAAACCCAAACGTATAGTTGCTCAGTGTAACAATCAGTGATTCACGGAACGACCACAGCAGTCTTGAAGTCAGATTTGTCATTCAGTTCTAATGTTGCATCTATTTGTAATTCTGCCCTAAATATTGTGTGTATGTGTGTATTGTGTGCATGTATGTAGAATGAAAAACTGCTCTGTAAGGGTATCTGCACACATTACGTATTATATGGCGATTTGTTGCGTTGCATTTCCACATGGTAAATCTGCAGCATAATCCGGTAGCATGGTAATCAGGGCCAGCGCAAGCAGTGGGCAAGTGCCGGGTCTCAGAAAATTAATGGGGGTGAGGTGGGCTATATATGATAACCATGATGGTATGAAGAACTAGGGAATATTTTAGGGAACTGGAGACTCTTAAAGCTTTTGAATTTTTAATGCCCCCACACAAGTCCACTGCAAAGGGGCCAACTGAGGCTCTTTCTGAAACCTGGAATGGGATTTATAAATGGGATTTATAACAATACCATACACACAATCCAGAAAACATTGTCATTGACATAAAGCGTTGTGGATCATGGTGCGTAATTCAACTATGCAAAGCTTGATCTCCATACCCCAGCCATGGCAAAATTGTGGCATTAAACACATCAGAAACAGGCCTCTGGGTAAGGCATCCTGCAACGTGTGCCGATAAGTATAAGGTGCAGTTTTGTAAAGTTTTCAAATTTATCATACGTTGGCGCTCTATGTTGATCTTTCAGGCCTGAATGTTCGCAGGCTATAATTAGTGTGCAAGGAATGCCCAGTGCTTTGCTCCTCCACCATAGGCCGTACCCCCTTTCACGTTCCTCCATGCCCACTTGGCGTGCAGATGGTGTGAAGGGAGAACAAGCGGTTCTCTAGTAATTCTCATATAGAACACACGTACAATCAGCCAAGTATGCAGGTGTATATGGATGTGTAAGTCTAGGGAAGACCAAATGATCAGCAGCTTGTGCATACAGTATTCGACGTAGTATACATTTCTTCCTGTTATCGCTGAAATATGCTACTGCAGTAGGCTTTATCATAGGTCAGATATAGAAATATTTTTAACATACACATAGCTGTGATGCATTCGCTACACAACATATGAACAGAGTTTAAGGTCGTAGGATGAAAATGTTAGCATGTTTTTTTACTGCTAGCATATTAAAAACTATGGGTGAGATTTATCATAGACCGGTGATTGTGAGTTGCCGTATGATAGTGGCCACATCCCCTCGTATCTTGCCGGATACATCAAGAGGCTTGCTGTAAACATTGGGTGGCTCCGCCATAAAAACCTGAAAACAAAAACTCAAAATTACGCGGGAACGCCCTTATGCCCACGCGTGGAGGCGGCGTAGCCACCATTAAGCATTTGCAAAAACTAGCAGTGAATTTTCCCCCTTGGTATGGCCAGCCTGGCTTCAGTGCTCCCGCTCCTGTGGTCCCCACTGGTCTTGTCCACTTGTCTGGTATAGATGATGAATTGTTCCTGCCTATTGCAGCTTATCACTGGACTCAGCAGGCTTATACAGAAGACTGGCAGAGACTAGAGTAGAAGTGATGTCGAAGCAGCAGGGAATACAGGTGAGAGTCAGGTTTATTGTTTATTTTCCCTTATTTTTTCTATATATCTTTCCTGAAACCACTGTTACAAGGTGATGAGCAGCAGCAGCATAGGGCTCATTTACATTTTCACGTACCTTCTGAAAAGAAAGAACTTCTATGAAGGTTATGAGCAGCTATTCCATGAATGACCTAATTGTACATTGTGCAAATTAGTTGTGGAGGGTTTTATACTGTAACAAAGAAGTATTTGCCTTTTCCTCTTTATCTCTCTAAACGCAAATCATGTACTGCTTCAGTAATACATCACAATACCTGTGTATTTGAGAGGTAAAGCAGTGTATGGTTATTAAAATTATTTTTCGGGAGAACAAAGCCATGGTTCACTGACAAATTAAAGGGGCACTCCAGGATTTTAAATGACTGTCGATTGCTCCTTTTTCCCCAAAAATACAGAGTAAGGCTGTATTGTAGGTCATATAATATATCATCCTTGTTTATTACAATGTCATACAGTGACATGTAGTACTAAACAAAAACTAGTAAGTCTGGACTGGTATAATTTAGAAGTGCAACTCCAGGCAAAGTTTTTTTTCATCTGTGTGACAATAGGATTTACATAATTTTGGGAATTCATGGGAACAAG
Source organism: Engystomops pustulosus (assembly GCA_019512145.1). Taxonomy (NCBI): domain Eukaryota; kingdom Metazoa; phylum Chordata; class Amphibia; order Anura; family Leptodactylidae; genus Engystomops; species Engystomops pustulosus. The sequence continues at coordinate 35,460,269 of CM033650.1, read as the reverse complement.
AATTAACAATAAAGCTTCATTACAGATACCTTTCATTACGGTTCTGTTGAGGTTTGCTATTTGTGTAGAAGATATTAGGAAGGTGCTTCTAGGATATATGTAACTAGTATGTATTTACTTCTCCTGGCATATGGAAAGTGCCCATATGCTATTATTCAAATATGTATTCTTTTGGCATACATATGGGGAAAAGAAGGATGTTGCAGTAGTCAAGGTGCCCTATGATGTCACTAGAGAAAAACCAGTCCAGGAGTTGTATGGACATGGCTTTTCAATAACCATTAGACACATATCTGCATCTATATGTACCTGTACCTTTGCTTCAGTCTTTCCCTGTTTTTAATTTGCGTCCCTCTACATATATACATAACTTGCTGTTTCTGGCTCCTTCAGTCTGTCCTAATGGCTTCGCCCACTGAGCCTCTCCAATAGTCTGTCTCACTGACAGACACACAGAGAGGGAGGCGGGAGAGTCATTACTTTCCTACTGAAGCCCCTCCTATTCATCAGTGCTCAGACATATAAACAAAGAATCATAAAGCGTTTGCAGGAAACAAAAAAGTAGATATCAGGAAATTCTGAATCACTTGATGAACATTCAGGGAATATTATTATTAAGGCATCTAAGGCACATGGGCAACTAATGTGAAAGACTGGCCAACCCCTTTCCTATTGCCTGAGTTAAAAGAGGACATGTATGGTGGCTCAGGGAAAACAAAGGTAAACAACAGCTACTGTTTGAAAAGGACACCTTTAGGGGCATCGACCTACACATCCCATACAGCTCAGCTCACAGAAAATCACCTAAATAGAACAACATGAAAATGCGTATAGTTTGTTAGCCAACCAGTGACAATAGGAAGATATATTTAAAAACTTGAGCAACTAAAATACTAATGATATAGTATAACAGAACAGTGGAGTGTACACTGATAAAAAGTACACAGAGATAAAAATTAGGAAAATAAAACAATGTCAGCACAATAAGGAGGTAAAAAGCATTGTAATACTTGCATAGGGCTGGGTTCAATCCACTGTCGCCGCCTTTTAAACTAAATAAACAGAATAGGTAGATCCTATCGACTTCCTGGTACAGAAGGTAACTTTCCTTCATGTGTTTATAATAGAAAAAGTAGGTAAGTGGAGCAGGTTGAACTATTTTCTTTGTTATTAATTCACCTTTAAAGGGACTTTAAAGATAGAGAAATCCTGTACTTTACTATCTCTAATAGATACACAGTAATTGGAAAGGTAGCAAGATTGCTTGACCAACACTTTTCTCATGAATGGGGGTTCGAGTGGTTGGATCCCCCACTACAACTCATCCCCCTCCTAAAATGTTTAATATATCATTCATATTGTTTCATCTGATAATATTATTGCTCTGTAAAATTACTCTTATTTTATATATGTCCTCCGTTTTCTGTAAAGCAATAGGGAATATGATGCCGCTATATAAAAATGTACTTATTTATATCCTTGTAAAACCTAATAATGGAATAAACTAGGTACCTGCTAATTACTAATGTCAAAAATTTGAACCAAATTTAAACCCAAATTCAATTTATTAGTAAATTTATTACTGCATATTTCTCCCATAAGCAAAAAATGGCTGATTCATAGACTTCATTGTGTGTGTCATGATGAGTCTGCCCTAGTACAATGCCCAGACTGCAGCAGACAAGGTAATACATGAGGAACACTGTCATGCTGCGCCAGCACATGGCTGTTCATGTGTAGAATTCTCTGTGGGTTGTACGGCTCAGCTGTTCTTCAGGGATTCTGGTCTTGCAGCCGCATAGTAGAAATAATTGTAATTCAGCTGGACTGACTTCCTGTTACCAGCTCTGACAGCTGAGAGACCATCTATGTGTAAAGGGCTTCCCCATGTCCACCACCCGCCTCTCTCCTGGTTACTGCAGCTATAAGCTAATAAAGGTGCAGAGTCACACCGGTATCCGTCACCCCTGCACCACCTGCTCATTCATTTACTGCTTTGGTATATTTTGTTAAACTCAATTTAAGACTATAAGATACGTTTAGTGGCCTAATCTAGAGACTGGGCCATTAAAAAAATTCAGGGCTCCTCACCTAAATGAACCATTTAAAGAATAGATGTCTTCTTATGAAGAAAAGGGGCATGTGGTGTTGGCCTGGGTGGTTAAAAGCCAGGAATGTTTAAAAAAATAACCATTACTTACCTTCCCCTTCATCTGCGTTATTGTAAAGGGGTTGTACCAACTTTCATTGTTATATCCTATGGATAGGTGATAATCTGATCTGGTGGTCTGACTGATCACGAGAAAGTGGTTCTAGTCTCAGTACCTAAATAAATTCATTACTGTGGTAGTGCCAAAAAATGCTGAGCACAGCACTCGTTATTTCCAGCACTCTCATAGATAGTATATTGGAGTGCCAGAGATACCTTAGTGCTGTGCGGGTTTTTCCAGCACTCTCATAGATAGTATATTGGATTGCCAGCAATACCTGAGTGCTGTGTGGGTATTTCCAGCACTCTCATAGATAGTATATTGGAGTACCCAAGTACTGTGCGGGTATTTCCAGCACTCTTATAGATAGTATATTGGAGTGCCCAAGTACTGTGCGGGTATTTCCAGCACTCTTATAGATAGTATATTGGAGTGCCCAAGTGCTGTGCTTGTGTGGGTATTTCCGGCACGCCAATAGAAGTGAATGGAGTGGCAGGACACATGCTGGACCTGTTGCTTCATTCAATTACTATGAGCGGAGAACTCATGGACTGTGAGGGTCATATGGTGGGGGAGTTCCACCACTTGGACCCTCACCAATCAGATTATTATCTCCTCTGATAGTGAGAAAAAAACAAAATAGTTTAGGTAGACAAACTTCATGCCGCACTGATCCTACACATGGACTGGGGTGACAAGAAGCAGAGTGAAGGAGGATGATATCAAGCACAAGCGATCCACTTTCTGGGTTAAAAGAATTCTTTTATTAGTAGTAATCCATAAATCTTTTAACCAAGAAAAGGATCTCCCTGTGCTGGATCTCATCCCCTTCTCTGTTATCTCCTATCCTGTGTATAGAAGAGTGTATTAAAGGGGTTGTAACAACTTTTAACTATCTGATAACCCAAAAAAGGAAATACATATAAAAAAAGGTACAAACAAGAAAATGTATGTTTAATATTAAATAATGTTTTACATGGACAGGAAAACCTAAAAAAACATCAGCCATCCTCCAACTCCACATAGTCACCCATATACAAAAGATATAAGAGAATGCACATAGCCCAAGAGACTCTGCACCAACACAATCATGCGTCAATGCAGCTCAAAAGGTTGGTCAGAACCAAAAATTGGACATAAAAAGCAAGGTAGACAAGGTAGAGTGGAAGATGTGAAAAACAATGATATGTGTTTTGCTTAGCTGTCCTCTCGGGGTGTACTATCTGTCCACTGAGATCTATCTCTACCTTGAACCTTGTGGTTTCCAAAGGAGGGAAACGACCCACTTTTGGCTTTTCTGTGCAAAGAACAACCTTTATAAATTTTAAAAATTCTTAAAATGTGGGTTGTAGTATGTTTCTAGGAGACTCTAACTGTCCTCTGTAGGTTCGATATCTTTAGTGTAAAAACATTTGACATAGGACCCGTGGGAACCAAGTGGATGTCTGAGTGGAAAAAATATTTACCATCATTTACTATTTATTCAAACAGGAATCACAATGTTTAGACGTTACAAGGTTACAATACGACGTTGTATCTAAATATTTGTATTGTGGTTTCTGTTACTAATGCTCTTGTGAAGATGTACAATACAGAATGTAAAAGTTTGGCTTGGAGTACAACATAAAGACTTTAAAAAAAAACAAGGCATGCATACACACAGCACAAAAGAGTACAACAACCACAACAATCACATCTCCGTGGCAGCATACTTTGGGAATTAGGAGAGGTTTTTTTAGGATAATAAATAAACACACCTCAGTAAGTCTAAATTAGGAGGGCTAGTTGATACTGTAATTTCCAGGATGGCCATCTGGATAGTCTGACACCAAATATGTATTAGGCATTTGATGTTGGGGGCTATAGCAGTGTGCCTGCCAAGGAACAAAGGTGGTCAATAATAACATGTACACTTTTCAGAGCCGCACATTGAAGAGAAAAGGGGACACAATATCGCCCAGCACAATTTACATATGTTCAAGGGTATTCCCTTTGGCAAATTAAATGTTTTGTGTGTATAGGGAAAAGTTTTATATTTCCAATATACTTTCGGTATCAATTTCATTGTTTTCTAGATCTCTGCTTGTGTCATTCTATAGAAAACTTCATCGTTTATTTCCAGTGGATATGATCTGACCATGGTCACACGAGTCTCACTCCTCTGACACCATGATCGATTTATGTCCAATGGAAATAAACAATGAAGCTTTCTGTAGAATGACAGAAAGCAGCGATCTAAGAAATTGTGAGGAATTCATTCATAAATATTTTGGAAATTCTATAATTTTTAATAGACAAACAATAACATGTATGTGCTGAAATGGGAAACCCCTTTAGCTATGTCCTCTCTGATCAGCCCATCCCACTCTGTTGCCTTTGGCACCGTACAGTAATAATATTGCACACAGAGAAATAGCCATCTTCCTGTTTTGCTGCCTTAGTGCCTCTACACGCAGTGGTTGTAATTAGAAGCTGATGGGCCCCAGTGCAAAGTCTGTGCCAGGCCCCGGACTATATAATGATGTTTATTACTAATAGTCTCATATGGGAAAGTGACACCTTATGGGCCCTAAGCCTCCAGGTCCGGTTGCGATTGCACCCTCTGCACCCCCTCAAGTTATGCCCTGCCTACATGGTATAATATCTCCTTATTTTGACCACATATATAATGCCCTTTTAGTAGCCCTAAACAGTTTAATGAGTACATGTAACTCAACATTGGGGGAGCAAAAAGGGGACAAAGTATGTGGCGCACACAGTGTGTGCGTTAAATTGTTTTCTCCAAGCCACACCCTTACCCCACTCCCAGCACTGCTATACAGTAGAGTACTCACTATAATGCCCCCGGTGCCCCTTCTCCCATATATCACATTTCCCCGCTCACCGCAGACAGTCCTTTTGCTCCTCTCCTGCTGCTGTATGTGGCTCTGAAGCTGGCAGATGTGACACCGTGATGACATTATGCCTGCTGGCCGCTGTTGCACTCACAGACACGGCAGAGGGACAGTGAAAATGCAGAGCACACGTCAGATGGAGTTGAAGCACGTGAGGACAGGGGGACAGAGCCCAACATTTTGCACTGTTCCCCAGGATCTGAACAGTTGGGAGGTATGTGTACCACACACTGCTCTAACCTGGTGGAAGTAGTGAGGTATGAAGTATAAAACTATATACTGTCTATCATGTCTATCACGGTCAATGGATCTACATTCTACTTCCTGTCTCCCTCTATCATTTTTTGTAAACTTTATTAACAAATGACAACATCACATGATAGATATATAATATGATAATATATATATATATATAATATATATATACAATATAAAAAAACATCACTCAAGCATAGTGAAAATTAGAATTGGGGGGGGGGGGGGTGACCAGTAGTGGATTATAATAGGTAGTTTGGCCGGGAGCCAAGGCCTTCCAGGGGCGCATGGCCACCCATACCGCCACCAAATTGTGTACCTAAAAGAACCTTCACCCTTTAAATCCTGATGCATTTGCTCGCTCTCATTACACATGTACACAAGAGCCATTCAGGATGTTTGAAGGTCCTCATAAGGTCTTGAAACGCAGATTAAAAAGGGAAAGGAGACATCACCTCCTTCCCAATAAGATGATTCTAGTACCATGTGTAGGAACCTACATGAAAGGGGCACAGAACAATGTACAGTTGTGAGTACGTTTTGGGTGTTTTACCTGTGTACCTCTCTATGGCATAGTCCATCCTGGCTGACCAGATTGTACAAAACAGTTATATGAGTGACCTGTAAATACATGCAAATTAAGACACTTAAGGATTTAGATTTTATTTTAGGAATGTATTACAAAAATTAATATAAAGATAAAAGGACTGGACAACCACTTTAAAAATCTGAGGATCGGGTTCAAGTCCCAGGGTCAACATTGCAGAAAGAGTTTGTATGTTCTTCCATGTTTGCGTGGGTTCCCTCCGGGTCCTCCGGTTTCCTTCCACACTCCAAAACAATACTGGTAGGTTGATTAGATTGTAGACCCCATTGGGGACAGGACCAATTTGGCAAGGTCTGTGTAGCGCGACATAATATGGTCTGTGCAAATAAATAAAAGATTATATTAAATAAAGAATTATTATTAATTATTATAATCATTACTATGGCAAAGCAGATGGTACAGACCTTTATCGTGTGTGTAGTATGTTCGAGATCCATTAGAAAAAAACAAATAGGACTAAATACAATTTGCTAACATTTGCGGAGTTAACTAAGTAGGAGCCCATTTCAGAGTCGTAACACGCATTGTTACAAATGTTATTACAACCGTGGCATAAAAGTGGCGCAAACACCAATAAAAATACACCAGCAAGCTCTAAAGACACTTATTTCATGCCAATTAGATTAAAAAAAACTGCCACAGACACATAATACACCTGAGCCCGACGAACTGTCTCTGGTATGGAAAAGGCAAAGAGAGCAGTGTAACTGTTTCAGATGCATTGAAGGCAATGGTGGGAATTTTTTGCAAGCTCAAAAAAAAGTGTTAGGAATCTAGAAGTGCAGGAAAGTGTTGGAAATTGAAAGGAGCCGCCCAAAACTGTGCGACTAGAGATGAGCGGCACTGAAAATGCTCGGGTACTCGTTATTGAGACGAACTTTTCCCGATGCCGAGTGCTCGTCTCGAATAACGAACCCCATGAAGTCAATGGGAGACTCGAGCTTTTTTCAAGGGGACAAGGCTCTGCCAGGGAAGCTTGGCCAACACCTGGGAACCTCAGAAAAGGATGGAAACACACACGGGAAATGGACAGGAAACAGCAGGGGCAGCATGCATGGATGCCTCTGAGGCTGCTCAATCGCCACATTAGGCAAATTATGGGCAACAGCATGGTCATGACAGAGTGACCGAATGAGGCTAGATAGCATCGTAAAACATCCAATTTGACCGACCCTATAGGGGACGGCATGCAGAGGCAGCGGCAGCAGGCTAGAGAGTCTCATGGCGGACATACCCTAATGGACTCAGGTTTCACCAAAGGAGGTGAGCAAGAAGCGCTGAAAAGATTCCTATGGAACAAAAGGTTGCGGTATATTTAGTCGATAACAACAGCATGGTGGCGACATAGGGACCAAGTTCCATAACGCGTTCTGGTGAAAACACCCGAAAAATTAGCCACACAGCTCTTTGATAAAGGGACGACATGGGAGGCAGCCATGGAGACGACTTCCATGATTAAGAGTGACTACTGGGGCATCCATATTGGCTTCTATGATTGAAACTTCAGCTCCAGCATGGCGGTGACAGATGGGCGAGTTCCACTATGTATCTGGTGAAAACACCTGAAAATTCTGCCTGACAACAGCTCGTTTGATAAGGGGATGATGTGCTGCATATCCTCTCGTGCTCCAGCGTCTGTGGTATAGACAGTTGAAAGTTGCACATGGAGACAGTGGGGACGCTGTGGAGGATCGTGGGAGGCGAAAGGACAGGAAACAGCAGAGGCAGCATGCATGATGCCTCTGAGGTGCCTGATCTTGGGATGGAGCTGGCGGTCCGCGCCAGGCGAGCTTTTGCCTGTCCAAGCCCCGTCTCTCGGGCTCCTCCCCACCCAAAATGGGCATGGGGGCCAGAAGCGTTTACTTGAAAAATTATAATTTCAAAGCAGGCCGGGTCGTTTGAATATTTCACTAGGAATAAGGAATAGCATAGTGGTTCTATTTTAATTGTTTTTACGGAAATGGTTCCATGATAAGAGCGACAGTGGGCATCCATATGCGCTGCCTATGATTGCAACTTCAGGTCTCCAGCATGGCGGCCGACAGATGGGCCGCGTTCCACTATGTATCTGGTGAAACACCTGAAAATTTGCCTAGACACAGGATAGTATATTGGAGTGCCCAAGTGCTGTGCTTGTGTGGGTATTTCCAGCACTCTCATAGATAGTATATTGGAGTACCCAAGTACTGTGCGGGTATTTCCAGCACTCTTATAGATAGTATATTGGAGTGCCCAAGTGCTGTGCTTGTGTGGGTATTTCCGGCACGCCAATAGAAGTGAATGGAGTGGCAGGACACATGCTGGACCTGTTGCTTCATTCAATTACTATGAGCGGAGAACTCATGGACTGTGAGGGTCATATTTGGTGGGAGTTCCACCACTTGGACCCTCACCAATCAGATTCTTATCTCCTCTGATAGTGAGAAAAAACAAAATAGTTTAGTAGGTACAAACTTCATGCCGCACTGATCCTACACATGGACTGGGGTGACAAGAAGCAGAGTGAAGGAGGATGATATCAAGCACAAAGCGATCCACTTTCTGGGTTAAAAGAATTCTTTTATTAGTAGTAATCCATAAATCTTTTAACCAAGAAAATGGATCTCCCTGTGCTGGATCTCATCCCCTTTCTCTGTTATCTCCTATCCTGTGGTATAGAAGATGTATTAAAGGGGTTGTAACAACTTTAACTATCTGATAACCCAAAAAAGGAAATACATATAAAATAAAGGTACAAACAATGAAAATGTATGTTTAATATATTTAAAATAAATGTTTTACATGGACAGGAAAACCTAAAAAAAACATCAGCACATCCTCCAACTCCACATAGTCACCCATATACAAAAGATATAAGAGAACTGCACATAGCCCAAAGTACCTTGCACCAACCACAATCATGCGTCAATGCAGCTCAAAAGGTTGGTCAGAACCAAAAATTGGACATAAAAAGCAAGGTAGACTAAGGTAGAGTGGAAGATGTGAAAAACCCTGATATGTGTTTTGCTTAGCTTCCTCTCGGGGTGTACATCTTGTCCACTGAGATCTATCTCTACCTTGAACCTTGTGGTTTCCAAAGGAGAAAACGACCCACTTTTGGCTTTTCTGCTGCAAAGAACAACCTTTATAAATTTTAAAAATTCTTAAAATGTGGGTTGTAGTAGTTTCTAGGAGACTCTACTGTACCTCTGTAGGTTTCGATATCTTGTAGTGTAAAACATTTCTGACATAGGACCCGTGGAGAACCAAGTGGATGTCTGAGTGGAAAAATATTTTACCATCATTTTACTATTTATTCAAACAGAGAATCACAATGTTTAGACGTTACATGTTACAATACGACGTTGTATCTAAATATTTGTATTGTGGTTTCTGTTACTAATGCTCTTGTGAAGATGTACAAATACAGGACATGTAAAAGGTTTTGGCTTGGAGTCACAACATAAAGACTTTAAAAAAAAACAAGGCTATGCATTCACACACAGCACAAAAGAGTCAACAACCACAACAATCACATCTCCGTGGCAGCATACTTTGGGATATTAGGAGAGGTTTTTTTAGGATAATAAATAACACTACCTCAGTAAGTCTAAATTAGGAGGTGCTAGTTGATACTGTAATTTCCAGGACTGGCCATCTGGATAGTCTGACCACAAATATGTATTAGGCATTTGATGTGGGGGCCTATAGCAGTGTGCCCTGCCAAGGAACAAAGGTGGTCAATAATAACATCTACACTTTTCAGAAGCCGCACATTGAAGAGAAAAGGGGACACAATATGCCTCAGCAAATTTACATATGTTCAAGGGGTATTCCCATTTTGGCAAATAAATGTTATTGTGTGTATAGGGAAAAGTTATACTATTTTCCAATATACTTTCGGTATCAATTCTTCATTGTTTTCTAGATCTCTGCTTGCTGTCATTCTATAGAAAACTTCATCGTTTATTTCCAGTGGATATGATCTGACCATGGTCACACGAGTCTCACTCCTCTGTGACCATGATCAGATTTATGTCCAATGGAAATAAACAATGAAGCTTTCTGTAGAATGACAGAAAGCAGAGATCTAAGAAATTGTGAGGAATTCATTCATAAATTATTTTGGGAAATTCTATAATTTTTTAATAGACAAACAATAACATGTATGTGCTGAAATGGGAAACCCCCTTTATGCTATGTCCTCTCTGATCAGCCCATCCCACTCTGTTGCCTTTTGGCACCGTACAGTAATAATATTGCACACAGAGAAATAGCCATCTTCCTGTTTTGCTGCCTTAGTGCCTCTACACGCAGTGGTGTAATTAGAAGCTGATGGGCCCCAGTGCAAAGTCTGTGCCAGGCCCCCGACTATAATGTATGTTTTATACTAATAGTCTCATATGGGAAAGTGACACCTTATGGGCCCCTAAGCCTCCAGGTCCCGGTTGCGATTGCACCCTCTGCACCCCCTCAAGTTATGCCCCTGCCTACATGGTATAATATCTCCTTATTTTTGACACATATTATAATGCCCTTTTAGTAGCCCTTAAACAGTTTAATGAGTACATGTACCTCAACATTTGGGGGAGCAAAAGAGGGACAAAGTATGTGGCGCACACATTGTTGTGCGTAAATTTGTTTTCTCCAAGCCACACCCTTACCCCACTCCCAGCACTGCTATACAGTAGAGTACTCACTATAATGCCCACTCGGTGCCCACTTCTCCATATATCACATTTCCCCGCTCACCCGCAACAGTCCTGTTTGCTCCTCTCCTGCTGCTGTATGTGGCTCTGAAGCTGGCAGATGTGACACCGTGATGACATCATGCCTGCTGGCCGCTGTTGCACTCACAGACACGGCAGAGGGACAGTGAAAATGCAGAGCACACGTCAGATGGAGTTGAAGCACGTGAGGACAGGGGGACAGAGCCCAACATTTTGCACTGTCCCACCGGATCTGAACAGTTGGGAGGTATGTGTACCACAACTGCTCTAACCCTGGTGGAAGTAGTGAGGTATGAAGTATAAACTATATACTGTCATCATGTCTATCAGTGTCAATGGATCTACATTCTACTTCCTGTCTCCCTCTTCATCTTTTTTGTAAACTTTATTAACAAAATGACAACATCACTGATAGATATATATATATATATATATATATATATATATATATAAAAAAAACACTCACTCAAGCAAGTGGAAAATTAGATTGGGGGGGGGGGGGGGATGACCAGTAGTGGATTATAATATAGGTAGTTTGGCCGGGAGCCAAGGCCTTCCAGGGGCGCATGGCCACCCATACCGCCCACCAAATTGTGTACCTAAAAGAACCTTCACCCTTTAAATCCTGATGCATTTGCTCCTGCTCTCATTACACATGTACACAAGAGCCATATCAGGATGTTTGAAGGTCCTCATAAGGTCTTGAAACTGCAGATTAAAAAGGGAAAGGGACACATCCTCCTTTCCCCAATAAGATTGATTCTAGTACCATGTGTAGGAACCTACATGAAAGGGGCACAGAACAATGTACAGTCTTGTTGAGTACGTTTTGGATGTTTTACCTGTGTACCTCTCTATGGGCTATAGTCCACTCCTGGCTGACCAGATGGTACAAAACAGTTATATGAGCTGACCTGTAAATACATGCAAATAAGAACACTTAAGGATTTAGATTTTATTTTAGGAATGTATATACAAATAAATAATATAAAGATAAAAGGACTGGACAACCACTTTAAAAATAATCTGAGGACCTGGGTTCAAGTCCCAGGGTCAACATCTGCAAAGAGTTTGTATGTTCTCTCCATGTTTGCGTGGGTTCCCTCCGGGTCCTCCGGTTTCCTTCCACACTCCAAAACATACTGGTAGGTTGATTAGATTGTGACCCCATTGGGGACAGGGACCAATTTGGCAAGGTCTGTGTAGCGCTACATAATATGTCTGTGCAATATAAATAAAAGATTATTATTAAATAAAGAATTATTATTAATTATTATAATCATTTTACTATGTGCAAAGCAGATGGTACAGACCATTTATCTGTGTGTTAGTAATGTTCCTGAGATCCATTAGAAAAAAACAAATAGGACTAAATACAAATTTGCTAAATTTGCAGGTTAACTTAAGTAGGAGCCCATTCAGAGCTCGTAACACGCATTGTACAAATGTTGATTACAACCGTGGCATAAAAGTGGCGCAAACACATAATAAATACACATGCAAGCTCTAAAGACACTTATTTTCATGCCAACTTAGATTAAAAAAACTGCCACAGACACATAATACACCTGAGCCCTTGACGGCACTGTCTCTGGTATGGAAAAGGAAAGAGAGCAGTGTAACTGTTTCAGATGCATTGAAGGCAATGGTGGGAATTTTTTGCAGCTCAAAAAAAAGTGTTAGGAATCTAGAAGTGCAGGAAAGTGTTGGAATTTGAAAGGAGCGCCCAAACTGTGCGACTAGAGATGAGCGAGCACTAAAATGTCGGGGTATCGTCTATCGAGACGAACTTTTCCGATGCCGAGTGCTCGTCTCGAATAACGAACACCCATTGAAGTCAATGGAGAGACTCGAGCATTTTTCAAGGGGGACAAGGCTCTGCCAGGGAAGCTTGGCCAAACACCTGGGAACCTCAGAAAAGGATGGAAAAAACACCACGGAAATGGCAGGAAACAGAGGGGCCAGCATGCATGGATGCCTCTGAGGCTGCTCAATCGCACCCTTAGCCAAATTATGGGCAACAGCATGGTCATGACAGAGTGACCGAATGAGGCTAGATAGCATCTAAAACCATCCAATATTGACCCTGACCATATAGGGACGGCATGCAGAGGCAGCGGCAGGGCTAGAGAGTCTCATGGCGACATACCCTAAATGGACTCAGGTTTCACCAAAGGAGGTGAGCAGAAGCAGCTGAATGATTTCCTATGGAACAAAAGGTTGACGGTTATATTTAGTCGATAACACGCATGTGGCGACATAGGACCAAGTTCCATAACGTATCTGGTGAAACACCCCGAAAAAATTAGCTCCACAGCTCTTTGATAAAGGGCGACATGGGAGGCAGCCATGGAGACGTTCCATGATTAAGAGTGACTACTGGGGCATCCAAATTGGCTTCTATGAGTTGAAATTCAGGGCTCCAGCATGGCGGTGACAGATGGGCCGAGTTCCACTATGTATCTGGTGAAACACCTGAAAATTCTGCCTGACACAGCTCGTTTGATAAGGGGATGATGTGCTGCATTATCCTCTCGTGCTCCAGCGTCTGTGGTATAGACCGTTGAAAGTTGCCATGGAGACAGTGGGGACGCGTGGAGGATCGTGGGGGCGAAATGGACAGGAAACAGAGGGGCAGCATGCATGGTGCCTCTGAGGCTGCTGATCTTGGGATGGAGCTGGCGGTCCGCTGCCACGGCGAGCTTTTGCCTGTCCAAGCCCCTGTCTCTCGGCTCCTCCCCACCCACATGGGGCGGGGGACAGAAGCGTTATTGAAAAAATTATAATTTCAAAGCGGCGGGGTCGTTTGAATATTTCACCTAGGAAAAGGAATAGCATGTGGTTCTTTTTAATTGTTTTTACGGAAATGGTTCCATGATAAGAGCGACAGTATGGGCATACCATATTGCGTGCTCTTGATTGCAACTTCAGGTCTCAGATGGCGGCGACAGATGGGCCGCGTTCCACTATGTATCTGGTGAAACACCTGGAAAATTCTCTGCCACAAGCTGTTGAAAAAACAGTTGCCAGTATATTGTGTGGAGTAAAGACATGAGCCTTCGGGGTGGGTGGCGACCAAAGTTAAAGTTTGATGTGGAATCCATGAACAACAACAAACCCAAAATTCTGCCTGACAAAGTTCGTTTGGAGAAGGAAGGACAATGTATGATGAGGCCGCTATATGGAGACGGGCGACTGTGAAGAAGGGGGAGGCAATGGATATTGCGTGGGTTTCTGTATTACTTGTAGGTAGAAATGGAGACAAGCGATGTGGAGCCACACAAGACGACATGTGGAGGCTTGCTATGAGACAATTAATTTGGATATGCGTATGTGGCAGTCCAAAAAAGTTTCAAACCCAGAGGAGCAGGTAGGTGGTCCTACCCAGTAAAAATTAAATAAATGAGTGCCTGTATGTGGCCCAGTCCAAAAAAGTTTTCAAACCAGAGGAGCGGGTAGGGGCCCTCCAGAACAAAATTAAAACATAGAGTTCCTATACGCTAGAGCCATGGGCCCTGGCAAAAAATAGCCAGTTTTACTATGCTTTAGTGTAACAAAGACGGAGGAGAAGGAGGACAATGGAGGAGGAGGTGGCATACATTATTCAGGTTGGAGCTGTCTTTCACCTGGTGGAGAATGAAAATCAGAAAATCCAGGCTTTATTCATCTTGATAAGCGTCAGCCTGTCAGCGCTGTCAGTCGACAGGTGTGTAGCTATCTGTTGATGATGCCACCAGTGCACTGAAAACCCGTCGACAACCCGCTAGCGGCAGGGCAGGCAAGAACCTCCAAGGCGTACAGCGCCAGTTCATGTCACATGTCCAGCTTTGGAAACCCCATAGTTGTAGGGAGCTGTGTGGGAGTGATCATTTAGGACGATGGTAGGTCAGCTACGTACTCCCTCACATCTTTCTGTAAGATCAGTCTACTCTGCCGAGACGGGACAGGTGACGTGTCTTGCTGGGGTGATTATAAAACGGCAACGCCTTGTAAAAGCGCTACCCTGCCAGTGCTGGAAAAGCTGCCTGCTCGCCTACTCCCTCGCTACTTGTCCGCAGAGAACGCCTCTGCCGCTAGCGTGTCAGAAGGGAAATACTGTTTCAGCTGTGCACAGGGCTGCTTGTATTCATGCATTCTCACACATCCTTTCCTCTCCAGGTCCAGGAGAGTGAAACACCGTGATCGGTGCTGGAATAAATTCTTTTGAACGCGAGGGTCACGGGATAGGAGCCTTAGCATGAAATCTGCCCATAGTGCCAGAGTCCCAACGCGCAAGAATTCACTCCCTCCCTGGCCTGACTGCCCATTTCCTCCACTCACTCCAACTCTCTTTCTTCTGCCCATACACGCTGAACAGTGAAGGACTGAACAATGGTCCCTCTTAGTCTCGCCAACATTCCTCTCTCCTCCTCATCCCTCCTCCACCTCCTCGATCTGCAGCTATGAGAAACAGAACTAAGGTTGCTTTGGTACAAAGGGAATCTTCTTCCCGCATCTTGTGAGGAGTGGCAAAGCTTCCGACTTCATGTGACCAGGAGAGTTTTTCAAACGGCCAAGCAGCGGGAATGGTGAGGCTGATGATGGCGGCATTGCCACTGACATCTGTGTTTGACTCCTCAAAGTTACTCTGCACCTGACAGATATCAGACCTCCACTCTCATCCTAATTGTAGACTTGAGGAACGTGACTGACCTGATACCAGTTCGGGTGGAAGTGACATCTGGCAGTCTACAATCGCTCTGCGCTGCTGGTAAACTCTGATACATGGTCAGTGTTGAATTCCCATGGTGGCACGTCGCCAACCGTCGGTGAGCGGGCAGTTGGAGCGCGCTGGCGCTGCTGAGAGTGGCAGCATCTGTGCTGGACTTCCTGAATGCGCAAGAATGCTGGCGCACCTTCGTGAGCAAATCAGAAAGATTGGGGTATGTCTTGAGGAAACGCTAACTATGAGATTTAACACAGGGCCAGGCATGGCACATGTGTCACTCTGCCGAGGTGCAGAGCCGCCAGAGGTTACGGGCCTTGTCACACACAAAACCATGCCTGGCTTCAGGTTCAGCGGTGCCAGCCACAGATCGGGCTTGCCGAATGATGCTGTAATAGCTATTGAGCGGTGGCCTTTTATGCCTAGGCTCAGCAGATTGAGCACCGCTTGCTGCGACTGCGATCGGCACTGATGGTGCTGAGAGCTACGATGATGGCGGCCATGCCCCACGGATGGTAATTCGGAGGAGGAGGACGGGGAGGAGGGGTGGGGAGGAGGAGGAGGCATAGTAGGCCTTGAAGACCGGGCCGAGGTGGCCCGCAATCCTCGGCGTCGGCAGTATATGGACCAGCCCAGGGTCAGACGCAAGTCCCAGCCTCCACCAAGTTAACCCAATGTGCCTAGGATCATATAGGGCTGAAAAGCCCGAGCACTCGTCCACGGCGCGTGGTAGGGTGGACCTTGTGCAGAACCGGCGTTTGGTTCAGGCACGGATGATGTTCTCTGAAAAACCGTGATGGGCAGGGCTGGGAGGAACATGGGAAAAGTAGAGGCGGCTGCACGGGAAACGAATAACGAGGGCGGCGCCCGCCAGAGTGTTTCGAAAGGGCCTCGAGTCTCTACCAGCTATAGGGCAGCATTCCAGGCTAACAACTTGGAGATGTGGAATCTGAAGGGCTTGGGGCGTGTGGGTGGGGTTGCGCTATGCTCATTTTGACGCTCCAGCGTCTGCGGGTATGTAAGAGCTTGAACGCTGGGGATGCTGGAGGATCGTGGAGGCGAAGATGGGGTTTTCGCACGGGAGGTGTTGGGGCGTGGTATGGGACAGGGGGGCTGAGACTGCAGATGACAACAGGGGAAGGAAGCAGTGTGTGTGCCCGGCAGAGGGTTGACGGGCGCTGGGCAATGAGTTGGTGGGTGGTGTAGATTAATATGCCTTGCGCATAATGGTGGTAGTTAAGCTAGTAGGTGGAACCCTGATGATCCTGGTTTGGCAAAAGGTGCACCACCACAGTCCGTCGGGTCAGTCACGGTGTTTTTTAAAGAACTCAGACTTCTGAAAACTAGCCCTCACACGGGGACTTGACTACCAAGGAACATTTGGCGCTATGCTCACACAGCTCGCCCTGCCTTCCGTCTGGCCCCACCACTGCTCTTCCAACCTGTTCTGCTAATGGACTCGCCTCCGTTCAGAAGCACTGTGTTCACCCGTGCTATCAACACTCCAAGCTGGCGTCGTCACCTCATCACCTCCCGATCCTCAGTCTGCTCCCCCTCGGACTTCCTCCCTGACAAAAACTCCCACTATTGACAACCGTGTCCCTCATCATCCGACACAGCTTTACAACCTCTTCCATAGTCAATAAGTCATCACACCCACGAATGCGACTGGTTGGAAGAACCTGGGCTATCGCGAGGAAATTGCTCAGCACGCAAACCGGACCAAGTGGTTTGTGAATGTGGGAAGGGTCAGACCAGAAAACAGTTCCTCAGAGTAGCCGTTAAATGCCAAATTTGCTGGGCAGGGGGGCAGACTCTGGGGGGAAGGAGGCTGAGGGTGAGGAGCCGGAGAGTATGTGCGATTTCGGTGCAGTGCATGGGTGGAACTGCTGGCGATGATGGGGACAACATGGCTAGAAGCATTGTCCGCAATCACAACGAACATCACCTTCTGTACGTCGGCACTCAACAGTGCACACGCACGGTCCCAAGTAAACTTGAGACAGGAGAACCTAGGACAGTGGGCTGGCGAACCTTTTAGAGCGGAGTAGCCACAAACTACATACAAAACAAAGCCAGATTTATGCAAGTGCAAACCACATTCATATTGTGATTTAATTCCTCTGTCAGTTTAATTGATACCAGCAACTACTGAGGACACACAATAAAGCGAAGAAAAAATAGTACCAGGTCAGAGCTGTCACTTAAAATTACGCTGGTGACTCGCAAGTCTGGGACTGCAGGAAGTACCTGAAGTCATGATGGTGATTAGCTGAGGCCCACGAAAAGGGCTCTGAGTGCCCACCTTGGCACAGTGCCATAGGTTAGCCAATCAAGGACTAGGGAGGTAAGCCTGCGGCGTTTACCTGCTCCCATCACAGGTGGGTCTCAACCCCGCCAGGCACCACGGCCTCTGACCCCTGCAGGTAGTTGGACGCCCCGTCCAAGCCTAGGCCTTACCCCAGCCCTAGGTCGATATAACATTTTCAAACAATCTAAGTTGTAAACTTTTATTTTTGTTTTGTGTTTACTTTATTGCTTATTTTTTAACAAAACGATGCCTATTCAGTGATAGGCTAGTTTCTACACTACTGACGTGACAGCACACAACTGTGATTTGTGTGTGCCTGATGACTTTGAGCTTAAAATCAAAATAAAGTGTAATAATTAATGTTTAAAAAAAAATAACATCAGCAGATCTGCCTCATTTAATCAAACCCCTAAACAATGTCCCACTTCAGGTTTGAGGGGGATATGGTGTCACTAAGAGCTAAACACAACCAGGTCGCAGGTCTCCGCAATCCCACAATATGGTAATAGCTGCACTACTAATGCCAGCAAGCCAGCACAGCAAAAACCCAAAAAAAGGGAAAAATAAACGCTATGTACTGGTACTAAGTACGCGTGGGGGTCGTCCTATGCGATTTTGAGACTCAATTAAAGACACTGCTTTGCCAGATGAGTTTTGCGCTATAAAACCTGAAAATAAAGGTAAGAAAAAAAAACAAAACAGCAGAGCTGCCAATCTAATCAAAACCCCTAATAAATTGTCCCACGTTGGTGTTGAGGGGATATGGTGTCCAAGCAGACTAACAAGACGGTGTAGCACAGTCCCCTGCAAATTCCTTCACCAATATGGTACTGGCGCATACTAGTGCCAGCAAGCCAGCCACAAAGCAATAAAAAAAAAAAAGGTGTATAACCGTTATTGTAGCAACTAAGAAGGGCTATTGGGGTCTTGGAGAATCAATTTCTGCCTACAATATTTAAAGAACAGCCTAACGCTTTTCCCTGACAGCCGCAGCGCTTCCCTAGCGGCATCCGACACAGAATGATTACCGAAGCAGTCGGGGGCAGGTAGTCTATCCAGGGTCACCTGATCTGGCAGCCAACCTGCTATCGACGTGTAAGGGTTACCAACGCATGCTGGGTGGAGTGCGAGTCTCTGGCTTGGAGTGGCTCTGTTTCTGGCAGCCAAAAAGCCAACGGCGGGAATGCCAGTTCTCGAGAGGGCGGAAGTATTCGTCCGAGCAACGAGCAGTTTCGAGTACGCTAATGCTCGAACGAGCATCGAGCTCGGACGAGTATGTTCGCTCATCTCTATGTGCGACCAAAAGAGGCACAAGTGTTGGGAAAGGCAAATATTGTGGTGCGAACACTTCATAAATAAGGCGCAACAGGCGCAGCAAGAGAAGAAAAAAGACAATTCAACAACGTCAACGATAATTCAACAATGTCAATAATAAATGCCCCCCGTGTGTTAATTGTGGCAATTACTGAAGGTCATGATGGAATTGTGGATGGGATCAGGGACTTATATGAGACATTATGATTTAATGTCTGCTATGTAGCAGTATATTTCTAATTAGTAACATTTAGTTTCGAAAGATACATTTCATGTTTCAGTCCATTGTGGTTTCACACTGTACACTGCATCTCATACACCAGAAAAAAGTACTAGTACATGGGGACAGTATCACAGTTGAAAGGACTTTTGGATGGCTTTTTGGTTCAATGGTTAATCTTATGTTGACAGCATTATAAACTGTAACATCAACCTCCAATGTGGTGTTGGCATGGAGATATGTGGTTTAGTGGGCATTGAGGGTAGTATGCCTTTTATACTTTCATTGCTATATATTTTCATCTGCATAGTTCAAGTAAGACTAGGTTACCAACATGCAATACCAATAGAAGTATATAGGAGCCAAAAATAACTCATACTTCGTAATACTTAATTCATTATAAACAATATACAAACTTTATTAATCGGCCATCAAGAAAACAAGGTTAAAAACATACATTAAAAACCACAAAACAAAAGATGTGGTGATGGTCAATAGTATTACAGTACATAATAAATACTATCAAAGTATCAAACACACAACAGTATATACAACCAGTAAAATAAGACCTATATACTTCTATTGGTATTGCATGCTTTTGATTAGTAATAGGAGTTGTTTATTGAGTACTGGGTTTTCTCTTTTTGGTATTCATAGGTTACCAACATGTTTTTGTGACACACTCAGCATAATAGGAAAGCTCCTGACATATAGGGGCACAGTTTCCCGAAAAGGCAATGTACGACGATAATGCACTATGCCGCGATTCACTAAGATTGTGCGCCTGATTTCCTGCATGTGACGCTTCCCCGCTCAGGAGCGACGGAGTTCACCTTCTTCTTCCTGGTGCATGTAAGTGCATTGTTTTGCGACACAATTTAAATCTTAAATCCTGCGCTCAGTGCAATCAGTCGGATCGTCTGACGTCACCCCCCCCCAAATTGTGACGCATGGAAGCCAGCGCAGCTGTGCCAAAAAACGCTAACGTGTGACACAATCCCAGCGCAGACACCTGTCAAAACCGTGCAAGTCCCGAAAACGGCAAACATTCACACAATCTGCGACCCTTAGCAAATGAGCCCCCTACACTAAGCTTATTCATAGACAGAAGAAGAGTGAAGAAATCAGGCAATACCTTTTTGAGGCTAACTGAGCATATCTGATGGTGAGCTTTCGAGAATACTAGTTCTCTTCGTCAGACATGATGTTATGCATGAAACAGAAAATTCACAGCATTTATACAAAATAGGCAGTGATCATCAAAGGATATTAAAAAAACCTCTAAAACAACAGATTGATCTTGATCTTATTTATGACGGGGCGGCAATAAAAACATTAAAACCCTGTGAGGCGAGACACAAGAGCCCTAGCTCTTATCTGCTTGTGGCCTCCAGGTCAGAGGTAGGAGGTCATGAAGCTGCATGAATGTTGAGACCACTTTGTAAGGTGTTGAATCTCCTCATTAATCTATACTCCCATTCTTTCCTTTCCCTCTGTGTCTTAAAATGTCCCATTAAAATAGTAATCTGCTTATTTATAGACATATATCGGCAGACTGAAATATTCTTTTTCTCACTGTCTGCACATCGTGGGGGTCATTTACTAAGGGCCCAAATCGCGTTTTTCTGGTGAGTTACCCAAATTTTTCAGTTTTGCACGATTTTCCCTGAATTGCCCCGGGCTTTTGGTGCATGCGATCGAATTGTGGCACATCGGCGCCGGGGTGCATGCAACAGAAATTGGGGGGTGTGGCCATACGGATTCGGAAAAACCGCCGCATTTAAAAAAAAAAAGTGTCGCTTGACAGGCGCTTACCTACACCAGGATAGGATGGTGAGCTTCAGTGCAATCCGACGAACTTCAGCGCAGCAGCGACACCTAGTGGACATCGGGGGAACTACCTTAGTGAATCGCTGGAAGACCCGAATCCTCCACACAGAACGCGCCACTGGATCGTGAATGGACCGGGTAAGTAAATCTGCCCCTATATGTTGTATAATGTGGAAAAAAGCTATTTTTTCAATTCCTCCTGCCGAGCAATCAATACGCACAGCGGAGGCCATCGGAGGTCATGTTGAATGGATTCAAAGTACCGCAAATATCGTCAGCAGCAAATTACTATCTGCTGCCGATGTTTACTCCTTCTCCAGCTTTCACGGGGGAGGATCAGGGAAACATATCCCACTATATGAGCAAACTGTGGGAAATCCTAGCCTTCCATTGTAATGATACGTCAGGAATCCTCCTAAACTACAGCTACTGAAATCAACTGATCAGATAGATGGCTTATCAAAAGTACACAACTTTTTTTTATTTGCCCATAGACATCAAAATCATCAATTTTCCAGTAAATTGGAAATTAAGCTATAGATACACGTATCATAATATCATAGTATATAAGGCTGGAAAAAGACGCAAGTCCATCAAGTCCAACCTTTAAGAATTAAATAAATGTTTTATCCCCATAACCTGTGATATTTTTGCTCTCCAGAAAGGCATCCAGGCCTCTCTTGAACATGTACATAGAGTCCGCCATAACAACCTCCTGCGGCAGAGAGTTCCACAGTCTCACTGCTCTTACAGTAAAGAACCTTTGTCTATGGTGATGGTAGAATCGCCTCTCCTCTAGGCGTAGAGGATGCCCCCTTGTCCTGGTCACAGGCCGAGGTATAAAAAGATCTTTGGAGAGATCCTTGTACTGTCCGTTCAGGTATTGATACATTGTAATGAGGTCTCCCCTCAGTCGTTTTTTTTCTAAACTGAATAATCCCAAATTTTGTAATCTGTCAGTGTAATCTAATCCCTCCATTCCCCTAATAATCCTGGTTGCTCTCCTCTGCACCCGTTCCAGTTCTACTATATCCTTTTTATACACTGGTGCCCAAAACTGTACACAATATTCCATGTGCGGTCTGACCAGGGATTTGTATGAGGGCAAAACTATGTCTTTATCATGAGAATCTATTCCTCTCTTGATACATCCCATAATTTTATTTGCTTTAGCAGCAGCCGCCTGGCTCTGGTCACTAAAATTAAGTTTACCATCCACCAATACCCCCAAGTCCTTTTCAGCTCCAGTTTTACTAAGTAATTGACCGTTTAGAACATAATTATACTTTTTGTTCCCATGGCCCAAGTGCATAACTTTACATTTATCTACGTTAAACCTCATCAACCATTTCTCTGCCCACTCCTCAAGCTTCCACAAATCCCTCTGTAATGCTAAACTATCGACCTCAGTATTTATTACTTTACACAGCTTAGTATCATCTGCAAATATTGAAACTTGACTGTGTAAACCCACTACAAGGTCATTAATAAAAGTATTAAAAAGAAGTGTCCCCAATACTGACCCCTGTGGCACTCCACTGGTAACATCAACCCAATCTGAGAATGTGCCATTAATGACCACCCTCTGTTTTCTATCACTAAGCCAATTACTTACCCAAATACACAGATTTTCTCCTATTCCCAGCAGTCTCATTTTATATACCGCCACTTTTATGTGGCTCGGTGTCAAATGCCTTTCAAAAGTCCAGATATGCAACATCTCCCAGATCCAGTCTTGAACTTACCTCCTCGTAGAAACCAATCAGATTAGTCTGACAGGACCGATCTCTCATAAACCCATGCTGACACTGGGTTATAAGGTTGTGCACAGTGAGATACTCCAGGATAGCATCTCTAACAAACCCCTCAAATATTTTCCCCACCACAGCAGTTAGACTCACTGGTCTGTAGTTTCCAGGATCGCTATTTGATCCTTTTTTGTATATTGGTACCACATTTGCTATGCGCCAGTCCTGTGGATTATAACCAGTCCTCAGTGAATCTTCAAATATTAAAAATAACGGTCTGTCTATCACCTTACATAACTCATGCAGAACCCGGGGGTGTATGCCATCTGGCCCCGGTGATTTATCTATCTTAGTGGTTGCGAGGCGGCGCCGTACCTCTTCCTGGGTTAAACTGTTGACATTCCAAAAAGAATTTACATTATTCCTCATTGTGTCTTCCACCAGGGGATTTTCCTGGGTAAAGACAGTTGAGAAGGCGACATTCAGTGGATTAACCCTTTCCTCATTTCCTTCCACCATGACCCCCTTGTTATTTCTAAGGGGACCCACACTCTCTGTTTTTAGTTTCTTATCATTTATATACTTGAAAAATAATTTGGGATTATTTTTGCTCTCCCTGGCAATATTTCTCTCAGTCTCTATTTTTGCGTCCTTTATCTGCTTTTTACAGGATTTATTTTTCTCTCTATAATCCTGTAATGCCTCATCGCTACCTTCACGTTTTAGCACCTTAAACGCCTTATCTTTCTCGCTTATTGCTTTCCTTACAAGACTAGTTAGCCACATTGGCTTTTCTTGTTCCTTTTATGCTTTTTCCCATAAGGTATGTGTTTCTCACAGGACTTTTTCAGAATATATGAGAAAAAGTCCCATTTTTGGGGGGGGCTTTTGTCTTTGAGAACATTATCCCAGTCAATGCCTTTAAGGTCTTCCCTTAGTTGCTGAAAATTTGCCCTCCTGAAGTTTAGAGTGTTGGTTGCCCCTTCACTAACGCTCTTAGTAAAGCGTAATACAAAATCAATGATATTATGATCACTATTCCCCAGGTTACCCCAACCTGTAGTTTTGATACCCTATCAGGTCTGTTAGTAAGGATAAGATCCAGCAGTGCCCCCCCTCTTGTTGGCTCCAGGACTATTTGCGACAGGTAATTGTCTTTTGTTGTTGACAAGAACCTGCTACCTTTGAAGGACCTGCAGGTTTCTGCCCCCCAGTCAATATCTGGGTAATTGAAGTTCCCCATGATAAGTACTTCACCATGCTTTGAAGCCACATCCATTTCACTAATCAGCATTTCCTCTGCTGCCTCCATTATATTCGGAGCCTTATAAAAAACCCCTAGTAATATTTTATTATTCTTTTCCCTCCCCTTATCTCCACCCATAGGGACTCCACATTTGCGTTACTGATGTCATCTCGCAGGACGGGCTTGAGGCAAGAATTCACATGTAAACAAACCCCTCCCCCTTTTTTATTTATACGATCCTTTCTAAAAAGACTATAACCATCTATAGCAGTGATGGCTAACCTATGGCACTGGTGCCAGAGGTGGCACTCGGAGCCCTTTCTGTGGGCACTCAGGCCATCACCAGAGATGACTCCAGGTATCTTCCTGCAGTCCCAGAAAGTTCAGGACTTGCTGTGCACAGAGCTATTTTAAAGTGACAGCTCTACCTGGGGCTATTTTCTGCTTTATTGGTGTCTTCAGGGTGCTGGTATCAATGAAAACTGTTACAGAGAAGGGAGTATAAATCACAAATTAAATTTTTGTGTTGGCACTTTGCGATAAATAAGTGGATCTTTGTTGAAGTTTGGGCACTCGGTCTCTACAAGGTTCGCCATCACTGATCTATAGTAACAGCCCAGTCATAGCTACTGTCCAGCCATGTCTCGCTGATACCCACTATATCATATTTCCGCTCCAACATCAAGAGTTCCAGTTCCTCCATTTTGTTTGTGAGTCTTCTGGCATTTGTGTACATACACTTTATATGGTTTTCCCTGTCCGTATGCCTTTTGTACTTATTCCCCAATCTCATTCCAGCCCCCCTTCCTCCCCCATGGACTATGACTCTTCCCAGCTCTCTATCTACACTGTCTATTTGCCCTGCACAAGTGTAGTTGCCCTCCCCCCAGGTCTCTAGTTTAAACACTCCTCCAACCTTCTAACCATTTTTTCCCCAAAACAGCTGCACCCTCCCCATTGAGGTGCAGCCCATCCCTACTGTAGAGCCTGTAGCCGACAGAAAAGTCAGCCCAGTTCTCCGTGTGTGCGTTTTCATTTCCTGCTTATGAATCAGGTTATCCTACTGACATGTACCAAAGTCACTGAAGCTTAAAGTTAGGCCTTGTTGTGGTCAGCAAAATAAACGACAAGTTTTTGTGGACTCGTTCACCCACTGAAGCGAATGAATCCATGAAAACACATAAGCTCAAAGAGGCTCATTCTCTATTTGGACATGTATCAGTTATTTAGCCATATACTTCAATCTACAGTATAACATCAAATATTATTGACCACAAGTGGTCATCTGACATTGTTGTCATGTCCGCCTTATCTCCTCATTGTTGAGTTGATTAGGGGTTTACAAGAAAGCCCCTCGTAAGCTTCCAAGTATAATTTTATAGCTTGGACGGCAGCTGCTGAGTGACCTCAGTCTGGGAGTATTTAGTTAAATGGGGATTGTGGTCACATGTAGTATGACTAATCTGTAAATCTTACACGAAAATAACTCACAGCAACGCCAAGACGGGAATCACCAAGATCCAATGGTACCAGCCAAATAATTCTGTAATATACCGTAGATCAAGTTGTTTTACCAAAATTATATTCACATAAAGTGCGTATGTATACTACAATACGCAGATGCAGTATATACAGTATATGTATGTTGTACAGTATTTGTAGAAAGGTAAAAGAGAGGAGACGAGAGCGCTCATTGAGTAGTAATTTCCGTAACAGTTAACTTGTCCGCAAAGGAAATGGAGAGAGGCTCACAGTATTTGGTAGTGCTAGAATTTAGGCACAACTCTATATATCGCCTCTTAGAAATACCAAATGGTGCTGTTTTCCAAGCAGTCTTCAAATCACACTGAATCGAATCGTAGTAGATAAAAGCGGAAATCAAAATGGCTGGCGCACACTAGTAATACGGACGAGTCACATCAGTAGTGTACTAGATATAAGATTTTTATTTTGAAAATGTCTCAAAGGCACAACACGTTTCGGGGTTGCCGAGTGCCCATTTTTCAAGTGAAAGAGACTACAAAACATAAAAGAATATGTATACACAAATATAAACTGTACAGTAATAAAACATATAATTGATATATGTCCATCAAATAGCTCAATTCCATGAGTGAGAGGAATAAAAAATATATAAAAGGAAAAGGGAGACTATTACCACACTATTAAAAAAATATGTATTAATCATAGGATTAAGGATTCATTCTAAAGTAAAAATTTAGTTGAAAAATCATTTTCTAAACTGGCCAAGAAGATTTTGTAGTTTCTCTAATAAAATCAGGGGATATATTATACCGTATTACTCAAGTATAGCCCAAAAAGTGCTGAAAACATAAACTATCGTTTTATACTCGAGTCAACAAATCGACAAAACAAAAAAAGAAAAAAAAATGAACAAACTCACCGTTCGGCGGCCCCCTTCGGGTCATCTGTGCGATCCGTGTGCTGCAATAGTATTGTGGTGCCGCCAGCCGGCCCACTGTGATGTCACGGCTCGGCTGAGTCAGCGCTGTGTTGGCACGACCTGCCGCTGGCCTGACACTGAAAAAAAAAAAGAAAAAAAAAGAAAAAAAAAAAAAATCAAAACTAACCTTTCCCGGCCCCCTCGGTCTCTGTGTGATTCTTCTCGTGTCAGCGGCAGGTCCGTGCGATTCACAGCACTGACATCAGCCGCTGCGCTGCAATAGAATTGTGTGTGTCGGCAGTCCGCACACTGTGGTGTCAGCGGCTGCGGCTGACGTACGCGTGTGCGCGGCACGGACCTGACGCTGACCGACAGAACGCAAAGAAGACTGAGGGGGCCGCCGGAAAGGTGAGTTTTTATATTTTTTTTTTTAAATCAACGGGGTCGGGGGTCCGGGCACGCGGGCTGGCGCTATTGACTGGCACGGGCTGGACGGCTATATACTGGGGGCAAAGGGGCTGTCAGGCTATATACCGGGGCACCGGGGCTGGCAGGCTGTATACTGGGGGACAGGGCTGGCAGGCTGTATACTGGGGCAAAGGGGCTGGCAGGCTATATACCGGGGCACAGGGCTGGCAGGCTGTTACCGGGGCCCAGGGGTGGCATCTGTTACCGGGGCACAGGGCCTAGCAGGCTGTATTCCGGGGCACAGGGCTAGCAACTATATACCAGGCACGGGGCTGGAAGGCTGTATACTGGGCCAGGGGCTGACAGGCGTATACTGTATGTTTATCCCAAAAATGTAATAAATGATGAATGGGTGGAGAAAAATGGGTAAATTATCGAAGTCATAATAAACAATGAGGGGATAAATTTAGGAAAAGACATACCATATATACTCGAGTATAAGCTGACCTGAGTATAAGCTGAGGTACCTAATTATAATCACTAGTATATGCTATGAGCCTGTACCCCAGCATATAGCCAGCCCCCTGACCCCAAGTATATAGCCAGCCCATGCCCCCTATATATGCCACCCAGCCCTACTCCCAGTACATAGCCATCATCTCATGCCCCAGTATCAGCCACCAATGCTTCCAGTATACAGTCCAGACCATGCCCCCTAGTTATAGCCATGCCACTAGCCAGCCCATGCCACCTAGTTTATAGCCAGCCAGCCCATGCCCCTAGTATAAGGCAGCCAGCCAAGCCCCAGTTAGCCTACCAGCCCTGTGTCTAATGGCTGTGACATCATTAAGCATCCTAGGTCATGGTGCATGCAACGGCACCACGCCGCCAGAGCTGAAGCATCAGAAGAAAGAAGAGGACCTGCTGGGGGCTTGGAAAGGTGATTACAGGTTTTTTTAAATACTCAAGTGTAAGCCGAGTTTTTTTTTGCTGAAAAACCGCTTATACTCCACTAATATACGGTAGCTTAATGTATAAAGCATTACTGGTGCTGCGGGCAATAGAATATGGTGCCTGAGCGGTTTAAAAACCTTGTTGGTGGCATGCTCTTCAAGTAACTTGGAGAATTACAATACAGTAGCTGTCCACTAAACCCACCCAGATAGGGGTTTAGATGTAGAAAGCCTGAGGATGCAATCTGTACTTTTGTAAAGATTAGAATGCAAACCATATAGGACTGCGCGGCCACCAGATAACAGATTTGTCAACGTTCCAGGCTTCTTTGCTTGCTTGCTGTCTCAGAAATCAAAGGTGCGCTTATAGTCACGTGCGCCTTATATGAACCATCTTCAACAACAGCTGCCTTGAACTGTGCACAGGTCTGCCACCTGCTTGTCATTCTCCTTATAATCAGGTGCGGCTTACAATCTGTGTGGCCTTATAGTCCAAAAATATTTACTGAAAATGGACAATCCCTTAAATGCAGCCTTTTATTGAAAACCCCCCCTTTTAAGAAAAAAAAAAATAGGTGCACCATGCTAGTAATGGGTTGGACCCCCTTTTGCCTTCAGAACTGCCTCAATTCTTCATGGCATAGATTCAACAAGGTGCTGGAAGCATTCGTCAGAGATTTTGGTCCATATTGACATGATGGCATCACACAGTTGCCGCAGATTTGTCGGCTGCACATCCATGATGCGAATCTCCCGTTCCACCACATCCCAAAGATGCTCTATTGGATTGAGATCTGGTGACTGTGGAGGCCATTTGAGTACAGTGAACTCATTGTCATGTTCAAGAAACCAGTCTGAGATGATTCCAGCTTTATGACATGGCGCATTATCCTGCTGAAAGTAGCCATCAGATGTTGGGTACATTGTGGTCATAAAGGAATGGACATGGTCAGCAACAATACTCAGGTAGGCTGTGGCGTTGCAACGATGTTCAATTGGTACCAAGGGGCCCAAAAAAAAAAGGGCCAAGAAAATATTCCCCACACCATGACACCACCAGCACCAGCCTGAACCGTTAATACAAGGCAGGATGGATCCATGCTTTCATGTTGTTGACGTCAAATTCTGACCCTACCATCCGAATGTCGCAGCAGAAATCGAGACTCATCAGACCAGGCAACGTTTTTCCAATCTTCTACTGTCCAATTTCGATGAGCTTGTGCAAACTGTAGCCTCAGTTTCCTGTTCTTAGCTGAAAGGAGTGGCACCCGGTGTGGTCTTCTGCTGCTGTAGCCCATCTGCCTCAAAGTTCGACGTACTGTGCGTTCAGAGATGCTCTTCTGCCTATCTTGGTTGTAATGGGTGGCGATTTGAGTCACTGTTGCCTTTCTATCAGCTCGAACCAGTCAGTTGGACAGGTGTACCTAATAAAGTGGCCGGTGAGTGTATATATATATATATATATATATATATATACATACACTCAGACAACATATACTTGTTTATGCAGGTGTAATTTTATATACATTTCTAAAACCTCCCTATAATGTGTGATGATAATACAACACTGGAGAAGGCGGGATATTATGTAGGGTCTCCGATATAACGATGCTCTCACATCGCCTAGCAACCATTTCCCCTTTTAGAGGCAATCAGTTGTATGTAATGAATAACTCTTTCAGTGCCTATATCCATCAAGAGCTCAGAAAAATATTTCAGAAAAGCTTAAACAGCAGAGATAGATTTATAACTGATTGATAACACTATACTATAGAAGCACATTTACTAAGGGTCCGAATGCCGCACATTTGGCGGGTTTTGCAATTATTTCCGTTTTGCGCCGAATTGGCTCCCGGGTTTTTTGGCGCATGCAATTGGATTGTGGTGCATTGGCAGCGGCATGCATGCGACAGAAATCGGGGGGCGTGGCCGTCGGAAAACCCGACGGATTCGGACAAACCGCAGAATTTAAAAAAGGGATTGTATCGCAAGATCAAGCACTCACATGCACCAGGAAGAAGAAGGACCTCTGAGCAGAAGCGACACATGAAGGAACTCGGACGCAAGATCTTAGTGAATCGCGCCGGACCCGAATCCTCGTCAGACAACGCTACGCGGTATAGCGACGGGACCGGGTAAGTAAATCTGCCCCATTAGGTTATAACCTGGCATTTAAAGAGTCAATGAGATAATCTTCAGTCTAGGGGAGATATGGAAAAATGCTCACTTGTACTAAAGATAAATAATGACGATGTAAAAACTAATACTTTATTTCCGATACTGACCTTTAAAAAGGGAATTTATGTCTAGATTACATGTTACCTTTAAAAAGTTACAGTCACAGCCAGGGACCCAATAACACCTTCCAATGCCTCAGCATAGGGATGTATATTGACACATGGAGGTGGGCATCACTTCATGTCTTATCCCATATCTTTGTCACATCTTTCAGATCGCATCAGGCTTGTGGTTCTGTGAGCTACAGACCCAAACATACAGAGCGTTAAAGTAATGGGAATTAGATCCTTATTTTCAGCTCTTTGACTGCCTTTATAGCTCACAGAACCCCAATCCTGATTCCATTTCAAAGAGATTTTCTTCTTTATTAGTATACTAAAACTTTCTAGCTATAGAGTCCGACTTGTCATTTCAAGTGACACTCCAGTATCTAAGTTTCATCTCACACAAAAGTAACTTTTCTTTACTAACCTAAATAATTAGTTACTCAAATTTTTTTTCCCAGCCTTTAGTCCCTAGGACTATATGTTTTCCAAATGGTGATAACTCCTTTAAGCTCTGCGTGTCTTTACTGCAGTTATAATTTACACTTTGTGGCCTGAAATGGTTTTTGGCAAATTTTGTTTGTTGTCCTATTTTTCTCAATGAAAAATTTTACAGAAAAAACTGATAAATCATAAACCATCTCCTTTGTTAGAAATCTGGTGGCTTTGACTAAAACCCTAAGTTCGGAGGAAAGTGTGGTTATGGTAATTAGTTACATTTTATGCTGATTATTATTGATCAGAGAGGCCGTCACACTTTACTGCAGATGTATGAAGCTCCTTGCTGCATAAAATGGACCTAAAATGTACACAGACAGCAGATTTAATGTTGCTGTTCCCTTGCTGGTGCTGCCACCTTGTGGTATGTTGAGTAAGTATCAAGGAAAAAATTATTTAAAGTTGCTGAATAATTAATCTGTTTTGTAAAAAGGCTGAGAAGAAGTGTTGTACTGTGCTAACGATCCATAGCAATTAAACAATGTAGTCATACAATGTGATATTATTAGTGTTAGGAAACTGAGAAAAATGAAGATACATCAGCTTGGCTCCTTATAACAATGTAGCTTATAATTACTAGCACTTTACAATCTATTTGGAGAGATAAAAAGAGAATAAAGTGGAACGGCCGAGTATATAAAATAATCCCTATGATATTTATGTGAGGGTCAGGAGGGTTGAAGGGGTATTCCTTCGATAGGGATTTATGGGCATATTTACTGGATACTTAAAGGGCTATCCTGAAATATACTCAGGATAAACAAATAACACATCCTCTGATTCATTGTTGTTAACAAAAATACAGCATTGAACTGATATAATTCCAACCTGTCTCTATCAGTCCTGGTGTATACAGTTTCGGTTACCCCTGGATCTGAACGTAAATCTTTGATTATGGTTGGATTCTTCTCATGAATAGCTACTCTTGTCTGCACGGCTACAGCGCTGCCTCCAGCCCCTCCACACCCCATTACAAAACCAGCTCAGCCACGGTCACTTCCTGCAGGCAAACAGCATGCAGAGACTTACTTTACTAGCTACAGACAGATAAGATCTGTATCCGGGAGGGAGGCATATAGCAGAGCTGACTCTGTGTGTGTTAGAAATTTGTTAGCAAAGCTGAGAGCGTCATTGGGGGTTTGTATCATTATTTCTGCTAGTCAAATTGTCTCTTTTTTCGTTTTTACTCTGTTGTTTTCAATACGTCTTGGTCTGCACCCTGTGCAGTGCCCCTTATGTATCTTTGTTTTCCAGATATTCCGTACGACTTTCTGTACGATTTACAGTATGTATCACTTTTTTTGCTTATTTTTGTGACTTTTCAGGTGCAAATCTGCACCTGGTCCAGGGCAGGTGCAAAAGAAGGATTTTTTTCATGGACCCGATTTTAACCCCTTAACGCCGAAGCCACTTTTCACCTTCCTAACACGGCCCTTTTTTTCAAAATTTCCCTGTGTCACTATAAATGGTTATAACTTTGGAACGCTTTAACATATCCAAGTGATTTTAAAATAATTTTCTCGTCACACTTTGTACTTCATGTTAGTTGAAAAATTTTGGTGGTATGTTTTGCATTTATTTATGAGAAAATCAGATATTTGGTGAATTTTTGGAAAAATTCTTGATTTTCAAATTTCAAAATGTTCTACTTTTTCCATACATAGTCATAACCGCAAAACTACTTAATAACCAACATTCACCGAATGTCTACTTTATGACTCCATGGTTTTTCATGCATACTCTTATATTTTTAAAATGTTATGGGGCTTTGAACGTCAGGTGCGGTTTTTCGAATTTTCATAAAAGCCGCAAAATCCTGCCATTGCGGGACCTGCTCAAGTTTCAAGTCACTTTGAGAGGCCTAAAAAAAGTAAAACCCCATAAATTACCCCATTATAGAAACTACACCCCTCAATGTACGTAAAACAACTTTTATGAATTTTGTTAACCCTTTAATTGTTTTACAGGGGTTAAAACAAAATCGGATACAATTTTGAAAGTAAAATTTTTTTGGTTAAATTAATGTGTTTTTCAAAAAAATGTACAAATTCTCAGTGGATAAAATACCAAAACGCTCCACAAAATTTGATACCCAATCCCTCCCGCATATAACAATAATACCCCATATGTGGGTGTGCATTGTCACATTTTATTGGCTATACAATCTTTATTTTTTTGGGGCAATTTGGACATATAAGGGCTTATTTTTTGCGACATGAGATGCACTTTAGAAATATTTCATTTTAGTGGGTCATTAGCTTATTGATGAGATTTTATTAACTCGTGAATGTATGGGTGAAAAGAAAATTGTCAATTTTGGTTTACTTTCTTTTGGTATTTTTTGGGGGTCATCCACCGTATAATAAAAATACTTTATTATCTTTATGCTATAGGTCACTACTAGAGATGAGCGAACACTAAAATGCTCGGGTACTCGTTATTCGCAACGCGTAAGAATTCACTCCCCTCACGGGCCTGACTGTCCATTTCCTCCTCCTCCAACTCCTCCAACTCCTCTTCTTCTGCCCATACACGCTGAACAGTGAAGGACTCAACAATGGTCCCCTCTTGTGTCTCGCCAACATTCTCCTCCTCTTCCTCCTCATCCTCCTCCACCTCCACCTCCTCCGATATGCGCTGAGAAACAGGCCAAGCAGCGGGATGGTGAGGCTGATGATGGCGGCATCGCCACTGACCATCTGTGTTGACTCCTCAAAGTTACTCAGCACCTGACAGATATCAGACATCCACGTCCACTCCTCATTGTAGACTTGAGGAAGCTGACTGACCTGACTACCAGTTCTGGTGGAAGTTGACATCTGGCAGTCTACAATCGCTTTGCGCTGCTGGTAAACTCTGGATAACATGGTCAGTGTTGAATTCCACCTCGTGGGCACGTCGCACAACAGTCGGTGAGCGGGCAGTTGGAGGCGGCGCTGCGCTGCCCTGAGAGGGTGATACTTCATTTATATAGTTTTTCATTTATTTTTACAATTTTACTGGATAAAAACTAAAATAGAGGAAATCTCATTTGTGAGACACTGAGGGATATTGGATAATGAAATCTCATTTCTTTTCGGAGACGTAACTTTAATATTTTTTGGTTGACAGAGTTGTTCTTTTCAGTGGTACCATTTTGGCGCACATAACTTTTTTTGGTCACTTTTTAGAACGTTTTTGTGTAGAGATTTTATGGAAATGTACATTTTTGGCAAGTTTTTCGTGTTTTGTTTTTACGGCGTTCACCAAGTGGGCCCAATAATGTTTCTGAGTTATTGTACAGATTGTTACGGATGCAGCAATCATCAATATGTGGAGGTGTTTGGCGATTTTGTGGTTTTTTTTACTTTATTACATGTGTATAGGGAATGTTTGTGTTTAGGGGACTTTAACTTTATTTATTTAATTAATTATTTGTATTAAAAAGAAGGGTCTACAGAGAAGGAGACACTATATATACATACTGTATATAGATACTACTATACATACTGTACATACCTACTACTATACATACTGTATATACCTACTACTGTACATACTGTATATACCTACTACTGTACATACTGTACATACCTACTACTGTACATACTGTATATAGATACTACTATACATATTGTACATACCTACTACTATACATACTGTATATACCTACTACTGTACACATACCTCCAAACCATCCCGCTTTCGGCGGGACTGTCACAGTTTTTTAGCCGTGTCCCGCCGCCCCAGGAGGTTAAGAGGATGTCACGCTCTGCTCTGCATTGTCCCGGTCCAAGAGACACATCGGCTGCAGAGACAGAGGAGACAGCGCAAGCTCCCAGCACTAGTCCTCTGCAGGGGACATAACATTAAAGGGGGCTATTTTATATATTTATGTTTAAAGCCTGAAATGTGGCAAAAGGTAGAAAAGTTCAAGGGGGCCGAATACTTTTGTATATTAATTTACATCTTTCTAGATCACTAGAATGTGGGTACGTTGTAATGGAGGGGCAGGACAGATATGTGTGCTAGACAGGGTGAATTAATCTTCCTGTACCTGTATTTTGGCATCATTTGCACATAAATGCAGGTGCAAACTGCTTGTGTGGAGGACAAGGGGGTAGTTATGGTTAGTGTATGCATAAGGTGGTAGTGACATTTACTTAGATTTTTCATATCTTATGTACATGGAGATATTGGGAGGAACTTTTCATGTCTTGCTTGTTAGTTTTCTGGTGCCCCGGCCAGGGACACCCCTGTCTGGAGCGATAGCTATAGGTTGTGCAGGCTATAGTAGAATTCTACAACAGGCAGATTCTGCCCTAGATTCAGCCGGCTAGAGAGGCTGGAACCTTGGGTCCAACATGCGCCAGGGAATGAGAATCATGTCTGGTGCACAATCTACCCAGTCTAGATAAATTGAGTCACAATGATCACAACTTTACTCTGCAGACATTACACACAGTGTCCTGCCATATACCTTCAAGTTTTACCTGGAATAAGTCTTAATAATAGTAAACTATGTAAAAGCTTTTTTTTTTAAAAAAAATGTTTTTTGAAATTTTGCCCCTATTGCCCCTTAACCTGTGCCAAATCTTTCATCGGATTGTCTGGTAGCGATTCAAACTACATACATCCCCTGCTCAGGGTCCCCACCTACACGTCCCTCCAAACCTGAAGAAACATTCACCTTGCTGGACAATCACTACCCATCACAACCTCTACAACATCTGGATTCTTTGGATCATTTGGGTTCCTGACTATCCTTTGTTTTGCCCTTCCAATACATCACTGTACAGTGAGGACACATTTACATTACTTTGTATCACTTTTACACTAGATACAGTAGAATCGACTGACATCGATAAAGCTTGTTTTCTAAGGTATATTTCATATATGGACCCAATTAATAGGGCAAATGACAAATGTTCATGAGACAACATATTTAAAGCCTAACACATAGGGTACAGATTTGGTCACTGTTTTGCATATCTATGAAAGAGAAGTGTCCCCCTTTCCGTAATACTTTTTCTGTGTTTTTTTTCACCAATTTCAATGTTTTACAAATAAAAACTAATGACAAATACTAAGCACATCTGCACTATCTGCACCTAAAAATCTTTGTCTATGTATGTTTTATGGAATTTACTTTAATAAGATATAATATATGTGTTACATAAGAATAAAAAGAATCAAAATAAAATGATGCACTAGGATTGCAAGTTTCTTTCCACCAGATGGCACTACAGGGACAGCACATTACATTGCTGCTTTACTGATTTGTTTGTACATTTCTATGATTTACAATGCACTAAACATAGCCTAAAAGATAATATTAGTAATATTATACATTGGCGGTTATTTACTAAGGGTCCTGGAGCGCACTTTCTTCAGACTGTTTGCTGTTTTCGCAGGTATTTAACAGGGATCTGCGCTGGGATTGTTGCACAATTGGCGCATTTTGGCGCAGCTGCAACAGACATGGGGGGGGGGGGGCGCTGTTGGACAATGCGACTGATTTGGACTGAGCGCGGGATTCGACTTGTGTCGCAAGACAATGCACTTACATAATCAGACAGAAGAAGGTGAAGGTCGGACCTGAGCGGGGAAGTGACAAATGCAGGATATCGGGCGCACGATCTTAATGAATCGCGGCACAGTGCATGATCGTCTGAACTGTGAACCGGACAGGTTTGTAAATCTGCCCCATTCTGTTCAGTAGTGATTCCTTACTAATAATACTCAAAGAAGAAGCATCAATCTCCTCAGAATAGATAATCATTATATGATTTGCAGTGGTACGACACCTACAAATCAGCTTTTTCAAAAGGTCGGCCGAATCTAAGACTCCATGCACATGACCGTGCGCTATGCCCAGGATCCAGTCCTGGCAAGCACATGGCCGCGTGAAAGAAAAATATCACATACAGGAACCCTATTAAATGCCCAGCAGCCTCCCCCAGTAATGTAATACCCAGCAGCCCCTCAGTAGTGAAATTTCCAGCAGCCTCCCCCAGTAATGTAATGCCCATGCAACCTCCCTCCCCAGTAATTAAATGCTCTGCAGCAGCTTCCTTTAGTAATGAAATGGGGATGTGGGGATGGGTGGCTGGCTGCCTGCCTGAAAATTATTAACTATATTATTACATAGTGAACCGTATAAGCGCCCGAAGAGTCGTCTCTTTATAGTCAGTGGAGCCTAAAGATCCAGCTCACTATAAAGAGACAGACTTTCCATCACTACCAGCTGCAGAGCAGAGCATTTCATCCAGAGCTGATATTATTCTGTCCGAATTGAACACAGGCATAGACTGAGTGGTGAGAGGTGTTCTGGGTACCCCTGGTTATGGTCACAACTGTGACTACTGCAAACCCTATAGCTATACCTATGTCAAGTTATGCTGCAGTAATAATTTTACAATATTTCACCGTTTGCAATATATGGGATAACATCTGTTGCAGGACCTCTATACATTATGGACCTAAAATCTTAGAATTGTAATAAAGAGGAAACCAATGGATTGAGAATATTTTTTGTACAGGTAAAATGCGTTATAGGCCACATATATACAACAGAAATGGTTCCTTTAAAATAAAC
The DNA here is from genome assembly GCA_019512145.1 of Engystomops pustulosus. Lineage (NCBI taxonomy): Eukaryota > Metazoa > Chordata > Amphibia > Anura > Leptodactylidae > Engystomops > Engystomops pustulosus. The sequence continues at coordinate 35,423,098 of CM033650.1, read as the reverse complement.
TCCATCATACAATGGCAATACAAAGTCAAACCTAAACTGAATATATTCTTTGTTAGTCCTGAAATAACCTTAATCTTCTGTGCCCTATTGTTCTGAGACCAGTGTAGTCCCAGCTGCAATCCCCAGCTGAGAAGCTTTATACTTATCCTACAACAATACGCGGTTACCTTCCCCTTCTTCATTATTCTTCAGTCCTATCGGACAATCAATCAGATTACAGAGAGAGCTGTCACTCACGCTCCACCATCTCTAACGCCGCTCACATTGTAGGGATTGGCGCGCACATCAGGGGAATGATATACACCATAAACCTAAAATATACAGTAAATTATCTTATAAAGCTCAAATGTATAGATTGTGTTGTTAAATTATTCCTGAAATATATTGCTATATGATACAGTCAGAATATATAATATATATGCTTTAAGGCTCATAGATCTTTATTGGTTCTGCCACACCAAACTGCAACCACATACCGAACATTTAAAGGCTATAGAGAAGCAAACCTTTACTCTCATTTACTCTTTCAGTCATTTGTAGTTCTTCTTTGGTACTGGCCCTGTCAGGTAAGCTTTCTGTAGCTGGTCATCCTTCCTTGGGCTACTAAAACACTTTATACTGGGTAATTCCCAGGGTTGCACCAGTCATGAGGCGAGTTGAGCCTCTTGCCTCAGGCAGCGTTGCTTGCAGCAAGATGGGGTCGTCATCAGGACCGGACACTTAAAAATAATGTCTCTTCCCATCTGATGTCAGCATAGGTGTAGACACTGCATGGAGAGCTCACTTACTAAAAAGATAACACAATATATTACTACGGGATGGGACAAAGGGGGCGCCATCGTATAGCTTGCCTCAGGCAGCAGAAAGTTTACGTTCACCCCTGGTACTTCCCCATGACCTATACTCTATCCATATCAGTTTGGCACTGCCTCTCCTAGCTGACTCTATGGCAGTATATATGGCAGCTATACTAGTTTTCATTTATCTAAAGCCAAAAATTGTTATTGTTTTAGGCCTGACAAAAGTCATTGGAGAGATCTGTTATGGTTTTGAGGAAATGTTCTCTAATAAACTATATTGCCTCTCTGTTCTGTCGGCACTGAAAAGATGTCTAATATTAGATTGTCTTTTCAGAATTTATATTAATCTCAAGACACTAAAAGCAGATGCCCTGGAATACAGAAGAGAAGCAATTCCAGAGATTTCAGATGCACAGATGTAGCATTAGCAGTTGTTCTTCTGCTCACATTCATCTGTAATATGGCAGGGGAATTATCATCACTGAAAATATGGAGAAATAGCTGAAAAATTGGAGTATGTCTGCTGTGCTTAGACCAACTGAGCCATTACTAAGTGAACAATTCCTTTGTCTTTGTTCTTGTGTATTGGGTCAGTTAGTTAATCTTTTAATGACCAGGATGTTTAGGCCTAGTACGACCAACCACACAAGAGATTTTTCACTATCAATCACTCATCCTCATTAGGGAGCTTTGGGTGGCCACCTGGGCTTTGTGTTCACAGGGGGCCTATGGCCACTCAAACCACCCAACAACTGTGGTGCAGAAATACTAGAGGATGATACTCTCAGCTTGCGTACTGGCATGTGCTACTGTGGCAGGTTCCTCTGTCCAGAAAAGAGGCCCCATCCACCAGCTCCAGGTCTGCTACAGGAGAAAAATACCCCATGCAGGCCTCCTCTAAACAAAACCTACTGGTCCTGTAGCACAGAAGGGGTAGGTGGAACAAGGGGAAGAAAGGTAATGTGGTATTTCAATCTCTACCAATTTATTTAGACGCTGGCAAAGCAAACTCTCATAGGATCTATGCCTGGTCCATCTTAATGAACATGAGGATGTCCATGGTGGCTGTGGATAGCCAAATTTTTTTGTGACTACACCATTGGCGGAGCTGAGCACAGCACCTGCAAGACATACAGGACAAGCCCCTGCCACATGTCCAATTTTCCCACCCAGAAATTGAATTGGGAGGACCCATCCTTCAGTACCAGGAAACATGTGCACAGATAATCTTCCACCATGAGAATCCTGGTACTATGCTCTATATCCGATGGTGGTGGAAGTTGAGGACTATTGAACATGGCGTTACACATGGTGTATATACGTACAAGGTAAAAAGCTCCTTTACTGTCAAAAATATTTTTTCGTACCATGTATACAAAAATATGAATGAATACACACAACCACCTTCATGCAACTTTGCAGCTAAATGTGATAAAATGTAAAACCTAAATGAAAATTCTAAATTTCCACTTATGTACAAAGCCAGACTACTCATAAAAAGAAAATGAACTTTCCTAAAAACAGTAAGGTTAAAGACGTTCATACATAACCCACATGTGTATAATCACCAAAAATGCAGCAAAGCTAACATTAAATCTGTGGGGGGCACCGAAAATATTTGTTAAAAAATTGCATTACATCATGGTAACCCAAATAAAAAACATATATATCCATAATCCAAGCTAATGAGATAACAAAGATCACTTTTAGATGGGTGTAATATGTGCTCCATTGTATTAACAGGGCAGAAACAGAACCTTTCACGGCTCATAAGAATTTGAGTAAGAACCCCATAACGTAGGAATAAATAATGGAGGTATGGTGTGAAATAAAAACTTTATTCAGAAATGTGTGTTTGTTTTTTGTGTAGGGTTGGGGAGTAAGAGTTCTCCTTACAGAAACATTGCCAAATAAGGCTGCCTTACATTGATGCTCTACTAGGGGATTCAGGGAAATATAAAAATAGAAAAAGGAAAACAATGTGCAACACCCTCGCCGATGCAAGGCAGAGGAGTCGTTGCGAATACGTCCCATCATGTAGCCTGCAGCCTGTGTAGGGTCTGATCAGCCCCACAGTATGTCACTGCATGACCCAGATGAGCACTGCAGTGGTAGAGTCTGCCTGGTAAGGCAGGAGTTAATTGTTTTATGTGATGTAATATGTGTCAGCCAATCACAATTGTTCATGTATTATGTCTGTGAGCTGAGATGTAATTGGAGGAGTAGCCACCACCTGACCAGTGGGAGTAACAAAACCCCTGGTCAGGAAACTTCTAAAAGTGAGTTCTCTCTCAGAAGAGAGTCCAGTTCAGAATAAGAGAGTGCAGTCAGACCAAGGAGTCTGAACAGATCAGATTAGAGACTCAGATGAGTCTGTGCAGCCAGCACACCAGACCAGAGCAGGTGAGCCCAGCTCCCTGCCTGAGTGTAGTGAGTTAGTCAGAGAGAGGAAAGGGATATCATCCTACCTTCAAGGATGATATCTGAAGCAACCCAGGACACGCTGAAGCATCCTTTCAGGACACAGCTATCTTCCAGCCTGCCCATTGCATCCAAGCTGATGATCTCCATCCTGTGGCTCCCTCCAACTACATCTCCAGCATTCTACCATTCTGTTAAGGCACGTTGCTACTGTTCCTGTCGGTTCCAATAGAGTTATTTCTGTTCAACGTCTGCCTCCGTCTGGTCCCTGCTACTACGGCTGTCACCATCACGGGCACCCTATCCACTACACAGGGACTCATACCCCAGACCCCAAAGGGTTGCCCCAGGGAGAACCGCTATAGCAGCCTCTCCCTCATTATTTCTTGCCAACACCACCCTGCTGGAGACCTGCCAGGCTGTAGGAAAACCCTCCGGTTCCCCATACCAAGCACCGTGAAACTAGTGTGCCTAGGCCGCAATCGCCAGCCACTCAGGTACTGCGGGCCCCGGCTGACTCCAGGCCCCAAGAAAAGGCTAGGCCCCGGTGGGGGATGTTGCAAATGCTTCTTTTTGCTACCTTGAAAGACCGGCCCTTTAATATAAAGCATGCCTTTTAGGAAGTCTAATGAAAAACATTGGTGTCCACAGTTCGGAATCTGTTCCTTCTGGAATAGATATACTAATTTGGTTTTAATCCCACATCATGTCCTTAGGCTTCATGACAGTCATGCTTGATGTAAAGAGTGTTACCTTTCAAGGCAAAAAGAGGCATTGTTTCCCTTGTCCCATCCTGGTAAATGTATTTACACTTTTTCAAGTTTTTTGTGTGACATTCAACAAAAACAGATATTTGGTGAAAATTTGGAAAAATTCATGATTTAGTCATAACAGCAAAAAAAACTTGATAGCTAACGATAGCTAACATTAACCGAATGTCCGCTTTAGGTCTCCATGGTTTTTTATGCAACCTCTAATTTTTGTAAAATGTTTTGGGGCTTTGAACTTTAGGTGCGATTTTTTTAAATTTTCATAAAAAACACACTGGCAAGTGCAGCGGAGTGCTGATCTCAGACCCTTGCACGCCGCAGTCGTGCATCTACCTGGCACCCGCAGCTCCGTTCGGGAGCCGGTGCCAGAAGCATGACGTAATAGTACTGCATGATGCGGTAACACACCTCCCCCCATGCAGTACCATTATGTCAAAAGCCGGGAAGGGGTTAAACATGAATATCTCCAGATCTCTGTCACTTAGAAATACAATTTTGAATTTGTGTTAGATTCAAGACGTATAAGATAAGTTCTTGGCTGTTAAAGCTGTTTATCTCCACCAGCCTGAATGGAAGCATTTCAAAGACCAAGAATTTGGGAATGTTCTTGCTCAGGACCAGAGCTTGTGTGTGACATGATCTAAACTTCATCTCTCAATTTTTTGGGGGATAGAAAGCTGAATGAATGGTTTGGACAGACTTGGTGATGGTGAAAGTCGTCATCGTAGTGGTGGTGTCACATCCTCCATTTTCACTCTGAGCCAACCAAAGCAGCAGGGGGAGCATCAAGGTGTCTGCAGGCTTTTTTGGCGTCTCATTCACTGGAGCTCTTGTTCCCTTTGCAGGTGCCTGGTCATACATGATCATACACAACTGATATTTAATTCTCAGATAAAACATCCAAAGGTAACGCGTTTCGCGTATGGTACCCTTCGTCAGACCAACTGTGCCATCTGCAGTCTATTCCCGGGAAGATATTGCTATATGATGCTGGAACTGCAAAAAGTACTAAGAGTGTTCATTTAAGATTTTGCTGTATGATGCTGGAAATGCAAATAGTACTAAGACTGTTCCTTTAGGATATTTCTGTATGATGCTGGAACTGTAAGTAGTACTAAGAGTGCTCCTTTAAGATATTGATGTATGATAGTGGAACTGCATATAATACTAAGACTGTCCACGGACGCGGTGAGGGGGGCAGGCCTGACTAGCAGTATCCTGACACATTACACATCTATGCTTTTGGTTTTGGTTATTCTCTTCCATTACTATGGATGGGAATACTGTAAATCAAATACTTATGGTAAATAAAAGCCCTTCCATTTACCATAACTTTCTGAGGGTTCCCTTTTTGTCGTGTTTTGACTATTATAATGTAAAAAATAAAACAAACTGCAGCTTTTTTAAAAAAAAATATTTTAGTTGAAGCAGGTCTATTGTAAATCGTGGGGGGCCCCATTATAAATATTGCCGCGAAGCCCAAAGGACTCTTGTTATGCCACAGTTTTAAACCCTGCTTTTGACAGTGCTTTATACAACGCCTTTTATTGTAGAAAAGCGGAAACTGACAAAGAACCTTGTGTGCAAAATAAGTCATGAAGTCGTGACCTCTGGATGAAAAGTCTCAAAAGCTATTTACAAACTATGCTGTGGTCACACCAGAGTGCTGGAGAGGGGTGAGTACAGCTTGTTTGTTATCTTTACAACCCCCACCCCCGGAACAAACATAGTTAATGGGGTGGCATTTATACCATGGTGCTACACATTGGTACAGGGGTTCACATACATTGCATAAAAACATGCACAAAGTAGTACAAAATATACAAGACTAAACTGTACCAAGTGGAAGAAGGAACCTCCAGGTGAGGGCTCTCTGTATTTATATATCCCAAATTATAGTAGAGCTATAGAGGAGCCACCCCAAAAAACCTCAATGTGGATGAGACAAAAGTGGGAATGGAGTCTTTTCTAGACCTCTACACCCAGACCCTACATCATTGTACCAGGAAGGTATGCAAAAACATTTTCCAAGGTGATAAATGGAAAACAATGCCTCTTTGTGCTACCTTGAAAGGCAGCCCCCATAACACCAAGTATGACCTACAAGAAGACTAAAGATGTGGTGTGGGATTAAGCCAAAACAGTATATCTATTCCAGAAGGATCAGACTCCCAACTGTAGACAGCGCTGTTTCAAACTAGTTGGATCTCCTCAGTACAGCGTAGGGAACTGGATTGGCTGATTTTGGGCGCAATATTGTGGCCCGCTTGTGTATCCAACACTTTTCTGGTGCTTCTAATTTTCTGATTTTGTGGTGCAATTTTTGGCACAAAAAAGGGAAGTTAAAAGCTGTGCTAGGGAGTTCTATTTCCCCATGTATCAATAGGGAGACAGTGTTTGTGAGCCAAATTATTATTATTATTATTGCGCCACAAACTTAAAATTACACTGAAAATTATAGCACACTTCCCGCGCCAACCTGTGCCCACATTTATTAAAGAATTTGCGCCAGTTTTCTGTCGGATTTTGCACTGAAAAGAAGTTTGCACATGTATTTATACAGTGTCTGCGCCAGTTTTGTGTCGCAGCTGCACTGTGTCCGACAAGACAGAAAAAATGTGAACCTAATGGGTAGCGCTTAAGTGACGTTTGCCACAATTCTGCAGCATGAACAAGGTGCGCAAAAAAATGACTCCCGAGCAGCTCAGGGGGCGCCAGATTCATGAAGACCGTGCGCCAGTTTTGATTAATGCGATGCATGTTACTGTTAAGCCTTCCAAAGAAACCTGTACTAAGTTCCACATTATCATTTGTAACTTGCGGATCAAAATAGAAAGGGATGAAGCTTAAACCATGAATTGTGCTGATTATAATATACTACACGTACAGGAATAAGGATACAATATGCTGGATGTTTGTTTCCTATGGGCAATAAATTCTCCCCATTCAGTCCCACAGACTGCCTCTTAATCATGTGTGGCTACACAGAAAACAAGAACATATATCTTCTCTTTGTATAAACATGAAAAAATGTTATTTGATAAAAATAGCGCTTTTATGAGTATCCATGAAGTGTAATTCAGACTCAACAAGCACATGGTCTCAGGCTCCCTAGGCAGAGCACATGACTGAGGCAGAACATCAGATCGCCAGGCCTCAGGTTATTCTCAATGCAGACTCTCAAAAAAAAAAATAGACAATCTACCCTCAAGTATGTGGCCATACAGTTATCTATAGATATCTCCGCCGGCTGTCCACATCACAACAGGGCACAGAATTTATCCTTAGGCACCTCCGCTTGTTACCATGTCTATTTTTATATCAAAGCGTTATCTTTTAGAATCCCGCACCAATTCCAGTTACCGTCTCCTTTTTATTGCTACATTTTTTAATGTGATGATATATGTTACTACATTTTGTAAGAGACTATTGGGGTACCTATCAGGGCTTCTGAAAAAAAAATTGTGAAATAGTTAGCTTATTGCTAGCACCTGTGATTATTTCCCCCTTTCTGCCACCTCCACGACAGGGGGCGGTGGGGGGATCGGTGGCAACCTGCCATCGCCCTGCGCACTTGCTTGGACTTGATGGAGTCCATGCTCCCCCTGTCACCGCAGATGTATCAGGAGGGCTGCAGGGACTTGTAAACTAAGCCCAAAATTTTCAGGCTTTTGACCCTGAAATTTTAAATCCTCGCAAAATTAAACCAGCCATCAATGGCCACCACACCGTGTTTCTTGTTGTGGTTATGTGGAGGGGGGTACAACATTTTAGAGAAACAATTAATGAATTAAATAAAAAATAGAAAAAATGCTAAATAGTTGTAACAAAATTCATGCCCATCCGGGCCCTTTGCTTCTTCTTGAGCAAAAAGCTTTCACCCGAATGGCATCAGACGTCATGTGGGCACCTTCATCTCACCTTCGGGCATGTGAAAATCCGCCAATGCTGTGAGATATGAAGGAAAGAAAGAAAGAACAGCCAGAAACCGGAAAAAAACAACTGTAAACGAACATTAATCTGAGGGCTGGGTGGGTGGGAGACTTCTTGCCACTCGGTCCTGAGGGCAGAAGGAAAGAGGCCCCTCCACGTGCCCCCAATGCTTTTAAAACCACGGGGCGGGCCCCAATAAGCCCGCCCAATCCAGCCCCTTTTTGGGACCGCCTAAAGAAGGGGCCAATCGCCCTTTAAGCCACCTTCTGCACCATCACCGTAAATCCCCTACAGTCCCCAGCCCCTTCTCTATGCAATTTGGGGCTAAAGAGCTTAAAGGAAACCTACCATTTAGAATGGCAGGGGTAAGCTGTAAGTACCGAGCACCAGCTCAGGTACTTACTTTCGTTAGTGTTATAAACCGCGGTATCGCGGTTTTAACACTTTTTAAACTTTAGAGCAGGAGAGGCTTCGGCGCTGCGTGCGCACGATCGTGCGCGCGCCTACATAGGAAATAGCGGAGATGTTGCGCGCGCACGGTCGCGCGCAGCGCCGAAGCCTCTCCTGCTCTGGCGGTGGCGTGAAGAGAGAAATAATCGCAATTACTGAGGTTTCACAAGTAATTTTGATCATTTCAGGACTTCTATGACATAAAACTCCTGATAAATGTCCCCCGATGGCTCCTTTCTTCAATAAAATAATAAGCTAACTTATGCAGGTTGGGATTGTCCTTTTGTACTAAATCAGCTGTGAACACCCATCTTTCCCAGAGAGATGCTTTGACATGCTCTGCGCTATCTATCTTAAATGAAATAATCTTATGAAAAGTTAACCATCTTACAAGAGTAATATTTTTGTACTGGCAACTTTGAGGTCACATAGGTAGTGAATATAATACCAAGCATCCCTGCCAACAACATGTTTGTCGCTACAAGCGATCCCTGTGCATGCTGTCACCTTGCAATTACCAATCAACTCAGCACTTAGTTAATTGAAGAAGGGCTGTGTGCCGATCAGTAATATCCTTCTTATTTAGAGATGAGCGAACATACTCGTCCGAGCTTGATGCTCGTCCGAGCATTAGCGTACTCGAAACTGCTCGTTGCTCGGACGAGTATTTCGCCAGCTCGAGAAAATGGCATTTCCCGCCGTTTTGCTTTTTGGCGGCCAGAAACAGAGCCAATCACAAGCCAGGAGACTCTGCACTCCACCCAGCATGACGTGGTACCCTTACACGTCGATAGCAGTGGTTGGCTGGCCAGATCAGGTGACCCTGGAATAGACTAGCCCCTGCCCGCGCTGCTCGGATCATTCTGTGTCTGGATGCCGCTAGGGAGAGAGCTGCTGCTGGTCAGGGAAAGCGTTAGGCTGTTCTATTAGATTAGTGTTAGGCAGGAGTGATTCTACAAGAACCCAACAGTCCTTCTTAGGGCTACAATAACGTTTTATTTTCCTTTTTTTTGTTTGCTTGTGGCTGGGCTTGCTGGCATTAGTAGTGCAGCTAGTACCATATTGTGAGGAATTTGCAGGGAGATTTGCGGCCGTTGTGTTTAGCTCTTAGTGACACACATATCCTCCTCAAACACCGAAGTCGGACAATTTATTAGGGGTTTGATTTGAATTACGCCGAGTCTGCTGATTTTTTTTTTTTTTACGTTTATTTCTTTTTAGAACTCACAGTAATCTGCCAAAGCAGTGTGCTTTGAGTGTGGGCTAGAAAATAGCCATAGGAGAACCCCAACGGCTTATTTAGGCCTACAATAGTGTTATATTTTCCTTTTTTTTTGGTTTGCTTGTGGCTGGCTTTGCTGGCATTAGTAGTGCAGCTAGTACCATATTGTGAGTAATTTGCAGGGAGACTTGTGTTTAGCAATTAGTGACACACATATCCACCTCAAACACCAAAGTGGGACAATGTATCAGGGGTTTGATTTGAATTAGGCACAGTCTGCTCATTTATTTTTTTTTACGTTTATTTACTTTTTAGAACTCACAGTAATCTGCCAAGCAGTGTGCTTTGAGTGTGGGCTGAAAATAGCCATAGAGACACCCCAACGGCTTATTTAGGCCTACACTAGCGTATATTTTACTTTTTTTTTGGATTTGCTTGTGGCTTGGGCCTTGCTGGCATTAGTAGTTAGCAGCTGTGACCATATTGTGAGGAATTTGCAGAGACTTGTGTTTAGCTTCTTAGTTGACACACTATCCCCTCAAACACCGAAGTGGGAACAATTTTATTAGGGGTTTGATTTGAATTTAGGCAAGTCTGCTGATTTATTTAGTTTTTACACTTTTAATTTCTCTAAATATTCAAAGTCATCTGCACAGCACAAAATCAAGTTTTGCTGTCAGTGTAGGTTGGAACTAGCCATAGCACTAGGACAGCATCGTTTTGTTGAACAAAAAACACACAAAAAAAAATTTGAATTTACACTTTATTTTGAAAATGTTTTAAATACCCAGGGCTAGGGGGTAGGAGACGAGGGCGTGGAACGTGCGGTCCAACTACTTGCAGGGGTCAAGGCCGTGGTCCTGGGCGGTGGTGAGACACCACCTGCTGATGAGGGATCGCAGGGAAGTGCCCGAGATATACTCCTAGGTTCATCTGTCTCAGTTATACTGGGACTCGTGGTAGACCACTGTTGAGGCACAGAACGTGGAAGAGGTGATGTCGTGTGATTGCAGACATGCTTCTATCCATTTTGTCCCTCTCAGTCTTCCTTTCCAGCGCAGTCCACCACATGTCAGCACCGAAAATCGCACTCCACCAGCTCCTACCTCAGCCTCCATCCCCTCAGCCTATCCTCTCACCCCCAGTGCCCTCCCAGCAAATTTGCATTATGAAAACCGCATTCTGATGAACTGTTTTCTGGACCCTTCCCACAGTCACGAAACACTTTATTCCTTCGTCTGAACCGCCGCACTACAATTTTCCGATGCCAGTTTTCCACCGGTCGCCAGTCTGTGGGTGATGATTGACTTATTACGTATTGGAAGAAGTTGTCATAAAGCTAGGTGTCGGACGATGAGGAGACACGTTTCAGACAGTGTGAGTTTGTTGTCAAGGGCAGGACGTCCGAGGGGGAGTCAACTGAGATGGATCGGGAGGATATGAGGTGACAGACCCAGCTGGTTGATAGGCCCGGGTAACACAAATTGCTTCTGAGACGGAGGCGAGTCCTATAGCAGAAACAGGTGGAAGAGGCAGTGGTGGGGCCATACGGAGAGGCGAGGCAGAGCTGGTGCATCAGCGCCAAATGTTGCCCGTAGTCAAGCTCCCGTGGCGAGGGCTAGAATTTTCAGAGATCTGGAGTTCTTTAAAGGAAAACCGGATGACCACGAACTGTGTGTGCAACCTTTGCCAAACCAGATCAGCAGGGTTCCACCACTACTAGCTTAACTACCACCAGTTATGCGTAGCATATGAAATGCTAAACACCCCACTCCTCAATGGCACCAAGCCCTTCACCTCCGGCCGGGCACACCACTGCTCCTTCCCCTGTGTCATCTGCTCACCCCCTGCCCAGGACCCCACGGCCCAAAACCTCCCTTGCGAAAACCCCATCTTTCCTCCACAATCCTCCAAGCATCCCCCAGCGTTCAGCTCTCCATACCCCAGACGCTGGAGCGCAAAGGAAGTATAGCGCAAACCCACCCACACCCCAACCCCAACGTCCACATCTCTAAGTTGCTTAGCCTGAGATGCTGCCTATAGCTGGTAGAGACGAGGCCTTTCGAAACCTCATGGCGGCGGCCCCCCTCCCGTTCGGTCCCCAGACCGCCCCTACGTTTCTCCTATGTGTCCGTCCCAGCCCTAGCACAACACGTTGTCAGAGAACATCATCCAGTGCCCTGACCAACGCGTTTCTGACAAGGTCCACCTGACCACGGACCGGGACGGGTGCTGCCGGCAGGGCCACTATATATGGCTGACGGCACTGTGGATGGTCACTTTGTGAGCTGGGACCAAGAGTCTGACCCTGGGCTGTCCTATTACTGCCAGACGCCGACGCCGATGATTGCGGGGCCTAACCTACGGTCCAGGTCTCAAAGGCCGTACTATGCCTCCTCCTCCTTCCCACCCCTCCTCCACCTCTCCCTCCGAAAATCCATCCGTAGGCAGGCGCCATCAGTCGTAGCTCTAAGCACGCAGCAGTGCCGCGTAAGCGAACAGCACGGCGGTGCTCAATCTGCTGAGCCAGCGATAAAAGGTACAACCCCCCAAGAGTTATTACAGGGCATCACGGCGCAACTGATCTGTGGCTGTGCACCAGCTGAACCTAAGCCAGACATGGTTTGGTGTGCAATGCTGTAACCTGGTGGCGTCTCTGCAAACTCGGCAGACTGACACATGTGCATGCCTGGCCCATGTGTTTTAATCTCATAGTTTCAGATCGTTCCTCAAGACATACCCAATCTGTCTGATTTGTCTCACGAAGGGGCGCCGCATCTGTGCGCATTTCAGGAAGTCCAGCAAGATGCTGCCACTCTCAGGGCAGCGCAAATCGCCATTCCAAACTGACACCCCACTTACGCAACACGACTGTTGTGCGAGTGCCCACGAGGTGGAATTCAACATTAAACAGTTACCAGAGTTTGCCAGCAAGCGCAGAGCGAATTGTAGACGCCAGATGTCAACTTCCACCAGAACGTAGTCAAGGTCAGTCGCTCCTCAAGTCTACAATGAGGATGGACGTGGATGTCTGATATCTGTCAGGTGCTGAGTAACTTTGAGGAGTCCAACACAGATGGTCAGGCGATGCCGCCATCATCAGCCTCACCATCTCCGGCTGCTTGGCCTGTTGAAAACTCTCTGTCAGCATGAAGTCGGAAGCTTTGCGCTCGTCACAAAGAGAGGGGGAAGAAATTCCTTGTTGATAGCCAAGCCCCTTAGGTCTGTTTCTCAGCGCATATCGGAGAGGTGGGGAGGATGAGGAGGAAAGGAGGAGAATGTTGGCGAAAGACAAGAGGGGACCATTGTTAGTCCTTCACTGTTCAAGCGTGTATGGGCAGAAGAAAGGAGTTTGAGGAGTTGGAGGAGAGGAAATGGACAGTCAGGCCAGTGAGGGAGTGAATTCTTGCGGGTTGGGACTCTGGCGCATTGCCAGATTTCATTCTAGGCTGCCTATACCCCGTGACCCCTCCGTTCAAAAATTTTATTCCAGCACCGATTACTGGTTGTCACTCTCCCTCCTGGACCCACAGTAAAAGCAAAATCTTTCCACTCTCATCCCTGGAAGGAAAGGATTGTGAGAATGCATGAATACCAGCAGCCCTGGTGCACAACAGCTGAAACAGTATTTCCCTTGCGACAGCGCTAGCAGGCAAGAGCGTACGTCTGCGGGACAAGTAGCGAGGGAGAGTAGTCAAGCAGCAGCTTTCCAGCCACTGCAGGGTACCTTTAACAAGGCCTTTGCCAGTTTTATGTACACCCCCGCCAGCAAGGACACTGTCACCTGTCCCCAGTCCTCGGCAAGTTAGGCTGTCTTGAAAGATGGTGAGGGAGTACGTATCTGACATACCATCCCGTCCTAAATGATCACAACAGCTCCCTACAACTACTGTGTTTCAAAGCTGGACATGTGGCACGAACTGGCCGTTTGTACGCCTTGGAGGTTCTTCTTGCCTGCCCTGCCCGCTAGCGTGTGTGTCCGAGCGGTTTCAGTGCAGCTGGTGGCATCATCACCGATAAGCGTACAACGCCTTCGACTGACAGCGCTGACGCTGACGCTTATACAAGATGAATAAAGCCTGGATTTCTCTCTCTCCATTTCATTCTCCACCAGGTGAAAGAAGCTCAACCTGATAATGTATGCACCCCTCCTCCTCATTTTCCTCCTTCTCCTCCTCTTTGTACACTAAAGCAGAGGAACTGGCTATTTTTTTTGCCAGGGCCAACTGGCTCTATGCATCAGTACTCTATGTATTTAATTTTTCTGGAGGCCACCTACCCGGTCCTCTGTTTATCAATTTTTGGATTGCCACATACAGGCACCAATCTATTTAATTTTTCTGGAGGACCACCTAACCTGCTCTCTGGTTTGAAACTTTTTTGGACTGCCCCAATACAGGCACTCAATTATTTAATTTTTCTGGAGGACCACCTACCTGCTCCTCTGGTTTGAAAACTTTTTGGACTGCCACATACAGGCACTATCCAATTAAATTGTCTCCCTTAGCCTCCACTGTCGTCTTTTAGCTGGCTCCACACGTTGTCCCATTGCAACCGCTCCACCTCATGCCATAGCTCCGGTGTCCAAAAGTCGCATATAGCTGCCTCCATACATGGTCCCCTTATCAACGTGAACGTGTCAGGCAGAATTTTGGGGTGTTTTCATGGCTTCCACATCAAACTTGTTAACTAACTTGTCGCCCCAACTGCTGTGTAATCCACAAAATATCTGGCAACTTTTATCATTTACCGATTTATTCAGCGCTTCGTTGCGCATCTGTTTAACATTCCCCTCACCCACCCATAACCCAAACTTTAAGAACGCTACTACACTTGCATCTTATACAAACGGTTCTTAGCATAGCTGTTTGGGGAGTAGCCGAGAGACAGGGCTTGGATAGGCGAAAGCTCGCCTGGCACGGAGCGCCAGCTCCATCCCAGAATCCACTAACAATAGTTTTAACTGCAGCCACCTTTATCTACTACTATTCACTGCCTCCATACATCGTCCCCCTTATCAACACTGTGTCAGCAGAATTTTCAGGTTTTCACCAGATACATAGTGGAACTCGCCCATCTGTCGCCACCTGCTGAGACCTGAAGTTGCAATCATCCCGCAGTGCAATATGGATGCCCCATCTGTCGCTCTTAATCAATGGAACCTTTCCAAAAACAATTAAAAATAAACCACTATGCTATTATTCCATATTCCTAGGAAATATTATCAAACGACCCCACCCCGCCTGCTTTGAAAATTATAAATTTTTTTCAAAGTAAACGCTTTGGCCCCAGGCCCATTTTGGGTGGGGAGGAGCGAGAGACGGGGCTTGGACATGCAGAAACCTGCTGGCAGTGGACCGCCACTCCATCCCAAGATTAGGCAGTCCTCAAGCATCCATGCATGCTGCCCCTGCTGTTTTCCTGTCCCAATTTTGCCTCCACGATCTCCCACGCTGTCCACCAATGTCTCCTTTCAACTCTCTACAACCCCAACGCTGCGAGCAACGAGAGGATATGCAGCACATCATCCCCTTATCAAACGAGCTGTGTCAGGCAGAATTTTCAGGTGTTTCACCCGATCCATATGGAAAACTCTGGTCTATCTGGTCGCCGCCATGCTGGAGACCCGAAGTTGGCATCAAGCACGCAATTGTGAATGCCCCATACTGTCGCTCTTAATCATGGAGTCGCTCCATGGCTGCCTCCACATGTCTTCCCTTATCAAAAGGAGCTGTGTCAGGCTCATTTTTCGGGTGTTTCAACCAGATACGTTATAACTTGGTCACTATGTCGCCACCATCTCTGTGTTATCGACTAATATACTGTCCACCTTTTGTTCACATAAGGAATCATTTCACACCCTCCTTTGGTGAAGCCTGAGTCCATTAGGGTATGTCGCCCATGACACTTCTAGCCTACCACTGCTCCTGCTGGCCGCTGCATCTTCTGCATGCCGTCCCCTATAGTGTCAGGGTCATTATTGCATTGTTAATGCTATCTAGCCTCATTCGGTCACTCTGTCATGGCCATGCTGTTGCCCATAATTGTTTTTGCATAATGGTGGCGATTAAGCAAGCCTCGAGGCATCCATGCATGCTGCCCCTGCTGTTTCCTGTCCATTTCCTGGGGTGTGTCCATTCCATCCTTTTCTGCTTCTGAGTTTCCAGGTTTTGGCCAAGTTACTTCCCTGTGCAGAGCCTTGGTCCCCTTGAAACAAAGCGCATCGGGAAAATTTCGTCTCGTCCCAATAACGAGTACCCGAGCATTTTAGTGCTCGCTCATCTCTATTCTTATTCTATGTGTTCATTAATGGAGATGGGGACTTCTTACATCTACTCCATTATTCTCTATGCTGGGAATTTGGATACCATCCTTTACTACATAAAGCTGTACTAAGCAATATCAATACATAGCTGTCTAGCGGTATCTATAAGCTGACTCGTATTACACTCAAACACATAAAGCTGTACTATGCCGTATTACTACATAAAGCTGTACTATGCCGTATTACTACATAAAGCTGTACTATGCCGTATTACTACATAAAGCTGTACTATGCCGTATTACTACATAAAGCTGTTGTTACGTCTTTGCCTGTATCGTCTTCTGTCCGCGGTATGCGGCTTAGAAGGCGTTGAGGTTGTTCAGTGTTCCTGTGTGTGAACTGAGACTGAGATTGCTGCAGGGTTGATTGTTGCACCACACCCGCTTCCCTGCAGTCTAGCAACAGTTAACCTGCTGTGAATGACAGATACCTCCTCCAGTCACCTTGAGGGGAGGTTCCCCAGTCACCTATATTACTTCCCAGCACAGGTTTCCCAGCGCTGGTAATACCCAGCGCTGGTATTTTCAGCTCCCCAGTCCTTTCAGCGTTTTGTTCTTATATTGACTTCTCTGGCATTCTGACTTTGGCTTTCGTTACTTACCTCGGCTCTCGCTTTCTGATTCTGCTTATATATTGCTCTCTCCGTTGTGACCCAGTTTACCTGACTTCGCTACCTTTGTGTATTGTTTGTTTGTCGTGTTCTTTGTCTGCACTGTGGCCTAGGAAGGGATCGTCTTCGTGGTTGTCCCGTATCAATAGGATACCGGAGGCAAGTAGGCAGGTGACAGCATTGGGGGGCTCAGACTTAGGGCTCACTGTCTGGTTTGTTGTCCCTGTATCCCCGAGCCATCATTACAGCTGTACTATGCCGTATTACTACATAAAGCTGTACTATGCCGTATCACTACATAAAGCTGTACTTTGCCATATTACTACATAAAGCTGTACTATGCCATACTACTACATAAAGCTGCACTATGCCGTATTACTACATAAAGCTGGACTATGCTCTATTACTAGAGCTACTAATAAGTGTTCAGTATGTTGATGAAATTTATATGGAAGCATTAAAAAATAGTCTATAGCAGAAAGTTTTAACATTAGTAATAAAATGCTAATTCATTTACTCATAACTAGAGATGAGCGAACACACTCGCCAGCTCGAGAAAATGGCATCTCCCGCCGTTGTGATTTTTGGCGGCCAGAAACAGAGCCAATCACAAGCCAGGAGACTCTGCACTCCACCCAGCATGACGTGGTACCCTTACACGTCGATAGGCACTTCTGAGACGGAGGCGAGTCCTATAGCAGAACAGGTTGGAAGAGGCAGTGGTGGGGCCAGACGGAGAGGCAGGGCCAGAGCTGGTGCATCAGCGCCAAATGTTGCCCGTAGTCAAGCTCCCGTGGCGAGGGCTAGATTTTCAGAAGTCTGGAGGTTCTTTAAGGAAACACCGGATGACCGACGGACTGTGGTGTGCAACCTTTGCCAAACCAGGATCAGCAGGGGTTCCACCACTACTAGCTTAACTACCACCAGTATGCACAGGCATATGAATGCTAAACACCCCACTCAATGGCACCAAGCCCGTTCACCTCCGGCCGGGCACACCACTGCTCCTTCCCCTGTGTCATCTGCTAGTCAGCCCCCTGCCCAGGACCACGGCCCAAAAACCTCCCTTGCGAAAACCCCATCTTCACCTCCACAATCCTCCACAGCATCCACCAGCGTTCAGCTCTCCATACCCCAGACGCTGGAGCGCAAAAGGAAGTATAGCGCAACCCACCCACACTCCCAAGCCCTCAACGTCCACATCTTAGCCTGGAGATGCTGCCTTATATACTGGTAGAGAACGAGGCCTTTCGGTCCCGTTCGGTCCCCAGCTGCCACAACTGTTCCCGATGTGCCGTCCAAGCCCTGCACAAGCACGTGTCAGACAACATCATCCATGCCCTGATCAACGCCGTTTCTGACAAGGTCCACCTGACTGTGGACGAGTGCTGCCGGGCAGGGCCACTATATATATCGCTGGGACCGAGTCTGACCCTGGGGCTGGTCATATACTGCCGACGCCGAGGATTGCAGGGCCTACCTCGGTCCAGGTCTCAAAGGCCTACTATGCCTCCTCCTCCTCCCACCCCTCCTCCACCTCCTCCTCCGAATTACCATCCGTGGGCATGGCGCCATCAGTCGGTAGCTCTAGGCACAGCAGCAGTGCCATCGCTAAGCGACAGCAGGCGGTGCTCAAACTGCTGAGCCTAGGCGATAAAAGGCACACTAACCAAGAGCTATTACAGGGCATCACAGCGCAGACTGATCTGTGGCTGGCACCGCTGAACCTGAAGCCAGGCATGGTTGTGTGTGACAACGGCCGTAACCTGGTGGCAGCTCTGCAACTCGGCAGACTGACACGTGTGCCATGCCTGGCCCATGTGTTAAATCTGATAGTTCAGCGTTTCCTCAAGACATACCCCAATCTGTCTGATTTGCTCACGAAGGTGCGCCGCATCTGTGCGCATTTCAGGAAGTCCAGTACAGATGCTGCCACTCTCAGGGCAGCGCAGCGCCGCCTCCAACTGCCCGCTCACCGACTGTTGTGCGACGTGCCCACGAGGTGGAATTCAACATTAACCATGTTATCCAGAGTTTACCAGCAGCGCAGAGCGATTGTAGACTGCCAGATGTCAACTTCCACCAGAACTGGTAGTCAGGTCAGTCAGCTTCCTCAAGTCTACAATGAGGAGTGGACGTGGATGTCTGATATCTGTCAGGTGCTGAGTAACTTTGAGGAGTCAACACAGATGGTCAGTGGCGATGCCGCCATCATCAGCCTCACCATCCCGCTGCTTGGCCTGTTGAAAAACTCTCTGTTATGGGACTGCTGCCATCTGCACCTGTATATACTGTCCTGCCATGACCACAGTTATGGGACTGCTGCCATCTGCACCTGTATATACTGTCCTGCCATGAATAACGAGTACCCGAGCATTTTAGTGCTCGCTCATCTCTAATCTTTATCTCTAAAGATCTTTAACTATCTTTAGCAAAATGGACCCATCCCTGGACCAAAATGGACCCATAGCACTTCTTTTTTTTCTGTTTTCTATGTTTCTTAGCAGCAGCATGTATCTACCTTTGGTGACATGATCTATGTGTCACCCATTACATATAGCAGATATTTCAGAATGACAGACTGTACCACACAGGCTCTCCACAGGAGACACAGAAATTCCAATTGCAGTTCCTGTCGCATAGTTATAAATAATGAGCTGACAGCTCAGCCTCCCTGACTGTATACTTATGGTATGGATAATGTACAGGATAATGTTTTGAGGATACTTGCGGTGAACTTCCAGCTAGCACAGATGGGTTTATGGTATTGTGGGATTGGAAGCAAACCTGAGTTGGAAAGAAATCTTAACCCTTTAAGGACCAAGCCACTTTAGGGCTATCAGACCAAGTCCAATTTTTAAGTCTGCCCTGTGGCACTATAAGTGGTTATAACCTTAAAATGCTTTAACATAACCAGGTAATTTTGACACTGTTTTCTCGTTTCACATTTTCTTTAAATTAGTAGTAAAAATTGGATTATTGTGTTTAACTAGGAAAAAAAATTTCAATTTTAAAAGTTCAAAATATTTCTCCATAGACACCCTAATCAACAAGACTGCGATGTCTATGGGGTTAACCGGAAGCATGAGTATCGTGATCCCAGCTGTTAGTGCGAGAGCCCGCCTTTCACATACAGCCGAGCTCCCGCAGCGATTTCATGGGCTCTGCTACTAAGTCCAGGTGATCGCTGAGACGTACATGTACGTCTGGATTCCACAAGGGGTTTATTTTTCGAGATGAGTGTTTTAGGCAGAGTAGAGGCTAAACACCAAAAGGTGAGTGCAGAATGTACAGTCAAATGGGAGATGCAGGGATAAAAACAAAACACAAAAATTCCTATGTTTCTGCTGAAGGTGTCCTTAAAGGATTTATAGCGCATCAACATAGTATATTATGAGAGCTGATTCAAAGAGGACACCAGTTGATTTCCAGTTGCACAAAAAGCGAAGTGAACAGTTCTCAACTTCATCTAAATGAGATGGAAGTCAACCCGCTTCAGAAAACATTAGGGTCATTATCAAAAGGGAACCCCTCATATGAAGGATTTGGATAGAATACCCCCTTTGAGTAAATCATGAAAAAGTTGTATCCGATAGCAACTGCGTTTCTACCAAACATTACAACCAGATACAAATATCTAATGCAGTTTACATCAGTTTAGAGAAAAGCTTTGAACAAACAAAACTGCCTTGTCCACATTTTGCCTCGGGCTGTGTATGTCTCTGGTTTCACAGTAACCTGCTGATTCAGGAACATGGTCAATAGGGATAGAAAAAAGTGAATGAATAGTCAATGAAAAAACACAGGAATAGATGTTGGCTGTTCTTTCTCTTCTTATGGCTTCTCCCTAAATACAATGGGGGATTGGAAATGAAAAAACATATTCTATCCCGCTAGTCGTACATTATGGCGAGCGAAGCTAGGATGTCTCCTTTGTTACCTTTCATTTGGCTCAAAAGACGCAAATGAAGCAGCAGTAATGGTAGACACATTTGTTGCCAGGGCCACCTCTAGGTATACATGAACTCTTACATGAACAAACACGGCACTGCTGCCATCTGTATCTGCTGTCCTGCCATGACCACAATTATGGCACTGCTGCCATCTGCATCTGTATCTGCTGTCCTGCCATGACCACAATTATGGGACTCCTGCTATCTGCACCTATATATACTGCCCTGCCATGACCACTATTATGGGACTGCTGCCATATGCACCTGTATATACTGTCCTGCCATGACCACTATTATGGGACTGCTGCCATCTGCAACTGTATCTGCTGTCCTGCCATGACCACAATTATGGGACTGCTGCCATCTGCACCTGTATATACTGTCCTGCCATGACCACAGTTATGGGACTGCTGCCATCTGCACCTGTATATACTGTCCTGCCATGACCACTATTATGGGACTGCTGCCATCTGCAGCTGTATATGCTGTCCTGCCATGACCACCATTATGGGACTGCTGCCATCTGCACCTGTATATACTGTCCAAACGGGACAAGCCACCCGTTTTTCACAACACGTTAGTCTAATTTTTGGAGATCATAGGGGCACTACTAAGTGTAGTGCAAACAGCACTAAAAGTGTGTTTGCCTGTGTATAATGCAAGGTAAGCCACAAAATGTTGTGTGTGCCACAATTGTGTCACATAGGCCAGAAATGTGTCTCAGACACCTCCTAACCCTTTAACGCTGAAGTCTTTTTCGTTTTTGCGTTTAAATTTTTCACTCCCCACCTTCAAAAATCACAGGCATTCTGGCCCTGTATAATGGTGGGTGCTACAGATTCATTAAGAACGTGCGCAAGAAATCATGAATCTGTCACTTCCCTGCACTGGCCCGACAGAGTTTACCAACTTTTTTGTGATGCACCTTTAACATAGGGCGTGCAACACATTTATGGTGCAGACACTTAAATTCCTGTGCAAGTAGTTTACACCTAAAAGAACGGGCAAAGTGGGACAGAAAACTGGCGCAAAGTGCAACACCCCTGCCAATACATAGGTTGGTTGGTAGCTGCGAATAGTGACCTCTCCAGGTTAGGAGCTGACAGAGGGAGTCATGGACCCTCTATGAAGGTTTTAGAACCTGGTCATTATGTAATAGCAGCTGTAGATTCTGCCTGAACAGGCAATAGTTAAATGGGTGTAAGATATTAACCAATGAGTTGGCTGGTCAGGCTATCACCTGACCAGGGGGAGTATAAAACTCCTGTGCAGTGGGAGCACATGGCCCAGACCTCATGCGCCTTCTCAGGAGTCTGCCAGCAGTCAAGACCACATGGTCTGAGTGAAGAGAGAGACATTATTCAGTACACCTTCAGTACTGACACAGATCCCAATCCCAGGACCAGAGTCAGGAGACTCTAACCAGAGCTGAAGCTTCCACAGATTGGACACAACTCCATCTCAATTATCCCAGCCTGCATCTACTATCAGGCCGGTGCACTAGGACAGCCCTCCCCATATCAAGCACCGTGACATCAGCGCGCCCGAGGCCGCAGTCACCAGCCACTGTGGTATTCTGGCCCCCGGCTGCCTCTAGGCCCCAAGAAAAAGCTAGGCCCCGGGGAGGATGTTGCAAAAGCCCTTAGTAAATGTGCCCCAGTCTTTTAAAAATGTCACATTCATTTAAGGATCAAAATCAAAGAATGATAAACCAAGTACACTAACTTTTAACATTAGGAAAGTGACAGGGGCCCAGGGCTGCTGAAGGGCCCCCATAAGGCGGTACATAAGAAATCCATGGGAATGAGGGAGGAGGTTTATTTAATAAATCCATAGGGGGTGAGGGAGGCTTTTTTATAAAATAACCATGAGAGGGCTGTTTGGTGTGATAAACTATGGAATATTTTAGGGAGACTATTTTAGTTTCTGTAAGTTTAATGCCGCCATGTGAGTTGACTGCGAAGGTGCTCACTGAGGGGCTGTTGCCCAGGGGCCAACTGAAACCTGGAGCCAACATTGCCCTCTTTGATCAGACTTTACAGGCTGTTATACCGTCTCCCCCTCCCCCTCCTTCCTTAGCACTTGTGCAGTCAACAGGAAGTGGAAAACACATATAAGAAGATTATCTAGTCACGGTAAGTGTTTGCTGGTTTATCATGCTTGATTTTGATGGTAATCTCCTTTAAGATCACTTTCCTAGTAATAAATGCTATACAGCATGGCATCCAATATATAAAACCCAAAGAATTTTGAAATACTTCAACCAGGTCAACATATTTCGCCAAGAATAGAAGCTGATGTTATTTGTAGTTTTCTTCCTCTTCTCTATTGGAAAAATGGAGAATGGTGATTATTTTAAACCATGAACATGACAGCCATGGTGAACTTGTGTTGTACATGTTTTGTTCCAGGCAGCTATGCAAAAGGCATGTGGTTGTTTTATGTGTAGAGCTTTTATTCCGAGCAGACGTCAAGACCAATTTCAACATCCTTGGAGTTTTTGCTATTGAAAGAAGCCTTTGTGAATGGTGGTCTGAGAAATAGAGATTGTATGTTCTGGGGAAAAATAACATCAAATGATCGGATAATCTGCACTAAGGTTCAGAAAAGGAATGTACCATGTGCCGGAAATATCCCTAGGGAAAGAAAGAAAGGATTCCTAATGTAAGGCAAAAAGTTGTATGGACAAACAGTTATGGAAAAATAAGCCATACTATTCCTCCTCATTATAGAAGTGGAAGGTTTAAGGTTCTTTGGGTCATTTAACCAAGTGTGGAGGATTGGCTAGGAATAAGATTTCGGATAGGCCATTAATAGGTGATCATGTGGCTAACAGAGCCCTTATGAACAGGGAGCAGGAAGCACTTGGCTCCATAGTCCCTGTAATGATCAGATAGTTGTGGCTCACATTCACTTCTTGTAGCTTCTGGTCAGTACAGAGAGTATGGTGGGCAGTGGGCATAACAACCAACTGGTAATATATATATATATATATTAGTTAATACGTTTTTTTTTTTTTTTTTTTTTCTACTGTGGAAATTGGAATTTTATATATTGTTAACTGAAAAGTCAGAAATTTTAAGAAATGTAATAGTTATATTGTATGGGTTTAGCAGTGCAACTTCTCAGGTCTAAGTCTCCAGAAACCTAAAAATTATACTAATCGTAATAGCAACTTGTCCTGGAAAACATTTTAATCAATAAAAAATCACAACAAAGCATGAGAATTTCCACCCATTAAAGTCCATCAATACATTCTAAAAACACCTAACACTAACCCTAATGATCACATGAAAAGATTTTACTCAATCCACAAAAAACAGCCCATCATAATGTCATATACATCTTATTATGGCTGTTGAACAATGAGGCTAAAAAAATACAAACATTCTTCAGTTATCTTGGTTCAAAACAGTTTGAGTTTAAGGGTTTAAAGAAAATCTACCATCAAAACCAAGCATGATAAACCCGGGGACACTTACTCATAGACATAGGCACTGTCACTGTGGTAATCTGCTTATATTTGTTACCCGGGGCCATATTCCGTATAAAATCAACTTTTTGTTATGCTAATGAGCAAGAAGGGCTCTGGGGACGATACTATAGCACTGTGGTGCATCATTGGAGTTCTTGCTATTGAAAGAAGTTGCAGTTTCATAGCCTGTTACACTGTGCAAGAGCCAGAAGGGCTGGGGTCCTTAACAGAGTGCTATAGTAATGCCTCCAAAGCATAGTTTTTAAAGGTGATTTTAAAAGGAAGGAGTCCATGGATAACAAATACTACCACAGTCACGGCCCCTGGATCTATGAGTAAGTGTCTCTTACTTTGATGGTAGGTTTCCTTTAAGGCACAGTCTTAAACCAAATAGAGGGAAAATATACACAGTGAAAACCGATTATATTTCCCCCTGTTTTTGACTGTAAAAACTGCAGTAACAACTGCCCATAAAATAAATCTGCTTGTGATCCAGACAAAAAAAGTTTTTTTTTGTTGTTTTTTTGGGACAGGTTTTGTTGCAGATTTTTGAAACAAAGTCAGGACTGGCCTCATATGGAACATAAAGGCTTCTTCAGGCTGCATCCAATACAGTTTTGTTTTTAGGCTGCAACAAAATCTGGATTTGCGAGTAGCTAACACACGGTGATTTACAATAGCAACAGTGTTGATTGTTTTACACAAATTCTATTCACCTACTACACAAAAAACTGCGGCATAACACGATTACACTATGGGTTTTATCTCTATTTGACCTTTACAATGCCTTGACCAACTAGATTATATAGATTCTGTGCTATCCACCTGGCCAATCATTTTTGTTAAAATAAAATTTTTCTTATTTCAACAAAATACACCATACAGAATAAAAAGAAGGTACCTATATCGCTGTCTTATATACAATAAGCTCCGCAAATCTATACATCATACAGTTTTGTTAGGAATTTTAAACTTCTATAACAAAAAATACCATAACATAATACATTATCATATATAACCCCCACCCCCCACCCCAATCATAGCCATGCCTCGTTGCCAGGGGGTAAGTCTGCCAGATTGACTGCTCTGCACCCTATCACGTGACATGTTGGGTTAAGTGGAGCGGCCTGAATACAGAACTCTGAACTTAAAAGTGAATAGCCACAGTACCACTTGAAGTGGCAGGTTCAGATGGAAATACGGGCACCAGCTCAGGTGAGGGTACCGGCGGTTTTAAAACACTAACAACAATTAAGCGACACCTAGAGCTAGCTCACCAATGAGTGGTGCCCGGTATTTCCATCAGAAACCTGCCACTTCAAGTGGTAGGTTTCCTTTAAAGTCTTCCCATCTCTAGTGTTGATATCTTCTGGACCGCGAGAGGAGCTTCAAATCTGATTGTGGGAAATGAGTTGTGAGACAATTCTGATCTTCTTTTATATTTTAGAGGAACCACTTGAAACCAACAATTGAAAAACTTGCTCTTGATCCAATATAACAGTTTTCAAGATGGCGGACATAGCCTAAAAGATAGACCCCTCATCCCGTATATTCAAATATGTAATTTTCCTTTTTGCTTTGAAATAAGCAAACTGATGTGATTATTACCATGTGATCAGGCCTGGGAGAATTTACTTACTTGTGATTACAAAAATATACATTACATCCTGTTGATCTATGGGGAGCTGGGAAAATCTTATACAGTACAGGTAGCTCCACTTCAATAGTTATTGTTAGGTACTGTAAGGTATTGTATTGTATTGTAAGGTATTATAAGGTACAGTTATTCTAAGGTATTGCACAGGTAGCTCCACTTCAACAGTTCCAGGTGGCTGCTGTCATGGACTTACCAGGGATGTATCAAGGCGAGCTATAGAATGGCGCCCCCTCCACATCATACAGAAGCAATAGATCAGGGTTTTTTTTTTAGTAAGTGGGTCCTCCGTGCAGTGTTCCACACCCATTCTGGCATCAGGTGTCATGAGATAGCATTTTTAGGTGGAAGGTCCTGCTTTATAGCATGCGATTTCACCCCTGATGCAGCCCTTCATCTTGCCGCAAGGTGGTGCTGCCTGAGGTGAAAGGCCCAACTTGCCTCACGGATGGCGCAACCCTAGGGCCTACATGTTAATTTATATTGAACTACAGTGGTAACAGCCATAGCAGCTGCTATGGGGCCCGCAGTGTCAAGGGGCCCCAGAATCCGACCTGACACACCAAAGAATGGGGAATGTGTACCATTATATACCTGTTATGCTGCACATTGTACAGCATAATCTGTATATAACAGTACACATCTTCCACAGTATACAGCATGAAATTTCGAGGGAGAGGGAAGGGACAGCATAGCAACAGGAATAGGGATCTCTCATCTCTTATTCCTGCCATATACCTCCCCCATGTGTTCAGTAGCTACTGGGACAGATCTGTGTGTATAAATGTATATATCAGTGCATAAATGTATATACATGTGGTAGCAGGCCCCATTTAGAAGTCTAATATGGGACCCTGCCCCTCCTAGTTACGCCCCTGCTAATTTAATTATGGTGTATACTAACTATTCTATAATTGATAAAGAAACCTTCAGACTTTACAACTAAGAACAGATAATATCAGTATCTATCTACATCTTTATTCTCAGCTTCTGCAAGATCACTGTTTCACCAAAATGGCATTTTTGTCATAGGAAAAAATCGAACGCTGACTGTAAGAATGTCAGTTGTAGGGAAATGATTCCTTAAGTAAAGATCCAGATGGTCTGTTATTGCAGAAGACAAGACCTCCTATTGTATTCCTTCAAAACATAAAAAAATCCTCCTTAACGAGCGTGATTCTCTTCTGCTTATTCTATAATGAGCTAAAAATACGCTTATATGGCACTTTTGAGAACACTAAAAATAAATATGCTGTTTAGAATAATGGGAGATGGTCGCCCGCACTGCACAGCACTACAAATTAAAGTGATTGTACTCAAGTTGTTTTGTTGCCCGCTGTGTCATAGAAATACATCAATGAATATAATTGCATGCGGTGCAGTTATTTTTATCACTTTTATTTTCATATAATCTAAATAGTCCTCCCATGTCATAGATTTTGGATAAAGTAGACTGGAATAATTGTGTTTCAAGGAAACCAAGAAGCTGCGTCTTACTTTCTCTCCATTCTGCCTCGTCTAATGCATTTCATAGAGTCATTTTCCATGTTAGTATGATCACAATTATATAACTATGACACATTTCCTTGAGAAAAGAAAAATGATCCTGCTTTCTTCTGCTGAAGTTCTTCAGATATCATGACACAAGGTCTATATGGATATATCTCATATATACTGGCCACAGGCAGCACACATCTGTCATAGGGATCAGTGACCAATGTGACAAGTACACGTTCCGGTACCAGCAGCCTGCAGCTCCGCTCTAGCAGCCTGGCTTTCCCCAGCCGGGGTAAGTGTGCAGGCATCAATCTTTATCAAATGCATCAATGATTCCTATGGCAGCTGCTATACAGATTTCAAGCAACTACATCCATTGTAAAGCTTTACAACCTGTGTATTGGACCTTGACTTTTGGCTTCAGTTCTAAGTCCTGTATTGTACTGTGTTAGGTTCCAGTCGGGATAAATTAAATATAAAGCTTGCAAAGAATAAAAACCGCTGGTCTTCAGTGGCATATGGCATAGGGTTGGTGCACAAATGCAGTTGAGAATGAGCTCCTCGGACAACAGTACAGTTGCTTGTTATCAAGTTAAGCAACCAGGGGCGTAAGAAGAAGGGTAGCAGCAATAGCAGCGGCTATGGGGCCCACAGTGTCAGGTGGCAAAAGCATCTGAGGTATTGATTGTGTATATGCTGTTTGTCTGTATATGATATTGTATGTATATGTGTATATTTGATGTTTATTTGGTGTAGGTGTGTGGGTGCATATGTGATGTATATATGTTGTATGTGTGTATATGATGTAGGAGTGTATATGGTATGTATATATGATGTGCATATACTGTACGGTGTGTGTTTGTAACTTATGTGTGAGTATACAAATATGTATATTTTTTGTATATTGAGAAGCCTGCTATGGGACCCTGCCTCTCCTAGTTGCGTACCTGTAAGCAACATCAAAAGCTACCAAGATTTTGCTTTTATAACTTGCATGGGAACACACTCAACCCCCTTCCCCCAGAATCCTCCGGTTTAGTTGACTTGCTACATACAATAACATAGCATAGCATGGGTTACTTGATGTGTTTCCCAAGTCTCAGCCCTTAAACACATGTGGTGTCATAGTTGAAGCTTAGGAGTAGAAGAAAAAGTGGGTGGCCAACCTTCAGTGAATTATAGTCCTAGCTTAGTGGATAGGTTGTGCATAAATCCCATTTACAAGAGATTTGTAGCCGAAAATTATTTCTGCTGCAAGTTTAGAATCCACAGCAGATAAAACGCAGCTGAAACCAATCATTTTCCCGACTTTCTATTTGTATTGGAATCATTGCGGAACGTCTCCAGTGCACATTCCACAAAAATATTGTTAATTGTTTCAACAGGGTTCCATGGAAATGAAACGATACCTAAAACCCTCTAAAAGGTAGAGGACTCCCACCCCATTTTCCCCCTCCCTATAAAGTACCAATGTCCTAGTCTACACATAAGATATTGTAATATATGAAATGCTTGATGTGATTCTACCTCCATTTCCTCGGTTTCTATCTACTTACAGAATGTAGAAAGAAACTGAAAGGAAAGAGGAATTTCAGGTGTTAAAAACTTGGCCTATTCTTGCTTCACGTTCCTTGCACAACCGTGTGTATGTAATTATCTGCTCATGTTGTACCATGTAGTATTCAAAGAGATTCCCAAGGTCTTGCTTAAATAACATTGTTACCCAGCAACCCGGGCTTAGTATACAAGTGCTAAGTGGTTTTCTCAGCATTTGCACAGCAAGAGGCAACTTTTCTATATAGATATTGAAATTGAACGTATCAGCATGGTTTAAAGGGGACAAAATACAGAGGTATGATATACTCTATAAGCTACCTCACTGAAACCAATAGGGGGCGCATCAATCAATGTAGCAGGATTTATTGAAAGCCATTATTGTGGGTGGAGAATACAGATTAAGACAAATCCCTTCCCCTTCATAAATTTAGCATCAGCACTTTAATGACAACATTCTTTATGTGACATTTTTGATATGTTTTAACAGTAATCAAATTTAATGGAAAGAAAGAAAAAAGAATTATGGGGGTATTTTACAAACTTAAGGGGCAATATGATGATATAAGCAAGAACTTTGGATTGGGCCACATTTACTAAGCAGTGAGCTCCAGTGTTTTGGCGTAGACTGCACATAAATCAATGCACAAACTGCTTGTGTCATGGCTGCACTATGCACATAGCAACACAAGCTGTGCACATAAGGGGAGTCTGACATAATTGAGGCGCACATCGTTAAACAGAGTGCATTAGAAAAAAACTGGTGCACAAGGTGCATGCACTTTGGGGAAAAGCAGGGTGAGCCAGATTCATGAGCACGTGGAGCAAGGCTGAAAGCTGGGTGGAGTGCGGACATGACCAAAAGGGCTGAAGGGGCTAGAAAATGAGGGGGGGGGGGGGGAATAATCTGAGATCCAATACATCCCACAGCTGCATTGGTAAGTGGTCTGGTGTTTTTACACTTTAACAGAATGACCTCCCCTATACTAGGTTTAGGGGTTGTTATGTGCTATGGGTATTGATGTATTCTTCCATGGCTTGTGGGTTTGGGCATTCATTCTACAAGAAGAATAATGTGTCAGGAGTCAAGGGTAGCCGACCCACTAAACCACCATGGACAATGGCGCAAGCCGTCATCTGAGAGCGGAGTCTAAGTTTCACCAGAGCCCATCACAAAGCGGGCTAGACTTGCTGCGGCAGGATACCACCTGGTCGCTCCACAGACGCGACTTTGCACGCGGTGGTGGCTAGGGCAAGGTACAGAATTGTGAGACGGAAATGGAGGGGTGGACAGGCTGGAGGTGAGGATAGGAGGCACAGGATCGGAGTCAAGTACAAGGCTGAAGGGCAGAGGAGCGAAGTCAGGAACGGGACCGGGGTCACAACGGGGAATCACAACAAATGCACAGTGTATCATAAGGGAACAAGCTTTCTCTAGGGTTCTAGGCACAAAGTTCTGGCAGGGGGCAAAGGAAGGCGCAGTCCATTTATCAGGGCAGGTGACCAGTAGCACCAATTAGCGGCGCACTAATTAACGCACACACCAGACCACAGGAGACGCTGCTGGAGAGAATAGAGGTGAGTGTCGCCACGGCCGGGCTGCTGGGGCATGGAGAAGCACACGGGTCCGCGACCTAAGACATGGGTCGTAGAAGCACCCATGACATAAGGTGAGAAATTAGTATGTATAGAAGGGGAGAGAGGATAGAGAGGATAGAGGGTTATATAGACCCTCAGCTACTTTACCTTTATCTTCTTATGGAAAAGAACAATCCCATGTGCAACCCCTCCAAAAAACAGAGGAAGATCTTCTGTACGATAATAGATCATGTCTAGAAATAACGTGAAACATGCTGTTTAGAGATAAGCAGAGCCAAACTTTAACTTAGAGTCTGGGTACGCCATGCCCAACTCGATCTGGATTGATGGCTGTGCAGCCAATACACTAGCTACTAGCCAGGACTGTGATTGGTCAGGGGGATGCCCCTTATAGTAACAGTGCCCCCATGACTAACAATAATGTTTCCCTAATAATAGCATTGATCCCATATTTTATTACAAATAATACCACAATTGTAGCAGCACAACAACCATACAGTTTATCCTAATTTGTCCTCTAATAGTAAGTTCCCTATAGTTTAATTTAGCCCCAAATAGTAACAACACCGCCATCATTTATTATACTTGTCTCCATTAGTAAAAGCACCACACAGTTTATTATATTTGGTCCCCAATACTAAAAATACCACATAGTTTATTATGATGTGCCACCATAGTTTATTATGGGTGATACAGAGATACATACTGTGGTGTCTGCTGCCTTAGTGCAGGGCACTAGTGTGGGCAGGTATGAGGGTACTTGGCTTTTGGTGCAGTGAAGGTAATAAGCAATGGT
The DNA here is from genome assembly GCA_019512145.1 of Engystomops pustulosus. Taxonomy (NCBI): domain Eukaryota; kingdom Metazoa; phylum Chordata; class Amphibia; order Anura; family Leptodactylidae; genus Engystomops; species Engystomops pustulosus. The sequence goes on along the minus strand of CM033650.1, from coordinate 35,392,039 downwards.
TATTTTTTCCTGAAAGTTTCTGCTGTGGCTTACACACAAAGGGACACATTTACTTACCCATCCCTTGATGCAGCCGATCCAGAATTTCCGACAAGGATTCATACGCCCAATTGCCTGCATCCGCCTTAGATCCGCCGGAGTTAACCTTCTTCTTCCCGATGCATGTGAGTGCTGATCTTGCGACACAATTTCATTTTTAAATTCCGCGGTTTGTCTGAATCAGTCGGGTTGTCCAACGGCTACGCCCCCCGATTTGTGTTGCATGCAAGCCGGCGGCGATGCGCCACAATCCGATTGCATGCGCCAAAAACCCGGGGCAATTCATGGCAAATTGGAAAAATTTGCGAAACCCGATGGAAAGGCGTCCGAGGGACCCTTAGTAAATGTGCCCCAAAGTTGTCGAATGGTTATAAACTGGGCGGCCATCTGAGGACCCCAACTGGAAGAGATTTATCTGAAGTGTCTTAGAACAGAACTGTTCTAGTTCCCCATGGTAACCAATAATTTTCTCACAGCTGTTTATAAAATTAAAGCTGAGCTCTGAATAATTTCCATGGGCAACAAAAACAGTATTATCTTAGACACTTCTGATAAATCTCCCACATAATTTACAGACCTTCCAAAAACTATTGGAAGGTCTGTAATGTCAGGAAAAAAAATCAATCACATGTGCGTCTTTGAGAAACATATGCAATTGATAGGGAGAGCAACAGAGACAGAGAAGATGGGTGGGGTGGAGGTGGGGGTCCACAAGGTTCCAGGACCTGGTTATGGTTAAAGATCAAAAGTATGACGCTGAAGCGGAAATCCCTACTGCCACACATCTAAATTTGGTTTATAACCATATAAGAAAAAGCAGAGTGATGTGTTTCGGCATTGCATAGAAAATAGACCACAAATAAAAACACTAAAAAAAACAGATATCAAATGTAAATTATGTGTCAAGGGCAGTATGGCAATAATACTGTCCATAGCATTTCCATAACTAAAGGTGTTTTGTTTGTTTATTAACTTTGCATTCTGTTGATTTAAAAAAAATGTATTATCATTACTTTTTTTGAATAATAACTTTCTTTGCGGCACAGTGCTGTTTGTATACCATTTACATTCATGCTTATACATTCACCACTAGCTCTGTTTCTACATCCAGGTTCTTACATTTTTTAATTATGAAATAATGAAAGAATAATCTTAGGGAGTTTTTTTTATCATTAACCCTTTTGTGACTAAAGTTCTTTGGTACCTGAATGTACAGGTACATTTTTGCAGTTCTTTACATATCATAACAATTTTTTACTTTGTTTTTTTTACCTGACATGTGATACTTTAACTCAACAGGATATTTTTAATGTTTGTTTGTTTTTTTAAATAAAAGTAGCAGACAAATTATTAAGTTTTCAAGTTTTTTTAAATAAGTAACATGTAATAAACGTTTACCAAAATAGAATTAAAAAAAAAATAGTTCAAAATATATTTGCCATCAACCTGTAGCCCATCCCAGGTTCAACTACAGATAGTGCATTTACTTCTGTAAACTTCAGCTCTGTCTTCCTGCATCCCTGAGTTGAGCGTCATGCCTCAGGTGGCACCACTTGCCTCAAGATTGGGGCCGCATCAGGGGCATAGTCTTCTCCTACAAAGCAGGACTTTACACTTAAAAAAAATGTTTGTACTTATCCAACATCAGCAAGGGCGTGAGACACTACATGGTGAAACCACTTACTAACAAAAAAAACTTATACATTACTACTAAACGGAGAAGATGGGGCACCATTCTATAGCTCGACTCATGCAGCAGAGAGATTAGGTTCACACCTGGGGTTGGGGCACACTTCTAATGGCCATATCTTTTGGGCTCTTGCACTGTGGCTGGAAACTGTGTTTCTAGGAGAAACAGAACCAGAGCTATCCAGTGTTAAAGTTACAGTCCGTAATGGATAGTTGTAACTTTAACAGCGCATTGCTCCGATTCTGTTGCATCTCAGAACTCAATCCTAATGTGATATTAAAGGGCACATTATCCTCTGTAATATGACATCAGAACTGTGTTTCTATGTTTTTATCACATCTATACAGGTGAGATCTGCATGGGTTATGTCCAGTTAGGATGTATATGGCCATATGGCAGTCGCAAAGGGGTTAAATAGAGATGAGCGAGTATACTCTTCCGAGCTTGATGCTCGTTCGAGTATTAAGGTACTCGAAATGGCTCGTTGCTCGGACGAGTATTTCCCCTGCTCGAGATCGAGCATTTAATTAAACAAACACAGTGAAGAACAATGAAGAATAGAATAAAAACAGTGAACACAGGATCATTTAAGTGAAAAACACAGTGAAGAACACAGTGAAGAATAGATTACAGATGTTCGGCACATCTGCTTACTTGTCGGAAGATACGGGCGGAACGTGGGAGACATCGCGCACCAGGGAGACATCGGGCGCAGCAGAGACACATCGGGCGCAGCAGAGACACATCGGGCGCAGCAGGGAGACATCGGGCGCAGCAGGAAGACATCGCACGCAGCAGGGAGACATCGCGCGCAGCAGGGAGACATCGCGCGCAGCAGGGAGACATCGCGCGCAGCAGGAAGACATCGGGCACCAGGGAGACATCGGGCAGCAGGGAGACATCGGGGAGACTTCAGTGGAAGAAGAGGAGCGGATCCCAGGACAGCGTATCTCCTCTCCCGACAAGTAAGCAGATGTGCAGATTTTTATCCTAATAATAAAAAAAAAATTAATTGTTATTACAATTGTAATAATATTGAACATAACCATAACTAGAGATGAGCGAGCACTAAAATGCTCGGGTACTCGTTATTCGTGACGAACTTTTCCCGATGCTCGAGTGCTCGTCTCGAATAACGAGCCCCATTGAAGTCAATGGGAGACTCGAGCATTTTTCAAGGGGACCAAGGCTCTGCACAGGGAAGCTTGGCCAAACACCTGGGAACCTCAGAAAAGGATGGAAACACCACGGAAATGGACAGGAAACAGCAGGCGCAGCATGCATGGATGCCTCTGAGGCTGCATAATCGCACCATTATGCCAAAATTATGGGCAACAGCATGGCCATGACAGAGTGACAGAATGAAGCTAGATAGCATCTAAAACATCCAATAATTGACCCTGACACTATAGGGGACGGCATGCAGAGGCAGCGGCAGCAGGCTAGAGAGTGGCATGGCGACATACCCTAAATGGACTCAGGCTTCAAACCAATGGGTGGCTGGGGGAGCGCGGAACCCACGGAGGGGTGCGCCAGAAGCGCTCAAATACTCTCGGTCCTGATCAAAGTTGCCAGCATATTTTGTGGATACACCAGGCCGGGGGTGCGACCAAGTTAAATGGAAGCCTGAGAGACAACCACCCAAAATTCTGCCGACACAGCTCGTTTGATAACGCGGGCCACCCGCTGTGTTGGAGGGCCGGAACTAGACTAGTAGTTAAAGGTGCTGCACGTTAAAACTATGTTGGAATTTGGCAGTGAGCTGGGCGCTCCGTGCCAGGCAGCTTTCGCCCAATCCAAAGCCCCGTCTCTAGGGCTACTCCCAACAGCACTTCTAAGACCCTTTTGATAAGCATCAAGTCGTAGTAGCGGTTCTTTACGTGTGGGACACTTATGGCGGGGGTGAGGGAATTAACGAATGCCGCAAGAAGGCTGTTAAATAAGATCCGGTTAACATGATAAACGTTTGGCCAGTAAATTTTTTGGACGATTACAAGCGCAGGGATGGCACCAGCACAAGTTTGTTTGGAAGCCATTGAAACAACCCCAAAATTCTGCCTGACACAGCTCGTTTGATAAGGGGACCATGTATGCGTACAGTTCATGCCAGTCGCTGCATCTGGCTGCCAGTTCTCTTTCGAATCAGTTTTAAAATATAATAACCCTCATTCATAAAGCTCTGTATAATGCTGCGCCACCCCCCTACCTCTCCTCTTATCTCAGTCTATCGCCCAACCGTGCTCTTAGTCCGCCAGTGATCTTAGATTAACCTCTACCCTAGTGCGGACCTCCCACTCGCGTCTCCAAGACTCTCTAGAGCTGCACCAATTCTATGGAATGCTCTGCCCGGACATCAGACTAATACCTACCTCCAAAGTTTCAAACGTGTCTCTTAAAAACCCATTTCTTTAGGCAAGCCATAACCCTCATTAACTGCATGAAGTTTTTAAACTCTTCTACAACCCGTCCGTGTCGTCCTCCCTCTGTTATCCAGCAACACAGGCACCAGACTTCTTGCAGTCCCATCACCCGACTGGTATATAAGATGACGCTGGTGTTCAAGCGCGCAATTCCATTTATATTTTTTTTCTTTCCCTAGAAGAATGGCTTGACCATTAATATTTTTTACCTCGTGTACCCATCTCTTCATAAAACCGTAAGCTCTGGCGAGCAGGGACCTCACTCCTGTTGTTCCATACAATGTTGTGCCTCTGAATTACATTTGTATTTGTTTCCTATGATTTGTAAAGCGCTCGAGATATGATGGCGCTATATAAATAAGATATTATTATTATATGGAGGCAGTGAACTATGTAGATAAAGGTGCTGCAACTATGTGTTGGATCTTGGATGGAGCTGGCGCTCCTGCGCCGGCGATGCTTTCGCCCAATCCAAGCCCTGTTCTAGGCTACTCCCCAACAGCACTTCTAAGAACCTTTTGTATAGATCAAGTGTATGTAGTAGCGTTCTATAAGTTTGGATGGCCGGGTGAGGGGATGTAAACAATGCGCAAGAAGCGCTGAAATAAATATCGGCCTAAATGAAAAGTTGCCAGTATATTTTGTGGATTACACAGCAGGGTGGCGACAAAGTTAACAGTTTGTGTGGAATGCCCTGTAATCGTCTTGGGGGTGTGCCTTTTATCCGCAGGCTCAGCAGTTTGAGCACATGCTGTCGCTTAGCGACGGCACTGTTGTGCCTAGAGCTACCGACTGATGGCGCCCATGGCCACGGATGGTAATTCGGAGGAGGAGGAGTGGAGGAGGGGTGGGGGGAGGAGGTAGTAGGCCTGAGACCTGGACCGAGGTAGGCCCCGCAATTCTCGGCGTCGGACAGTATATGACCCCCAGGGTCAGACTACGGTCCCAGCTGCACCAGTTAAGTGTAGTAGCGTTTCTTATAAGTTTGGGATATGGCGGGTGGGGGAATGTAAACAGATGCGCAAGAAGCGCACGAATAATATCGTTTATCATAAAAGTCTTGCCAGTATAATTTTTGGGTAATACAGCAGGGTGGCGACAAAGTTAACAGTTTGACGTGGAACCATGCAAAAAAACCCAAAATTTGCCTGACACAGCTCGTTGATAAGGGGACCATGTATGAGGCAGCTGACTGCGCTAGTGAGATGTAACGGTGCCGCAGTAAAATATGTTATTGAATCTTGTCAATGGAGCTGGCGCTATTTGCCAGGCGCAGGCTTCGCAAATCCAGACCCTGTCTCTAGGCCTCCCCAAAAGCACTTCTAAGAACCTTTTGTATAGATCAAGGTAGTAGCGTCTTATCATTTGGGATATGGCGGGTGATGGGAGTGTCCCCGTGTTGGTGGGGTGGGTGCCCTGTTCGGGGGGGGAAGTAACAGATGCCAAGAGCGCTGAAATATATCGTTACCAAAAAGTTTGCCAGTATATTTGTGGATACCAGGGGGGCGACAAAGTTAAACTTTGAGGTGGAATGCATTGAAAACAACCAAAATTTTCGGACAAGCCATCGTTTGATTAAGGGACGATGTATTGGGAGTTTATGGAAGATTTTTGAGGTCGCAATGGAGACAACGTGGGAGGTGCTTATGGGACAATTATTTGGATAGTGCCTGTATGTGGCAGTCCCAAAAAGTTTTCAAACCAGAGGAGCAGGTAGGTGGCCCTCCCGTAAAAAGTGAATAGATTGAGTGCCGTATGTGGCAGTCCAAAAAAGTTTTCAACCAGAGGAGCAGGTAGGTGGCCTCCAGTAAAATGAATAGATTGAGTGCCCGTATGTGGCAGTCCAAAAAAGTTTTCAAACCAGAGGAGCAGGTAGGTGGCCCTCCAGAAAAATGAATAGATTGAGTGGCCTGTATGTGGCAGTCCCAAAAAAGTTTTCACCAGAGGAGCAGGTAGGTGGCCCTCCAGAAAAATGAATAGATGAGTGTGTATGTGGCAGTCCAAAAAAGTTTCAAACCAGAGGAGCAAGGTAGGGGGCCCTCCAGAAAAATTGAATAGATTGAGTGCCTGTAGTGGCCTGTCAGCCAAAAAATTTTAAAACAGAGGACGGGTAGGTGGGCCCTCCAGAAAAATGATGATGAGTGCCTGTATGTGGCACTCCCAAAAATTGTTTCAAACCGAGGACAGGGTAGGTGGCCCTCAGAAAAATTACATGGCATAACGTTATAGCTAGAGCAGCCGTGGGCCCTGTCAAAAAATAGCCTTTCCTCTGCCTTTAGGTACAAGGGAGGGAGGAGGAAAAAAATGAGGGAGGAGGGAGGAGGGAGTGATAAATTATTCAGGTTGAGCTTCCTTCACCTGGTGGAGATTGGAATTATGAGAATCCAGGCTTTATTATTTTAATAAGCGTCAGCTGTCAGCGCTGTCAGTCGACAGGCGTGTACGCTATCGGTGTGTGATGCCACAGCTGCACTGAAAACCGCTCGGACAAGAGATAGCGGCAGGGCGGGAGGCAAGAACCCCCAAGGGCGTACAGCGCCTGTTCGGCCACCGTCCAGCTTTGAAAACCGTATGTGTAGGGACTGTGTGATCTTTAGGACGATGGTATGGTCAGCAGTAACCTCACCATATCTTTCTGTAAAGATCAGCCCTACTCGCGGAGACTGGGGACAGGTGACAGTGTCTTGCTGGGGTGACATAAAGCTGGCAAAAGCCCTGGTAAAAGCGTACCTTGCCAGTGCTGGACTACATGCCTGCTCGCCAGTACTTCCCTCGCTATGTCCGCAAGCACATACGCACTCTGCCGCTAGCGCTGTCAGAAGGGAAATACTGTTTCAGCTTGTGCACCAGGGCCTGCTGGTATGTATTCAGCATTTCTCACACTCCTTTCTCTCCAGGGATGAGAGTGGGAAGATTTTTGCTCTGTACGTGGTGGGTCCAGTCGAGTGAACAACTATACAGTATGTCGGTAGTGGAAAAATTCTTTGAACACCCGCGAGGGTCACCGGGATAGGCAGCTGCATGAAATCTGCCATATCGCAGAGTACCCAACGCGAAGAATTCACTCCCCTCACTGGCCTGACTGCCCATTTCCTCTCCCCTCCTCCAACTCTCTCTTCTGCCATACACGTGAACAGTTGAAGGTCGACAATGGTCCCCTCTTGTGTTGCCAACATTTCTCCTCCTCTTCTCCTATCCTCCTCACCTCCTCCGATTATGCGCTGAGAAGAACAGAAACCCTCGAGGGTGCTTTGGCTATCAACAAGGGAATTTTCCCCCGTACTCTGTGACGAGCGCAAAAAGCTTCCGACTTAATGCTGATCGAGAGTTTTTCAACAGGCCAAGCCGCGGGATGGTGAGGGATGATGATGGCGGCATCGCCACTGACCATCTGTGTTGACTCCTCAAGTTACTCAGCACCTGACAGTAGCAGATATCCACGTCCACTCCTCATGTTAGCCTTGAGGAAGTGACTGACCTGACTCCAGTCTTCTGGGTGCGAAAGTTGACATCTGGCGGATCTTAACAAATCGTTTTGGCTGCGCGGTTCTGCTCAGCAAACTCTGGATACATGAGGGTTAATGTTGAATTCCACCTCGTTCGGCACGTTGCCTACAACCGCGCGCGTGAGCAGGGCCGTTCCAGTTGTGGCCCGTGAAAGGGTAACGCTTTACAAGGCTTTTGCCAGCTTTATGTCACCAGCAAGACACTGTCACCTGTCCCAGTCTCGCAGAGTTAGGGCTGATCTTTACAGAAAGATGGTGAGGGAGTACGTAGCTGACCAACACATCGTCCTAAATGATCACACAGCTCCCTACAACTACTGGGTTTCAAAGCTGGACATGTGGCACGAACTGGCGCTGTACGCCTTGGAGGTTCTTGCCTGCCCGCCGCTAGCGTCTTGTCCGAGCGGGTTTTCAGTGCAGCTGGTGGCATCATCACGATAAGCGTACACCCTGTCGACTGACAGCGCTGACGGCTGACGCTTATTAAAATGAATAAAGGCTGGATTTCTCAGAATTTCCAATCTACACCAGGTGAAGGAAGCTCAACCTGAATAATGATCACTCCTTCCTCCTCCTCCTCCTCATTTCCTCCTTCTCCTCTCTTTGACAGTAAAGCAGAGGAAAGGCTATTTTTTGACAGGGCCACTGGCTCTTGTATAGTACTTAGCATTTAATTTTGGAGGGCCACCTACCCGGTCCTCTGTTTGAAACAATTTTTGTGAGTGCCACATACAGGACATCAATTATTCCATTTTTCTGGAGGGCCACCTACCGGTCCTCTGTTTTAAAAAATTTTTGGGACGCCACATACAGGCACTCAATCTATTCCATTTTACTGGAGGGCCACCTACCTGCTCTCTGGTTTGAAACATTTTGGGACTGCCACATACAGGCACTCAATCTATTCCATTTTACTGCAGGGCCACCTACCGCTCCTCTGGTTTGAACAATTTTTGGGACTGCCACATACAGCACTCAATCTATTCCATTTTACTGGAGGGCCACCTAACTGCTCCTCTGGTTTGAAAATTTTTGGGACTGCCACATACAGGCACTCAATCTACCATTTTACTGCAGGGCCACTACCTGCTCTCTGGTTTGAACATTTTTGGGACTGCCACATACAGGCACTCAATCTATTCCATTTTATAGGAGGGCCACCTACCTGCTCCTCTGGTTGAAACATTTTGGGACTGCCACATACAGGCACTCAATCATTCCATTTTACTGCAGGGCCCCCTACCTGCTCCTCTGGTTTGAACAATTTTGGGACTGCCACATACAGGCACTCAATCTATTCCATTTTACTGGAGGGCCACCTACCTGCTCTCTGGTTGAAAACATTTTTGGGACATGCCCACATACAGCACTCAATCTATTCCATTTTACTGCAGGGCCACCTACCTGCTCCTCTGGTTTGAACATTTTGGTGCCCACATACAGGCACTCCATCTATTCATTTACTGGAGGGCCACCTACTGCTCCTCTGGTTTGAAGAATTTTGGGACTGCCACATACAGGCACTCAATCATTCCATTTTACTGGAGGGCCACTACCTGCCCTTTGGTTTGAAACATTTTTGGGACTGCCACATACGGCACTCAATCGATTCCATTTACTGAGGGCACCTACCTGCTCCTTGGTTGAAAAAAGGTTGGGACTGCCACATACAGGCACTACAAATTAAATTGTCTCCATCAGCCTCCAACGTTGTCTCCATTGCTAACTCCAAAAGTCGTCCATATAGCTGCCTCCATACATCGTCCCTTTTATCAAAGAGGTGTGTCAGGCGAAAATTTGGGTTGTTTTCATGGATTCCACATCAAAGTGTTGTTAACTTGTCGCACCCTGCTGTGTTATCCACCAAAATATACTGGCAAACTTTTACCATTAGGGATATTATTTCAGCGCTTCTTGCGCATCTGTTTACATTCCCCCACGGCATATCTCAATTATAAAGAACGCTACTACACTGATTTATACAAAAGGTTCTTAGAAGTGCTGTTTGGGGAGTAGCCTAGAGACAGGGGCTTGGATTGGCGAAAGCTCGCCTGGCAGCGGGGGCCAGCTCCATGGCATCATGCGCTTCTTGCGCATTGTTTACATTCCCTCACCCGCCATATCCCAAACTTATAGAACGCTACTACACTAACTGTGGCAGGCTGGGACCGAGTGACCCTGGGGCTGCTCATATACTGGACGACGCAGAGAGAATTGCGGGGCCTACTCGGTCCAGGGTCTCAAGGCCTCTATACCTCCTCCCACCCCTCCTCCACCCCTCCTCCTCCGAATTACCATCCGTGGGCATGGCGCCATCAGTCGGTAGCTCTAGGCAAGCAGCAGTGCCGTCGCTAGCGACAGCAGGCGGTGTGAAACTGCTGAGCCTAGGCGATAAAAGGCACAACGCCCAAGAGCTATTACAGGGCATTCCACACAAACTGTTAACTTTGTCGCCACCCTGCTGTGTAATCCACAAAATTACTGGCACTTTTACCATTTAGGGTATTATTTCAGCGCTTCTTGCGCATCTGTTACATCCCCTCACCCGGCATATCCTAAACTTATAAGCGCTACTACACTATTGATCTATACAAAAGGTTCTTAGAAGTGCGTTTGGGGAGTAGCCTAGAAACAGGGCTTGGATTGGCGAAAGATCGCCTGGCGCAGAGCGCCAGCTCCCATCACAAGATCCAACTAACATAGTTGCAGCACCTTAATCTACTATAGTTCACTCCTCCTAATAATAATAATCTTTATTTATATAGCGTCATCATATTCTGCAGCGCTTTACAAATCATAGGAAACAAATACAAATGTAATGTAACAGAAGCACAACATTTGTATGGAACAACAGGAGTGAGGTCCCTGCTCGCCAGAGCTTACGGTTTATGAAGTGATGATGGGGGAACACGAGGTAAAAGAATATTTAATGGTCAAGCCATTCTTCTTAGGGAATAGAAAAAAATATAAAAATGGAATTGCTGTCGCTTGAAACACTCAGCCGTCATCTTATATACCAGGTCCAGGGTGAATGGGACTGCAGAGAAGTCTGGTGCCTGTTGGTTGCTGGATAACAGATGGGAGGACGACACAGGACGGGTTAGTAGAAGAGTTAATAAACTTCATGCAGTAATGAGGGTATAGGCTTGCCTAAGAAATGGGGTTTTTAGAGCACGTTTGAAACTTTGGAGGTAGGTATTAGTTGATAGTCCGGGCAGAGCATTCCATAGAATTGGTGCAGCTCTAGAGATTTGGAGACGCGAGTGGGAGGTCCGCACTAGGGTAGAGGTTAATCTAAGATCACTGGCGGATCTAAGAGCAAGGTTGGGCAGACTGAGATAAGAGAGGAGAGGTAGGGGGGTGCAGCATTATACAGAGCTTAGGATGAGGGTTATTATATTTTAAACTCATTCGAAAGGAGACTGGCAGCAAGTGCAGGAACTGGCATGAACTGTAAGCATACATGGTCCCCTTATCAAACAGGCTGTGTCAGGCAGAATTTGGGTGTGTTTTAATGGCTTCCATGTTAACTTGTGTCGCCACCTGCTGTGTAATCCACAAAATATACTGGCAAACTTTTATTCATGTAGCGATATTATTTGAGCGCTTCTTGCTCACCTCTTTGTTCCTCTCTGCCACCCATTGGTTTGAAGCTGAGTCCATTTAGGGTATGTGCCATGCCACTCTCTAGCCTGCGCTGCTGCCGCTGCCTCTGCATGCCGTCCCCTATAGTGTCAGGGTCAATTATTGGATGTTTTTAGATGCTATCTAGCTTCATTCTGTCACTCTGTCATGGCCATGCTGTTGCCCATAATTTGGATAATGTTGCGATTATGCAGCCTCAGAGGCATCCATGCATGCTGCCCCTGCTGTTTCCTGTCCATTTCCGTGGTGTTTCCATCCTTTTCTGAGGTTCCAGGTGTTGGCCAAGCTTCCCGTGAGAGACCTTGGTCCCCTGTTGAAAAATGCTTGAGTCTCCCATTGACTTCAATGGGGTTCGTTATTCGAGCGAGCACTCGAGCATCGGGAGGAAAGGTAGTCTCGCGAATAACGAGTACCCGAGCATTTTAGTGTTCGCTCATCTCTAGTGTTTACCTAATATATGTACATTATATGTACATCCCCCACTATGTTAACATCTTTACCCAACACAGCAGCATTTTGTAATTGACTGGTGCCCAGAAATAATTCCTCATAATTAGCAAGTGGCCATCCATTACAGGTCAATTTTAGAGCCTTAATCAGTTTTCACGGTTGGTTTTGCTGCACAGAAAGACCTTCCGGCAGTTTTTCTTATGTATTTGTCAGCCTGTTGGTCTTTATAGCCTTCACTAGGACATTTATCACACTGACTACATGTAGATAAATCTGTTGGGTAACTATGATAAATGCATTTTTGGCATTAGTAGTATGCTCATTAGTATTCATTACCTTGTTAGTTGTCATTTCAATGTTGTCCACAATTTTGCATAAGAAAATATAACCTAGTAGGAAACAACCTCCTAAAAACCAAAAAAACTACAAAAATATACTACATCCATAACATTTATCTTTAAACAACTAAAACTAATAGCTACTACTGGTTAATAAATATAGTTAATAAAAATAAAAAATAACTTACCGTATATACTCGAGTATAAGCCGACCCGAATATAAGCCGAGACCCCTAATTTCAACACAAAAAACTGGGAAAACCTATTGACTCGAGTATAAGCCGAGGGTGGGAAATGCATTGGTTACAGCCTCCCAGTATATAGTCTGCCAGCCCCTGCAGCATACAGCCTGCCCAACCCCTGTAGTAGGAAAAAAAATAACACTGTACTCATCTTTCCGACATCCCCCATAGGTCCTCTTCTGTCTCAGACTGTCTCAGACAGAAGAGGACCTACGGGTGACATCAGAAAGGTGAGTTTTGTCTTTAATTTTTTTTAGGTGACTCGAGTATAAGCCGAGTTAGAGTTTTTGAGCACAGATTTTGTGCTGAAAAACTAGGCTTATACTCGAGTATATAAGGTACTTATGTTAAATATTAATAGATACTGATAAAAAATAATAATTCCTAATAATAAAAAATAATTTCCATACTATAGTCATTACACATATTACAGTTGATACAACCACTTGATTAAAAATGTTGGCATGGTATTTTCAGGAATATGGAAACTCCCAGAGTGCTGGGGCTTCTTGATCCCATTTTCTGCTTTGCTTCCTTACTTCCAAATTTTGGGCATGCGCATGACTAGAGTTCCCGAGAAAACACAGGACACACTTCATCCAATGAGTGGCTGAGAACAACACACAAGGTGTGCATTATAAACCAAACATACTTTGAGAATGCTACACTGATTTAATCCCTGAGCTGAGTGGTTTTGCTGAAAAAATAATTATAAAATTATGATAATGAAGCTCTGTGACTCCTGTGGCTGGCTCAGCACTTTTTCTCTCACATTAGTTATGCACTGCTCCAGAGAATGGTGTCATCACTGTGTTGTGCCCGATAGGCAGAAGTAATAAATCGCTCCTCCTGCTGCTGTGTATGAGTGATCCAACTTAGCTTGATCAGTCCTGTCTGGCTAGTTCAGGAAGCTCCATGTAATGTGTCTATGAATGGCAGCCAGCATGCAACCAAGCTTTCCACTGAGATCAGGGATTAAACAAGATACATTTCTGCATCAGTGTAGCTACAGCATTCTCAAGGTATGTTTGGTTCACAATGCATGAAACAAATAGTAGTAGATTACCTTTTAAGCAGATCCTGTGATCCAGAAGTAATGGAGCAATGTGGGAGCTGGGAACTGAAAACTTCTTTCTGAAATCTGGGATTTGCCCATTGAACATCACTGACAACTTAGTGCGGGCCCAGAAATGAAAAGTTCCCACACAAAGGTGGAAGGCGTTTGTTTTCCTGTACAGTACTTTTAGAATGTGTAACAGTCACACAGACAACAGAAATAAAAGTTTCTATGGTAAGAGTCTGGAGGGAGGAGTCTGTGGACCAGTGGACCCTCTGGACCACTGCTGGAGATGGTATGCGGTCCGCAGTGGCAGCCAAGGTACAGGGAAGTGCAGGAAACAGTCCAAGCCTGGGATGACAGCAGCAACACAGAGGAACACTGGTAACGCTGGCACGGACTGCAGACACCGCTGGACTCGAACCCCAGCGGGGGCAGCATCAGGGGCATAGTCACCTCCTACAAAGCAGGACTTGACACTAAAAAAAAATGTTTCTACTCATCGAACGTCAGAAAGGGCATGAGACACTACATGGTGAAACCACTTACTAACAAAAAAAACCTGATATATTACTACAGGAGAAGATGGGGCGCCATTCTATAGCTAGACTCATGCAGCAGAGAGATTAAGTTCACACCTGGGGTTGGGGCATATTTTTTGCGCTCTCGAACTGTGGCTAGAAACTGTGTTTCTAGGTGAAACAGAACCAGAGCTGTTAACCAGTGTTAAAGTTACAGTATTGCCCAGATTCTGTTGCATCTCAGAGCTCAGTCCTAATGTGATATTAAAGGGCACATTATCCTCTATAATAGGACATAAGAACTGTGTTTCTGTTTTTATCTATAGACGTGAGATCTGCATGGGTTATGTCCAGTTAGGATGTATACGGTCATATGGCAGTCGCAAAGGGGTTAAAGTCTATGTATAATGACTTTTAAAATGGTCCCCGTCATTCATCTCATAATGTCTTCCACTATCTTTTTTAAAATGATATAGGGAAATAGACATGATCCTAATAAAAAATTAAAAATGTAATTGTTATTACAATTGTAATAATATTGAACATAACCAAGCTCCGAATTGTATGTGTAGAATAATGATCATTATAGAACCAGCGGACCCTCTGGACCACTGCGGGAGATGGTATGAGGCCCGAGGTGGCAGTCAAGGTACACGGATGTCCAAGCCTGGGATGACAGCAGCAACACAAAGGAACACTGGTAACGCTGGCACGGACTGCAGACACCGCTGGACTGGAACCTTGGGAGGCACAGCAGGAAGCACAGAGGCAAACTGAAGACTTGAGACAGGATGGCGGGAGCACACGGAGGTACCCTGGTAACGCTGGAGGCAGGAACACCAGGAGCGTATGGGAACGCTGGAGACAGGGGACACGGAGGCGTCTGGAAACGCTGGAAACAGGACACACCAGGAGCGTATGGGAACGCTGGAGACACACAGGAACATAGGAAAGCGTCTGTAAACGCTAATGGGCTTTCTCTTCCACAGGAACGGCTTAGGGAAGCCAGGCATGGAAACCATAGGAGATCCTAGGAGAAGACGCTGGCCAATCAGGAGGACGCTGGCCCTTTAAGGCTTGAGAAGTTTGCGCGCCCACTAGGGCTGCAGGGAAGGAGCGTGTGGCCTACACGCTTGGAGCAGGAGCACAGACAGGAGCCAGGAGAGGTAAGTGAGGGCAGGGGGACAGGGACCTGCAGGCAGCGGAGCACCCGTGACAAAATGTAGACCATTCAAGGTCTTCACGACGTCAATAGAATTTAAAGCTATAGCTGAGGACTGCCGTTTTTGGCTTATTTGTGGGGTTTTCGAACTACCGTATATACTCCAGTATAAGCCAACCTGAGTATAAGCCGAGACCCCTAATTTTACCACCAAAAACTGGGAAAACCTATTGACTCGAGTATAAGCCGAGGGTGGAAAATGGATTGGTCACAGACCCCCCTCCCCCCCCAGTATATAGCCAGCAAGCCCCCAGTAGTATATAGCCAGCCCCCTAGAGTATACAGCCAGCCCAGCCTGCCCCCTGTAGTATACAGCCAGCCCAGTCTGCCCCCTGTAGAATACAGCCAGTCCAGCCTGCCCCCAGTAATATATAGCCAGCCCAGCACAAAAAAAACTTATATACTCACCCTCCAGCGGCCCCGATGCGCAGCGCTGCTCCCCCGATGTCCGCGCGGCTCCTCTTCTGGCTTCTGCGCCTGTCTTCTTTCTTTTGTATCAGGCTACAGGGCGCGGACATGTTTCTTCCCGGATGACAGACGCATACTATGACGCGATCGGTGCTGACGTCATACTATGCGCTGTCCGAGAAGAAACATGGCCCCGCCCTGCAGGATGTTACCGAAGAAAGAAGACAGGCACAGAAGACAGAAGAGGAGCCGCGCGGACATCGGGGTAGCAGCGCTGCGCATCGGGGCCACCGAAGGGTGAGTATATAAGTTTTTTGGTTTTTTTAGTGCTGGGCTCGTGTGTTGACTTGTGTATAAGCCGGGTATACATGGGTACATACGGGTAGTTTTAATGTTTCTGAGGATCTGAATATAGCTAGCACTCACTCTTTTTCAGCGCTCCCTAAACAATTTAATCAATATTTCTAGCTTCCATTGACGTCAGGTTCTGCTTATTTCACATTCTAATAAACATCCGGCTCAGTGTTATTGTTGTGATAGGTTAGCTGTTTACACTGCATGAATTAGCACCTCGTAGGAGACTTCTATAACCTCCCATTTCTGGTAAATCTGTGAGTTCTTTAGAAGAGATTTGTTTTTTGATCATTACTGCATTGGTGACCTTGGAAGGTTCAGCTAGTTCTTCCTGCCTGCGGCATTAAAAGTTAATGCTAACAATAAATTATATTGATACAATAGGATTATGATGATTCCATTAAAAATTATTTACAACATTTTACTTCTTGTGTACAAAATGTATGTTTATCCTCAAAATTCTGTAAAAAAAAGTGTATAGGCAAAAATGTTTGAAATTCCTTTCTGACAATGACATACCAGGTAGAAACTACAGAAAATATAGCCTTCTGCAACCTATTGTTACAGGTTCAAGAAGGTATTTTAGCTCAGTGCCACTTCTATTCAATTACACTCTGGTCACCTGGGTCCCTCCAATCCTATTGCTCGAAGACAGAAAAATCAATACACCATAGGAGAGAAGAGAGCGAGGCAGAGGTACAGAGCCCCCACAAAGGATTCTTTACTGTCTTACCCAGCCAGAGTTTAGTGGTCTCTGTTCAATTTAGTATAGAACGTGTGTAGGTGTCGATTCCTTTAAACTAAGGTCCAAAACTATTAAAGTTTCCTATTAAAGGTTCCTATTAAGATACTAAACCTCATCCACCTAATCTTAAAATGCTTTCTTACCTAAGCTAGCTAACTCATATGTAAATCTTGTAAATATTACAAATATATACATTTTCCAGAGAGGCCACTGGGGAATGTAGTAGCCTCTCCGGGCAGTGGGAGCAAAGGCTATTCCACGCCACAGTAGCCTCTGCGATCCCTCCCTACCTGTGCGTTTGGGAGGATGAACAATGGAAACAATAGGAAAGAACACAAGGAAGAGAAAAAGAAGAATTTGGTGTAAGGAATCAGGAGTACAAGAAGTAAGCAGCTCCACTTAAGATGGGATCCTGGTGGGGTTACCACCTCGGTCTCAATCTCCGTAGAGCTTCAAAAGGCAATCCAAGTCAACCAGATCCTGATATATTGTGAGTAGAGATGAGCGAACATGCTCGTCCGAGCTTGATGCTCGGTCGAGAAGTAGCACATCACAGTCTCTTGCTGCATAAAAGTTACAATATATACAGTAAATCTCAAGAGAGGGGATTTGGGTAGGTGATTTGCTATTATGCAACTTTGTGATTAGTGGTACTGCCTGCCGCATGGATATTCACCTGCTATTTGGCTATACTGTTTTAGGAACCCTGAAGTTGTTTAAATATTTGTACTATAAGTTTTAAAAATAAAAGTGGTTTTATGAAATAAGTGTGTGCATGACTCTAGTTCTCTCTTGTCTACTGCACTTGCTCATAGATCATAACCCTTCAGGCTCATTAGTACAATTTTTAAAGTTGACTTTTAGAAGGCAGGAGGCCATGGATAACAAATATAAGAAGATTACCAGAGTTACAGTGTCTGGATCTATGAGGAAGTTGTTTTACCATAATGGATTTTGATGGTAAATTTCCTTGAAGAAATTAAAACTTGTAACCCAGATAGAAAGGAAATAGACTGCCAACTGCCAGCTCAAGGAATCTCATAGAGACAGATGACAACACTGTGTATAGTATATTTTCCCCAAGAAGACTTGAGACGCTGTTGTAACGTGTCGAGCAGAAACTAGAAGAAGCAGAACAATCCCCTGGCGGAGTCACCTGTCACTCAGTGTCCTGGAGTATGAATTCACATGTCAGAGGAGGAAAGGGCTTCACTGAATCACTTGCAGGACAGAGTATAAGACAATATCTGAATAGAACACAAATGGACACAGTCACTGAGCACTTGTGCTTGTTTCTTCAGGACTGTCTTCAGTTCTATAAAAATCTCAAACATTCTTCCATTTTGAAAAGCTTAAAGATTTTTTGCACTGTGTTAGCCAGTGGATAAAAAGATGAAAGTTGAGAGTCTAACACAGTACCAAGAATTTTTAGGCTTTTAACCCCATAAAAAGATGTGTGGTGGCTTGTTTTCTGCGTAATAAATTGCACTTCATAGTGACGGTATTTAACCCCTTAAGGACGGAGGGTTTTCCGGCTCATTTCTCGCTCTCCAACTTCAAAAATCCATAACTTTTTCATTTTTCCGTGTACAGACCTGTGTGAGGACTTATTTTGTGCGTAACAAATTTTACTTTCCCGTAATGTTATTTATTTTAACATGCCGTGTACTGCGAAGCTGAAAAAAAATTCCAAATGTGGAAAAATTGAAAAAAAACCGCACGTGCGTCACGTTCTTGTGGGCTCAGTTTTTACGACTTTCACTCTTCGCTCCAAATAACACGCCTACTTTATTCATAATATTTGAGGTCTGTTATCATCAGGGCCTGTAATTATCGCATGCAGGTTACTTGCCAATCTATCTGAGCAATGTTCTGTAGTGGAGATGCTCGCGATAAACGTTTAGTTACTGCGGCTTGTTTTATGTGGCGCTATACTCCTCCCTTCACTATCCATCATAGCAAAGGCCGAAGTGGGGAACATTCAGGTATGGGTTGAGATTTCTATTGTGACATTCTAACTCTAGTGTCATCTTCATCTGGCATCAGTCATTGTGCTTCGTCTTTTGATACATTTTTGCTAGCAAATAGCTCATAGGAGGAATACTAAAGCATCCTTCCTATGAAGCCTACGTAGTCGTTACTATATATTTGATATTCCTGCTTTCTGGTGATCTGCTGGTGGCTGTAGTTTTCTGCAGTGCATGTACTTGCCAATGCTGAGCAATTTTAGTGAGACTTGCGCCAGCAGCTGTTTCATGGCGCTTTAGTGGCGCAGCAATCCATAAGCGAAGGCCCGAAGTGGCAGAAAATTCATAGGGGTTGGCTTTCTATTCGCGGCCCACCTACACAACTCAAGTGTCAAACAGACCTCAATCTGGCTAGGCTTGGCATAGTAAGTAGATGCATGTTCCTTTGAGTTCACTTTTGGTCTAGTAAAATAGCCCATAGCACTAGAATTCGGATGTGTTTGGTTGTAAAAACTCAAAACAACCAAACAACAAAAACACACAAAGAAAAAAAAAAAAAAAACACCAATGCTAACAAAAAACAACCAAACACACAAAAAGAAAATTAAAACAAAAATACAAAAAAGTTCTAACGCTCCGATTATGTTAAAAAAATAGTTTAAAACTGCCTATTTGGGCTAGTTGTGAATAATACGAGTACGACGGCGGTGACCGTGGGCTGGTCCCAAACTTTGACTTGCATTGGGTCAGATTGCACAGAGGGCGCAAGGGGGGTATGTATATTTTTTCTCTCTGTGACGGTTTTGCTTCGACTTTCGGTCCTCCCGTTTTATGTCTAATCCTAGGGGCGGGCGGCGTTGTATTGGTCACTGGTATCGTTGGTGGAGACAACCACCTTTCTGTATGAGTGAGCATAGGGAACCCCTCACAGCTAACGACTCCCTGTATTCATTTCTGAAGTTACTGGACTCTGTGGTAGTAGGCACTGTTGGAGGCCAGAGCAGTCGCGAATCCAGTAGATCAGTCGTGATTGCTTGACAATGCTTCTGAGACAATTTGTGCTCCACTCAGGCCAAAGATCAGTCCGTTCCACGCATTACCAAAGATCTGCCCCTTTCAAACCAAGAGTACCAGGCGTACCATTCCTGCCCCCCGGCGTTCGCTCACACCTTCCGCGCTGTTGCGCCTCCGGTCCTCCTGCCGTCTCATCTTCGCCCCCCATTTTCATTGCTGTCTGCTTTGGTCCTCGCCTCGCCACAGGAAAATTTGCCATTATGAAAAATAAAATAACACGGAAATGAACTACTCTGAGGAAAACTGTTTTCTGGATCCCTTCCGTCACCAGTCCAGACAAAATGACCCACATAGGTTAGTCCAGTCGCTATGTTCGCTGCTATTAGCGGTACTTAAATTTTTACCGATGTCCTGTCAGATTTTTCACTACCACGTATCGAGCAGTCGAGTGATGTGGCTGAATAATAGACCTTCCAACTTTGACCAAGCTATGGAAGTGTGTAAAAGAGGTGTCCGACAGATGAGGAGGCGACGGCACTGTTGTTCAGCCATGGGGAAGTTGCTTGTACATAGGGGGCAGGAGAAAGTCCGAGGGTCGGCGGTAGTCAGACTGTATGGCAGATCGAGGAATTATTGAGGTGACAGATACCCAAGCTGGTTATCTTTGCTCCCTATTGAGTTCAACACGATTTTCTGTCCTAGAGCGGAGATAGAGAATATCCGCTCGACTCTGAACAGGATTTGGAAGAGGCAGTGGATGTGGTGCCAGACTGAGAGGCCTAATGAGTAAGCCGACTCCTTGCGCAGTCAGCGCCACTTCATACTATTGAAGCGCCCGGAGGGGATGGGGGGCGTCTGTGCGTGGAGGCGAGGGCTGCTCTAGGATCTTTCAAGAGTGTCGGAAGGTTCTTTAAACGGCCCCGGAAGTGACCGAGCGCGATCTGTGGATTGCGTCGGGCAAGCTATGTGGCCAAACATCAGGCTCAGCGGGGTTTCCAACCATACTAGCTTAAACTCCACCCCCTTTTTCTGCAAGTGCATATAGATGGCCTTAATGTCCCCCCTAACTTCAACGGTGGCAAGCAAGCCCGTTCACAACCTCCGGCCTTTACGTACTATTCAATTACCACTTTCAATTCCTTTCCCCTGTTTCAGCTTCATATTCATACCTCCCCTTTCCCTAGGACTGCCATGGACAAAACACCCACGATCGATCTTCGCCCAACAATCCCCACTAATCCTCCACATGCATCCACCAGCTTCTCAGCTGCTTCCTACGGCATACTCTCCCCATATCCACCATTACATCTGGTAGCGGAAAACGCAAATATAATAGTTGAAGCACCTCAACCCAGCAGCAAGCCCAACAGGCCTCTAATGTTGGCACAATCTGCCAGATTGCTATAGCCTGGAGATGCTGCCCTATAGGCGAGTAGAAGAAACCCGAGGGGGGGGCCTTTTTCGCAAGCCGTCTCACTGGCGGCGGCGGCGCCAGCCAATAAAGCGCCCCTCGGTCATTTCTCCTACTGGATCCGCCTGCCTCCGTGCCACTAACTTTTCTTCCCGATGCTCAGGTCGTCCCTAGCCACTGCACCAGCACGTGTCAAGCCAACATCAATCATAATACCGTGCCCTGAACCAACAGCCGTTTCAATCTGACAAGGTCGCACCTACTCACAGGGAGCAACGTGACGAGTGCCATCCTGCCAGGAGGCAGGGGCCACTATATATCGGCATGACGGCTTCACATTGTCAGGTTATACTTAGGTGTGAGGCTGGGGACCAATAGAGTCATGACCCATGGTGCTGCTCATAAGATACTGTCGAGCGCCGCGAGGATTGGCGGGAGGTCCTACCGAACCTGCGGTCCAGGTCTTGTTTCAGGCCCTACTATCGCCCTCCGTCCTCCTCGCCCACCACCACTCGCCCTTCCCCCTCCTCCTACTCCATGCGCCTGGCCTACCGGCTCTCCGAACTAACGCATAACAGTGGGCACGGCGCCAATGCAGGTCGGTAGCTCTACAGGATCTATCAGCTACTCAAGCAGGTGCCGTCGGTCTAAAGCGACAGCTGATTGGCGGCGTGTCATAACTGGCTGAGCCTAGGCGACAAGATAGGCAAAGATGCACCAGCTGCCCAATTGAAGCTATACTATGGCTATCACCGGCGCAATTGCCTTATCTGTTGGGACTGGCACCCGCTGTGAACCTCAAGACGCGGGATATAGAATTGTGTGTTACCAACGGCCGTACAACCCTGGTAGGCGGCAAGTCTGCAACTCGGCAGACTGTCACATCACTGTGTCATTGCCTGGCCGATGTGTTAAATCGTGATAGTGCAGCGTTTCCTCAAGACATACAAACCATCTGTCTGATTTGGCTCACGAAGGGTGCGACCGAATCTTTGGCGCATTTCAGGAAGTCATGTGCACTCAGACTGCTGCTCACTGCACTGACTCACAGGGCAGACGGCGAGCGCGAGCCGTCCTCCAACTGCCCGCTCAACCCGACTGTTGTGTCTGGAAACGTTGCTCCACTATGTGGAAATTCAAACACATGACTCATTTTATCGCATAGTTTACCAGCATCGCAGAGCGATTGTAGACCTGCTCAGATGTCAACTTCCTACTTCCTATCTGCACTCTAGAAAACTGTTAGTGCAGTAGTAGGTCAGTCCCTTCCTCATAGTCTACAATGAGGATGGACTTGGGATGTCTGATATCTGTCAGGTGCTGAGTAACTGAGTAGTCAACACAGGATGGCAGGTGGCGATGCCGCCATTCTCCTCAGCCTCAGCCATCCCGCTGCTTTGGCCTAGTTGAAAAACTCTCTGGTCAGCATGTAAGGTCGGAAGCTTTGTTGCGCTCGTCACAAGAGTACGGGGTGAAGAATATTTCCTTCTTGTTGATAGCCAAAGTCACCCTGAGGGTCTGTTTCTCAGCGCATAATCGGTAGGCGGGTGGATGTGTGAGTCGTGATGAGGAGGAGAGGAGGAGAATGTTGGCGAACCCAAGATGGGGACCATTGTTTGATCCTTCTACTGTTCACGTGTATGGGCAAAGAAGAGGAGTTTGAGGCGTTGGAGTAGGAGAAATGGGATGCAGTCTAGCCAGTGAGGGGAGTTGAATTCTTACGCTTGGTAGCTCTGTCGGGCTATGGCAGCGTTTCATGCATAGGCTGCCTATCCCGGTCTGTTTACTCCTCGCTGTTCAAAGAATTTATTCCGCACAATCCAGCAAACTCGATTACTGGAGTGTTGCACATCCTCCCAGTTTCTCGTCCTGACCACGGGTACCACGCAAACAGCAAAATTGCTTTCCCACTCTCAATGCCCTTCACGATGAAAGGAGTGTGATAATGGCTGAACGATAGCCAGGGTGTCAGAGCTGCACTGGTGGCTACAATTCTGAAACAGTAATTCCTCTTCTGAAAAGCGCCTAGCGGGCAGAGTGCGATGTAGTTCTGGGCGGGCAAGTTAGCGAGGGAGAGTCGGCGATGCGGCAGGCTGTCCGCACTAGGCAAGGGTACGGCTTTACAAGGCTTTTGCAGGCTTTATGTCACCCCATCAAGACACTGTCACCCTGTCCCCAAGTTCGTCGGCAGAGTAGGGCTGATCATTTACAGAAGGTATGGGAGGGGTAGTGAGTAGGCTGACGGCATACGCACATCGTCCTAATTATCACACAGTCTCCTACAAAACATACTCTGGGTTTTCAAAGTCTGGACATGTGGCACAACAGTTGCGCTGTACGCCTTGGGAGGTTCTTAGCCCTGGTCGCCGCCGCTAGCGGTCTTGTCCTCGAGTACGGGTTTTCAGTGCAGCTGTGGGCATCATCACCGATAAGCGTATCACGCCTGTCGACATGACAGCGCGTGACAACCATGCTGCGCTAATTAAAATGAATAAAGGGGGCTGGATTCTCAGAATTTCCAATGCTCCACCAGGTTGAAGGAAGCTCACCTGAATAATTTGTATCACTCCTCCGCCTCCTCCCTGCCTCCGCATTTGTCCTCGCTTCCTTCCTCCTTCTTTGGTACAGTAAAGGGCAGAGAAAGGGCTATTTTTTTTTGACCGGGCCGACTGCTCTTGCCTATAGTACGTTACTTCATGCATTTAATTTTTCTGGAGGGCCATTCCTATAACCTTGACCCCGGGCTCCTCTGTTTGAAAATACAATTTTTGTGAGTGCCATCATACCTGCACTCAATCTCTATTCCATTTATTTGCGGGAGTCCATCCTACGCCAGTCCTCTGGTTTTCAAAATTTTTGGGACTTTGCTCTAAGCCACATACAGGCACTGCAATCTATTCGCGATTTTAATCTGAGGGCCACCTACCTCTGCTGCCTCTAGGTTTGAAACATTTTTGGACTGCCACATACGTGTCACTCAATCTATTCATTTTACTGGCAAGTGGGGCCACCTACCTTGGCTCCTCTGTTTGAATCATATTTTTAGGGACTGCCACATACAGAAACTTTCAATCTATTCGCCTTTTAACTCTGGAGGTGCGCCACCTACTCTCTCTCTCTGGTTTGAAACTATTTTTTTGGACTGCCATCATACAGGCATCTCGCAATTCTATTTTCCGCATTTTACTAGCTGCAGGGCGCACCTACCTGCTTCCTCCTAGTGTTTGAACACTTTTGGGACTGGCCCATACAGCACTCAATCTATCCATTTTACTGGAGGGCCACCTACCTGCTCCTCTGGTTTGAAACATTTTTTGGACTGCCTACATACAGCACTCAATCTATTCCATTTTACTGGCAGGGCCACTCTCTACCTGCCTTCCTCTGGTTTGAAAAACAATTTTTTTGGGACTGGCCACTCAGGCACTCAATCTATTCATTTTACTGGAAGGGCCTATCCTACCTGCTCCTCTGGTTTAAAACATTTTTGGGACTGCCAGCATACAGCACCTCAATCTATTCCATTTTAGCTGTGCAGTGGCGCAACTACCTGCTCCTCTGGTTTGAACAATTTTTTGTGGACTGTCTCCACCTCACAATGGCCCTCACTCCTCTTCCATTATTTAACTGGAGGGCCCACCTAGCCTGCTGTGCTCCTCTGGTTGAAGAATTTTTGGGCTGCTTTAACGGCCCGCCACATACCAGGCATCTTCAATCGATTCGTCATTTTACTGGAGGGGGTCGGTCACCACATACCTGCTCTCCTCTGGTTTGAAACATTTTTTGGGACTGGCCACGATACAGCACAGCTCAATCTTGATTCCATTTGACTGGAGGGCCGCTACCTGCTCGCTCTGGTATTGAAAAATGTTTGGGACTGCCACATACAGGCACTATCCAAATTAATTGTCTCGTCATAGGCTACCTGCCAGCACGTTGTCTCCATTGCTACCTGGCCCTATCTTTGAAATCCAAAATTCTGTCCATATACTAGCTATTCCTCCATAGCAAGTCCTTCCCTTATCATACGAGGTGTGTTCAGGCAGAAATTTGGGTTGTTTTTCATGGTTCCACATCGATCAAAGTGTTAATCTTTTCCTCACCGCTCCATGTATCCTGGCCCCTGCTGTGTTATCCCACAGAACAAAATATTATTCTGGTCCAACTTTTACATTTGGGATAATTATTTCTAGCGGCTTCTTGCGCATGTCTGCTTTTCATTCCCCACCACGCATATCCTAAAGCTTATTAGAGAACGCTACTTACATCGGGGATCTTTATCCCAAGGTTCTTAGAATTGCTGTTTGGGGAGTAGCCTAAGAGACAGGGGCTTGGATTGGCAAAGCTCGCGCTGGCTAGTGCGGAGCGCCAGCTCCATGGCGCATGCATGCTCTTCTTTTGCGCATCTGTTACATTCCCCCTCACCCCCAACCCGCCATATCCCAACCTTATAATAACGGTTCTACTATTACTTTCAACATAACACTTTACTTTGTTTGGTCATTTCTTGGACTTCCCGAGTCTTACCTGGGGCTAGCTCTGATATACTGGTCGACGCAGAGAAATTGCGGGGCCTACCGCGGTGCCGCAGGTCTCAAAGGCCCTACTATAACCCTCCTCCCACGCACCTCACTCCTCGCACCACAGTCCTCTCTCTCTCCCGAATATTAAACCATCCGTGGGCAATGGCGTGCCATCATTTCGGTAGCCTCTAGGCACAGCAGCAGTGACGCGTCGTCAACGACAAGGCAGGCGGGGTGCTGAAATCTGCTGAGCCTAGTCGATAAAAGGTCATCAACCAGCCCAGAGGCTACTTACGGGCTATTCAATCGAAACTTGTTACTTTGGTCGCCACCCGCCCTCCCTCCTACCTCCGCTGTGTAATTCGCTACCAAAATATTACTGGCAAGGAAACTTTTTACCATTTAGGGATATTATTCACACAAGTCGCTTCTTGCGCATCTGTTTACATTCCCGCTCACCGCTGTCTACTATCCTAAACTTATAAGAACCGTCGTACTGTACAAAAGCCAGTTGTTAATCTTATAAAAAGGTTCTTAGAATTGCTGTTTGGGGAGTAGGCCTCAAAGCAGGGCTTGATTGGGCGAAAGCTCAGCCTGGCTAGCAGAGCGCATCTCGCATCACAAGGATCCTAGACTAACATGTTGCTAGCAAAGCAATCAAGAATACCTTTAATCTACTACTATTTCAGCTCACTGACTCTGGCCTCCATACTATAAATAAAATCTTTATTTATATAGCGTGCATCATATTCTGCAGCGCTTTACAAATCATGAATCAAATACAAATGTAATGTAACTCTCATTAGCACAACATTTGTATGGAACAACACGAGTAGGTCCTGCTCGCTCAGAGCTTACAGGTTTATGAAGATTGAGAGGGGTAACACGAGTAAAAGAATATTTTAATGGTCAAGCCATTCTCTATAGGGAATAGAAAAAAGATTATAATAAATGGATTGCTGTCCTTAAGACACTCATCCCGTCATCTTATATACCGTCAGGTCCAGGGTGGAATGGGACGTGCATAGAGCGAGTCTGGGCCTTGTTGGTTGTCTGGATAACATATGGGAGGACGACACAGGACGGGTTAGTAAAGATTTAAAACTTCATGCAGTTATGAGTGGTTTAGCTTGCGCTAAAGAAATGGGTTTTTATTAGAGCACTTTGGAACTTTGGAGGAGGTATTAGTCTGATATGTCTCGGGGGCAGTTAGCATTCCATAAATTGGTGCAGCTCTAGAGATAGTCCTTTGAGCCGCGAGTGGGAGTTCTTGCGCACTAGGTAGTAGGGTTAAATCTAATGATTCACTGGCGGATCTAAGAGTCAACGGGTTGGGCATAGGACCTGAGATCAGAGAGGAGAGGTAGGGGTTGGCAGCATATACAGATCTTTATGGATTAGGGTTATTATTATTTTTGAATATTACTATTCGATAGGAGACGGCACCACAGCTAAGTGTGCATGCGACTGGCTATGAACTGTAAGCTAATAACAATGGTCCCTTATCACAGAGCTGTGTCAGGCAGGAATTTGGGGGTTGTTTTAATGGCTTCCATGTTAACTTTGGTCGCCACTGTCTCTGCTGTGTAATCGCGACAAAATATACTGGACTGGCACCAACTTTTATATCATGTCGCGACTATTATTTGAGTCGTCTTTCTTGCTCACATCGCCTTTGGTCCTCTCTGCTCACCCATGGTTGAAAGCCTGGAGTCCATTTAGGTATGTCGGCGATGGCCAGCGCTTCTGCTAGCTGCCGCGCTGTGCTGCTGCTCTGCATGCCGCCCCTATAGTGTACAGGGTGCAATTATTGGATGTTTTAGATGCTATCTAGCTTCATTCTGTCATCTCTGTCATGGCCTATGCTGTTGCCGGACATAATTTTGGCATAATGTTGCGATTATTCGGCCTCATAGGCAATCCATGGCATGCTGCCCCTTGCTGTTTCCTGTCCATTTCGTGTGTTTCCTCCATCCTTCTTCCTGAGGTTCGCCAGTTTTTGGCTCAAGCCTTCAGCCGTGCAGAGCCTTGGTCCCCTTGAAAAATGCTTTCGAGTCTCCGCATTGACTTCAATGGGTTCGTTATTCGAAGACGAGCACTCGAGCATCGGGAAAGTTCGTCATCGAATAAACGATACCCGAGCATTTAGTGTTCGCTCATCTCTTAGTGTTTACCTATATATATGTTACATGATATGTACATGTCCCCCACTATGTCTAACATCTTACCTCAACACAGCAAGCATTTTGTAATTGACTGGTGTCCCAGAATAATTCGGGCTCATAATAGGCAAGTGGGCCATCAATTACAGTCTCAGTTTTAGAGAGGGCGCTTAAATCATTTTTCCCCGGTTGGTTTTGCTGCACGAAAGAGCCTTCCGGCAGTTTTTTTCTTATTATTTGTCAGCCTGTTGGTCTTTGAGTAGCCTGCCATAGGACCTTTATCACACGACCTGAGCATGTGATAAATCTGTTGGTAACTATGATAAATGCATTTTTTGCTATTAGTGTATGCTCATTAGTACTTCCATTAGGCGCTTGTAGTTGTCATTATCCAATGTTGTCCAGAAATTTTGCATAAGAAAATATATACGCTAGTAGGAAAGCAACCTCCTAAAAACCAAAAAAACGAAACTAACAAAATATACTACATCCTATAACATTTATCTTTAAAAACAACTAAGAACTAATACTACTACTGGTTTAATAATAAATATAGTGTTAAGAAAAATATAAAATACTTACCGATATACTCCGAGTATAAGCCGACCGAATATAAGCCGATACCGCCCTAATTTCACCAAAAAACTGGGAAAATCCTATTGACTTCGAGTATAAGCCTCGATGGTGGGAAATGCATTTTATTTTCACAGCCTTCGGCCATTATAGAGTCTTGCCACATGCCCCCTCAGCATACAGCCTGCCCACCCTCTATTATAGGAAAAAAATAACCCTGTACTCATCTTTCCCGACATCCGCCTCATAGGTCCTCTCTGTCGAGAAAGAATGAGGTGGGGTAGGATTGTTGAGGAAGAGGGGTGGGAGAGTTGACTGTGGTGGGGGGTATGGTGAGTTAAGGGTGGGTGGTGGGGGTTGAGGGTGGCATCTCTCCCGCTTGGTGAGCGGTCAGAGCATAAGAGGACCTACGGTTGACTTGAGTCAGAAAGGTGTAGTTTTGTCTTTATTTTTTTTAGGTGACTCGTATATAAACAGCCGATTTAAGAGTTTTTGAGCACAGTATTTTGTGCTGAAAACTTCGGCTTATACTCGAGTATATAAGGTACTTATGTTAAATATTAATAATACGGATGAAAAATAATAATTCCCTAATAATAAAAATAATGTCCATACTATGTCATTTAGCACATATTACATGTTGATAAGCAATCCTACTTGATTAAACTGTGGCATGGTATTTTCATAGAATGATGGAAACTGCCGCAGAGTGCTTGGGCTTCGTGATACCCATTTCTGGCTTTGCTTTCCTTATCTTCCAATTTTGGGGCATGGCGTCATGACTAGAGTTCACCGAGTAGAAAACATTCAGGACACTAACTTCATCCAATGATGCTGAGAACAACACACAAGTGTGCATTATGAAACCAAAACATACTTTGAGAATGCTACTATACTGATTTAAATCCCTGAGCTAGTGGTTTTGCTGAAAAAATAATTATAAAGTTATGATAATGAAGCTCTAGTACTCCTGTGGCTGGCTCAGGCAAACTTTTTCTCTCACTTAATGTTATCGCACTGCTGCTCCAGAGAATTGTGTCATCACTGCTGTGTTGTGCCGCGTATAGGGCAGAAGTACTAAATCGCTTCGCGTACCTGCTGCTGTGTATGAGTGATCTCAACTTAGTCCTTGTATGGCAGTCATTAGTCTGGGCGAGTTCAGAACTCCATGTCATGTGTCTATGAATGGCAGCCATGCATGCAACGCTAAGCTTTCACTGGAGTATCATCGGATTAAGCCAGATACATTTCTGCATCTCGGTGTTAGTTGACAATGCATTCCTCAAGGTATTTGTGGTTCACAATGCATAGAAACAAATAGTAGTAGATTACCTTTTAAAGAAGTTAGTTTACAGATCCTGTATTCCAGTAAGTAATGGAGGGCAATGTGGAGCTGGGAACTGAAATCGAACTTTCTTTCTGAATCTGGGATTTGCCCATTGAACATCACTGACAACTTGTGCGGTAGTGCGGCCTTGATAAATGAAAATTTCTCGGCACACAAAGTGGAGCTGTTGTTTTCCTGTAGCAGTACTTTAGAATGTGTAAAACGTCACACAGACAACTAACTAAAATGTCTCTATGGTAAGTAGTCGGCAGGGGGAGTATCTGTGGACTCGTGACCCTTCTGGACCACTGCTGGGAGATGGTATGGGCGGTCCGCCAAGTTGGGGCGCAAAATGCCTAAGGTACAGGGAGTCAGGACAGTCCAAGCCTGGGATGACAGCAGGGCAACACAGAGAACACTGGTACGCTGCACTGATGCCAACCGCATGGACTCGAACCCCTAGCGGGGGCAGCATCAGGGCATCGAGTCACCCTCCTACAAGTCAGACTTTGACAACTAAAAAAAAATGTTTTTCTACCATCTAACGTCCAAGAAAGGCATGAGACACTACAATGTGTGAAACACTTACTAACAAAACAAACCTGATATATTACTACAGGAGAAGATGGGGGGCCATTCTATAGCTAGACTCATGCAGGAATAAGAGATTCAACCGGTTGGGGCACACTTTATGTCTATTTTTGCGCTCTTGAACTGTGCTAGAAACTGTTTTCTAGGTGAAACAGAACTAGAGCTTTAACCAGTGTTTAAGTTACAGTATTGGCTGGGCAGTTCTGTTGCATCTCAGAGCTCAGTCCATAATGTGATATTAAAGGGCACATTATCCTTATAATAGGAGCTATAAGACTGTGTTTCCGGTTTTTACATCTAATACGTGAGATCTGCATGGGTTATGTCCAGTTAGGGATGTAGAATAGTTCATATGGCAGTTCGCAAGGGGTTAAGTCTATGTATAATGACTTTTAAAATGGTCCTCCGTCATCATCTCATAATGTTTTCCACTATCTATTTAAAATGATATAGGAAATAACTGATCCTAATAAAAATAATAAAATATGTAATTGTTTATTACATTGTATAGATTTGATCTATGACCCAGCTCCGAATGTTTGAGAATAATGCAATTATAGAACCGCGGACTCCTCTGGACGCTGCAGGGATGATGGTATGAGGGCCCGAGTGTGGTATAGTCAAGGACAGGATGTTCAACAAGAAACAACAACTACACCAAAAAAGCCTGGATGACAGCACAACACAAAGAACACTGGGGTAACGCTGGCGAGCAGGACCTGCAGACACGCGGACATGGAACTTGGAGGCAGCAGCAGGAACCAAGCAGATGCACTGAAGACTTGAGACGGATGGCGGGTATCACACGGAGGTTACCCTCGTAGACCGCTGGAGGCAGTGGACACCTAAGGAGCGTATGGGAACGCGGGACACGGGGGGAGGGGTGTGGACCCGGAGGCGTCTGGAAAACGGCTGGAAACAGACACACCAGGAGCGTATGGGAACGCTGGAAACACACAGGATACATAGGAAAGCGTCTGTAACGCTAATGGGCTTTCTCTTCACACAGGAACGGCTAGGGAAGCGCTGGCATGGAACACATATGTAGATCTAGGAATGACGCTGGCCATCAGGAGGACCGGCCCTTTAGGCTTGGAAAGTTGGCCGCGCCCCACTAGGCTGCAGGGAAGGAGCATGTGCCTACACGCTTGGGAGGGGTCAGAGCACAGAACTAGGAGCGCAGTGAGAGGTAAAGTGAGGCAGGGGGTACAGGGACCTGACGGCATGCGGAGCACCCGTGACAAAATGTAGACCATTCAAGTCTTCAGCGTCATATACAATTTAAAGTTCTATGCTGAGGGCCTGCCGTTTTTTGGCTTATTTGTGGGGTTTTTCGAACTACCGTATATACTTGCGCATATAAGCCAAAGACGCTTGAGTATAAACCGAGACCCACTAATTTATAACGCGCAGACATCCCATAAACTGGGAAACCTTTGACTCGAGTATAAGCCGTAAGGTGGAAAAATGATTGGTCACAGGATCTCCCCCCTCCCCACCCCGCCCAGTAATAGCAGCAAAGCCCCCAGTAGTATATATAGGCCAGCCCCTCTCGAGTAGAGCTACAGCAAGGCCCCAGCCCTTGCCCCCTGTAGTAATACAAGGCCAGCTTACCAGTCTGCCCTCTGTAGAATACAGGCCATCCAGCCGGCTGACGGCGCATAATATATAGCCAGCCATCACAAAAACAACGTATATACTCACACCTCCAGCGGGCTCCCTCATGCTCAGGGCGCATGCTCCCCGTATGTCCGCATTTCGGCCTGCCTCTTCTGCTTCTGCGCCTGTCTTCTTTCTATTGTATTCAGGCTACAGGGTCGCGGACATGTTTCTTTCTTCCCCTTCCGGATGACAGATCGCATACTATGACGCGATCCGTGGCTGACTGTCATACTAGGGGCCGCTGTCGCGAGAATAAACATTGGTCACCCGACCTGCAGGATTTTACCTATGAAGAAGAAGACGAGTGCACAAGACAGAAGAGTGCAGTCCGCGCGGACATATCGGAGGTAGCAAGCGCTGTGCGCATCGCGTGTGCCTACACCGCATGGGTGAGGATTAGAGTTTTTTTGGTTTTTTAGTGCTGGGCTCGTTTGTTGACTTGTGTATAAGTCTCAGGGTATACTATGGTATCAATACGGGGTAGTTTTAACATGTTTCTGAGGATCTGAATATAGCTAGCATCTCAGCTCTTTTTCAGTGCGCTCTCCTAAACAATTGAATCAATTTCATAAGCTAGCTTCCTTTGACAGTCATTTTCTGCTTATTTCACATTCTAAATAAACATCCGGGCCTGCAGGTGTTATTGTTGTGATAGGTTTCTGTTTACAAGCACTGGCATAATTAGGCAGCCGTGCCTCGTAGGTAGACTTCTATAACACAATCCCATTTCTGGTAATAATCTTTGAGTTCTTTAGATAGAGATTTGTTTTTTGATCATACTGCATGGTGACGCTTGGAAGGTTTCAGCTAGTTCTTCCTGGCCTGGGGCGGCATTAAAAGAAGTTAGATGCGAAAATAAATTATATGATACCAGTAGGATCTATGATGATTCCATTAAAAATTATTTATCAACATTTTACACCTTCTTGTGTACAAAATGTATGTTTATCCTCAATTCTGTAAAAAAAAAAAGGTGTAGAGTAGTGGCAAAATGTTTGATTCCTTCTGACAATGACATACGCAGGTAGAACGTACAGAAATATAGCCTTCCTTCAACACTTATTGTTACAGGTTCAAAAGGTATTTTAAGCTCAGTGCCACTTCTTATTCTATTACAAGGCTCTGGTTACAGCCCTGTGTCAGCTCTCTTCAGATCCATAAATCCTATTAGCGCCGAAGACAGATAAATCATACACCATTAGGAGAGAAGAGGTAGCGGAGGCAGAGTATGCAGAGCGTCCCCAGCAAAGGATTCTTTACTGTCTTACCCAGTCGCAGAGTTTAGTGGTGCTCTGTTCAATTTAGTATATAACGTGTGTAGTGGTCGATTCGCTTTAAACTAAGGTCCAAAACTATTAAGTTTCCTAAATTAAAGGTTAGCTATTAAGATACTAAACACTCATCCCCTTAATCTTAAAAGGCTTTTCCATTCTTACTCTAAGGCTAGCTAATCCTCATATTAAATCTTGTAAATATTCAATATATACATTTTCCAGTAAGAGGCGCACTGGGATGTATAGCCTCCATCCGGGCAGTGGGAGGCAAAGCTATTCCATCCACGCGCGACAGTAGCTCTCTGGCGATCCCTCCCTACCTGTTGGGCGTTTTGGAGGATGAACAATGGAACAATAGGAATAGAACACCAGGAAGAGAAAAAATAAGAGATATTTGGTGTAAGGATATCAGAAGTAGCCCGAAGTAAGTCAGCTTTCCCACTAAGATGGATCGGCCTGGTGGTTACGCCACCGTCGGGTCTGCGATCTCCGTAGAGTCTTGCAAAAGGCAATCCAAGTCAACCAGATCTGATATATTGTTAATTAGAGTATGATGCGGAACAGGGCTCTCCCGAGCTTTGATGCTCGGTCGAGCATTAAGGTAGTCTCGAGAGTCGGCTCGTTGCTCATGGACGAGATGTCCCTGCGCTCGAGATCGAATGCATTTAATTAAGAAAACACAGTGACGAGCAATGAAGAATATAATAAAACAGTGAACACTAGGATCAATTTAGATAAAAACACTGTGCAGAACACAGTGCTCTGAATAGATTATCAGGATGTTAGTCGGCAGCATCTGCTTACTTGTCGGGAGTACGCTCGGATCGGCGGCGAACAAAATAGGCTATGTGAAGAACATGATATAGTGTGTTGTGAAGACGAACATTGCATATGTATTTATAACATCTGCAATGTGTTTCTTCACACACATATAGATTGTTCTTCACATTGCTCTTTTGTTTCGGGCGCCGCTCCGTCGCAGTATCTCGCGACATAGTAAGCAGATGTGGGTCCGAACACTTTGTAATCTATTTCTGGCTTGTGTCTGCACCTGTGTTTTTATCTTAATGATCGCTGTGTTCACTGTGTTCACTGTGTTCAACTGTTTTTATTCTATGTCTTCACTGTTCTTTGACATCTGAGTCTAACTTGTCGGAGATATATCGGCGCCGGAACAGTGAAGAATAGATCGCAGATTGTTTGCAATTATCAGAAGTCATTATTTTCAATTAAATAACCACCTTTTATTTCCGGGTCCTGTAACCATGGTCCCTTGAAGAATTCTGCGGGTCTCCCATTGACTTCGATGGGCTCTTACTTTATCTTTCGAAATCGAGGCAGTCTCGAGCATCTGTAAATGTTCGGCTTACAGAGTTATATCGTTGTCACGCTCTAGTCATTTTAGTGCTCAGCATCCCTCTCTATTGTTAGATCTGAAATTCTAGGTCATTAAACGATCCTATGGGCCCTTACCATCGCTCCATATGCATAATATGGCTCAAGGTTTCAACCCATTGGGCTCTAGTGGCACATATGTGTTTTAAGCTTATTTTATTTTCTTTACCTTTTGCTTGCCTACCTCATGTTGATTTAGATCATAGTTTATGTCTCTATCCTTGAAAATGGAAAGTCTCGCTAGAAAAAAAATATTATTAAACCAACATTTTATGTTACACATTTTTTTTAGAAAATTTTCATGTATTACAAAAAATTCTTCTCCGTGGTCAGTTCTCTCTAGGATGGAAAATATAACTTCTGTTTTTATGCTGTTACTTAGGCTTTCAGCCTTTGCGGGGTAATTGTCCTCAAAATAAAGATAACAGAAGTGGTTGTCATGAAGGGGCCAAGCTCCACACAGCTTGAGCCTGTCAGACTGTAGAGAATCACAGAGTTCCAGATTGTCACAGAACCGGGATCACAAAGACAGAATGAGAGGGGAGGATGTGGGAACTGTTATGTAGACAATTTATAAGAGCATCAAGAAAGTTGTAGAAAAGTATTTGCCCCCTCCAGATGTTCCCTATTACTATATATTAGTGGAATCTTTCTTTGTAAATGAGTAAACATGTAAAATTATTTTAAGATTGTTAGCTAATATTACTTAGACACTGCAATATCCCAATGTGTAAAAGGGAGCAGACCCATCAAAATATCCTGATTTTGCTTTGTGGAATTTGATGTAATACTAGGTTTTATGCATTAAAGTATCCTCTTATTCAGGGATCTGCCATAATAATTATACATATTGTTAGTGCAAGACAAGTAAATAGTAAGTGGTCTATAATACTGCTCTTGTTTTACTGTAGCAACTGGAAGACAATATTTAAAGGTAACCAATCACAAGGATTAATGACACAGAAGGCATAGAAAAGTATTGGTTATTTTATAATTATTTTATTGCTTCCAGCTAAGTCATTTCTATTACCCAATAGTTCAAAATAATCAGCAAGATGTTTATTCTAAACCTACCCTTCCCCTCCTTACCTTATCCTTCTCCTTCATCCCGCAGCATTCACTACCACATAATGTATCTTACTTACGTAGATGAGCGTAGCACTAAAATGCTCTGGGTACTGCGTTATTCGCGAGCTAACTTTCCTCGATGCTCTGTGCTCCGTCTCAATAAGCTGAGTCCTCCATTGAAGTCATGGTGAGAGCTCGAGCATTTTTTCAAGGGGACCTAAGGGCTCTGCACATGAATTCTTGGCGTCTGAAACACCTGGGAACCTCAGAAAAGGATGATGAAACCCCATCGGAAATGGATCAGGAAACAGGCAGGGGCAGCATGCATGGATGGCCTACGAGGCTGGGCTTAAAATCGCACCATTATGCCAAAAGGATGGGTTCAACAGCATGCTCATGACAGAGTGACAGAATGAATCTAGATAGAGCATCTAAAACAATCCATAATTGGACGCCTGACACTATATGGGGATACGGCATGCAGAGGCACGGACAGCTAGAGAGTGTCTATGGCTAGCATTACGCCGTAAATTGACTCAAGGCTTCAAACCATGTGTGGCAGAGATAGGTTTAACCAAAGGAGGTGAAGCAAGTAAAGCGCTCAATACTATCGTACATGATAAAAGTTTGCCAGTATCATTTTTGTGATTACTAGCATCAGGTGGCGACAAAGTTAACAGGAAGCCTTATGAAAACAAGTCCAAAATTTGTGCTTCCTGACGATCAGCTGTTTGCATAAGGGGACGCATGTATTGAGGGCAGTGATCTAGTAGTAATTCAATAGGGAACCTAGGAGAAGAATTGGGGTTGTGGATTTAGGGCGTCGGCGAATGGGGGGAGGGATGGAAGAGAGCGTATGAAGTGTCGGATCATCTTTGTCCTTAGGGGAGTCAGGGTGGCATTTGCCTGCGCCGGTTCTTCGTGGTGTGAAATCGGTGTTTATAATGTGGTTCTACTGTGTTTCAGTTGGTGATTTGCGCAGTTTTGCTGGTCTTGCGTTGGGTGTGGTCTTGGTTGGCTGTTGTCGGAAAGAGTTGTGTACGGGGTGGGAGGGGAGGATGGGGGACGTAGGGGTGATGGTGTCTAACTGTTGGGGGGTAGGAGGTGGGGGAGGTTTTTTTTCGTGTTGGAGGGATGGATGCATTGGTGTGGCTGGTGGTATGGCGTGGGGCCGTTTTGTTTGGAATGATTCGTGGACGTGGTGGTGGGGGGTGGTTGGGTTCGGGGGATGTAGGTGTCGGGCTGGGGTCGGTCCAGGGCCTGTGTGTTGGTTGTTGATGCTTAGTTATGGGTGTAGGGGAAGGGGTTCCTAGTTTGGGTATAGGCTCTTAGGTTCCTCGGCCGTTAAATTAGGCTGTTAGCCGCCTGCTGGTGTCTGTGGTTACTGCCGTGGGTAGTAGAATATTGTACCCCGCTTTATGCCGCTATTATGATGCGAGCTGTCTTTGCTTACTTTGCTCGCCGTCCAACGCCGCAGTGCTATTTCCTTACGCGCGGAAAAAAGGCGTACGTTTATACTCCACAGAGAACACATCCTTTTTATTTTGTGTAGATCAGTGTAGTAAGCGTTCTTATAAGTTTAGGATATGGGCGGTGAGGGAATGTAAACAGTTATGCAAGAAGGCCGCTGAATATATATCGGTGAAATGATAAAAGTTTGCAAGTTATATTTTGTGGATTCCAACAGCGGGGGAGGGCGACAAAATTTACACGAAGTTTTTGATGTGGGAAATTCCCCTGTAATAAGCTCTCTTGGGCTGTGTGTCCTTTTATCGGCCTAGGGCTCAGGCAGTTGAGCAACCCGCCTTGCTGTGTCGCTGTTATTCTATCTCACTCGGTCTTCTTTGCCGCTATGAAGTCTAACGCTGGCTTTGATGTCTTCACGTAGTTTCCACGGCATTTTGCCTTCTATCCATTGATGATGAGGTTTTCGTCTTATTTGTTTTTACGTTATGATTTCGTGGTTATCCTACTCGTCTCACGTTCTGTTGTTTCTACGCTAGTTTTTCCTACTAGCGATCTTTATTACGGCCTTATCTACGCGGCCGGGGTCGTGGCTACATGACTCGTTGGGGAGTGGATGGGTGGGGGGTTTGCTTGGGAGATTTAGCTTCTGTTACGAGTTCTATTTTCTCGGCTGATGGAGCGGACGCTCATTTTGCTCTGCGCTTCTGGGGTAGTCCGCCTGCTCGTTCCACAAGCGGCGCCTCGTTTAGTCGGGTTTGGGTGGCTGCTCGGTTATCGTTAGAATCTGTGTCCTTTTTTAAGACTTGGCGTGGTTGGTTCAGTGTGAGTTTATTGGTATGGGCGTTTGTTTACGACCGCCTCAGTATTGCGCCGTCCCATGGCGGGGGTGGTCCTTGTTCGGTGCGCTTATGATTCTGCTTATACGTCATGCCCTGTGGCGTGTTTCCCATTCAGTCGGGGGGGCGTGCGGTTTGAGCCTCCATTGCCCAGATGGTCCTCAACTCACCGGATGAGTGCATTTTGCTACTCTGGGCGTCTCGGGCCTCCTGCCCGAGATTACCGTCCGCTTCTCCATTCCCGTTCCACCGCTTTTGTATAAGATCAAGTGTAGTAGTTCATTGCTTATAAGTTTAGGATATGGGCGGGTGAGTGGGTAATGTAAACATCATGCTGATTGCAAGAAGCGCTGAAATAATTTGTACATGATAATAAGTTTTGGCCCATTAAATATTTTGTGTATTAACGACAGCAGTGTTAGGCGGACAAAGTTAACAATCTTTGATGTGGTATATCGCATGAAAACAAATCCCAAATTTCTTGTTCTGCCCTGACACACGTCCTGGTTTTGCTCGCTTGTGCCTCTTTCTGGAGGCAGCTATATGGAGACTTTTGAGGTATCAATGGAGACTAACGTGTGTGGTAGGCTTCTATGGGACAAGTTAATTTTGGATATGCCTGTATGTGGCAGTCCAAAAGTTTTTTCAAAACCGAGAGAAGTCAGTAGGTGGCCCTCCAGTAAATGGAATAGATTGAGTGGGCCGGTATGTTGCAGTCCAAAAAGTTTTCAAAACGCTAGAGGAGCAGTAGGTGGCCCTCCATTGACAATTGAATCGAGTGAGTGCCTGTATTGGCATCTGGGTCAGCTACCCAAAAATTGTTTTAACAAAAGCCGAGGACGCGGGCTAGGTGGTCCTCCCAGAAAATTGAAATAGATTGAGTCCTGTATGTGGACACCTCCCAAAAACTTGTTTAAACAGAGGTACCGGGTAGGTGGCCCCTCGCAGAAAAAACTACATTAGCATAAAGTACTATACGCTAGAGCCAGGGGACCGCTGCTCAAACAATAGCCCAGTTTTCCATCTGCTTTACTGTACAAAGAGGAGGAGAGATAAGGAGGAAAATGAGGTGATGAGGAGGGAGTGGATAAATATACAGGTTGAGGCTTCCTTCACCTGGAGTATTGGAATTATGAGAAATGCCCAGGCTTATTTCATCTTAATACTACGTCTAGCCGTCAGCGCCTGTCAGTCGACAGGCGTTTGTACGTTATCGGTTGATGATGGCACCAGCTCTTGCACTGAAAACCGGCTCGCGTACAGACGCTAGCGGCAGGGCAGGCAAGAACATCCAAGGCGTTACAGCGCCAGTTCGTTGCCACATGTCGCAGCTTTTGAAACCCATTGAGTTGTAGGGAGCTGTGTGATCTATTTGAGGACGATGGTTTATGGTCGCTACGTTCTTACCTGCTCACCATCTTCTGTAAAGATGCAGCCCTACTCTGTAGCGAGACTGGGGACAGGTGACAGTGTCTTGCTGGGTGTGACATAAGCGGCACAAAGCCTTGTATGTAAGCGTACCTTGCAGTGTCTGGACAAGCTGCTGCTCGCCTACTCTCCCTCGCATACTTGTCTCGCAGATACACGCACTCTGGCCGCTAGGGCTGTAGAAGGGAAATACGTTTCGATGTGAACCTAGGGCGCCTGAGTATCAGCATTCGCACACTCCTGTCCTCTCCAGGATGAAATTGGAAAGATTTGCTTGTACCGGGGTCCAGGAGAGTGAACCCCAGTAATCGGTGCTGGATAATTTTGACGCGATGGGTCACGGGATAGGCAGCTGAGGCAATGTAAATCTGCCATATGCGCGCAAGTACTCAAAACGCGTATGAGATTCACCTTCACCCTCATGGATGACTGCCATTTTCCCCTCCCTTCCATCCAACTCCCTCCAACTCATCTCTCTTCTGACCCCATACACGCTGAACAGTGAAGACTCAACAATGGTCCCGCTCTTGTGTCCTCGCAACATTCTCCTCCTCTTCCTCCTCAGTCTCCTCCACCTCCATACCTCATGCGATATGCGTGAGAAACAGATCCTAAGGGTGCTTTGACTATACACAGGAATCTTCTTCCCTCCGTCTCTTTGGAGCGAGCGCAAAGCTTCCGACCTTCATGCGTGATACAGAGAGTTTTTCAACAGGCCAAGCAGGCGGGATGGTGAGGCTGATGATGGCGGATCGCCGACTGACCATCTGTCGTGACTCCTCAACGTTACTCAGAATCTGACAGATATCAGAACATCCACATCCACATCCTCATTAGACTTGAGGAAGCTAGACTGACCTGACTTACCAGTTCTGTGGAAGTTGACATTGGCAGTCTCAATGGCTCGGCTGCTGCTGGTAAACTCTGGAATTAACATGTTCAGTGTTGAAATTCGACTCATGGGCACGTCGCCAACAAGTCGGTGAGCGGGCAGTTGAGAGGTCGGCGCTGCGCGCCCGAGAGTGGAGCATCCTGTGCTGGAGCTTCCTGAAATGCGCAAGATTGCGAGCACAAAAAGCTTCGTGATCAAATCAGACAGATTGGGGTATGTCTGAGTAAACGCTGAACTATCAATGTATCACATGGGCCAGGCAGGCACATGTGTAGTCTGCGAGTTTGCGAGGTCCCACCCCACCCCCCCCCCGCCCACGCAGGTTTATCGGTCCGTTTGTCGACACACCAACGGCATGCCTGGCTTCAGTGTTCGCGGTTGCCACCAAGATAGTCTGCGCCGTTATGGCCCTGTAATAGCTCTTGGGCGTGTGCCTTTTATTCGGCATAGCTCAGCAGTTTGAGCACCGCCTGCTGTCGCTTAGCGACGCCTGTGCTGTGCCCTAGCGATACCGACTGATGGCCCATGCCACGCGATGGGTAATTATCGGGAGGAGGAGGAGGTGGAAGGAGGGGGGGAGGAGGAGAGGATAGTAGCTCTGAAAAACCGAGGACTGAGGTTAGGGCATCCCGCAATCCTCGGCGTCAGGCAGTAATTGACTCAGCCCTCAGGGTCAACTCGGTTCCCAGCTCCTACTAAGTTAACGTCCAGTGTGCGATCGAGCGTATAAGTGGCCCGTGCCCGTCAGCAACTCGTCCGCGGCCCGTGGTCAGGTGGACACTTGTTCAGAAACGGGCGTTGGTCAGGTGTCACGGATGATGTGTGACAACGTGCTGGTGGCAGAGGCTGGGACTGCACATCGGAAAAATAGTGGCGGCTGGGACCGAAAGTACCGGAGGGGCGGCCGACGCCATGAGGTTGCGAAAAGGCCTGCGTCTCTACTAGCACTATAGGGCAGCATCTCCAGGCTAAGCAATCTGGAGATGTGTGACTTAAGCTGGGCGTGCGGGTGGGTTGCCTATATTTGCGTTTGCCGCTCCTAGCGTTGGGGTTATGGAGAGCGAACGCTGGTGGATGCTGTGGAGGATCGTGAGGCACGATGGGTTTTTTAGGCAGTGGTGCCTGGGCTAGGGGCTGGACATCAGCTGACACAGGGGAAGAGAAGAGTGGTGTGCAATGCGGCCCGGAGGGGAACGGGCTTGTTGTCTCACATGTGGGTGTTTAGCATTCATATGGCCGCGCATACTGGTGGTAGTTAAGCTAGTAGTGTGGAACCCTTCGATCCCTGGTTGGCAAATGTTGGCAACACCCAGTCCGTCGGTCATCCGTGTTTCCTTAAGAAGCATGCCTAGACTACTGAAAAATCTAGGCCCCCATCGCGCGCAGAGCCATCGCCAACGGAGCTTCACTTGTTGACACATTTGTCGCTGACTCAGTCGCAGCTTCTGGGCGCCCGTATGGGCTCTCGTCTGCCCACCACTGCCGCTCTTCCAACCTGTTATCGGTGCGAGGACTCTCCTTGTCTCAGGAAGCACTGTGTTACCCGGCCCTATCAACCCAGCTTGGGGTCGTGTCACTCATCATCCTTCCGATCCCTCCTCTGCTCCCCCCGTGACTTCCTGCCCTGACAGCAACTTCCCCACTGTCTGACAACCGTGTTACTCATCGTCGGACACTCTTAGATCACTTCTTCCACTACGTCAAGAAGTCATCATCACCGCACAGACTGACGACTGGTGGAAAACTCTGTGCATCGGAATTGCTCAACAGCACCGGACAAGTGGTTTGTGACTGGGGGGAAGGGTCCAGAAACATACAGTTCCTCAGATTATGCCGGTTCAAATGCCCAAATTTCGCTTGGAGGGGGCAGGACTGGGGGGGGGAGCTGAGGTGCAGGGCGAGGAGGAGTGCGATTGTCGGTGACATGGGTGGGGACTGAGTGATGAAAATGACTGGTGGACCAATTGGCTAGGCTCGAAGAATGTCGGCATTCGGCCTCAACAGTGCTCTACCACGACGATCCAGTAACTTCAGGGGGGGGGGACATGAACTAGAGGAGTGTATGGCTCTGCGAGTTCCTCCTCCGGCTGCCGGCTCATAAGCAGGTGGGTCTCACCACCGCCAGGCACCTACGGTCCCCCCCCCCCGTCTGACCCCATGCAGTAGTTGGCACGCCCTACGTCCGCCGAACCCCTCGTCCTCTACCCATTAACTTCATTCTTTTTCCGGGTAGCTCGTGTTAACTTTAAAAATGAGAGTAAACTTTAATTTTTTTTACTTTTTTTGTGTTTTTTGTTTTTTTTGTGGTTTTTAGCTTTTTAAACCAAACGACTGCTATCCATTGCTATGGCTATTTTCTTCGAGCCAAGTATTGAAAGCCCTCACACTGACTAGGCAGATGAGATGACGCGTGCAGTTATTAAAATCAAAATAATACGTAAAATAAAAAAAAGGAAGGCAGACTGTGCCTAATTGAAATCCAACCTCGCTTAATCATTTTCCCACTTCGGGTTCTTTGCAGGATATGTGGCGTCACTAAGCGCCAAACACAAGCGGTCGCAAGTCTCACACAAATTGATCACAATTGCTAGTATATGCCTACGCAGCAAGAGTAAGCCTACGCAGACGATCAACTAGAAATCTAAATATTTATAACGGCTACTGTAGGCTAAGTAAAGCCGGTTTGGATTTCTCTATGGCTATTTTCTAGGCAGTATGAAAGCACACTACTATGCCAGCAGAGATGACGCTGAGTTATTACACATCAATAAACGTAAGATAAAAAGGTAATGGCAGACTGTGCCTTAATTGAAATCCAACCCTAATAAATTTTCCACGTTCGTTTGAGCATGGTATATTGCGTCACTAAGCGCAGCAAACACAGCGGTCGCAAGTCTCACTACAATTGCTCACAATGTTGCTAGTAGTGCACTGGCAGCACGTATCAGCTCACAAGTCAAGATGTAACCAGAAATCAATATATATAACGCTACTGTAGGCGTAAGTAGCCGTTTTGGTTCTCCTATGGCTATTTCTAGCCAAGTATGAAAGCACATACTATGGCAGAGATGAGTTATGACGCTGATTATTAAACACCAAATAACGTAAAATAAAAAGGAAAGGACAGACTGTGCCTAATTGAAATCCTCAACCCTAATAAATTTTCCCCACTTCGTCGTTTGCCAATGGATATGGTGCGTCACTAAGCGGCAAAACACAGTTCGGTCGGCAAGTTCGCACTACAATTGCTCAGAATTTGCTAGATAGCATCTGCGCCAAGTACAGCCTCCAGCAGCATTCAACCAGAAATCAAATATATATAAGCCTACTGTAGGCGTAAGTAAGCGTGGATTCCCGTATGGCTATTTTCTAGGCCAAGTATGAAAGCACACTACTAGCAGATAGATGACGCTGAGTTATAAACAAAATAAACGT
Organism: Engystomops pustulosus; assembly: GCA_019512145.1. NCBI lineage: Eukaryota > Metazoa > Chordata > Amphibia > Anura > Leptodactylidae > Engystomops > Engystomops pustulosus. Next base: position 35,348,377 of record CM033650.1, on the reverse strand, counting down.
TAAAATAAAAGGAATGGCAAGACTGTGCCTAAGTTGAAATCGCAACCCATAAAAATTTTCCTCATTCGCCTTCTCGTATTTGCAATGGTTGTCTCTCAGCTAAGCGCAAAACCAGCGCGGTCGCAAGTCTCACTAGCAAATTCTCAGAATTTGCTAGTAGATGCACGCAGCAAGTACATAGCCTACCAGCAGATCAACAGTAAATCAAATATATATATACGGCTACTGTAGAAGCCGGTAAGTAGCCCGTTGGATTCCCTGATGGCTATTTTCTAGCCTACGTATGAAAGCACACTACTATTCAAGATATGATGACACTGAGTTATTAAAAAAATAACGTAAAATAAAAAGTAATGGCAGAACCTGTGCCTAATTGAAATCAAACCCCATAATATTTCACTTTGGTTGTTTGTAGGGGATATTTGTGTTCACTAGAGCTAAACACACCGCGTAGCAAGTCCCCCTGCAATCCTCACAATATGGTAATCAGCTGCAATAAAAAAAAAAAGGAAACGTTATTGTAGCCCTTAAAAAGGGCAGATGGGTTCTTTGAGAATCACTCCTGCTAACATGTAACTAATGAACACGCTAACGCTTTCCCTGACCAGCACTCTCTCATTCTCACCTAGCGGCAACCAGCCACAGAAGGATCGAGCGCGCGGGCAGCGGTAGTCTATCCACAGGGTCACTGATCGGCAGCCAACACTATGCTATCGCGTGTAAGGTACCACGTCCATGCTGGGGTGGAGGTGCAGCAGTCTCCGGCTTGTGATTGGCGTTTGTTTCTGGTCCGCCAAAACAGCAAAACGTCGGGAGCTGCATTTTCTTGTAGCGGGCTAAGGTATTCGTCCGAACAACCGAGGGCAGTTTCGAGTCGATAGATGACTCGACGCCGAGCACTCAAGTCTCGGTCGGCATGTTCGCTTCATCCTATCTTACTACCAATTTTTACGAATTTGTTTTAGGCACTGATACCTCCACATGTTTGATCAGATTGTAATCACCTATGAGCCCATGTATTTGATAGTTATTTCATAAAAACTAAAACTACCGTTTTTCGCAGACTATAAGGCGCACTTAAACAGCTGTGGATTCTCTTGGAAATCCTAAGTTCGCCTTATAGTCGGTGCGCCCTCGATATGAGGGCTAGACGGACCCACTTACATAGTCCCTCGCGACCGGAACAGCAGATCTCCAGCGTGAACTGCAACCGCGGCAGAACAACTTCTGCCGACTGGTTGCAGTCTCGCGCTGGGATTGTCATTTCGTGTCTCCGGTAGTCGGGGACCTATTGAAGTATTCCATCTCCCTCCCCCTCACCTTCCCGCGTCCATCTTCCCCGCGTTCCGCGTCTCTTCTCGGCGTCGCGTCCCGTCGGGTCTCCGCTTCGGCCCACCAGATATTGATTCTTGGTTCGGTGCGATGCGGTGATACCAATTCTTGTTCTGCTTTTTCTTCTCGTTTTATATTTCTCTTTTCTTCTCTTCATTTCTTTGATCATACCCTCCCTACCCTCTCTACCTTGCCACTCTATAATTCTTCAATCCTAGTCCGTTCCTCCTAGTTTTTATATAGGTTTTATGTGTTAATACATTTTCAAAAATAAACGAAGGTGTTACAAAAAAGAAAAAAATTTTTTTGCCTCTTCTGACGCTACTAAACTTTTCATACTTTGGCGCACGAGAAAATGGGTGAGGGGGTCATTTTTGCGAAATGAGGCGACGTTTCATTGCTAACATTTTGAGTTCTGTGCGACATTTTGATTCATTTTTTATTTCATTTTTAGGCTTATGATAAAAAGGTTGTAAAAGTCGCATTTCGGACATTTTGGGAGAAAGTTACCGCCTCGAGAGGTCACCGCGCCGGAAACCCGTTTTTATATTTTGATAGATTCGGGCCAGTTTGGGACGCGGCGATACCTAATATGTCGTGGATTTTACTGGTGGTTAGTTTATATCCGTTCTAGGGAAAGGGGGGTGATGTGACTTTAGAGTATTAATTTTTTTATTTTTTTAAACTTTTTTTTTTTTCTTTTTTTTTCACTATTTTTAGACCCCTCTAGGGTACAAAACCCAGATATCAGATCGCTCCTACCATATACTGCAATACTACAGTATTGCAATATATGCGTTTTTTACAGCGTCTGACTACAATGAGCCAATGGATCATTTGGAAGAACCTTTTGCCATAACCATGTGCCTCGGGTCAAGAGAAGCCCCGAGGCTACCATGGTAACCGATCGCGCCCCACGATGACGTTCGGGGGCGTGGCGATCGAAAAAAAAGAGGGGCGGACGCCCGCCGCGCCGTCTTTTAACGCCAGCCCGCCGACTTTGCGGGCGCGTTTTCGAGGGTTAATAGCCGCGACGGTGAAAGCACAGACCGAGGTTATTAGCGGTGGGGGTTTGGTGCAAAAGCAAAAACCCCCACCTCTGTATGAAAGGACTTCAGCCCGTGCGACCTCTTCATACTTACCTTATACCTCTGCGCCGTAGAGACTACGGCGCAAGAGCGTTAAGGGGTTAATATTCCATGACGTGTATTGGGAAGCCGACAAAACAAATTACAAATGCCTGTGAACAACAACATTTATGCCATTGCTTGTGGAATTGATTGACAGCTTTCACTGTTGCCCCAAATACTTGTTACTTTATTTTTTGCTTGGTGCAACATGGGGATACCCAAATTTATATAGGTTTTATAATGTTTCATACATTAACAAAAATTAAAACTGTTTAGATAGTGCGCTACATGGGGACAGGGGACCAATTTGTCAAGTTTGTGCAGCGCTGCGTAGGAGCTATATAAATAAGATTATTATAAGCAGTAATTGTTAACCTGTCCAAAAGAAATTCTATTTGCCTCATTCTGGCGCTAATAAACATTTTTATTACTTCAGTGCACGGAGCTGTGTGTGGTGTCATTTTTTGCCGGGCTTTTTATAGAATTTTTTAGATTTTGACAAAATGCCAAAAAGTGGCATTTTTTACTTTAGGCGCATTTTCCATGGTGGGGTTAAACGCCAGGAATAACCATTATATATTTGATAGATCGGGACCTTTTTGTGACGACGCCATCCTAACATTTTATGATTTTACGTTATTTTATAATTATATCAGGTCTAGGGAAAAGTTCTTTTCTTTATTTACTTTTTTTAGATACCTAGGTACCGTATATACTCGTGTATAAGCTTTTTCCAAGCCACAAAGAATGCTGAAAAGTCCGACAAACCCTCAACTCGGCTATACTCGAGTCAATTAAAAAAAAAACACAAAAAAAAAAAAAATACACACTACCTCCAGCGACACGATCCTGGACGGCTCTAGGCGGCTCTCTTCGATCTATAAATGCTGAAAGCGGCAGTGACACGGAATGCGATGAGACGATGTCTCTACAGCTGTTTACAGCAGAGAGAAGAAGAAGAGGAGCCGATGCGGAGCCGTGCCAAGGATAGGGAGCAGACGCCGCGCATCGGGGATGGCGGTTGTTGAGCTATGTAAGTTTATTTTTTTTATGTGCTAGGTAAACTGCTGGCTGTATACTAATGGGGGGCGGGCTTTATACTACATGGGGCCCTGGACAGTTTAAATATGGGCGGCGAGGCTGGACCAATCATTTTCCCCTTACGCTCTATACTCAGTCACATGCGGTTTTCCCAGTTTTGTGGTGGAGAAAATTAGGGGTCTCGTGTATACTCGAGAATATAAGGTCCTTTACCATAGCGTTGTCTGATTGATCCTACAATAAAACATGCCCCCATATACATTATGGACAGGTATGGGGATTTTGCACTGGTACAATGTACAAATCACGCATTTAATACTTTGGGACTAAAAGGAGACAGCCTTTGTATGACCCAGACTGTTATGGTACGAGATTCACACTCCCTGATGAAACAGGGATGTGATATCTAAAGGCAAGAATTGTGGTGCCAAAGCACTGTTGGCTTTTTAATGATGCATTGAAGCCTCATGAGACCTCCTCCATACACACACAGTTGACATGTGACGTTCTATTACGCACATATCGGTAAGGTAGTAAAAAAAGTAAGGATACTAAAAAATGTACTTCATTTTTATGGAAATGAAGGACACTCCTGAAGAACAAGACACATCTGGGACAGTTACGGTGTCCATTGTGTATAAATTTTTGTTTCTATTCAGATATGTATTGTTAGACTGGTCTTGTAGTATGGGGACCGAGTAGTCTGAAAGCTTGCAACTGACATCCTCCTTTTAGTCACGCCATAAACTGAAGACTTCAACCGGTACCAGTCAGGGGACAGTTGTATAGACCAAAGTACTTTTATCGGCCAATAGGTTTTAAACAAATGCCTGCTTTTATATGGCGTTTGAACTAAAGTATGTGAACTTACATGCTCACTGCCAGATTCATCAGCCAGAGAGGAAATTTTAAATCAATCATCCATCGCTTTGTATATATTTACTGCTCTGAGTTGTACTTCTGCCTGCTGCCCCTACCCCCTTGATGATGTGTCAGCTCACTATAAACCATCCTCTGCTCCGGATTCAATGGCAGGAAGAGGACGTGGGGGGGTGCACAGGTGTCCTTTAAACAGGACAGAGAAATACAATGAATGGTGACTCAATAATGAACTGACGGCAAACACGAAGAAGGGTATATGGGACTGCTATGGAGGGGGTCCTCCACCACACTTTACGGAGGACCTGAAGGCCAATGGAGGTCAGCCCCAGTTAAGGTAATATCCAATATTGGACACAGCCATGGACAAAGTTTCTAAAAAAAAAAAAAAACTGATGGGCTGTGGGTGATGAGTGACCCTTATAGATAGAACTGTGGGCGCATGCTCCAACCCATTCACTCAATTGCACTTCAAACAGCAATCTCTGGTACTTGTATGGAGTGTAGATTGCACAACGGATCTATTCCACATAGGGTGCTTGAGACCCCCAGTGTGGTTGTAGATGAATGCATTAGGAATAAATTAAGAACTCTCTTTTCATATAGGTGCTAAAGAAGACGAGTAACTAAATAAAGACTCCCCCAACTATTTAGTTACACAGTATCTATATAGAATATGCTAAAAATGCGATCTTTAATTCTTCTTGTCCTGCCTTCATCCTCCGCAAAAGAGATTATGTACTGGTAATAGTTATTGATAAGACCAGGAACATGCACGTCGTCCATCCCTCATGCAGAATTTCTCGGTACTGCCATTCCCCTGTATGCAGATCTCCTCAAAGCATCAACCCTGTTGTGATGAAGGAAAATAAAAAATAGTGTCAATGTATTGCCATGACAGTTCTGTACAAAAAAGTAGTGTTTGCGTGGGTTCATCCGGTTTCCTCCCACATCCAAAACATACTGGTAGAGTTGATTAGATTGTGAGGCACATTGGAGGACAGGGACCGATTTGAAATGCTCTGTGCAGCGTGCCGTAATCTGTGTGCGACATATAAATAAGAATTATTATTATAATGCTAATACTATGCCGAATGGGCAGAGGTCAAATCCAGCAGGTAAGCTCCCTAAAAGACTCTCAAAGTGAGAGAAATGGACATGAGGTAATGTATTTTGGTTTTCCTTAGCACATGCAGAGGCAGTGTCTAATATGCTGCCTGTCTGCATTAATAAACAGTAGTAACAGTGTTTATACAAGAAATAAAATTATCGCAAGTGATGAAAAAGTTAAAACTGACCCACTCATAAAATCTCCAAATATATACAGGCCATTTAAGTTTGGATATTCACAGCCTCTGCTAAAATATCCGCCAGGATGATTTCCCCAGTTATGAGGGTAGGCAAAAAAGTGGAACGAAATGTCATCTGAACAGAAAGAGGTGAATTTAGATTATATTACATTGTAGGAGTAACAACAGAACAGACAATTCAATAATTAGGACAATTAATATGATGGTCATGCATGACATTAAAAGACCCCAGGAGGGGTGAGGAATACATCATGCGGCTCATATTTTCCAAATCCATAACGCCACAATATATACTTGAGGAATATAAAATAAACGGTGCACTTTGCATGCATATTCTAAACTGCGCCCTCAGAAGCTCACAGAAATGGCGGGAGTTGACATGGAGCTTAACAAGACCGAGACATGGACATCCTCACAGTTTGTTGGTTCATTCTCAGTCTGAATGAAAAAACATTCCCATAGAGAATCTGAAGCTACTGCCTTGTTATATTTCCCAGGCCATCCACCGAAAAATCCCTAGCACTAATCTCCCACGAGATTTTGTTGCCAAGTTGGTACTTTAAAAGTCACCGTGAGCGAATTTCAGTGCTGTAACTATAATAGCTATGAAGCTTCGTCCTCACTCCTGTGACTAGTGAGGTAAATTTACAGAATCTTAGAAAGGGCCACTTACTGCCATGCTGTAAGCTCCTCCTTTGCTCTGAGAACTGCCTGTAGCAGACCTTTGATGGATACTAAAAATGCAGCTCAGAGCAGAGGGGAAGAAGCTGTGGAGCTGTATGAGGACATGTCCTCAAGTACAAAGTCCAGCTTTAGGGCCATGCATTCCAGGGCACTACGCCTTCCATGTAAATGCCGTATTTCCATCGCTACCACTAATGGGATGTTAGACATAGAGATGTCCTATTTTCCATGTATATCCGTCTATACGGCCCATAGAAGGGACCGTTTAAGATATGGGCTAAATACGTGCTACATATGGCAGGGCCCCGTATGCTGCCTATATATACGTGCAATATCCAGAACCAGGGGGGGGGATTTCTGTCAGCAGCCAAAGTCAGCCATTCATTATCTGCCAGACCACCGATTTTATATGGATATGGTGCGGATATGTTGCCATACGTCCAGTGTTTAGAACCATTATAAAGAACAGAAAAGACCATACGTTCATGTGCATGAGTCCAAAGGAAAAGAATAACCTGATAATTTAAAATGGTTGACCAAGTTTACTGACCAGATATTGTATAGTGCTATACTGCTGGAATTTTAGATTTTATTTTTTTAGTGATGTAGTCTTTCCCATACCAACCAAGCAGCACAGACAAATCATACATAGTTACTTAAAACCAACAGACACCAGTTTCCAAAATATCAAAAATATCAGGCAAGTTTTTTTTCTCAGTGGCTTTGACATTTAATAATATGTGATAATAAACTCATGCTAACAGATGTGCTGCCCACAGTAAGCGACATTACCTAGTGAATAATTGGCGCAAGTTTTTTATCATAGCAGCTGAAGCCTTCGTGGCTCTCAAGCCATAATTTTTCCACTCTCTACCAATGCGATTCTTACAAATTTATTCTGTCCTACACTCCACAGAAACAGGGCGTCCTTTCCACATCTTTTGTCGGGGATCTCTATCAAATGAACAGCAGCCACATGTTCCTCACCCCATAAGCATAGATTCGGGCCTGGCAGAGGGTCATTTACAAAACGGGTTGTCTGGGGAGATTCGGTAAGAGGTCCATGGTTGGTAGATTCACAATCAATACGGAGGACTTTGCCAATAGTGTGGATCTAGAAATACGAAAATACAAAGATGTCACAATGAGAAAAATTTATTACAAAATTAAGGGGTTGTACAGTACAAGTTTACCCAGAGGATAGGGGCTAACTGCTGATCAGGGCTTGTCTCAGTGTTGGGACTGTCAAAGGATCATGAGAATGGGGAAGTTGTACCCACGATACAAGCCAAAGAATGAACTGGCAGGTTGGACATGCACGGGCGCTCCCTGCACGGTCTAAGGAACTGCCAGATACCCTTGAACCCATAAGTATGGCGACTCGGTAGATCTGTCAGTGCCATAGAGGATACAATAGAGCACCAGAGTGTATATGCAACAAACGACTCTGCTTTGGTACAATGAACTCCACATTCATGTTAAAGGGGGGTTTCCCGCCACTGACCCCAACACTCAGTGTTATCCATATTCTGTGGATAGGGGTAATTGTTGTGACTGACAAACCATTTTAAGGGGTGTCTGAGTCAGTAAAAAAAATTCAACCAGGGACAAGAGCTGCGCTGCGTTCAGTTCCGTCCGTGACAAGGTGGCCAGCCACACCACCTCCCACATATACAGCACTAGGAATAGGGATGGATGGACATGGCCAGCAACCTTGGCCGTCCGGAAGCTGAGCCAGCTCGTGCAAAACAAACAGAAAATGACATGTTAAAGGTACCGACTCAAATATAGTTTTTGGAAAAATATCAAAATATCTTTATTTCAATTCATACTACAGACAAGTTAAAAAATTAAACGCACCAAAACATGTGCATGAAGTGAATGCAAAGTAAACAAAGAGGGCACAGACCAGAGAGATAACAGAGGGGAGGCCCGGAGGCAGACCTCAAAGCAAGTACATAGGGGCGGCACGGTGGCGGAGTGAGTAGCAACCTTCTGCTTGCGGCCACTGGAGGTCTGTTCGAATTCCCCCTCAGGTCAACATCTGCCAAAAGTTTGATGTTCTTCCGATGTTTGCGTGGGTTTCCTCCGGGTACTCCGGTTTTCCTTCCCACACTCCAAAACATACTGTTAGGTTGTTTAGATGTGACCCCATGGGGACAGGGACATTTGCGCTTTGTGCAGCGCTGTGTAATCTGTGTGCGCTATATACTAAAGGAAGTATTATTATATATTATTACATGTTTATTATTTTAGAAGCCCATCGCGGCCAACAATGTTTTATTTATGGTCTTGGACAACCCTTTAATCATTTCATCTGAGGTGATTGGAAAATCTGAACAAATGAGGATCTCCAAAATTTTCGAAAACGCTGGAACTGTGTGGGGAAACTCTCCTCACGTGACAGCACAGAATAAGTAAGGTCGATGACACACAGGCCCGGGTGGAATTGGCTGAATGCTGCAATTTATACTAATCTCATCCAATGCTGCATGAAAAATCCTTTTCACTTATGCCTGCAGATTCAATCAATTTGTGTACAATGGTTGCATGTCTGCATCACCCCCCCCAGCTGTCGGTTTGGGTATTGTGAAAACACTGTATCTTGGTATCCAGGTATGATGAATTTGTTATCTATCTGGAGACAAATAGCTTACTGAATTATTCGGAAACCGAGCAAGCAGAAAAACTCACTGAGGATACAAGTGATATTCGTACTGGTTTGGCATTTCCAAACTTCCAAAATGGATCTCCAGCCATGCCTCCATCCCCAATAAAAGATGGTAAAGATATCATCAACTCCAAAGAGACCTCCCCACCGTTGTGATCGATGCTGGCTCCTCCAATCCAAAATTATTCTAAAAAAAAAAGTTATATTTATAATTATCCACCGTAACAGATCAGAGTGGCAATCGATAGTATAGGACCCCCAGTGAACCAAAAAAAACATGGCCTCAAAAGTCACAGTGATCCTTGTGACAAAAAGACCATGTCCAAAAACAGACTTCCCCTTCAAGGACAATAAGCATGAAACACTGCTAAGCTTCATTATTTAGTGACACATATAGGCTCCCTATGTTTAAAGTTTCAAAAATTTGAATGGGTAACATGGTAAACTAGGGACCAAAAGCCAAAGAACAGTTTGTAAAAAAAAAAATAAATAAATAAAAAATCATCCACCGACTTTGCTTGTTCTATTATTTTCCTGGCAGTAATTCATTAAGGGTTGGGTCTTTCAAAATTGGCAGCTAAATTCTATTTTATATACCATGGAGTCCAGACAGGTGGCAATGTGCCCAGAATGCAGCTCTTATTAATAATTGAGAGAGTCTACTAGGATGGTGAACACGTGTGTTAATTACCTCTCAGAGACTGTGATGCCATGTCATGTCATGAGCGGAAAACTCTGAACTCACTGATTAGTATGATTCATCAAAGCCAATTTCCACTGAGTAGTAAACAGAGACTTTGCCGTTTGTTGTAAAGCTTTGGATGAAAAGACAATTCCTAGAAAAACCGCCTCATCTCATTAACCCCACGAGTGAGGTCGAAAAGGCTTGGGGAGAATATTTAAACAATGGCTTTTCACGTCTAGAGCGGTCAGGAGATAGGCCCACACTAGGACGACGGCTCTGCCACAATAGAAACGATGTGTGCATGTTGGCGTGAAACCATGGCAACTGGGTTCTGTAGAACCAGTCGCCACTTCTTCCAAGCATAGCTGTAGACAGCCCTCTGAGTCAGCCGTCACCAAGCCAGGGTCTGGGTGAGTTTGGTTCACTAATAGAAGAGAAAACAGTAATCAACAGTCATCTAGAGCCAGGGGCGGCAGGAATTTGGCCATGTTCACTTCCAAGGCCAAAACTCTTTGTCAGACGTCAGTATCGAAAAATGATCTGCATTTTTTCCAGACATCCGCCGAATAATCCGCCCAGAGCCAGCTAACCAGAGCCGCACTGGGGTGCTTGGAGTCTTCAGCATCATATAAGTGAGGCGGCATACGGAGAGCCCAATCCTAAAATGCAGGGAAAAAAAAGAGGTAAAATGAAGATGCACCATTCTTTGTACTGCTGAATACATTAAATACAGTGGTGCAAAAAGTATTCATTACTTATATGTGACCTTTGCAAAGGGACGAAGGTTGGTAGACTAGTCCTAATGACAAGCCTCCTTAGGATGTATGATAGGACCTTATTTCATTCTAATACTGAACATAGCAATTTTTAAACATATCAAATTAGTCAGCGGCATCCGACTTATGTCAACGGAGCGCTGCCGAGAGCCTAAACTTATAATTTATAAAACCCCCCTCACTTGTCAGTCGCCGTAAATGTTCATTTCTTTACACTTTACAAATCACGTTACTTTGTGTGCATTATCATATATAATATCAATAAACATTAGGTTGTAGCTATAATGAGTTTTTTTATAACGAGGAAAAGTCCAATAGATTGAATGACTTTTGCCTACCCACTGTGTATTGCAACTTTATAACCACATTCAAACAAATAATGAAGCAGTAGATTCTGCATACTACAATTTTCCACCGGTGTCTAATACTGTAGGTAAGGTCTTCTTTTTCCGAATCAGGATAAGAATATATTACCTACAGTAGATTGTGACCACAGCTGTACACAGACATCTGCCGAATTATTCTGGTATAACCCATAAAGTAGGTGAAATATGCCTTTAAGGAAAAAGATGCAACACAGAAGGTAAAAGATATATGGGGGTTATTACTGCTTCTCAACTAACCCAAAACAGTATGGAAATTTTTAGGCCCTAACAGCCATCCCTGTAATCCAGGGCAGTGACAGGATCACAATGATGTATTTAAAATTCAAACACAACTCCAACATTATTTTCCTGAAACCAGTAGCTCTGAATCAGTGGCCGCATCTTGCCATGAGGCGAGGTGAGAATCTAGACTATAGGAGGAAGATGCCCGAGCTCTGAGGGAAGGCGGCAAAATATGCGGCCATAATGAATATGCGCCCACATGAAAACGATTGCGCCTGTAATTTAGATATAGATGCGATGAATGTACTGGAGGAACCAGGCAGGCGTGGAAAGATCATCACTCTGCGTGCATTCGGACACAGAGCAGGAAGAGGCGGGAAGAGGATTGAAGAGTCAGAGGACGCGAAAGGCAGCGGAGAGCGAGGCGAGATTTTCTTATTAAGCTTTGGATAGATGCCCCTATGTCGTGTCACTGACTGACTATGGCCTCTTAACACATGTAAAGGTCGGTCAAGAGGGCCAGTTACTAATTTTAGTAATGTTGGCACCATCTTTTATCAGGTTGTACATTACAGTTCCATTTTAGCACAGGCAGCAAAATAGGCTAGAATCGGCCAGCTTGAGATGTAGAACAATGTGCATTAATATTGTTACCTATGCTGACAGCAGTTTCTTTGCGGAGTCTTCTTAGTTTCCACTTATTGGCTTGTATCCTGGATGTGTGGACTCCTATTATGATCAGAGAGTTTGTAAACAAGATATGGATTACGAAAAGAGGGGATTGGAGGCGGCCTACTTGCTCACCGAGAGGCAAAGGTCATGGACAAGTATGTCGTGAAGCAAAGATGCGTGTCTCCTGTGATGGAGATGCAGAAGTCTCTACACAGAATAGTCAGGTTCAGTATCAGTACTCAATCCCAGTCTTGATTCTACAGAAGTTCTCTATTCTTTCTCTGCAATTCATGTAACACCTCTAACCCTATCTTCTATGGCACTTCCACACAAACTAACACTTAATGTAACCGTTTCACGCTTGTTTTTACTACTTATAACATTCTCTCCAGCCGATTAAAGCTAGTCTCATATAGATCCTGTATGTCACTATGCCAGTGTTGAGTGATTTCGAATCGCACTAGATTTGCTGTTAAATTACAAATGAGAGAAGATCAAAATTATGGGAGTATGACAACATCCATTTGACTAACTTTAGGAAGATACAGGAAGGATGAAGGACTTTTGACAAGGATCTCAGAACAGAAAATGCCAATAACTCTGGGGTGAACACAAGTAGTGGTATTGCCTGTTTGTATTAAGGAGGATTCATATGTAACAATTTGGGAAAAAATCTAAGAGACGCTTTTAAGGTTATACTAAAAAAATCTTGATTACAAATACCGGCTAAGGAGTCAAGGAGATGTATAAGAGGGGTCACATATGCCAGGTACATCATCATAGTCACCTTATAAATGATGTTCTTTGAGGATGTTTTAAGACTGAAGGGGGAATCCAGGTGTACCCTTCTATCTTAAATGTCATTTAGATGCAGCATTAAAATTGTATTTTTTTGCATAAAGCTGAATCTCCCAAAATATAGAAGACATCATCTATCACCATTCATATGCATATATTTCAACATAAGGGGATATTTAAACTTCTGGAGTCCTTGCAAACCTGAGTGACAGACTTTCCAGAAATAGATATTGCTGAGAGATTAAAAAGAGGCTATTCAGGCTATCTTTCATGAGACATTACTAGAGATAGCAGCTGCTGCCTTGTCCCATCAACAGTTATATCCATCAATGTGGACACAGGGCCAAGCCAGAGGTGCAGGTTTCATGGAGCCAGTATAGAATCCCACAGCGATAGAAGGGCAGGAGGACACGTAATCACTACGCTGAACCGGAGAGAAGAGTGCACTATGCTAGAGGGAAGCTTCAAATGTGTCTGTGCGCCTTAGATTCCCCATTACACTGTGTGTGAGTAGGGGGGAATACCAAAAGATCTCCAGTCCAAGCACATTATTATTAGCCCTAAGTTATAGAAGCCTGATTATTAAAGGGAACCTGTCATCTTGCGTCACAAATAAAATAAACATATGGTGTGAAGTAAACCACAGGCTTATGTTTGGCATCTGGTATTACATCATTCCAAATGTCAATATTAGAGGAAGCAGAGAGGAATCGAGTTTTAACATTTGCGTTGGAGGACCCAATTTCAATGGGCATCAATCACGCTACAATCTTCACCTGGAGTGCTGCGGTCGATAAATCACTCCTGAAAAGTTTTACTCAGAACTATAGGGTGAAACTCTTATTCAGAAACAAAAATGGCAATATCTGAACACACAAGCAAGACATGGCTTTATCAATGGTCTGAAAAATGGCCACCATCTTGAAAAGCACCATATCTGGATCCAGGTCAGAACTTATCAAAGAAGATCAAATTGTCAAATCGGTTTTTCAATATCACCTGTATTTCAAAAGTTACCAACACAAGATTATTTGAAAGTCTTGTGCAAGTCATAACTTGGGATCCAACGGATCCACTTTTGTGCTTCAGCACCATGGACAAACAGGATGAACACATCAAATAGATGTGCATCAAAAATAGATTGCAAAACTGATTGTGACCAATCAATTTCTGAGACAATTCTCTCCTTATGATATGTTATGTACACCTTTCAATGAAAAAAAATGTCCATAGGATACATATGGCGCAGACTTGTTCTGTAACAAATTAAACAACAAAAGCAGGCTGCCTCACAAAAACTATTTTACCTGTACATAAATTCCAGAATGATAAACTGTATGTATCAATTGACCTTTACTTGATAATAAAGTAAAAACAATAATAGTCACTAAAAAAAAAAAAAAAAAAAAAGGTGGGGATGGAAAAAATTCACAATAATATGGGCGGATGTGCAGACAGCAGGAGCGAAGGAAAAGGCTCAAATATAGATTAGAACGACATGGGTTCCCTTAACTGATGAAGGGATATCTGGTGAACAGGAAGGATTCTGGGACAAAGAAAATATAATCTAGAAATAAGATCTGAGCAAACAATGAATAATAACACAAAATGAGATAAAAACAGGGGGCTGTCACAAAAATCAAAATAAAATACCCGTAATGCACCAGAATCTGACACGCAAGTCCTGACCTGTATTTTCTCATGTTTTATGGTGTGTGTCCAGTACATGACCGCCAGGTTATGGAATATTGTGACCCACCAATGGATAGGGTGATGTATGAGATGGGTGCTTACATTGTTCTACCCACCCCTATGTTACAGCGTAATAAAGTGTTATCGAAATCCATAAAGTTTAGGCTTTTCTGATCTGGATAGTTATGTGCTAGAATGTTCTGTCCTGCACGTACAAGCGGCATGTAGGGAATACCCTTTCGCATATACAGAGGGAAAAAAGATTAGGTTTCCACATGCCCGATAGCCCCGATCCATTTTATCCTGAGCATCGGTCACAACAAGCAATTTTATAAACCGGATTATAAAAAGATCTTTTTTTAAATAACATGTTTATTGCATTTTCAAACAATACGATATGGGTACCAACACCAAAAAGACAGAACACAATTGCGATGCCATGCCCCAAACCAAATCAAAAACCCTCTCTAGACCTCAATCTTCACACAAGATTAAGAAAGGCTTATCAATTATATGTAAAATGGAACAAAAAACGGATATTTACTTTCCACTTACAGCGAATACATAAGCAGTTTAAACATTTTCAGACAATTAAAAAATGAAGGCCAAGATCCAATTAGTTCTATTGACAACAAACTACATTAGAGGGTGTCTGACAGCAGCCTGCACACAATCACACCTAAATTTCGGCCATACATTACTGTGCAGGTAAGTATATAACAACTACCATCACTTGGCCCAAACAATGTAACCAGACCTGACCCTATTCCCTTTATAGCCTGGACACAGATCATGGCGACTCTATACCCCAGCGTAGCCTGGCACAGATCATGTGAATCTATACCCCAGATCGCCTGCACAGATCCACCACGACTCTACCCTAAGCTTCACTGGCACAGATCACTGTGACTCTATACCCAGCGTCGCCTGGCCACAGATAGGTGACTCGATACCCCCAGCATCGCCTGGCACAGGATCACACCACGACTATACCCTCGCTTCACCTGGCACAGATCATGTGACTCTCGACCCCAACGGCGACGGGCACAGATATGTGAATCTATACCCAAAGCTCGCTGGCAACAGATCATGACACCTAGACCCCAGCATCGCCGGGCACAGATATTGACTCTCTACCCCAGCATGCCCTGGCACAGATCATGTGACCTAGACCCCAGCATCGCCTGGCACAGATCAGGTGACTCTATTACCCCAGATCGCCTGGCCACGGATCATGTTGACTCTATTACCCCAGCTGCCTGGCACAGATCATGTGACTCTATACCCAGCATCGCTAGGCACAGATCATGAGACTCTATACCCAGCTAGCCTGCACAGATCATGTGACATATACCCCAGATCGCCTGGCACATATCATGTGACTCTAACCCCAGCAGTCGCCTGGCACAGATCATGTGACTCTAACCCCAGCATCGCCTGGCACAGATCATGTCACTCTATACCCCAGCATCGGACCTAGCATAGATAATGTGACTCTAACCCCAGCATAGCCGGGCTAGATCACACCAACGACTATACCATAGCTTCACCGGAAACAGCTCATGTGACTCTAACCCCAGACATCACCTGGCCAGATCTGCTGACTCTATACACCAGCATCGCCTGCACCGATCAAACCACGACTATACCCTACTTCACCTGCCACAGATCATGTGACTCATACCCCAGCATACACTGGCACAGATCAAGTGACTATCACCTGGCACAGATAATGTTTTTTTTGACTATCACTGGTGAGTGCTAGACTGGGTCTGAGTGGCAGCAGTCATTACGTGTACTGATGGGCACTCACATGGCACAGGATGTCTTGCCAAATGGGCAGCACCACAGCTCATAGCCTGCTCACCTGCCCCCATGGCCCCCCCCATCACGGTAGAAGGTGTCCATGATATCCCTGTCCCGGGAGGAGTCGCAGCAGCCAAACTCTCTGTACTGGACGCAGAAAGGTGAGCGGCTGCGGCGGAGGAAAGGGAGGCTTGAAGTCCAGAACCTTGTGGGGAGAGCGCGGCCGGTGAGCAGAGCCGGGAGCCAGCAGCCATGCAGCCATGCCAGACCCATGCTGACAGCCTATGTGCATCCAGCACGTCCCTCCCAGCGATCTTGCACATTGTCCCTGTTATGCAATAAGACCTGCCCCTGGGCAGAGCTCAGCCTGCACCCCCACCCCCTGCACCCCAGCCTCTGTTCTACACTGTGTGCCCCACAATACCTGGGCCTCAACAGCTCAAAAGTACCATGTGTACACCCAATTCCTCCACATGTTTCCCCCTCTGCAGGTCCATACAGGCTCTCCATGATGTCCAAAGCTCACAAGATGTTACTCGATGCCAGAATGTAGGCTCCTGCGGATTGGGATCATTCAGGCCACCAAAAACCGTTAATGAAGGTGCCTGCAGGGGGAAGGGGGAGGAGAAGGGGATGACTTTCCTCTGTGTGTATTGGTGCAGGGCGAGCGGGGGGGGATACGAAGTGTTAAAACCTACAGGAGATGCCATCACAGATGTCCTGGGACATTAGTGTTACAAACTGTTTGACCTCCTGCGTTAACTTCTGGAGAATCAGGCCTTATTACCTAGTTAAAGGGAGGCTAGTGCTTGGCTTGTCAGCATTGCCACTGGTGCCCTGATGCCAAGTCATCTGCCCTGGATGACAGGGGATGAGAAAATCCTCACTGAGGTTAAGCCCTGCTTTCCTGGAAATCAGGGTTACGGCCCGCAGCACTGTGTAGCAGAAGTACACACGGCCAAATACAGGACCTGCTTCACCTGTTCGATGCCAAATCACAGAAGTGGAGTCACCATGCCTTCTGACTCCCTCAATTCCTCTTCTCTCAAACACCACTAAAAAGGTATGACTCAACAGTCCTGTTCTCTTCACTCTATCATTTTAGATGAGGGCATGTATTCCATGCTCCTCTCTGGCCTTGTAGTGGGAGGCATCACTACTGAGCATGTACATAAAGTGCAGAACACAATCATCTCGTTCACAAGCGAAGAGATAAGGGTGGCAAAAACACAACGGCCCATATGGTCAGTCAAGCCTTGAGTTGTGGTGACAACTGATGACAGAGTCCATTAGCGCTTCCATACACTGAAGACAGGTAAGCGTGAGTGCAGCTAATAAGTCCTCATCGCTCCCCGAGGGTGCGGCAAACGTTGAGTTTAAGCATGCATTTAAAAAACGCATGCAACTGCTGAAGATAGATTGCCTAATTAAACAGCATGTAAACACTTGTGTTTACAAAGAGGCAAATGATACGCTTGTGTTAACATGGGGTTAATAAACACATGCATTAACGGTTGTTTATTAGGCAATCTCCTCGCAGCTGTTGCAATGCGTGTTTTTTAAAAGCATGCGTTTAAACGCGACGTGTGTCGCACCCTGTACTTATATAAGCTTAATTCACATTTCCTGGCTCCCTGCAAGAATGTGGTAACACTGGGGGAGGGGGTAGCTGCAGCCTGGGTGATCTGTGGCTCCTCATGCATTCTTCCTCTACTCCACACTATGGATGAGTATGGGAGGAGAGGAGACCGACACAGGCACACCAAGTGCGGCTCCCCAGAGACTAACTACTGCTGCTGACAGGGAGCCAGATCATTTGAAAGAAATGATACACACACACTACTGCAATGATTCAGAATGGGGACAAATTTTTAAAATAAGCAGAGCTAGGCTATTGGAACATGTCACCAGCTAAAATCACATTCCTGGTGACAGGGTCACTTTAAGTCAAGTACTTTGACCAATGTGTGTGTTTACCCCTGGCGAAATCCTTAGATCAGAACAGACATTTAAAAGAAGTTTATAAACTCAACACCACTCCTGAACACCTACAGATGTACAAGCAAGCAGTGGAGCTCCCTCCCTATAACTACGATTGTTGTTCAGTCCCTAATTTTAACTTCCCGTTTATAGTTCCGCAAACCTGGGGGAGACAATAGGGGATCTGATGTGGGATTTAGGCAATATGAGTAGGGAAAATAATTTAGAACGTGTACCTTTGTGTTCACAGGACAAATTTGGATCAGTAGGAGCAAACTGTGAAAAGTCGGAGAAGTATGAAAAAGCCATGTGACCCAGATATGGATAGTGAGGACAGTAGTGCATTTAGGGCCTTGACGAATGTGCCAGTATTGGAATACTGGCACATGGCCCAACATATCAAGGACAGTGCCGCAGATTCATGTTTTGTGGCACCAGTTGATGAATAGTGGCTCCCCCTGCACTGCCCATCTTAAACATGCTTATGCCGACTTGACTCTTCCCCCCGTTTCGCACCGCCCCCCTTCTTATCGTTGGTCCTTATGTCACTTTCAAGCCTTTGCTCAATATCTACCATTTATTTCTCTCTCATTTTTCAAGCTTATGTCGGACTTGCATCATAAATGTGTTGACATGGTCCGACACAGCAGCGGAAACGGCCTCTTTCTTGTGCAGAAATGTGTGTGCATCGACCCAAAGTTTAGTGGCAAGTTACACTTCTTAAATACATGTGCACGCAGTTTGTACGAGAAAGAACGTTTACGTTGGACGAAAAAACTGGCCATAGGGGCTTTCGTAAAAGTGAACCACGATCTTCAATTTTATAGTGCACCTGCACTTGCACTGCTCGAGTCCCTGTATTAATTGGTGTCAAAGTAAAAGAAAAGAAAAAGGTTTTTGCGCACACCGATATGAAGTCCGATTAAATGTGTGTCGCAAGCTCTGCTAAGCAATAAAAACTCACCCCTTAAGGGCACATGTATGTCTTGTGGTCACAGTGAATCCGCAGAACAAACTCTTCTTAGAGACATGTGCACGATCCAAAGACGCTCTTTTCAGTGCAAGTACAAACAGTAAAAAATCACTGACAAAATGATAATAATAAAAAGAGCCCCTAATACATACTAAGAATTGCTCCCTTAGTATTTAGAAGCTGATGAACTCTCATGGGTCTGTACACATCTATTTCACAGCCGCCTGATGGACGTCCGGATCATGTGGAATTACAAAGACAGTCAGCAATATCTGAACCTTGCAAGGAGTTGAGAGTTTAAGAAAACTATAATAAGTGTCCCAAGTTTGTAGAGTGGAAATAAACATCGCAGCCATCCCTGCAGCTCGGTCACACCTGCCGTGTGCCTTCTGTGTAGCAAGAAGGAGAGTATTTGTAAGAGCTCGTGGTTAGCTGCCAGAAGATGAAGAAATATCATATGTACATATTTATAGAGGTACACCCATGTAATGGATGTTTAGTTTATTATGGATCTACATGTGTCCTGTTCGCTGTGGGTAAAGGGGTTGTCAATTTATTGCAACATTTATCAAGAAGGGGATATAAGCCCATAATTTGTCATTGAACCTTATGTGGAAGCCGGTCTAGAGCCCTCACAGGGGAAAGGAACTTACACAGTTGCATTGAATCAATAGGGTCGGTTCATGTAGTGCCAGGTGATCTTGGCTGTTAGAACCTATAGAGGGATCAGAGGGTAATATGGTCTTGAGAGTTTGTTCTTTTAGATTATCATTCAAAAAAAGTAAAAAGAGATTCTCAGTTGTACAGAATTGTGAGTAGTTCCCATGATCGTACCATATGTTAAAGAATAGGAGGACATTTTACCAATAGCTGTCTAAATGTCTAGACCGTCTGTAACATTATCATGTCTAAATGCTGAATGATAATTCTGGCTGGCCTATATGCGTTGTAGCCCCCTTATAAGAAACAGGCAAAAATCCTCTAGTGGGGACTGCTGCAGTCAGACCTTTTATTCTTTCTTATACTTGAAAATGTAGCTTCTGCATGTAAAGGCTCACACGGGCTTAGTGTCTGCACTTCTGCCTGTAGCTCTAGGTCCAGCCGGGCCACCTCTGCACATTATCCCTGTGTTGTTGCTCTGGGCACCAAGGAGTCCTCCAATACCCAATGGTGACAGGTACTGAGATGAATGTTGATATTGGTGATACAGCTATAATAAATGAATGATGATTATTATTACTGCCTATGGCAAGGGGTGGATTAAAGGTACCATGGGCCCGGGCGGTATAAAAAGTGTGGGCCCACCTAAATCCCAGAATTTTAAAATAGTTTGGTTAAAGTGTTTACACGCGCGCCCCACTTCCAAAAAGTGATATTATTAAGTCATTGGAGTCTGCTTTGAAAGCAGCAAACCAGCGGCATAGTTGAGGGCAACTACTAGCACATGCCAATTATAAAAAAATGTATTTTTTAAAATATCCAGTAACAAACTTTATATGGTTAAATACACATACCTATACACAACAGGCCACTTCCATACAAAAAAACCACGTCATGAACGTACACATAAATATGCCACAATACAGCTTATTACACATGCATTCACTATGATATCCTAAGATGGGCCAACCCACATATCAGGCACTTACGTACTGTACAACTTAATAGCACATATTACATAGATGTATATACTACCAAATACAGACCCACATATAATTAATATACATGAAAGCAGATGCAGAAAATAGATATAGGAACACTCAGCAAACACATGCAAATACAGATTAAGAACAATGTACATCATACACAACATTCCTGCACTTAGGTTTACACACATATATGCACTATATGTTATACTACGAATCGACTGAGCCACCGTTACATGATCAGGTAAAGAAGGCACCAGAGAAGAGAGAAGGCGTAGAGAGGAAAAAGGAGTATGGTTCTTTAATACCATTGGCTTCTGTGGCCCACTTGACTACTGGCTACTGGGAGCTTCTGTGACTTCTGGTACTGGGTGCATTACGGTGACTACAGCGGGCAGGCAACTTGGCCACTGCAGGAAAGCATGTTAATACTGCTAATGGAGGCAGACACTGTGGACTACTGGCTAATGGTGGATAGTGCACTAGGGCTAACAGGGAGCAAGAAACATGACTTAATGGCTACGGGGGAACAAGGCACTTTCACTGCTGGCTACTGGGGGCAGGTGCTGTTTACGACTGCTACGGTGTATCATGTGACTAATAGGGGGTAGGCACTGTGACTATTGGCTACTATGGGCAGGACGGTGTCGAGAGAGTACTTGGACACACACTATGACTAAAGGGCTGCTGTGTGACTAGGCTTACTAGGGGCTGTTGCTGTGGATATGTTTTGTCAATGGTTTGATGTTAGTTACAGTATGGGGGCAGAGGTGACTATTGGCTTCTATGCTTCTGTAATGCGGCGTACCATTCAGACACCAGACAAAATGAGCTAATGTGAGGGCCTATTACTATTTGGCGGACTGTGTGCACATATATTATCTCTAGGGGAACAACTGAAACAGTATCAAGTCGCCCCCGGACCTCCGCCACGCCCCCGACCCTGCGCCTTATAGTCCGATGCGCCTTATATATGGAATTATTACATATATAAGGCGCATCGGACTGTTGCGCCTTATATTCCGGTGCGCCTAATGGCCCGGAAAATACGGTAATAAAAAGATTTCTAGAAAAAAAAACATTGTTTACATCGCATATCTCTATGGTCTTGTCTGGCATCTTGGACATGTTTTAGGTGTTTTCCAGCATTACATAAACATGAGTTGTCCACGGGTTGTGTCTGTTGTTCCTCTTAGCCCTTCTCATGTCAGAAGAGTTGAACTGGAATTCCTAATTCCAATTTTTAGGCAAGCATAGCCCTTTTTTAAAGAGTGTGTCCACAGGTACCTGTGGAGGAGAGCTGGTTCCTAGTGGAAGCATTTGATGGGATCTGAAATACCTGGGCCAGTTTGTGTCAATGAAAGATGTGAAATTTGCAAATATGCTTTCCAAGGTGTTAAATGAAAAACAATGCCTCCTTTTGCAACCTTGTCAGGCAGCCCCCTTAACACCAAGTATGACCTACAAGAAGTCTAAAAACATGATGTGGGATTAAGCCAAAGCAGTATATCTATTCCAGAAGTAACAGACTCCCAACTGTAGACAGCATTTCGACCTGGTTGGGTCTCCTCAGTACAGTGTAGGGAACTGTTCTCACAGTTCGCTTAGGGACGAACTGTCAGAGTCTCTATGGGAAGAGTCTGTGGACCCTCTGGATCACCATGGGAGATGATGGTACTAGCTGACACCCGGGACCGGAGTCTAAGTGGCACCTGGTCTTCACCACAGCCCGACACAAAGCGGGATGGTCTTGCTGCAGCAGGGTACCACCAGGTTGTTCCATGGGTGTGACTAGGCCCGGGGTGGCAGCCAAGGTAGCAGGGAGCAGGAGGAGATGCAGGCCCCATTCTGCGCCGGGGGATGACAGCAGAAGTACGGCTTGTGGACAGGAACAGACTGGCCCACAGAGGAGACCGTCTGGAAACGCTGGAGACACACAGCACACAGGAGCGTCTGGGAACGCTGGAGATACAGTAGCGTCTGGAAACGCTAGCGGCACAGGACACAGGAGCGTCAGGGAACTCTGGAGACTATCTCACGCCTCTTCTGGAACAGCTTAGGGGAGCTTGGTATGGAAACCATGAAAGTTCCTTAGTGCACAGAAACTAGGGCTTTCACTTACAGGAAACAATGCTGAAGATCCGAGGCAGAAAGGGAGGTGTCGGATTATAACACCGAGCCAGATTAGCCAGTATCAATGATGAGGACGCTGGCCCTTTCAGGCTAGGAGAGCTGGCGCACGCACCCCCTAGTAAGTGGGGACGCGCGCAGCCTAGTAGGGAAGCAGGAGCGTTGGAGAGGTGAGTCCGGGACGGGGGGTTGCTGCGCCACATGGAAGGGAACGGGTGTACCCGCAAGTGGGAGGCTATTGACTAGGGTCAGAAAGTAAGAGTTCTCCTTATGGCATGTGGAGACTTAAAGCCATAGATTCTCCACTAGGGATTTTTGGGAAGTTTGAATAGATATACTGGTTTGGCTTAATACACATCATGTTTTTAGACTTCTTGTAGGTCATTCTTGGTTTTAAGGGGGCTGCCTTTCAAGGTAGAAAAAGGAGGCATTACTTCCCAGAATTCTCTAGTGGAGCATCTTTGGCTTTAAGTCTCCACACGCCTATAAGGCGGCCTTAATTGGCAACCTCTCCATGAGGAGAACTCTTACCTTCTGACCCTAGACAATGAAAGATGAGCAGCTGAGCTGGAATCTACAACTGAGTGGTGAGTATGTATACCAGTGTGGTTTGGTGCAAAATGTAAGATAAAAGGGACAGTGAGAGCTAGAACATGAAGAATGGAGGATGAACCCTCACTACTATCTTATATAGCTTATCTATTTTCTCTCATATAAAAAAGATATTTACATATGACAGCTCCCTATCCCAATTATTATCATGTTAATTTTTTGCTGAGACTTTCCATTTTCACCCTTTGGCCCATGCACACCCAATATTG
Organism: Engystomops pustulosus; assembly: GCA_019512145.1. Classification (NCBI taxonomy): domain Eukaryota; kingdom Metazoa; phylum Chordata; class Amphibia; order Anura; family Leptodactylidae; genus Engystomops; species Engystomops pustulosus. Next base: position 35,324,743 of record CM033650.1, on the reverse strand, counting down.
GAGGCAGCTGACCTGAATATGTCTAGAATTACAGAGCACCACAGGTTCTGATAGAGAATGGTCAGTAACAAGCCAAAGTCAGGGTAGGTGGAGTTTAAGCAGAGGTGAGGGACTGACAATGGTCGGGACTGGAATCACAAATTTATGTTTAGTTCAAGCTAGGAGTTCATCAACATAGGAGTTCAGCAGAACATGGGGTAGATTTATCAAACTGTCTGAAAGTCAGAATATTTCTAGTTCCCCATGGAAATCAATTACAGTTTTCCTTTTAAATATTCATGAGCACTGGTAAAATGAAAACTGAGCTGTGATTGGCTACCATGGGCAACTAGAAATATTCTGACTTTCAGACAGCTTGATAAATCTGCCCCCATGAGTTGCTCTACCACTCAGACAATAAATCTTGTTCCTGTTCTGCTGAAATCCTATGATGATGAACTCCTAGCTTGGTTGGCAACAAGAAAGTCAATCAGCAGCAGATCAAAACCACTTTATAGGATACTGGAAAGCTAGATACCTCTTTCCCTAAGTCATCTTCGTGTGAGAGAAGGTGCCTTTTATAGACAGAGGCTGCATTGTATTGTCCTGAAGATAAAGCCACCTCATCCAAATGACAAATCCGTGTTATTTCTACACTTTGGAACATTACTGCATAGCCTCACGTTCCCAGTCCTCCATCTTCTTATCATACAAGTGAGGATATTACAGGGTATGAAAATATTTCTGGATTCATTACATAACTGGATATATTATTCAAATATTAATTAAGTGCAACAGATAAAATGGAAGTTGAAAACTCATCAACAGAGTATAAAGGAAACAAATGAGACGTGCCGCCCTAAATATAATCTGACAACATCTAGCCACTGCTGGTCTCATCGCACCAGAGGAGGAAAAACTTCGGTCAACAGCAGCTGTCAATGGTAATTTAGTATGCTGGATATATTACAGCTAGACTCCATGGGACACCAGGTCTACACCAGCTTTAGCTGCCGTGCTCTTGAACGCAGCTTGAGCTTTCATCTTGACCTTTCTGGTCTTGGGAATTGAGTTCATAGACACATTCTGTTTTCGCTATAGATCCATTGAAGGCAAAAAGAAAGACAGTAAAATATTATAGAATATTCTACAATGCTATAGGATTGGTTTCTATTGACACTTCAAGTATTCTCAAGTATTTTTATAAGTGTGTATAGTGATGTCACAACAGTGGAATTGTGATCCTAGTGATGTCACAATATTGAAATAATGTACATAGTGATGTCACAATAGTGGGATAATTAGCATAGTGATAGAATTATGTGCACAGTAATAGAATAATGTGCATAGTTATGTCACAGTACAGGTAAACGTCTACAGTGATGTCACCATAGTGGAATAATGTGTGCACAGTGATGTCACAGTACTGAAAAAATGTGCATAGTGCTATTACAGTTGTGGAATAATGTGCCCAGTGTTATCGCAGTAGTAGAATAGTGTCCAAAGTTATGTCATAGAAGTGGAATAATGTGAAAAATGATGTCACAATAGTGGAATGTGCATAGTGATGTCTCAGTAGTAGAATAGCGTGCATAGTGATGTCACAGTAGTAGAATAGCGTGCATAGTGATGTCATAGTAGTTGAATAATGTGAAAATTGATGTCACAATGGAATGTTCATAGTGATGTCCCACTATTGGAATTATGTGCGTAGTGCTGTCACAGTACGGTCCCAATAGTGGATTATTGTTTATAGGGATGTCATAATAGTGGAACAATGTGCACAGTGATGTCACAGTACAGTAAAAATGTGCACAGTGATGTCACAAAAGTGGAATAATGTGTGTTGGGAAGTCGCAGTAGAAGAATAATGTGAATAGGGACAGCGCAATAGTAGAATTATGTGCAAAACTCAAGTGACCAGTTTAAAACATTACAGACAAACCTTAATTTCATAAATTGATAGTTTAAAACACAGGTTCTTTGTTCGTTGATTGAATTACCAATTTACTTAACATCTCTCTTGAATTTTATTCTGCAATTTGAAATCATTGAAACATATAAAAGCAGATTGTATGCGCCTCTCCCATAGTTGACAGCTTGAATTTCTCTTGACATAATGAAATATACTGTACTTAGCAGACATACAATTATCATCTGCTCTTAAGAGCTCAATCATTTGATAAGAGCACATGGTGGCGGATTAACACTGCCTTTGTTGCCTTATCAGAAGGGATAGCAATCTGTTTTCTTCGTCTGTGATGAGAAAACAGCAAGACAATGACTTAAATGTTCCAAACCATTAACTATTCCATTATTGAGAAATATACCTTAAAGCGTAAAATGATTATATCACAGACAAGCATCACTCGCACATCAAAGGTAAAGTACATTCATGGCAGGGCAGGAAATCATTGATGTCGGTCAAGTGAAGATCATACGTACTCCAAAAAAATGAGGAAACACTGACTGTATTCAGTGTAAGGCCTGAAAGATCTAGCAAGGAACGTTAGAAACAGCCAAAGAAATATCTTTTAACTTAACTTGGAAATTTTCCCCATAGCACCATGATCACCTTCAGCAGAACGTGAATTCAGGATGCCTTCTGGATGGCTGGGGGCTGAACTGGTTGAGCCTCTTTCCAATGCCAGAGCCAAGCACCTACTTGTCGTTGTCATACCATGGCATCAATTTCCAGGCTGAATAACAATTTTATACTGATAACTATAAGAACTCATTTTTTGACCTTAGATCACCAATGAATGGGGTCCTATCTCAGTACAGGTTGTGAAATGAACACTAAGGAAGTATGAGCTATTTTTGCCTTATTTTCTGTTGTCTTAACCTGGTGTTTGACCTATAGCCATCATAGCGTCTTAAAATAGGGTCTTCTTATGTATACTCTCAAGTGACTTTTCCTTTATTAAGGGCCCCACTAATGCACAGCTTCGCTAAATATAGTAAATATAGTCTAATGCTCCCAGCTCGCTCAACCACAGTTTTAAACTGTATTGGCTTCATGTGGATGGTTAAGACTAAATTCACACTAACGTGTGCCCGACTTACCATAGCACGGTGGTGCCGGGTGAGCGCCGCTTAACCCGCCCAGAAATATGGGGCACGTGTACCATGTGCCATGTGCTCTGTATGGAACCGAGCGCCCATTCCTGGTCTATGGGGGCGTATATATGCCCCCCAACTGCCTTGTAAATGAGGGCTAAAGAATCTGGGCTGAAATTCTTTTTGTACCAGGTTTTTCAAACTGCTGGTTTGGGAGAAATAGCTGCACACAACAATTATGTGGTGCCCTACAGATCTCTGAGGCCACAGATAATATTATATTGGCAAATCACAGGTAAGTACATCAAAATGCAAACGAATGCAAAGCAAATGACTTTAGTGCATCCTTGAAATGTCCAGAACAACTGTAAATCTACTTGCGAGCAGTGGTGTAGCCATAGGGCGTAAATCAAGATAAAAGATTTCCATAGAACGTCCTCAGAACGTATAGCTGAATAATATGAAAAACATTTAAAAATTCCCCTTTAAGTAAATACAACATATTTTTACAAACCTACCATTTCTGTGCATGAATCATGATATCCATACTGAAATGACATCAAATGGTTGTCATCAATGAGCATAGTGTATTCTTTTACTTTTACTTGTAGGATATAAGTGGTTGTCAATGTGACTCAGACTGCATTACACATAGCACTTGATCTGTCAAGATTAGATTTTAGGTAATTATTTGCCATCTGTACATATTCAGGGGTGGGAAACGACTGGCTCACACAAGCCAAATTCTAGCCGGCTCAGTGAGTCTCCACATTGGTCCGCAGACACACAGGAGCCTGGGTCTCTGCTACGCTTACCGACCATTCTATTACTATAGAATGTACCTTCGGCGCCATCTTGGTTTTGACCTGGTTTTGTCCAGCTTTCCAGTACATTGCATGGAATATTTACTTGCACTAAGAAGTACAAGCCCTCTGTTAATGGAAAAATAAAAAAGTTATCGCTCTTGGAATGAGGGAAGTAAAAAACAAAAACGCAAAACCAAAAAAAAGAATCGTGTATAGTCATATATGGCCCTGGGAGGTAATAAACCAATAAACAACAGTGAACAGCAATACACACCATACACACATATGGTATGAACACTCACCTAGAGCATAAACACACATACTGTATAATACACCATATACACTCACCGGACACTTTATTAGGTACACCTGTCCAACTGCTCGTTAACACTTAATTTCTAATCAGTCAATCACATGGCGGCAACTCAGTGCATTAAGGCATGTAGACTTGGTGAAGACAATCTACTGCAGTTCAAACCGAGCATCAGTATGGGGAAGAAAGGTGATTTAAGTGCCTTTGAACGTGGCATGGTTGTTGGTGCCAGAAGGGCTGGTCTGAGTATTTCAGAAACTGCTTATCTACTGGGATTTTCACGCACAACCATCTCTAGGGTTTACAGAGAATGGTCCGAAAAAGAAAAAACATCCAGTGAGCGGCAGTTCTGTGGGCAGAAATGCCTTGTTGATGCCAGAGGTCAGAGGAGAATGGGCAGACTGGTTCGAGCTGATAGAAAGGCAACAGTGACGCAAATCGCCACCCGTTACAACCAAGGTAGGCAGAAGAGCATCTCTGAACGCACAGTACATCGAACTTTGAGGCAGATGGGCTACAGCAGCAGAAGACCACACCGGGTGCCACTCCTTTCAGCTAACAGGAATCTGAGGCTACAATTTGTACAAGCTCATCGAAATTGGACAGTAGAAGATTGGAAAAAACGTTGCCTGGTCTGATGAGTCTCGATTTCTGCTGCGACATTCGGATGGTAGGGTCAGAATTTGGCGTCAACAACATGAAAGCATGGATCCATCCTGCCTTGTATCAACGGTTCAGGCTGGTGGTGGTGGTGTCATGGTGTGGGGAATATTTTCTTGGCACTCTTTGGGCCCTTTGGTACCAATTGAGCATCGTTGCAACGCCACAGCCTACCTGAGTATTGTTGCTGACCATGTCCATCCCTTTATGACCACAATGTACCCAACATCTGATGGCTACTTTCAGCAGGATAATGCGCCATGTCATAAAGCTGGAATCATCTCAGACTGGTTTCTTGAACATGACAATGAGTTCACTGTACTCAAATGGCCTCCACAGTCACCAGATCTCAATCCAATAGAGCATCTTTGGGATGTGGTGGAACGGGAGATTCACATCATGGATGTGCAGCCGACAAATCTGCGGCAACTGTGTGATGCCATCATGTCAATATGGACCAAAATCTCTGAGGAATGCTTCCAGCACCTTGTATCTATGCCACGAAGAATTGAGGCAGTTCTGAAGGCAAAAGGGGGTCCAACCCGTTACTAGCATGGTGTACCTAATAAAGTGGCCGGTGAGTGTATATATACATGCATACATACATACAGTATAAACACACCACATGCATGCAATACTGCATATACATAGATATATGTATGTAACACACATACATACAGTATATACACACCAAATACACGTACAGTATGAACATGCACCTACAGCATACAGCATACACACACCATACAATCACGTGCAGTAGATAAACACACATACAGCAAATACACACAAATCTACACCATACATAGAGCATATACAGTGGTGACTGCACTGCTGGAACCCCCAGAGATTACACCAAGTGTGTCCCAAGGAGTGATTAAAATCGGGTGGTCACAATGAACTTTCCAGCAGCTCATCACATGTAATCTATGGTAGCACCATCGCTGCTGCAACTACAACTCTGCATGGGTGCGGTCACACAGTGCATTTTTGCATGTTTACTATGCACTGGGCTGGTTTGAATCCTATTTTCTTCATTTCTGGAAGTATAAGCAGCTGTGTTACCATTTTCACAACTGCTGACACTTAGGGTGCGTTCACACGTTGCAGTTAAAACTGCATCGCAATCAGCTTTGAGGTGGTTTTAGGTGCAGTTTTGTCAATTGAACAGGTGAAAGACATAAACTGAACAAGTGAATTTGATTTTGGAGGGGAAACCTGTTCCACAAATGTCATTCACTCATTCAGTTCATGTCTTTTATCTGTTCAATTGACAAAACTGCACCTAAAACCACCTCAAAGCTGATTGCGATGCAGTTTTAACTGCAACGTGTGAACGCACCCTTATAGAAATAAAATGGATTCAAAACAGCCAAACACATGTTAACATGCAAAACCACATGCGTTTTCAATGCATTTAAAACCGCACCAAGAACGCACCATGTGACTGTATCCACAAAGTGACACAACATGGCTTCACCTGTAGCTTCCAAACTGTACTGCAAAGGATGAAAGCCCACAGAGATTTCTGATATGAGATATGATTTTGGAAGATTTTGCCACGGTGTATTTCAGGGTGTCATGCAGCTTGATTTCCTTAAGTTAAATAAGCTGCAACTTTTGCGATAAAGGATTCAGTCTAAGGCCGGTTCCACACTTGCAAGTGTGATGCTATGAACTCGCATCACACTTGCAACGCATGCTACTCGGATCACATGGCCCGAACGCTGCACACCGGGACTGAACTCAGCATGTCAGTTGAATCCCGGTGTGCAGCATTCGGGCCGTGCGATCCGAGCAGGATGCGTTGCGAGTGTGATGCGAGTTCATCCTAAGTGGCATGTCATGATTTCTCAAATTATCTACAGCATGAAAGGGTTAATCACATTGGCATTGACTTTGTACCCTACAAACTTCATTCTTTCACAATGAGAAATGTTTTTATGAAAAGTAAAAATAACAATAGAAAGAATGGAAAATGATTCCACATTTGGAAACATGTAACAATGAATGTCGGCAGTAACTAGTAGACGGGACGAAATGAACTGAAGCTATTGACCGGGCCCTGTGGCTATACAATACCATCAACACAAGACAATATCATTTCCTGCAGAGCCTTCTCTGCCGCCTTCAGTATTCACGAATAGTCCGGAGGAATAAGGATGTGATAATCTGAGTGTGAGACCTGCAATATCTCCTCTAGATTCTATCTCCCCAATGACAAGCGTATACGGCATGCACACAGCATTGCCTTGTGATAGGTTGACTTTGCTTCCTGTGAAAGGGTTAAAGATATAATGAACTATTTGGAAACAGATGGCTGAAAAATAATAAATTCCCAGCATCATCAGACGGTATGCAACCGAGACTGAATTACCCAATTACATGTATTCATACAAAGGGAGCAGACTTACTGCACAACTCATTTCTATGGACTTGTGAATAGCAGGTGGGGCCTGTAAAGATCTGAGGCTGAGAGATAAGCAGGTAATCAAGGGAAAGCTCAAAAATCATATCATTTGCCTGAGGTGGCATTTACAAAGCCAAGATTTCCCATTTATATCGTGTCTGCTGTGGACGGAAGCAACTGCACCTGGTGCACAATGCAGCGGAGAGGAAGACATGACGGGTGCAGCCACCCCAGACACTCACACGATGTGGGGACATTGGAATGATAACAATACTAGCATATATATCGTATATAGTATTATAATATGTTATCGACAGCAATGATATCTTTAAAGGCTCACTACAATTATATCACATGGACCTCTAAGACCCTATTCACATTGTCTATCACAAACCCCTGTTCTTCATGGATAGTTCACAATATTATGCATTTGTAATGTCTCGGGTTGATCAATTTTTTTTTATCTCAATGAAAAAAAATCATTCCGTTATTTCTATTTATCGCTTGCAACATTTTAGTTCACTCTTTTTTTTGTTCCACCGATAGGGTTCTGGGGGTTTGTTGGTGTTACTTATCGAAATGGCCCCGGTTTATAGAAAGATATGTGAACATTTTTGCAGAATTTGTGCAAATCATTTTAAAAGGTGCAAAACTTTTTCACACATTTAAGTCATCTTATTTTGCGTGGAGTGATTCTGCACAAAAATTTTTTTTTAAAGAAAATCTTGAATGGACGTTGCATGTGCAGTGCATTGTTTTCACAATGAAACATCAATTAGGTTAACGGATATTTGTACATGTTAAAGTCCATCTAAATCCCTTATCTAGCTTGATCTTATATATTTGAGTATAGGGGCTTACATCTGATGTCCTCTTCTCCCTGCATCTCCACTTCTGGTCTTCGGATTACTGGCATTGCACGTCTATGCGCTCTGCCAGTGCACACACTATGACAGGGCTGGTGACATCACCAAGTGTGTGCGCAGGCAGAGCGCATAGACGTGCAATGCCAGTAATCTGAAGACCAGAAGAAGAGATGCAGGAAGAAGATGGTGCCGAGGCTGAGCACCGCAAGGGGAGTACTAAGTTTTTTTCTAATATACTCGCAAATCGCAATATCATCTAGTTTTAGAGAAGAAGGGCTTCGTCTTGGACCCAATGTATGGGATAAGGCAGTAGTGGCGAACCTTTGGCAAGGGTGCCAGAGGTGGCACTCAGAGTCCTTTCTGTGGGCACCCATAATTTGCCAGACAGGACTCAAGGCTTTCTCCTGCATTGCAAAAGACACCTCATTGGCTGCCAGGACTACACGTGGAGCAAGCAGGAGTGGGCAGAGGTGGATTATCGTTGGAGCTTCTGCTCTGGTTCCCATGATTTTTGCTCTTCAGGGGACTTTGGAGGAAATCTACAATCAAAATTTCTCTATCTTCTTTCTATTGTATTGGTGTCCCCAGGACGCCAACACTATTGAAATTTGTGATAGAGGAGGGATCAATAGGTCCCTGCTTAATTTGTCATGTTGGCACTTTGCAACATAAAAGTGGGTTTTGGTTGTAGTTTGGGTGCTCTGTCTCTAAAAGGTTCATCATCACTTGGATAAGGTATAATTATCAATTTCAATGGGTTATTTGGGTCAATGATATATCCAATCCAATATAGTGCACTCAATATTTTTTGAGAGCATGGCCACCACAGAGACAAAAAAATATGTGTGGGCAGTCTATACGTATGTGTGAGCAGTCTATACTTATACTTATGTGTGGGCAGTCTATACTTATATATGTGCAGTCTATACAGACAGTCCCCGGGTTACATACAAGATAGGGTCTGTAGGTTTGTTCCTAAGTTGAGTTTGTATGTAAGTCGGAACTGTATATTTTATCATTGTAATCCCAGCCAGAACTTTTTTGGTCTCTGTGACAATTGTATTTTAAAAATGTTGGGTTGTCATAAGAATCAATATTATCACTAAAGCTTCATTACAGACACCATTGATAACTGTTTCAGCTGATCATTGTAGCCTAGGACGAAAGTAAAATAAATTACCAATATCCAGAGGTCCGTTTGTAACTATGGGTCGTATGTAAGTCGAGTGTTCTTAAGTAGGGGACCGCCTGTACTTATACTTATGTGTGGGCAGTCTATACTTATATATGGGCAGACTATACTTATATATGGGCATTCTATACTTGTACAGTATATATATTCTATATTTTCTATGGGAGTAGCCAATACTGTCATATGAGTACCTTATTTCCAAATTATATGCCATGAAAGACATTTAATTCCTTTTATTGAAATTTGCATTTTATTACTCCTTGTTTATATAACACAAACATATTCCACATGGATCTATCAAGATTCTTATTATTCACCTTTTAATTACACGACAATGAAAAAAATCTATACAAATGCATCAATGATTTAATCTACAGTGGAGGATTTGCGTTATAGTGCAGAACCAAGTCTGAAGAGCTAAGACTCTGTTCACATCTCATCCCAGGAGTAGAAGATGGGGTTCTTAGGTTTTCGTCTTGATTTCACGCTGCAATATTTGGATTGCCATTTTGGAAAACGTCTATGAGGAACCTGCAGATGTAAACATGGTATAATATGAGATTATTTTTATAGTTTTTTTCTATAATTAGTTATTTACATAAGATGGATGTTTGCTATGTCATCTGTCCCTACCCGACCCTTATGCATCTCTATATCATAAGGCAGAACATGCACTACTCTAACAGCAGAGCTGCAGCTCTTTGATGCCTGAAGAACAATAGCTGACATTCATTAACCTAAAGAATTGTGGTGACCTTCAGTGTCTTTAGACCTTTGCTGGCAGATGCTTATTGCCGATTGCTTGCCTGTCCCCAAGCTGTGTCACATACTGAGCAGTGATGGAGATGTGTCTGCAGATACACTACCTGCTGCAAACTACACAAAGGGCTAATCCAAGCATTTAGGCAGGAAAGGGAGACTATTTGTTCTTGTTATTTAGGAGCTGATTTCTTATTTTTTCTCTCTCCTCCTCCACCGCCGCTGCCTCCACCTCCTCCCCAAAGCTCCTGAGCATCCCTGTCTCCTAATGAGGTGGAGCTAATGCCTGCAGATTTCTCCTCAAGACCATAGAAAAGTGAACTTATTCAAAGCAATCTCTACTCTAGCAGAAGGGAGTCTGGGCTATACACATCTCCGATCTATTGGAAGGAAATACCTGGATCCTAAACCATATACAAAGAGGAGACCTGCAAGGGTGGGGAGGTGGCTCATCCAAAAGACACTGCTGCTATTATTTCATATAGGGAGGATTCATGTCCGGTTATCCAGGAGCAAAAGTTTTTTTCCATCATGACACGGGAGATATCTACAAAACTGGGACTCTCCTACAATGTAGGGAAGAAGGTGAAGGTGTCATATTCTAAGAGGTAAATCTTAAATGTACTTATTAACATTGAAAATGGACTTTATTAGTCCTGCGCCATGGAATATGTTGCTGTTATAATTTAACATAAAGTAACCTTTGAGTTGACTCAGGTTCAGGTTTCATCAGATCTCTGAAAGATAATCCATACAATGTATCCGTGATATGATTGTAATACAAGGAGCTTACATTTATTTGATAAAACGTTAAATGACTCCACTGTCCACTATAGAAGAAAGGATCATTTATTATATGGATCTGAGTTTTGGGTCTCCTTTAAATATTTTGCATTTGTAAGCACAGGGTTAATCCACAAATAAAATATGGAAAAATCTATATTAGACCTAAGGGTGGTTACTACTCACCTGCAAAGTATTGTTATAAACTTCCCATTCAGTGTGATCATCAAGCTTCAATCTGTTATATTAGCGGCTCTCTTCTGGATGATGATTGGACAATTACTTGTTATTTGTAATAGTATGCAATTCCTTACAATCCCCTTTAAGAAAATATAATATACTGTCCTTAGAGTACATACACTTGAGGTTAACGTGTGGTGAGGGACAAGTTGTCCTCTCTGCTCCATCTTATGTTCTGGGTAGTAAAACCCACATCTTCAGGCTAGAAAAACGTGTGGGTCATTGACCTTTATGAGTAATTGCACTGGATATCAAAGGTGCTTCAATATAATATACGATATATATCGTCCATTGTGCATCGAAAAATAGAGGTCAATGACCTAGTGTAGGGGAAGCATTTTGGCAGAATGGTCCTTTATAGGTTATAGCAGAGACAACACACTGAATACTAATATATACGTATTGTATACTGTCTAATCCCATATACTTTAAATGGCTCTGGTGTAACATACTGACTTGATAATATGGCAGATGCTAGATGCTGAGCCTTATTTAACACTCTTGTGTTATGCACTGGAGAGATCCGGGGTGTTCAATCATCAGCTAAATCTGACAGTGAGAAATTCTAGAGGGCATGAAGAATAGAGGATCTCATAACTCAAAGGTAGCTAGAACAAGTTAACCTGATTTACGGGTGATGGCATATTAAGATATATATAAATGCTGCCTCCTACTATGCCGGCCTGTCAAAAGCTTTATAAGATGTCTGCATTTTATTAACTATTATAGGGAATATTTGTGTTATTGGAAATATTATGTGATTTTTATATAATAATCAGATGTGTATGTCGGCAAAATTACTGCAGTTCGGCACTGGAATTTTCATTCCAGATACAGTGCAATCACTACTTTGAAAGATAAAGCGGGGCTAAAACGGATAAAACAATTGCAATGCAAACAGTTTTCATAAACCATTGACAAGAGATAAAACAGATGTGCTGTTCTAGATTTTTAGCTTCTTCCAGTAATTTACACAGCTGCAGAGGATTGCAGACTGCAAGCTGCTATCTGCTGCAGATATAGGTAGATCTTATATACTGTAGTTTGCTTCTTCTGATGAGTCCACAGGATAGCAGAGGGGCCCTTTAGATGAAGCCCTTCATGTTACCATTAAAATGTTCTTGGAGCTAAAGGAACCATTAAAGTATTATGTCATTATAGGAAATACTTAGTTGGGTGATATGAGATTGATCATTCAGCCATGATAATCTATAAAGATTGCACTATCCTTGTGCACATAGACTCAAGGGATCAAGACAACCCAAAGCAATAGGAGCAATTGGTAGCGAAATGCAGGATTTTTCTTCATACAGATATTTCACAAACCGCAGGTGTAAGTAGGTTGTATTTGTCTTTTTGTTGAAATGATGTGTCTTCTGGAACCTAGGCTATTAATCTATGGTACAAATACCCTAAGGCATACATGCCATGTCTCTATGGGGCACTTACAGTGAATTCACGTGTGCTCCATACAGGCAGCACAGTGTATAATCATGACATTAAGGGTCTATGCGGGGGATAATTATACCTAAGGTTACTGTCTGATTTCCAGATAACCATACATAAAATCAGCTTAGTAAGATAATCCTGTCCGCCTTATACCTTGACCTTATGGGATGATCATTTACTTAGGGTAAGTTCAACGCAGATACATTGTAGAATGCATCTACATGCTGTAGAAATGTTACTTAGATATACAGGCAGTCCCCGGGTTACGCACAGGATCGGTTCTGTAGGTTTGTTCTTAAGTTGAATTTGTATGTAAGTCGGAACTGTATATTTTATAATTGTAACCGCAGCAAACTTTTTTTTGGTCTCTGTGACAATTGGATTTTTAAAATTTGGATTGCCACAAGAACCAGGATTAACAATAAAGCTTAATTGTGGACACCTTTGATAAGTGTTATAGCTGATTATCATAGCCTAGGGCTAAGGTACGGTAAATTACCAATTACCAAAGTTCCGTTTGTAACTAGGGGTTGTCTGTAAGTCGGGTGTTCTTAAGTAGGGGACCGCCTGTAAAGGGGTAAATGCATATGATCAAAGATTGGAGGGTCTCATGAGCAGGGCCCATTACTAATCCATTCCTATTTTATTGCTCTGTAATGTCTATTTTTTTTGTACATGTACCCCATGATCATCTGTTATTATTAATCTACAACCAAATCAGGTTCACAGTCTGCAGCTAAATCCACACATTTTACATGTAGATTTGGTCACAGATCTTTGGTCACAGAGGTCAGTTGAACCTTTCAATTGACCCTATAGGAAATGTAGCCAAATATACAGAAGAAATTTTACATGCAGCAGATTTTGAAAGTTTTTATTGAATGTCAATTTCCAAGTATCCATCTACAGAGTGAACACAATTGTAGAATTAAAGGTATTGTATTCCTTAATGGGTTGTCCACATAAAAATCTGTGTTTATCCTATTAAAGATATTCACTAGCCAAAAGGTATCATATTGGGTTAAAAAAGTGCAGAAATGGTGTATTGTATTAAAAAAAAGGAAATGTCATATATGGTGTCCTTATGTAGCCCTGTATGCTCTATGTACATAATACAGTAACTGAACACATACTTCCCTCTAACCTATAGCATTTTTTATTACTCCAACACATTTTTGCCTTATTGTATATTGTATGTGTTTAACGTAAATACTCGAATATAAGCCGAGTTTTCAGCACAAAAAATGTTATACTTGAATCTATGAAAAAAAAAACAAGCACTGTACTCACCTTTCCAATGCCCCGAGCAGGTCGTCTTCTTTCTTCCAATGCTTCAGCTCCGTGTGCCTTGTGCTTTGCCGTTGCACGCACCATGACATTAGCTTCTTGCTGACATCATAGTGTGTGTGTGTGTCACCATCGGCCATCGGCACACACACACTCAGCAAGCGGCGATGGCAGCGCGCATGGATGCAGAGCTGGAGCATCTCAGGAAAGAAGAGGAAATGTGAGTACAGAATTAGCTTTTTTCCTCTAATACTAGGCATACCTCGGGCTGGGGCTCCAGGCTATATACTTGGGGGGCTGTAAGGCTATATACTAGGGGGCATGGGTTGGCTGGCTTTATACTGGGGGTGGGGTTGGCTATATACTGGGGGCAGGGGCTGGCAGGCTATATACTGGGGGCAGGGGCTGGCAAGCTATATACTGGGGGCAGGGGCTGGCAAGCTATATACTGGGGGCAGGGGCTGGCAGGCTGTATACTGGGGGCACTGGCTGGCTGTATACTGGGGGAGGGGTTGGCTATATACTGGGGGCAGGGACTGGCAGGCTATATACTGGGGGCAGGGGTTTCAGGCTAAATACTGGGGCAGGGGCTGTTCTACATATGCTGTGGGCAAAGGGCTGGCTGTATACTGGGGGCATGAGCTGGCTGTCTTTATACTGCAGAAAGGGGCTGTTGACTATATACTGGTGGCAGGCTATATACTAGGGGGAGGGGCTGGCTGTATACTGGGGGAATTGGCTGGCTATACACTGGGGTCAGGGGGCTGGCTATAAACTGGGGAATAGGGGGATGGCTAGCTATATACTAGAGGGCATGGGAAGGTTGGCTATATACTGGGGACATGGGCGAGCTGTCTATATAGCAGAGGGCATGGACAGGCTTGCTATATACTGGGGGGCAGGGGGCTTGCTTGCTATATACCGGGGGGCATGGGCTGGCACCAATGCATTTCCCACGCTAGGTTTAAACTCGATCGGATTCAGGTGAATGCATAAGGTTATGGAGAAAAGAGGATGGAAAGAAGTAAAAATATAGTTCAGACTAAAATGGAAGAAGCCACAACCAAGAGTGCATTCAATAGCTGAGCGTTAGTGGTAGATGGTGATGATTAGAGATGAGCGAACATGCTCGTCCGAGGTTGATGCTCGGTCGAGCATTAGCGTACTCGAAACTGCTCGTTGCTCGAATAACGAGTACCCGAGCATTTTAGTGCTCGCTCATCTCTAGTTATCTACACTTATGCAGGACATAAAAGACCGACAGGAACCGGACCTGCCTTATCTGTTGCAGTGCCAGCAGTCAACACATTCCAACTGCTATGAAGCACAGGGCCTCATGGGGCATGCACCCCGCCATGAATGTGCCCCGTAGAAAGCTGTAGGGTGGGGTTCACAGTGGAGCTTCATGTGCATGAAGCTAAGTATCTAACAGGAGAAGCAGTTTGAGAAACAAAATACAGAAAACTAAGTAATGAAGTTAGTGAAACTATTTAAAGCAAAACCATCACCAATTACATTTTAAACAGGTGACCGGTTTCAATAGCCAATGCCTTGCTGATTATAAAAAAAACACAGTTTTTTCTTTGTTGGCATTATGATTTAGTTGCAGATTATCATTTCAGTACTTAATAATAATAAAATGTTGTTCCACATTACTCCATGCCAGCAGCATGTGGTGAGTCCCGGAAGGGGAATTGGGGGGGCACTTGCACCAGATTGTGTCTCAGTCTCGCTCATCCAGCCTCCTCGCTCGTCCAGCCCCCCACCCCCTCCTACGCCTGCTCAATGCTCATGACAGGAAAAGGGAGCTTGCGCTTGTGAACTGCGAGAGGGGAGGGGAGCTGGATGAGTGAGATGGAGAGATGTAATGCATTACATTACAGACTGGTGCAGCCCCCCCCCCCCTGCTGGACTCACCACATGCTGCTAGCAGGGAGCCAGGTAATGTGAGATAAAGTTTAATAAAGTACTGAAAAAAAAAAATCAGCAAAGCATAGGCTATTGAAACCTGGCACCAGCTAAAAATGACATTACTGGTGACGGGTTCACTTTAAACTGGAACCTTCCCTTAACAGCAAACCCTATCAAGACTGGTCTTAAACGTTGCAGATCCACAAACCTGCCAATGAGCCTAGAGTACTGCAGCTTTCTGAGCACACACTTTTTCTATCCAGCAGCAACCGAACAATGTTTAACAATTAATATATTACAGAATATATCAGGAATATTTATTTTTATTACAATCCTTGACTTCTGTGAATCCTATCTTCTACGTGAAAGGTAAATCTAATGTATGCTGTATATTAATGCAAAATGTAACAGAGTGGAGTCTGTCAATTTAAGGAGTTCTGCACTATTACAATAGTGGGTTAAATGGTGCGATCACAGTTCATATTATCTACAGCCACTGTGATATGCTTCCAGAGATCACAGCTGGGGAGGCAGGATTGGTTTACGTACTCACAGTGGTAGGCTGAGCGCTGCCTGCATAGAAATCTGTGCACTATTAAAGTGCTAGATGTACGGTTACAGTACACAGTAAGCTCTGTGTCTATTCAGTTTATTTTTTCATTTTATTCTACATGTATAAATAAAATATAAGATCCCCATCTTGATTAACCATATTGTGCTAACACAAATTATTGTACTTTTAAGATGTATTTTGGAGATTTCTTTTAATACAAAGAGTGTATTGGATAGTGGCCTTCAAATTTCACATGTCAGCAAAGTATATGTATCATATGCCTGACAATTGTATTGTTTTTATTCTCATGCTTTGACAAAGCATTAAAATCTAATGCACAATATAAATATCATGTACTATTTTTTAATTTATTTTTATCACACATTTGTTAGCATTCTGTAGGGGAGATTTTCAGCAATATGCTGATCCCTAGTGTTCATTTGTAATATAATGGCTACAGAAAGTATTTTAAATTTTTTGTTTCACTGCCAAAAAGTAATTTTTTTTGCTCATCAATGTACACTCTGCATCCCATCTTGACAGTGCATGTCAGAGCAAATGAGAATCATGAGGTCTAAGGAATTACCCAAGGAGCTCAAAGACAGAATTGTGGCAAGGCACAGATCTGGCCAAGGTTACAAAAGAATTTCTGCAACACTCAAGGTTTCTAAGAGCGGAATCCTTAAATGAAAAAAATTTGGGACAGCCACAATCGTTTCGCAACCCAGCTGTCCGGCCAAACTAGGCAATTGGTGAGAGAGGAGGCAGATAATCCCAAGATCACTGTGGCTGAACTCCAGAGATGCAGTAGGAAGATGGGAGATAGTTCCAAAAAGTCAACTATCATTGCAGACTTCACTAGTCCGGGCTTTATGGCAGAGTTTGCAGACAGAAGCCTTCTCCTCAGTACAAGACATATGAAAGCAGCATACAGTGTGCAAGAAATTACATGAAGGACTCCAACGCTATGACAAATAAGATTCTCCGATGAGATGAAAATTAAACTTATTGGTGTTAATTCTAACCAGGCTCTGCTCATCACCTGGCACATACAATCCCAATAGTGACACATGGTAGTGGCAGCATCATGCTATGGGGGGGGGGGGGGGTTAGCTGCAGCCACAGGATGACTGGTTGCAATTGAAGAAAAGATAAATATGGCCAAGTACAGAGATATCCTGGATGAAAACCTCTTCCAGAGTGCTCTGGACCTCAGACTGGGCTGAAGGATCACCTTTCAACAAGACAATGACCCTAAGCACACAACTAAAATAACAAAGCAGTGGCTTCAGAACATCTCTGTGACCAATCCTGACTGGCCCAGCCAGAGCCCTGACCTAGACCCAATTGAGCAACTCTGGAGAGAATTGAAAATGGCTTCCACCAATCTTCATCATGTGTAAAGTGTGAATTAATAAGCAAAAAAATAACTTTCTTGATCTTATCAATTTGCTGCAATGAAACAAAGAGCGAAATATTTTCCGTACCCACCGTATGTGCTGCAAGAAGAGGGCAATTATCTGCATCCTCTGCAGTGCCACCTCAGGACAAATGAAGCATTGCATATGCAATGTATAGGTACACTAGGTGATTTAGATTATGGGATGCTTTCTCTTTTGTTTTTAAAGGAAACCTACCACTTATATTAACTTCTAAAGTGCTGTAGAGCCGGTGACGTCACCAAGCTCTCCGGCACACGCGCGCCTGCGCAACTTAGCACGGGGAAACAGGCCGTGCTAATGGTGTGCCATGTATATGTGTATAAAACTACCACTTTTAAGTGGTAGGTTTCCTTTAAGGCCTTTTTCACACGGACATATGAAGATGGCCGTATGTTACCCATAAAGTACCATTTTCATATGGGTAGCATACTGGCACATTTATTTCACCGGGCAATGTCATAGCAGGCAATTTACATGGCCGTATCATCCACTGTACTGTATCATAAGCGAGATATAAACAAATGCAGAGCATGTTCTATTTTCTCTACTATGTATGTTCTGTATGCCCCATAGAAGCCAATGAGAACTTTAAAATATGTGTTGCATAGGTGCTGCATATGATTGTGCACCGAATGCTACCGTATACACATGCAGTATCCAGGGAGACCAGAACTAGTGGGAGGTGCATTTTGTCAGCCAGCCAATAGTCAGCCATCCATCATTTGCCAGCCCATCGTGTTTTATATGGATACGGTACTAACATAGTGACATATGTGCACATACGAATGAAAAACATCACCCATGCATGGATTCATATAGCACAGAAATACAGGGTTAGAGTAATAATACATTCATGTGAAAGGGACCTAGAAGATAAAAATCCTCAATAGAGGAGAGGACCCTGCTGTATTTTAATTGAGAAGATTAATGAATGAAGTGCTTAGAAATCACATTTCCTGTTTTGTCTGTGTGTGTTCCAGTTGAATGACTTTTCAATTTTGTTCGCTGAAGAATGTAATGTAATGTAATGTATTTCAGATTCAACCACACAAATGGTTCAAAACGCTTGGGGTATTTTCTGCGGGCACCACACCCTTGTCATAGTGTATTTTGGCAATATATGTTCCATATAGGCAACTAGTTCGGTGCTTATGTGCCCATTGTAGGAACATTCTGCAGACCAGAGAACAGACCAGACAGGTTGGCCCCCAAATTATTCAGTGAGCCCTTGGCAACCTTGAATTATATTAGGAGTCTCTAAAGTGTCAATAAGGATGCACAGAAGTATCATATAGCATCAGGAAATATGTCTAAATATGACAAAGACTCAAATCTGTCCGTGCATCCACAAAACAGGAAGAAAAGTCTGCAGACCTACACTTCTGTTTCAGACACACAATGGGGCTCATTTACTAAGGGTCTGATGGACGCATTTTCGTCTGGTTTCCCATCGATCTCCATTTTGCGCCGAAATGCCCTGGGATTTTGGCGCACGCGATCAGATTTTAGCGCATCAGCGCCGGCTTGCACGCAACAGAGATCAGGGCCGGACCGTCGGACAACCCGACGGATTTGGAAAACCCACAGAATTTAAAAAAGGATTTGTGTTGCAAGATCAAGCACCAGGAAAAAGCAGGTGAACTCCGGCGGACCTCAGGGCAGAAGCGACGGATGCAGGAACACGTGGTTAGTGAATTGCGGCAGACCAGAATCTTCGTTGGACAATGGACCGCGGGATCGCGACAGCACCGGGTAAGTAAACGTGCCTCAATAGCTTTCTAAAATGTCTGGTGATAGTTTGTGATTTAGGGAGTTATTTATCAGGTTATTACTTGTATGGATGGGAGCATAACCTTGTTTTGAAACTATAGATTTACTAATACTGTGTATAGCAAATCTGAAAACGCACCAGGTTATGCACAATGTAATATGTGAAAATATCTGCTCAACAATATCTAATAATCCAATATGCAAAAAAATTGTGTTAAGGAAACTACATTGGAAGTACAGTAACATTTGCTTTTGGGAACTAAAGGGAATTAAAGGGACTTTCAGGAACCAGCAACACGTGTTTTGCCAGTTAACAAGAAAAAATATGTTTTGCAAGTTCCTGAACTTACGTGTATAGATCTAAATCGATTTGCCCTCAGGAGTAAATCCTCCCGCAATGTGCATGAATTGCATTTCCAAATGCATTTCTTACTCTTAGCCAGCTTGATAAATCTCCTCCAATGTGTTAACGCAGCCTGAGTGTATTTATGTTAAGCCCAAGAACAACTAAGAAAACTGAGCTGGAGAGATTTTGGGCAAGATTTCAGGTGAATGGCCAATCAACCCTGGAGGAGATAAGCGTAACTATTTTTATACTGGATAGTACGGTAAATCTGGTGTACTTTACGTTTTCAGGTTGAACTTTACACCTTGTATTTGTTGACTTTGTTTTACAGCAGATTGTGCAAAAATATAGAACATTGCAGTTCAACCTAGGCAATAGACACGTCTGACTATTTTTTTTGGATGAGTCATTGAGTTATTTAGAATATTTAGAACATGTTGCACTAAGCTTGTTAGATAGATTTTTGGTTCTTTATTCAGAGAATTCTGGTACATTTTTCCTAGTTTGTCTCTCCTACTATGTGTTGCCCTACCACTCAAGAAATAATTTACGTACAGGTGGTCCCCTACTTACAGACGACCCCCAGTTACAAACAGACCTCTGGATGTTGGTAATTTACTGTACTTTAGTCCTAGACTACAATAAACAGCTGTAACAGTTATCACAGGTGTCTGTAATGAAGCTTTACTGTTAATCCTGGTTCTTATGACAATCCAACATTTATAAAATCCAGAGACCAAAAAATATTTGGCTGGAGCTACAATTATAAAATATACAGTTCCGACTTACATACAAATTCAACTTAAGAACAAACCTACAGAACCTATCTTGTACGTAACCCGGGGATTGCCTGTAGTTGCATACTGGTTGTAAAACAACCAGTGCTCAAATCTTTACAACCCATGAGACGTGGTTGTGCCAACTTCAAGGTCACAATGTAACTCCATCCACTACCATTGCTTCACGTGCTGCAGAACAAAGTGAAGCAATTTGTAATCCGAGCCTAGATATCTTGCTCTAAATTAAATGGATACATTTGACGAGGCTAATAGGAGAATCATTTTGTTGCATTAAAATACCGAATCCTTCCGTCAATACACTTCGACTGTTCTCTACGCATATTTCAGCAATCAATAAAAATAATCAGAATCCAAACATTTATGGGCTTATTGAACAAAGTCATTTTGTCATAAACAGTCAGATATTATTTCATTATATGGACTCAATGGGGGGCATTTATTATTTATGGCACTAGGTGTTGTTTTTGTCAATTTTAGCAATATTTTGCACTATTATTTTATATATTGTGGAGCACAGCCTAAATTTATTTTACGTTCCATAGGAAGAACAAATGAGCTTCAGAAATGTCAAACCACATTCATGAAGGGGTATAGAAGTTGGCGGACTTGCTGTTGGTCTAAATGTGCACCCAAAAATGTGCCAAAAATAGTGTGTGGAAACTAGAAGTTCAGAAAAAGTGTTGAGATTGTAGAACAACAAAACAAATGTTGGAAGTGCCGGAAAAGAAGTTAAATTGTGATGCCAACATATTATAAATAAAGAAGCATAAGAAAAAGCATCTGCAAAAATTGCAAATTGAATAATAAAGGCCCCCCAATAGCTCAGTAAAAAAGCTCTAGGATGAAATGCAATGTAGTATGAACAATGAACATGTTCCTATGCTATAGGATGTGCCACTGCTGAATGTGGGATGAAAATTGTGCATCCATAAATCTAATTTATCAAAAACAATATACAGTTACAAGTTTTATAAATTACTGGGCTTCATGATCTAAGACCACACAATGACATTAGTTGTCATCAAGCAGCCTGGTTTAACCCAGAGCAGTTATATGAAGGGTAGGTCAGAAAATCAAATTACATGACCAATAAATAATTCAATTAGCCCACAGACAATCTTGACTCATAGGTCATCCGGATATTTGAATTTACAATCTGGAACCAAAGAAAGCAAGGACTACGCCAATAAACCAAAGAAAGTATACAGACTCTAAATGTTTGTAGAGCATGTTCCTCCTGTATAAGGCATCCCGTTCCAAACAAACCATGGGAATACAAAACAAATGCCACTATTGTAAGAAGATATTTAAGTGTATATGTATAGTATGCTTATTTAGTCAAAAGGGCAAATTTAAGCCCAACAATGAATTTACCTTGGCTTTCCAGTTGCTATGTACACAGGGACAAAGTACTAGAAGAACGGGTTACAATCGAACAAAATATTTTCATTAATATTATACTTCATGGGAAATAGAGGGTCTAGCCTTAAACCTAGGGAATATCAGTGATACAACGTCCAGAGCCAGTTTGTAATGCTATCTGCAACTATGGTGCAGATCTACAATACCTTCCCCACCATTATTCTGGTGCAGAAGGCATGTAATTTACCTCATTACCACCAGTTTTAGTGGATGTTTACCCTTTGGGCATAATGGGTTTGGGAACAAGGCAGGGGCCTGAAATTTAAAAGACTATAGCGAAAATTTACGCCAGGTCAGCCCTGGTCTAAACAGGTCTGACCTGGAGGACATTGCTTCCGGATCTACTATGAGGCTAGAGGATCTTAGTAGATCTGGCTACAGAGTGGGGAACAGGGGAATATTAAGAATGTCGATCAAAACGTCAGTCTGAATAGATTTTCCCTATGTCTTTAATTCCTGTTCTTTGTGGCACAGAATGACTTGATTTTGGAAGTTGATATTCTCAAGTTTACAATGATAACACAATTATGGTTCTAGGTGTTGTAAAGCTCCAGATAGGGGCATCTGAAGTCAAGTTTGCCCTCTTCTCAGGCAAAAAGTGACTGTACTCAGTATAGGAGGAACAATATAAGGAAGTAATATATCACAGGATTCATATAAGGAGGTTAAGCCAGGACAGCTCTCTCTGTTTTATGTCATCCTTTCCATCTGACAGCGGGAATAATGTCATCAGTTCTGGGATGATGACTTGACTTGTCTTATTATCATGGTGGTGAACCCTGAATTTGCATTATCTTTTCATTAAAAGGCAATCTCCTCAGACATAACTCTGTTACTATGACTGGAATGAGACATGTCTCCTATGGCACAATGTGCTGCACCCTTCCGATAATACACCCTCGCTCATCCCTTTCCTGAAGACATTCTGAGGCTTTCCAGAAATGTCCGCACTATGACAGGCGCCATCGATGCTTATACAATGTACTGTCATCTTAATATATATATTTTTGCTTTGTTGCTCATCTTTGGAGTTCCAGCTTCATACACAGTCAATAGCTGAGACACAAAGCTTCAAAGAGCTCTTAGCTTTTGATGAGATTCTCTCTGTATTCCCTGTAAACTCTGCCCTCTAATCACACACATACAGTCCCCGAATCCAAGCTGCAACGTGCTCAGAGTCATTGATTTACTCACAATCCCCGAGTGACTCCTGAAGTTATTCTGTGAAGAATATTAAATGAGAGCATGGAACAAACACATCTTCTTAGATCAACGAGAAAGCCAATAGCAAGGCAGACACCGGGAACACAAGATATGCTCAGAGGTAGGGAAACACAATGTGATATACAAGGAAAAATAATAATCTATATATAGCGCCATCATATTCTGTTGCACTTAACAAATCGTAGGGGACGTATACAAATATAATATTACATTACAGAGGACAAACAGTCATATGGAACAATAGGAGTGAGGGCCCTGCTCACAAGAGCTTACAGTCTATGAGGATGAGGAGGTGACACAAGAGGTAAAAGACATTGGATAATGGTCGAGCCATTCTTCATAAGGGAACATATAAAATAATTTAATAAATAATTTATTAAATAAAAATTCTGCTGCTTGAACCATCCATCAGCCCCCATCTTATTTACAGGGTCCAAGGTGAAAGTGACTTGCGAGAAGTTTGGAACTTGAAATATATCTGGTGTTTGCCGGATAACAGACAGGATGGATTAGAAAAATAGTATCTTTACATCATGATCATAAACATGAATGGACCTGAACTGAACTGACTTTTAGACAGCTTGATAAATCTGACCCATTGTATTCTGCTACCCAATAATGAAATTCAAGAACCTTACTATTGAGAGAGTAAAATGTGAACAGCTGCATTGGTGTACCTAGAGTGCTAGAGTAAACTTTTACATTTGAACTTTATTTATTAAAATTTATAAAAGAAATTTTAAAAACCCGTAAAATTTTGGGCACAACCCCAAAAAGAACAGGACAAAGCAAAGCTATGTGCAGGAAATTATTTAGATTCCTTAGTAAGAAGTAGAATTATATTCTAAATTATTACCAAATAAAAATTACAATATGCTAAACAATCAAATTGCTCGTAAAACACTGGCACACATCTAGCAATGGTACAATACACAGTGTAAATCCGAGGAAAATCCCTAGTATAAAGTCTAATATCTACAAGGATTGAAGGCAAAAGAGATTTTTTCTAGTCAGGCAACAATGCAGTTGTTTTTTTATTTATATATATTGCAGTGGCGTAACTACCGCCATAGCAGCCGTAGCGGTTGCTACAGGGCCCGTGAGGTTCAGGGGCCCGGGGATGCACGCTCCCTGCAGTGCTTTGCCACGGCCTGGGGTAAGTGGTCCGGGGCTGCAGTGCCGGATCGTGCCCCCGGGCCCCTCCCTCTCTGTGCATCTACACGTCTCCTGAGCCCGCCCACCCACCTACCCACCTACCCACCTCTTCTCTCTGACCCGCCCCCCTCATCTCCCTGACCTGCCCGCTCATCAGCCTGCAGGGCGGCAGTTGATTCTCTGCCCCCCCTTCCCCCGCTCGGCCCCCCCTGCATGTATTTATATTAGCATATATATATATATATATATATATATGATGTGTGTTTTTGTATGTGGTAAGTATGTATGCTGTATATACTGAATGTATGTGTATATTCTGTATGTATATGCAGCATGTGTGTATATGGTGTTTTTATCCTGCATGTATGTGTATATATGGTCAGTGTATACTGTATTTGTGTATGTATGTATATATGTATATATATATTTATATATATGTGTGTGTGTGTGTGTATTGTAAATGTATTATATGTATATAATGTGTATACTGTATGAGTTTGTATATACTCTGTGTATTAGTGTATAAATGTATATGAGTGCATAAATGTGTGTATAAGTGAATGCTTGTATGTATAAGGGTGTGAGTATACGAGAGTAGAACTTTATGTGTGTATATAAAGGTGTGTATATATCAGTGTATAAATGTGTGTAATTGTATAAACATGTCTGTATAGGGGTACCTTCCCAAGAACATATGGGGGACGTATATCTGGCCGCAGATTTGCTGCCGGATATACTTCCCCCATAAGCTTCTATACGCCTGTGCTCGGTACGGTGAGCACGAGTACTCACTGTTTTGAGCAAAAGAGATAGAGCGTGCTCAATCTATGGCCGTAAGAACGACCATATGGCTCTATTCTCTATGGAGAGGGGAGGGGTGAGCCGCGACCACCTCTTCTCCTCTCCAGTGCGCCAGACGTGTGCCTGCCATATATATATATTTTAAGGGGAAGGGGGGCCCCATGTAGAAATCTGCTATGGGGCCCAGCCTCTCCTAGTTACGCCCCTGATATATTGACTATTTTTGTAAATTAAGACTGGAAAACAATTCTAAGACATAATTAAAATATTATGAAATTAGAACAATTATCGTTCCAGTTATTATCTAAAACATTAACTTAGTTGCCTAGTGAAGCATTTGTTAACCTCTAATTCCCTTCCACCTATCACTAAACCAGATACTTTATAGTGAAGGATCTCTGGCATGGGAACCCATATCCATTAAGACAGTGGTGGCGAACCTATGGCACGGGTGCCAGAGGTGGCACTCAGAGCCCTCTATATGGGCACCTGCGCCATCACCCCAGGGCAGGGTTTGCCAGACAGGACTCAAGGCCTCTTGTAGTCCCAGGACCTTAGATGGAAGCTACAATGATAATCCAAACGCCTTCTCGTTCTTTCTACTGTATTGGTGTCCTCAGGTGCCTATACAATTCAAAGCACGGAGTAATAAGTTACTGCTTAAATTGTCGCATTGGCACTTCACGAAAAATACATGGGTTTTGGTTGTTTTTTGGGCACTCTGTGTATGAAAGGTTTGCCATCACTGCATTAAGACATTATAAAATTATAACAGCATATATAGTCTACAGGAATG
The DNA here is from genome assembly GCA_019512145.1 of Engystomops pustulosus. Lineage (NCBI taxonomy): Eukaryota > Metazoa > Chordata > Amphibia > Anura > Leptodactylidae > Engystomops > Engystomops pustulosus. Next base: position 35,298,719 of record CM033650.1, on the reverse strand, counting down.
ACCTTAGCTGGAGAGCCCATTTAAAATGTTCCTGATTTGATGTTTCTGTGGGAGTATAATACTGTAGGGGAAAAAACGGCATTTTAATGACAGAGAAAGGAAAAAGAATCCATATGTCTTATTTAATGCAAAGAAAAGCCAATAGAAGGCATTACATGATAGTGGGGGAAATCCAGAATAAATGAACTGAGCATGAGTGAGGAGGTTGTGCTGCTCAGCTAAGGTACAACTGACCCATAGCATCTTGGTCTATAATACGGATGCCATGAAGCAGATATAATGGATGCACCGCTAAGCTTCAGGACAGGAAAGATAGTGGAATGAGCCGAGGAAATGAGAAAAGACGTGGAGCATATCAATAAAGAAGGAGCATTGAGTTCTCATTACAAAGGGTCAAGAACACTTCAATTCACAGCTCTCATCATTTACTATACAGTACCCTCAAATAATAAAGTTCAGATTTCTAAATAACATGGGAAAAGATCAAATAATATAAAAAAAATACTGCATGGAGCAATAATACATTACTTAAATAGACAATGGAGAACACAGAAGCATACTAACTTAAAAAAAAAATCTCATACAGTTGACCATATAGGTTTTTTAAAGGCCACTATTAAAAGGTGTTACCTAGTCCTACTATCCCAGTTTATATTCTGACACTGTGGGGGTCATTTACTAAGGGCCCGATTCGCGTTTTCCCGAAGTGTTACCTGAATATTTACGATTAGCGCCGATTTTTCCTGAATTGTCCCAGGATTTTGGCGCATGCAATCGGATTGTGACGCATCGGCACCAGCATGCATACGACGGAATTCGGGGGGCGTGGCCATTAAAAAACCCGATGGATTCGGAAAAACCGCCACATTTAAAAAAAAAAAAGTGTCACTCGACACGCGCTTACCTGCACCCAGCGTAGGACGGTGAACTCTGATGCAATCCGATGGTCTTCAGCGAAGCAGCGACACCTGGTGGACGTCGGAGGAACTGCCTTAGTGAATCCCGACCGGACCCGAATCCACCGCAGAGAACGCGCCGCTGGATCGCACCGCTGGATCTCTTTCTTCTACATCCTCCCCTAAACTCTCTACTTTTGTAGTGTTGCTTAGTCCTTCATTCCCACATTACAATCTTCTCCAGTGGTTTCCCACCTAGTTCACCTTAGGTGGCTAAGTGGATAGCACTTCTGCCTTGCAGCGCTGGAGTCCTGGGTTCTAATCCCACCCAGGTCAACATCTGCAAAGAGTTTGTATGTTCTCTCCGTGTTTGCGTGGGTTTCCTCCGGGTACTCCGGTTTCCTCCCACACTTCAAAAAATACTGGTAGGTTGTTTAGATTGTGAGCCCCACGGGCACATGGACCGATTTGCCATGCTTTGTGCAGCGCTGTGTGCTTGTAATTTACTGAACATTACGCCAGGCAGCAATAACTAACTGCAATAATGTTTTATTGTTAATCCTTGTTCCTGTTACATTCCAAAATTAAATATTTGTCCGGAGATAGAATTACAAATATACCTGTTCTGACTTACATACAAATCTGACAAACCTGCAGCACCTATCTTGTTCATAACCCTGGAACTACCTAGACTTTCTTTAGTTTAGTTACATTGGATGCAAAATTAAGGTGCACTTTGAATCCAGAACAATTTGTGCACAAATGTACAGTTATTTAAAGTAAGTATCTAGTAGCTGTACTGTATATGTGTAGTGTGACATGTCTATGTATGTAGAGAAATTGTTGGCAAATGTACCTTGCCCTGAAAAGCATTGATCCGTCACACTGTGACTAAGGGAATGAAGCGAACATACAGTAATCTGCTTCACCTTACCTTGCTATCAGACTGCCCCGGGGCAGGATTACCAGAAAGTTACAGATCACATCACATCAGAAGAGGCTAGAATTCAGGGACATGCTAAATCCTCCCACCAATCACAGAGGTCCAAATTATTAATAAACCAGCCACTGCTTTAAATTGTGTTCCCAAATTGTAGAAAAATAGAAAAAATTATAAAAGCATTTGTGAAGTCTTAATAATAGAATAATAATAGATGCCAAACAAGTTGGCCATAATTTTCAATAACGATATGTAACCAAGTTCAGTATAGGTTCTGTAGGTTTGCTCTTAATAATAATAATAATTCTTTATTTATGTAGCGCCTACAGATTATGCAGCGCTGCACTGAGTTTGCTAAATTGGTCCCATGGGGCTCACAATCTAAACAACCTAACTGTGTGTTTTGGAGTGTGGGAGGAAACCGGAGGACCCGGACGAAACCCATGCAAACACGGAGAGAACATACAAACTCTTTGCAGAAGTTGACCTGGGTAGGATTTGAACCCAGGACCCCAGCGCTGCAAGACAGTTGAATTTGTATGTAAGTCGGAACTGTATACTTCACTTTACCCGTAGTCAAAGTTTTTTTGGTCTCTGTGACAATTGGATTTTAAAATGTTGGATTGTCATAAGAACCTTAACTATAAAGCTTAAATATAGACGCCTGTGATAACTGTTATAGCTGTTTATTGTAGCCTGGGGCCAAAGTAGAGTAAATTATCTCATCCACAAGTCTGTTTGTAACTAGGGGTCGTCTGTAAGTAGGGTGTTGTTAAGTAGGGGACCGCCTGTACACATTATTTTGTATCTCTTTCCAGTAACACTTTAAATCTACAACCTTTACTATGACACAAAATTATACTATAACAACCTGAGAGTCCTACACTATGGGGCAAATTTACTTACCCGGCCCATTCGCGATCCAGCGGCGCGTTCTCTGCTCTGGATTCGGGTCCGGCCGGGATTTAAGAAGGTAGTTCCTCCGCCGTCCACCAGGTGGCGCTGCTGCGCTGAAAGTCATCTCATCGCGCCGGAATGCACCACCTCGGACCAGGTGAAGGTAAGCGCTCCCCAAGCGATACTTTTTCGGTTTTTAAATGCGGCAGTTTTTCCGAATACGGCGGGTTTTCGTTCGGCCACGCCCCCCGATTTCCGTCGCGCGCATGCCGGCGCCGATGCGCCACAATCCGATCGCGTGCGCCACAATCCCGGGGCAATTCAGGTACAATCGGCGCAAATCGGAAATATTCGGGTAACACGTCGGGAAAACGCGAATCGGGCCCTTAGTAAATGACCCCCTATGTATACAGAATGCTAGTAAATACCACGGTGGAGAGATTGGATCTCCAGTATCACCAGATATATCAGGGCTTTAAGTGACAAATGTTGCAGTTTACAAAGTCTATCCATATAAACTCTGCGTGCGTAACTAGTGATTCACTATCGCCATGGCTTCACAGTGAACTATAATGTTAATGTAATATTAATTATATTCAATTCCTTGTAGCTTGTTAAACTTCAATGATTGAGGTCACAGATGAAACTGGAATCTAACCGTACTAATAACTGGAAGGTGAAAGCTGCTGAGTGTACAGTGATGCACAACACACCAGCCCTTAGTAATTTTTAATATGTATTTAATTTTACATTGGGGGTTGATAAGTGTTGAGTGGATGTCATATCTTTTGCATGCATGGTCCATACAATATGGTTGCATTAACACAAGGTGTAAAAAAAATAGTTGCGACAACACACATTGCAACACACAATGCCATAGGGTGGGTAGAAAATAGGTAGGTTGGCTGTTAAACAAGGGTTAAACCCTTGAGTTGTTTGCTGAGCACAATTTCTCATTAACCAGCTATAAAGCCATCATTGAGGCTGGAGTTCTCTGCCAGTGGTTTTGGTAAACCTTCACTTCCATGTTGATTCTGCCTGATCTGAATTTCAGTTGGCTCCTTTGTCTCCTAATTTTGTACTATGTGGCCATTTGGTTGCGACCTTGGTTTGTACCACTGACATTCCTGTGATTTGCAATTTTCATCTGACGTAACCCCCCTTCTCACCCCGTTTTGACTAGGATTGGTGATAATAGTTTTTTCTCCGATTTTTCTTACCTTCCTACTCATTATTTGATGAAGCAAATGCTTTCCATCTGGAGGTCACTATTTAGGATAGTTTTCAAGTAGGCAGTGACAGCTGGAAGGGTTAGTATCAGGGCTCACCTTACCCCTGACCTGATATGGCATAAAGTGTTTTCCCCAATTTATCTCCATGTCTGAATAGATACCTAATTCACTTATAATTTGTATTGCTTTTGATACCGACCTGTTGGACTCACTCATACACAGCAGGACATCATTGGCAAAAAGTTATATTTCTCCATTCTCCCCTTTACATCCAAAACCCTTTATCTGTTCCTACAAAATGCATTTGATATATTTTGTAGTTGTAGTCCTAAAAATAATTATATATTTGTTTATTACAGATTACATGTAAAGCAACTAAGAAATGCGCTGCATCATCAGAATCAAGTCACCGATGACTAAAAGGACATGTTGTGACCACAAAGCCTAATACTGCAACAATAAATTGTGATTCTTCTAAAATACCATTCATTTTCATGTAAAGACAGAATGATAAAGTGGATTCCAAGGGCTCAGTGTGTTGTAATACAAACATTCGGGAACTGATATAATCATGAGCTTTTTCTGCATCTCAGGAACATTGAAACGACGTGGACGTACTTACTGGTCATAGCTCATTTCTATACCTTTGATACTTTATACAGGAATACTACAGCAGTATCACCAGAGTAGACACAATAGTATCTCAAACTATGACTGAAGTCTATTTAAAATTCCGTGGAAACCGAACTATCTACGTCCAACAGTTCCCAACAGTGGCCACAGAAGCAACTGCTACAACCACGGATAAATATTCCAACCTGTACATGTATGTGGGCTTGTTCCTCGGCCTGCTTGCCGTGCTCCTAGTCCTACTCTTCACAATGCTCTTACGCCTCAAACACGTAATCTCACCTATCACCACTAACACAGAAAGCACGGACATGCCGCAGTTTACTGATGTGGAAATGCAAGGAAGGTCGCAAAGTGCCTAATGGACTTAAAGTAATATAGACAACCATGCATTGGTGCGCTGCCGATCCCGTGACTGCTTCGCGGAACTGCAGGAGCTCAGCAAGTGCTTCTGAATTGGACAGCAATATCCTATTCTATTCATCTACTGAACATTTCTTTTATAGGATTCAGATTTTAAGATGACAAGCTATATTGTGGATATTCCTATTTCTTTTCTGTATAATAGGTGTTAATAGAGCACAAATATCCATCATGGCAAAGAACCATAGCTTCGTAGTTGCACATGAGCTGAAACCAATGACTTGTTGTTGGTAATGCACGTCACTTTCCAATGATGTGACTGGATCAGAATTTATTTATGAGTGAATAGATATATATGCATATTTTTTTTGTCTAAAATGGTTTGCTGATATCACATTATTAATGCACCTCTCTGTGTTTGGCCATGCATATGATGTATGATTATGAGATGGACACTCATATCTGCAGAACATAACAGTCACTTTGTGATTTAGGCCCCATGCACATGACCGTATGGGGGCCGGACACAGATTCCCCCCAGCTCCGTGACCGAGCCACAAAATATAGTACAAGGCTGCTTAGCTTCATATGGAGTAGGGAGGGGTGAGGTGCAATCACCCCTCCTGCCTCCTGTACGTATGCTACGCCAAGGAGTGGCATGGCCAAGTATAGTGGTGTTCATAGGGCCTAAGCCTTCTCTATACATATATGAAAGTTATCACTAAGAGTCATATAGAATTGTTTCCTTTCTAAATGACTGCTTTTTTGCCCTTTTTACATCTTTATTGACAATGAGTTGGGAACTTCAAGTCTTCCCCTAAGAAATGTGTTATGGCGGCACATTGCCATCAGATCACCCAAAATATAGGACAATGAGTGATCACTGAAATCCTGATAAGTCTAGCGGGAGGAGGGGGCAAAGTGCCTTTACAGCTACCCACTAAACATGAAAATCACCCTCTCCAGAGATGATATCATATGACTTATAAGCTGATACATGCTGAGGGTCGCTTAAAGCTCCTGTGTGCCAATATGAAACAGGAACCAACACTGCGACACAATATTTTTAGTTCTGGTTCCTTAATTTGGCACAGGGGGATTTTGTTTCCCACCTAGGCTCCAGGAACTTACCATATGGTAATGGCCGATGATCAATGTTTTTGCTTTATGGCAGGCTGATATGTGCTATGTACCATGAGGTGAACTAAAACAAGTCTTTGAGATTTTTGGAAATCCCACTGCAAGAAAAAAATATCAAAAACCCACTTCCTATTCATTTCAGAAAAGAAGGGGATATCTTTTAGATTGAATTTTGAGGCCAATGACCGCTTTATAATCTGATGCAATTTACGCAATGGGAACCTGGTCTTAGTGTTTCAACTATGTTTATTTGGTTGCAGAGTTTTTTGTAAAGTAATTTCCTATAGTTTATTTGTGACCTTCCTCCAGTTATTTTCATTAGGCTGAAAAGTGGAAAGAGCTGGAAACGAGCTGTCATATTGTTAAGGATGTTATCCTCTTGTGACAGAAACTTAGGCGATTTCCTAATATGCTCACCTTGCATTCGTTCCGATGTCACATGCATTAATCAGCTATAGTTGAACCTTGCTCCGCTCTTGTCACATATGCGTTGCAAGCATATCAGCTGAAAGATTTTTTGTGACAATCACTGAGAGCATCTTCTGAAAAAATAGTGGAATACATTGAAGTCCAGTGATGGAGGTATATTATCCACAGCAATAAGCGTGATACATATAGAATGCCTCCGGTACACTTAGTACATTGTCTATGGTCTTTTGAAGGGAAGCTAAGAATAATGGTTTTGTCATGTAACTCTAAATGTGTAAAAAAGTGATATGTAATACAACATATTAGGAAATAAAGATCATAGTTCTATTCTTTATAAGAACCGTGCTTAGCAAATGTGCTTATTGAAAAATATGTATAAATATACAGTATGAGCCTTGAGTTTCTAATATTGTTTGTAGAGTTGCCTCAAAAACATAAAGTTTCTACAGGATATTTCAAAAATACCTTATAGGTACAAGCTATGTCTGACCACAGCCCTGTTACCCATTACAAAGAGCTGCAAAGCCTGGATGAAAAGGACTCTTTACTGTTCTCTATTAACTGCAGTCAGAGATGAAATCCCAACTGAGACCTAACATATGTCTACTATAGGAACATAGGCCCACATTTACTAAGGGTTGTGCACCAGCTTTCTGTCAGACTTTGCATGTTCTTTTCAGTGCACACTGTTTGCACAGGTATTTAAAGGAAACCTGTCATCAGAAATTAGCCTAATTAACCACTAGCATTATGTTGTCAAGCAGCTGAGCCGCTTTTAGATGATGTTTCTTTCATGGTCTGGTGTGGTGCCATCTTCCAGAAAATCAATAATTGTAAATTGGTTTAACAAAGAGGCGGAGAGTTTAACACTGACGTCAAACTTTCCCTGCCGCCGAATGCCCCCTTTACTGTAATTGATGGTCCTGTGTCCAGGGACATCATTGATCAGATCTCTGAGGTCCTGGACATGGGGGCAATCACATGGGAGGAGTTGTTCAGTGTCGGGGAGAGCTTGACTTCAGTGTGTATTCTCTGCCTCCCTGACTTTATACATCTAACTTACATCTCACTGGGCCATGAAAGAAACATGATCTGGAAGCTGTTCAACTTCTTGAAAACATACTAGTAGTGGTTTATTAGGTCAATTTCTGATGACAGGTTCCCTGAGACACATTTCTGGTGCACGCAACACTTTGTGACATAGCTGCACTAGGCATCATGCAACACAAATTAGGGGGCATTCCGGAGCTCATTTCGACCATGCGCCAGATTTATCATGCAAAGTCAGACAGAAGCATGTCACAAGCCCTATGCTAAAGGTGCACCACAAAAAAGTTGGTAAACTCTGTTGGGCCAGTGCAGGGAAGCACCAGATTCATGCTTTGTGGTGTCCATTCTTCATGAATGTGGCGCACCCTGCACTAAACACAGGCAATCCGCATTTAGTGTAGTTTGCACTACTTGTAGTAAATTTGCCCCATTGCTTTTAAGTGAATCTGTCAGGGTAAAATGCTGTCCTATGTAAGGACATGTTACAACTAAAGGTTCTTAATTAGAGATGAGCGAGCACTAAAATGCTCGGGTACTCGTTATTCCTGGGCAAGTCAGGAGAATAAGCCCAAGAGCAGAGGTTCACTGTCTGGACTCAGTTTTATCTACCAGCCAAGCCTGAAGCTACTACCAGGCTGAGAGCAACCTTCCTGCCGACCAGTTATATCCTACCAGCTTTCCAGCTCGGCTGAACCTGCTGCTGATTAAGGCAGTTGCTTCCTTGATTTGCACAATTTGCCTCCTTGTGATCCCTGGATCAGGCTGCTTCACCATCACAGACTCCCCATCCTCCATCACCCAGGGATTTCTATATACACCGCAGGGGTTGCCCCAGGGAGAAACCTCTTTCGTCCATATTTCTTGCACACAGCACCTGCTGGAGAGCTGCCAGGCTGTAGGACAGTCCTCCACTCCCCGTACCAAGCACCGTGACACTAGCGTGCCTAGGCCACACTAGCCGGCCACTCCGGTATTCTGGGCCCGGCTGCTTCCAGGCCCCAAAAAAAGGCCCCAGTGGGGGTGTTGCATGTTCCACTTAGGCAGGTATCCATTATCCATGCATAGATCGAGATGGTACCAGGATGTAATATGGGGGAGAAAGTAAACCAGCAGTTTCATGTTATAGGTTGTGCATTCACATGGATTTTAATGCGACACATACCACCTACCTAAATATTTCCATAGGCCAAATACCCTTACTAGGAGGTTTCTCTTTCAGCAGAATAATGTCCTGTCAAGAAAAGGGATTAGGGACCACAAGAAAAGACGTTGATTTGGTCTCCAAATTCTAAATATCCAAATGAGTTTAGAAAAAGTGTGCGATGTGCTGGAAAATAAACGCCTGCCCCAAGGGGGACGAGCTGCTCCGCTCCCGAGTGTTTACCCTTTAACCCTTACATGGAATCTGCATTTTGCTACCACAAGGTCGCTATCACTTTATGTGGTCATCAAATTGAGGGTGATGCCACACATGGCGTTTTGAACCCGTTTTAAGCAAAACTCATCCAATCCCTACCCTTCCTCGGTTGAACTTGATGGACAAGTGTCTTTTTTTCAACCGTATAAACTATGAAAACACATGCTCTTTGCTTAAAAAATGGGCAAAAAACGGATTCAAAACGCCATGTGTGGCATCACCCTGACTGGAGCGCCGGTCATGTCTTCCCTCTGAGGGGGACATTCGGTTTCTCCCAATTTCTGGTGGTCCCAGCAGTCAGACCGCCACTAACCTATCCGCATTCTACTTTTGTGGGGACCCGTGTATAACACAGAGGTAATACCCCAGGGGGCATCGCTGTACATAGTCACCTATCAGTCGCTGCACAATTCATACAAATATGAACAATTTTGGTCAAGCCTTCCAGAAATATGCTTATTAATAAAATTTTGGCTAATATTCGATCATGGACAAAGCAAAAATAAGAGTACGAGCACAATTCGATGCCATAAGACTCTTTTCATGATTAAGACCCCAAAAAACTTAAAAATTTTCACACATCACAAAAAAAAATTTTCACGTGATATTAAAAAATCTGTGAAATCCTCGAGTGGTAAATAATCACTGAGAGCACAGTGCACGGTATTTCCAATGTGTCTGTTCAGACTTTTTTAGGATGACCAAAAATATTCTGCCATTAAACTACTGGAGGGAACATTTCACTTTCGTTTTACCTCAGATAACTGACCGCGCCTAAATACTGGCCCCGCCCCTTTCCGTGACATCACACCCAACATCACTTGCACCACTCTGATCCCCCCTCAGCTTCTGTTTCATCCACAGGAGCCATACTGTGTAAGACAATCCCATAGACAATAACGATGCACGGTCTCCAGAAACATGGCCACCGCCTGAAAACCGCCTGACCGATGAGTACAAGTATGGCTTAGATTTCCCCGAGTCATCGGCATTTATTTTTTGTATTTCGTTGTAATTGCTTCTGAATTTTATAGTACTTGTGGGGGAGGAACCCGGGAAAAATGTTCTGAATTTAATCCGAGATTGGACTACATCTCCCATGAGTCTTTGCGCTGTGTTTTAGTGGAATTACAGGTAAATGCATGCCGGGAGTTGTAGTTTATGTTTGCTAGCTGTCATGGATCTCAGGAGTTGACGGGTACCGAGGTCCGACACTTGTCTGAGGGTCAGAAGTGGCGCTAGTAAGTGAAGGGGCAGTGTAGAGGTTGGCAGGGGCAGTGCCAGTCTAGCAGGGGTTATGTATTATGGAGGTGCCAGTCTAGCAGTTATTATGTATTATGGAGGTGCCAGTCTAGCAGGGGTTATGTATTATGGAGGTGCCAGTCTAGCAGGGGTTATGTATTATGGAGGTGCCAGTCTAGCAGGGGCTATGTATTATGGAGGTGCCAGTCTAGCAGGGGTTATGTATTATGGAGGTGCCAGTCTAGCAGGGGTTATGTATTATGGAGGTGCCAGTCTAGCAGTTATTATGTATTATGGAGGTGCCAGTCTAGCAGGGCCTATGTATTATGGAGGTGCCGGTCTAGCAGGGGTTATGTATTATGGAGGTGTCAGTCTAGCAGGGGTTATGTATTATGGAGGTGCCAGTCTGATAGCTGTGTTTTTCCCTTTGCCAGGGCATCTCCTTGCTGGTCGCTGGGGATGGGCACACTTGTTGGTTCACAGCGGATTTTTTCCCGGTTGGTGAAGAAGAGTTTCATATCTGGCTTGCATCATGTATCTTCGGGCACTGCGCCACCTTGGGGAGTACGAGGACTGTCTGTATCCAATGTGAGTATCACCTCCATCAACCATTCACTGACAGCAAGCAATCTCTTCTCTATTTGGTTTATAATTGCGCTGTTAACCCTTTGCCTTGTCTCTCTACTCCTTGCAGGCTTCTCCGGGCTTCGGTTTGCTGTTTGACATCGATGGCGTCCTGGTGAGGGGCAGACACCCCATTCCTGGAGCGGCCGAGGCCTTTAGGAAGTTGCTGGACCGTGATGGGAAGCTGGGGGTGCCCGTCGTGTTTGTGACCAACGCCGGAAATTGTCTGCGCCAGGAGCGGTCAGAGGAGCTGAGCCAAGTCCTGGGGGTCCAGGTAAGTAATGTGATTGGGTGGGTGCCCTGGGGGGCCCTGTATAAGGTGGCAAAGGAGCTAATACTTGCCCTCTACCCCGCAGATCTCCCCCGATCAGGTCATCCTGTCACACAGTCCGCTGCAGATGTTCCCTCAGTTCCTGGAGAAGTGCGTCCTTGTGTCCGGTCAGGGGCCTCTGGAAGATGTTGCCAAAGAGTATCCTCTTATTAAGCCCGGGGTGTGGGGTCTTCTGTTTTTACCTAAAAGTAGTGCTGCAATCTTGCCAAGCACAGCGCCACTTTCATTATAATGGCTGTGCTTGGTATTGCAGCTCTGCCCTATTCATCTTGTGACCAGTTTCGGGCACTGATATCGCCTATCATTAGGAGGACCCCTATAATGTGCTGCGCCTCTGGATGAGCCTTTAACCCCCTCTTTGCCTACATACTGCTCCTTGACAGATTGTCCAGCCTGGGCTTCAGGAACGTGGTGACGATTGAAGCCATGCGGCAGGCGTACCCGCTGCTGGACATGGTGGATCAGAGCCGGAGGCCGAGGAGCGGGGTAGGTGCAGAGTCCTCCGATATCGCTGGTTCAGACGTCTTCTGTGACTAAAGCGCTTATATCTCCGTTCCCCACAGGCCGCGATCAGCGTGTCGCTTCCAGCCATAGAAGGTGAGAGTGCAGACAATAAGCTTCATATGTACATCCTCAAGATCTCTCCTTGCTGTCAGTGACTGGAAATATTCTCATTTGCATGCAGAGACTGGCAGCTTGTTCTAGCGATGTCAGACTATGATAGTTGTAGAGTAGCATCGATAGAAGGTATTCATCATGTTCCTGCCTTGCAGCCGTTGTCCTGTTGGGGGAGCCGGTGCGCTGGGAGACGAGTCTGCAGCTGATTCTGGATCTACTGCTGAGCGCAGGGAGGCCGACAGAGTGGAGCGCACCCCCACCGTACCCACACATCCCCATACTGGCCTGTAATATGGATCTGCTCTGGATGGCCGAAGCTAAGACGCCCAGGTCAGTGCCAGGCAGAAGGGTCACCACTAGAGCTGCTGTTCCGGTACAATGTATCACCTTTGTTACAATCTCCTATTCTGGATCAGGTTCGGTCACGGCACGTTTCTACTCTGCTTGGAAACCTTATACCGTAAGATCACGGGGCGAGAGCTGCAGTACGAGGCGCTGATCGGTAAACCCAGCCCCGTGACCTACAACTACGCTGAACAACTCATTCTGCGGCAGGCCATGGAGCGCGGCTGGAGGAACCCCGTCCGCACTCTGTACGCCATTGGGTGAGTCTAGAGAACCGCTTTGGCTTTTCGTTGAATTAGTTGTTATGTTAAAGGGATATTCCAGGATAATCAATCGCCTATCATGTTCCCCCAACACCTCCACCAGTCAGATTCTGGTCACATGACCGGTTTACAGCGCACGCCATTCATGTGAATGGGGCTGAGTTGCAATGCAAAGCACAACCACTTTACAATTTATGGCGCTGCGCTTGGTAAATAGTGGGGATGTAGTATTTTCACGACTCTTGTCTTGCATCCTAATTTAGGGATAACCCGATGGCGGATATCTATGGCGCCAACCTGTATAACCGCTTCCTACAGAGCCGGTGCAGAGACTCGCCAGGACCACACAGCTGCCAGTCTGTCCTGGTGTGCACAGGGGTTTACAGCTATCAGGGCGAGGTGCCCAGTGACCCGCAGGAGAGCGTGACCCAGACCGTCTTCCATGGACACCGAGACTTTAAGTTTGACCCCAGTTTGGTGGAGGCGTCTCATGTGGTCCGGGACGTGGGAGAAGCCTTAGAGCTAATACTGGAGAAGGAGGGTTGGAGGCGGAGCCAAGAGAGCTGAAGGAGGCGGAGTCTCCATGACTAATGATGCCGCAGTGACCATGAGTGATGTGTGCCTTCTCTTATTCTACGTAGATATTTTAGCCAGAATCCGACCAACTCTCAGGAACAACCATATCTCCATCCCTGAGCCCGGAGTGCTGACCACACTTAAAGGGGGCTTCCATTTTTATGTAGAGGCAGCTATCAACAGCTGTGATCATGCAGACATTGTTATAATCATTGTAATATAGATTTATATTCCATGTTTGTAGCTTCTAGGGACCTCACACTGCTGTGCTCTTAGCTCTCTGCAATGAACCTCTATAGCCCCTCCCCCTCTGCTCTGCAGCAGACTTTTGTTTGGATGATACAACTGGATTTACACTCACCAGCCATTTATTAGGTACCCCATGCTAGTAACGGGTTGGACCCCCTTTTGCCTTCAGAACTGCCTCAATTCTTCGTGGCATAGATACAACAGGGTGCTGGAAGCTCCTCAGAGATTTTGCTCCATAGTGACATGATGGCATCACACAGTTGCCGCAGATTTGTCGGCTGCACATCCATGATGCGAATCTCCCGTTCCACCACATCCCAAAGATGCTCTATTGGATTGAGATCTGGTGACTGTGGAGCCATTTGTGTCCAGTGACCTCATGCGTGAAAATCCCAGTAGATCAGCAGTTTCTGAAATACTCAGACCAGCCCTTCTGGCACCAACAACCATGCCACGTTCACAGGCCACAAATCACCTTTCTTCCCCATACTGATGCTGGAGATTGTCTTGACCATGTCTACATGCCTAAATGCACTGCCGCCATGTGATTGGCTGATTAGAAATTAAGTGTTAACGAGCAGTTGGACAGGTGTACCTAATAAAGTGGCCGGTGAGTGTATATTCCAGGGTTGTACTGGAGGAGCACCCTAACACTGCTGTGCTCTCTACATTGAATTGTTCTACAGCTTATACTTACTTGTAAGGGAGTGTGGAGAAGCTCAGTGCACAGAACACAGCAGTGTGAGGACGCCCCCCATTGAGTAGAAGCTAAAATTGTGGAAAATACATTTTTAATCTCCTTTTAATCATAATTTTATGAAAAGTTCAGCACCTTCTAATAAACTTGATATGACAATTCATCTGCAGCTTTTCTGATCTCTGCTTGCTGTCAGTGAACGTTACGTGAGAAATCTTTTTTTTTTTTTTTTTAATTCTGGGGGTCAAAACCCTTTACCTTTCTCACAGCTGAGGCTTTGTTACAGTTGTATTTAGTGTGGACAGTCTTACACATCCATGACACTGATGTATATTCTGTCTATATTGATAGTTTGTTACAATGTATCAGCGCATGTAAAATGTATTCATTGATTTACTGCACCAAAGATTGGATATAAGTGTCACAAACCCTCAGCTGTGATTGGATTGGCTCTTTACATGTGTGTGATCACTGACAGCAAGCAGTGATATTGAAAACATTCAGGAATTTGAGTTCATTGGTTTCTTCGTTGCTGTGGGGCTCATCCCGTCCTGTCATATATTTTAGGGTTTTATTTATTGCTTTTTTTCCTTGTTTACATCTGCAGCGTCAACCTGATGATCCAGAAACCTTTCGGCTGTAACTTTTCAAAGATGACAGAGATTTCTGTTCCAGTGATCTGTAATATGTGATTATCCGGTACTTGGCACTGGATTTAAGGACATGTATACAGCTTTGTCGTCTTTCATGGTTGTAAGCTCCGCCCACTGCTGTAACAATCCCACCTCTTGTACTAGGTATGGCGCCACCTGGTGTGTAAAGTGTAAGTCACTGTGCACGTCCACCTACAGCCCCGGGAGCTTGTGGACGCACACACTCACAGGAGACTATATATACAGCCCCCACTGTGTAGGGCAGATCAGCGGTTCACACTACAGCCTTGCAGCGCTGGGGTCCTGGGTTCAAGTCCCAGGGTCAACATCTGCAAAGGGTTTGTATGTTCTCTCCGTGTTCGCGTGGGTTTCCTCCGTGTCCTTCGGTTTCCTCCCACACTCCAAAACATACTGGCAGGTTGATTAGATTGTGAGCCCCGTTGGGGACAGGGACTGATGTGACATTCTCTGTGCAGCGCTGTGGTATCTGTGTGTGCCATATAAATAAAGGGAATTATTACAGGCGCCACATATGTGTCACGGACACTTCTTAAATACATATGCAGCAGTTTGCACCTAACAGAACAGGCAAAGTCCAAAAGAATGCAAGGACCTTAGGAAATGTGCCCCGGGAGGGTCTTGAATCTGTGCAGGGTACAATGACATCAGGGAGTGTCTGCGACTCAGTGTCAGAAAGCTGGGGCTCAGTCACAGGTCAAACCAGAAGAGGAAAACATTGGACTGACCTGAAGGGGCTTCTCTGAGCCCGGACCTCAATATCACTTAGCAACATTGAGGAGCTGAAACCCTTCACACCCCGGACATCATGGGGGGCAGGAGACATCAGATCAGCAGCACTATACATGGGGCAGGTTATGGGGGGGCCCATTCCAGACACATTTTACAGGAGATGCCCACCTGCGGTTACTCCAGAACTACAACTCCCAGCATGTCCTGGCTAGAGACTTTCCAATGTGATTATAAGTCACAGGCCGGAGACATCAGTGCTGCAGGGAGGGGGATATAGGAGACATCAACCAGGTCCTGGTGACCCAGTATTGTCTAAATGGATGTGTCCATAAACATGATGATCCAATTACTGTAACAGGAGGAGGAGCAGAGCTGCTGGGACTTGTAGTGCACATCTGTAGATTGAGAGTGGCAGCATCTGTGCTGGACTTCCTGAAATGCGCACAGATGCGGCGCACCTTCGTGAGCAAATCAGACAGATTGGGGTATGTCTTGAGGAAACGCTGAACTATCAGATTTAACACATGGGCCAGGCATGGCACATGTGTCAGTCTGCCGAGTTGCAGAGCCGCCACCAGGTTACGGCCGTTGTCACACACAACCATGCCTGGCTTCAGGTTCAGCGGTGCCAGCCACAGATCAGTCTGCGCCGTGATGCCCTGTAATAGCTCTTGGGCGGTGTGCCTTTTATCGCCTAGGCTCAGCAGTTTGAGCACCGCCTGCTGTCGCTTAGCGACGGCACTGCTGCTGTGCCTAGAGCTACCGCCTGATGGCGCCATGCCCACGGATGGTAATTCGGAGGAGGAGGAGGTGTGCTCGACCGAGCATCAAGCTCGGACGAGCATGTTCGCTCATCTCTAGTGACTACCTCTTGAAGCTTATCAAGAGAATGCCAAGAGTGTACAGATCAGTAATCAAAGCAAAAGGAACCTAGAATATAAGACATATTTTTCAGTTGTTTCACACTTTTAAGTATATAATTCCACATGTGTTCATTCATAGTTTTCATTCCTTCAGTGTAAATCTACAATTTTCATAGTCATGAAAATACAGAAAACTTTTTGAATGAGAAGGTGTGTCCAGACTTTTGGTCTGTATTGTATAAATACAATAAATGGTGAAATTCCTTATGTACATATAATGGACTTTCTGAGAGGCTATGTACACAATAATGCCAAATGGTGCAGTTGTAAATGACTTGCCAATATATGTCTGATAATATGCTGCTATGTGAGTTTGTACCATACACGTATATTAGTCTTTTCTGTAATCATCGGCTAGAGACAGATGCCGGTAGCACATAGCATTACGATTACTTATCAGTGATGGCTGGGTTAATATGCTGAGCTTGTGAAGGGAATTTATGCAAATCATCAAGGCAATGTCTAGCTGCAAAGGGTAATGTAAACTATACTTCACATTCCTCTTGCCAGGAGGCAGTAAACAATGCTCCCACTTCTGCAAACACCTGGAATGGATGTGACACTTGTACTTACATATTCAAGTCATGAAACAAGGTATCAGCAATAACAGAAAAGAGCTTGTATTCTTAATCCCTGCCACCACAAGTAGATAATTGCTTCTGAACACTAATATATCAAATCTCTACTTTTGTATCCTGCAGCTTTATTTAAGAGGACTTGAAGGAATATGAATTTTAATCAGACATTCCTTTAACACAAGTACAAATATGTTACACTCAATCTTGCAACCCTACATTGTCAATACATCACAATATTTATGCAAAAATATCCCAAAGTTTGTTTTAGAACTGAAGGTATGAGGTCATTTATTCATTTAAAGGGGCTCTCCCATGGTACCAAACATTCTAAAGATACAAAATATATGTGTTAGAACAGACCTCCCTTTGTATACATTTACATTTGCAGGAAAATTCCATATTCTGTAGCGAATACATGGTGTTCTCAGCACTTTCCCGGCCAGCTTTCGTGCCTATCTCATATCTGAACTTCAGGCAAGGAAAGGTTTGCTGGGATTTTTAGTTTAGTTACATAGCTTGGTGCCCATCTCAGCCCAGATCAGCAGATCAGCAGCAATAAGAAAGACAAAGGTATAAATACATTTTTAGAAATCTAATTTTATAAAGCTGGTAGTTTCACAGATGCATAGCAGAGCATTTGTAAGTATAGTTAACATTGGAGCAAAAAAAATTAAGGCACAATGAAGATAGTTCCTCTTTAAGTTTGGAAACTTGCACCTGTTTTATTGTAGATATCATAGGGGGTGATAAATTTTTAAACATTGTGAGAATTCTTCTGCATCCCCTCTTACACTTTTTCCTACGATTGCTCCGGAGTGGAATTTATTTGCCCAAATATTTGTGACTTTTTACCTCGATCAGTAATGGGTTCCCCTCCTCATTGGTACAGTGGGTACGAAAAGTATCTTGACTGGCCCAGCCAGAGCCCTGACCTAAACCCAAATGAGCATCTCTGGAGAGACTCAATAATGGTGTCCACGAACGTTTACCATCCAACTTGGGGGAAATACAGAGAATCACAGTTCTTGTTTCCCCGATATGTAGTAAAGCGGACATTGTTCTATTGGCTCTGCTGCATATCAAGGAAACAATAACTCTGTATCAATATTCATGCAGTAACCCGTGAAGGAAAGATGAAGAAGTGGACCGGCGCTCAGGTGTTCAATAGATCACTGAAGACTTGTCGATATTAGGAAGCTTTATTGAAGAAAAGTGACACGTTTCAGCTCCAAACTGGAGCTTTTATCAGACTGAAACGCAGAGCTGAAACGCTTTTCTTCAATAAAGCTTCTTAATATCGACAAGTCTTCAGTGATCTATTGAGCACCTGAGCGCCGGTCCACTTCTTCATCTACCATGGGATCCTGCATGATTTGCCTCTGTTCCCTGGGCTCCTGGTCCCGGTGTATACGTGGATCCATTTGGACTGGCTGCCAATGTATTTATTAGGTGGATATTCACCCAACAGTTGAGAGTCTCACAACTTTTATATTCACTTACCATCCTAATACAGAATCACACTAGGGTTGCGCCTTTGTTTTATGCTTATCTCCTTGTGGCAAGACACACGGATGCCTCTGATTGTTCCCACCCTCCAGGTATTTTTGATTATCTGTATTAATATTATGCACGGAGTTTCAGCATAATGATCAGTCTGCGGCACAGCCCTTCTTACATCTGTGATCCTGAACTGATCACAGCGAAATGTGGATCAGCCTAAAAGTTGGAATAATCCCCGTAAAGTGCATATGAATGTACAACATCTCCCACCGGAGACTAGCCTTTCTTCGGTGGCTGTAGACAGCCGTGGCGCAGAATACCAGAGTGGCTGTTGATTGCAGCCTTGGGCATGCTGATGTCACAGTGCTTGGTATTGGGTCAGGAGAACTGTCCTACAGCCTGGCAGATCTTCAGCAGGTGGTGTGTGCAAGAAATATGGAGTTGATGAAAGAGATTTCTCCCTGGGACAACCCCTGAGGTGTACCAAGGAGTCTTTGGATGATGAAGGGTGGGGAGCATGTGATGGTTAACAGCCTGGTCCAGGGATTACATGGAGGCACGTTGTGCAAATCAACTTACAGTTCTTTATTCAACTTCAAACGGCAGGCAAAGACCTTAACATCAACAGCAGATTCAGCAGGATGGAAAGCTGATAGGAGATAGCAGGTCTGCAGGAAGGGTTGGTCACAGCCTGGTAGTAACTTCAGGCTGGGCTGGTAAAGATGGATCTGAGTCCTGTTGGTGGACCTCTGCCCTGGGGCTAAGTCTCCTGACTTGCCCTGGGTACCTCTGGTTCCTGGTATAAGGACACTGGCTGGTGCAGCATAGACAGGTGCTGCAAACTCCTCTGCTTACTTTGATGACATGTGCTCCAAGAAGGAGTCTCTAAATCTGATCAAGTCTGACCCTGTACTCCCACCCACCAGAGTTTTTTTAAAATTCTCCCTTGGTCAGGTGGTAGCACCCTCTAACCAGCTTCTAGTTTGCTTTACAATAGTATAAAGATTCTTATTGGATAACAGAATTTCACATTGTTAACTCTTGCCTTACCAGGTAGTGGCTACAGCTGCAATTACAAAGTTCTCCACCATTAAGAGACCTCCTAGAGAGCTGATCAGTCTCCCTAACAGCTCCTAACTTGGAGAGGGCGCTACTCGCAAAAACCACCTTGCCTATACGTTGGCAGGGGTGTTGCAAATGTACAGTCAGCAGAGTGTACTGTACCTGAGCATGCGTAGGGTATCATGAATAGCAATGTATAGTAATGCACAGAAAGAGATGCTGCTATAATAAAAAAAATCAGGAAATACACTTCAGGAGTTAATTATGATTTTAATGATATAGGATAAATTTTGATTAATGAGGTAGAATAAGTGGAAACATGTTAACACTTGTCATTTGTCTTAATTTTGCACGGTAATTAAATTATTTTATACTATGTGTTGATCATCTAGACAATGCACTGTGTTTTGCATGGGTGCTCTCCAAATTAGGTGTCTCAACTCATCAGCTTTCTCCAGGATTTCTTTATTGAGTTACATTTAATTGAATAAGCCTTCTGCAATCTATTACTAAGCAGAGTTCAGCGGGAAATTTAACCTCCTGGTGACAACCAGTGATGCCCTCCTAGTTTTTCTCTACCTAAGGTACTTGATGCCTGAGATATTCAATCTCTGGTTGAACTCTTTAAATTAACTTGCATTAATTCCTTGCCTTCTGGCATTGTGTAAACCCACAGCCGCAATAAAAGCTTAAAGGGGATATAACATTGCAGTAACATAAAATATTTTTGTTGTTAAATGGTTTATAATTGTCACTTCTGCCAATTTGCACCTAATTTGCCTAATTATTTTGTTGTAGGAAGCAAGCCCACTTTATTCTTGACTTCAGAGAACTTTCTCCAGAATTCTCATGTGGGTCAAAAAGTTGCAAATCCACTTCCCGCCCTTTTGAGCTAGTACAGCAATGACTCTTCTTGGGAATGATGCAACAATTTTTTCACGCCATTTTTTCCTTACAGATTCTCTCCAGTTTCCTCGGGTTGACTAAGTGAAACTTTCTCCCATCTCTGTACTGCATCTCTAGAGCTCAACCACAGTGATCTTGGGATTCTTCTTTCCCTCTCTCACCAAGGCTCTTCTCCCACGATTGCTTAGTTGGCTGAAAGGCCAGGTCAGAGGAAGTGTGGTCATCTAAAACTTTGCTGTGCTGTGCTCAGATCTGTGTCTTGCCATAATTCTGTCTCTGAGGTCCTTGCACAGTTTCTTAGACCTCATGGTTTGTATGTGCTTTGATATGCACTGTGAGTTGCGATTTCTTAGATAGACAGGTGTGGGCCTTTCCTAATCAAGTCCAATAAGTTTAATTAAACATAGCTGGATTCCAACAAAGGAGTAGAACCATGTCAAGGAGGATCAGAAGGAAATGGACAGTGTGTGACGTAAATATGAGTGTCACAGAAAAGGCTCTGAATACTTATGATATTTACATTTTTCTTGTTTAATAAATTAGCAAAAATATCAAAATTTCTGTTTTTAGTCAAGATGTGGCGCAGAGTGTGTTTTTCTGATCTTACCAATTGGCTGCAATGAAATAAAGAGTGAAAAATTAAAAGGGATCTTAAACACTTTCTGTACCCACTGTACTTTGTGCTACTGCTTTGGAGATGTAGTAAGTATCAGGTGATCAATAAAATATCCTGGAATGCCCCTTCAACTGGACCTCACATGAGGTCTTCTGTAGTTTTATATCACTTCTATACACCATTCTGACAACACACACCTTTCATGGGGTTTGCACAAACCCCAACCCTTTCGGATTGTCATGGATAATTTTTAGCAATCCTGACAAATTTAGGAGCAGTGTATATGCTGTGTATATGCTGTAGTAATATGTTGTAGATGGGTGCTAAAGGCATCACCTGTTCATTAGTTTTGGATGTAACACATCATCTTTCCTTTGTTAGGCCACTGAAGCATAGCTTTCCTCGTCCAATCTGGGAAAATGTATTTGCAAATTCTATTAGGACCATAAATACTAGTTCTAGACCCGTGTAGGTATGTTGTATAACCGGTCACAGCTTATTCATGTACAGTATAAGTGCATGGAGCTGCCTTTTCATTTGTATGCTATTACCATGCCAAATCTACATAATGTTACTCTCTTAGTATGAGCACTGTGATGCTGAGCCATTAACATGTTATTAACAATCATTACATCTGTTCCTGCCAGTTAATGGTATTTTAATGATGCTGCAGCTAAGCCGAAAGATATGTAAGAATTGGGGGTCTTGTTGGCTTTATTTTTTTATGTTTGAAATTAAATATTTGTTTCCCTTTTGTGCACTTTTCCATCAAAAATGTTAATTATGATGTCAACCCCCTGCCTCCGCTGTGTGGTATAATATGTCACCATTTCATCTGAAAAGAGAGTGCTGTGGTTATACATTCTACCATATGGGAATGTGAGGGAATTGACAAGCTAGGAGACTCCAACTGTGTCCAGCTCTACCAATGACATCATCTTCACATGTGTTGCTTATAGAATTGCTGGAAAAATCTGCAGGTAGCGCATTGTGTGTGGATATTCATTAGGTGAGCACTTTCACACTAACACCAGGTGCAAAATGTACGTAGTCCTAATGTGAGTGGAATGCGTCAGCTGTATATTGTAGGTTATGTATACCTGGCCCTTACTTACAATGGAATTACTATAAAGAACTAATAAATAGACAAGATTTTGATTTAGGGTAGTAGTTTATTACATTAAAATAAGATATTTATTGACTTGTTCACAAAGCTCAATCCGAAGCTTTGCATTAAACTGTAAAGGTCTCCTAAGGCTTTTCCATAGATGGGAGATCACTATCAAACAACTGACATATAATTAAATCATTATAATTAGTATTTAGTTTGTGTATTAGTTCATGTCTTATGTATCTAACAAACTTCTCTAAATACTTCATGCTTCGGTTTATGTATCGCCCCTGTGCTGCTGTGAATATTATACTGATCTTCTATCTCAGGGATTAAGTCCAAACTGATACAGATGGATCAAATGCTAAACTGTCATTTAAAGGGGTCCTTGTATGACCCTTTTCAAGCACTTTATTAGCGTCTATTCAAATAACCTAAGAAAATAGAGTATTTTTGAAAGTGGACGCAGAAAAAACTGAAAGAAAATCTGCTGTATTTTCCATCCAAGTTTGGAGTCTGGGATTGATCCAAAGCATATTGTAGCTCTGCCTAGAAGAAAAAGAGGTAATGCAACACATAAATCCTTGTATATGTGCACACATGTAACCAGAGGTCTTGCCCCAAATATGTTGTCTCTGCATATGTTTTAAACATAAATGACTAAATAACTGTGGACTAATACATACAGTATCCACCTGGAATTCTATTCCCCCATTTGGAAGAGGTGCTCTACCAAGATTTTTCTTTTTCTCCTTCAATTTACAAAAGAGGGAATAATAATCTGGTTGGTGGAGGTCTGGCTGCTGGGGCCCCCCACAATCACAAGAACAGATCCCCATTCTCATTATTGTCACGCACTGGGGTGTGGGAGAGTCTCTTGAGGCTAAAGACAGTGGAATCCCTGGACCACCTCGGGGGATGATGATACTGGCCACAACCCGGGAGTAGAGTCTAAGTGAACCCCTGTTCTTTGCCAAAGCCCGCCGCAAAGCGGGATGGTCTTGCTATGGCGGGGAGCAACCAGGTCGCTCCACGGGTGTGAATAGGCCTGCGGTGGCAGCCAAGGTAGAAACACAGGGTAGGCAGGACCACGGGAAGGCAGGACCATGGGAAGGCAGGACGGCCACAGGAACACAGGACGGCCACAGGAACACAGGACGGCCACAGGAACACAGGACGGCCACAGGAACACAGGACCGCCACAGGAGTACAGGACCGCCACAGGAGTACAGGAACGCCCCAGGAACACAGGAAAGCCACAGGAACGCCACAGGAACACATGAATACAGGAATACCACAGTGACACTGGAAACACGGAGGCATCTGGAAATGCACAGGAACACGGAGCCATCTGGAAACACTCAGCAAACACGGAGGGCTTTCTCTTCAGTGGAAGGACTTGAAGATCCGGCATGGGACGCTGGGAGCTGCAGGATTATATAACAGAGCCAAGAATGCAAGCAACAATTAGGAGGACACTGACCCTTTAAATCCTTGTGGCGTCAGCGCGCGCGTCCTAGCAGCGGGAGCGCGCGGCCTAGTCGGAGGAGGCATGCGGCCTGGACGGAACCTCAGCCTGGAGCCTGGAGAGGTAAGTACGGCCGGGGATGGGGAAGCAAATATCGGAGCATGGGGCTGCACCACAGAGAGGAACACAGGTGCACCCGTGATCCGAGACATGAATTATGAATTATCAGCAGAAGTACCAGGAGTTGGACCCCACCGATCAAATTATCATCCCCTATTCTGTGTATAAGGGAAAACAATGAAACTTGGTAAAACTCTTTTTTGTGTCAAGTTACTATTTGCAACATTTGTAATCTTTTGGATTTTGTCACTTAGGTATATTCCCAAATTGGAAGAAAAAGAAAGACGGGTCACTCACCAAAAATGTGCAGTCTTTATTCAAGTCAGCAGGGTAACATTGAGAGGTGCCAGGCATGCAACAAACAACAGGCTGTTTCGCGCGTAACGCACTTTCTCAAGTCTATGACATCATGTAATGGGCTGGAGCCTCGTATTAAACGAGTTCCGGTCAGGTTGCCATGGAAACAATAAACAGGGAACCTCCACCACACAATAAAACGATCGTAACTACATGGATTCTTACCACAAGTGGCTATTCTAAGTAGAGACTTTCAGTTATTTAAATTCATTACGGTCATTAATTCATTACAGTCACTTAGACCTATTGGACCCATTGCTCTGGTACGCATGATCCATCTGGCCTCACATCTCAATAGCTCTCTGTTCATGTCTCCACCTGACGGGCTACATTAACCCTATAAATACCTGCGAACCGTAACAATTCTGCACGACCTGAGTATGCTGTTCTAATGTGCTCGAGGAGAGTTGTGTCCGGTCCTTATGGAACTAATGTGTTCTCAGAACCGAGTGTGTAGGTGCCGGATCGTTTTCCCAATATAAAACCTCTGGCAAGGACAGAATATGGCATATACAACGTATTGTGATTTGCAGTTAAAAAAGTGTCTCACTGTGTGTTGCACCTCACCCATAGTTACTGTTTTCTTATCGAGGTTACAATTACAATAGTTAAATTGGCCGCATTTAAAATTGCCGTGCGGATCTGAACGATCTAACCATGTGTTCTGGCTTAAAGAAAATCGACTGTGTACCAATTTACTTCTCAGTGTTCTGCTCCGTCTGAAGGAAATCAGCGGTCTAGTGTTTGCTATCTCTTGCAATTGTGGATCCATGGCCAGTAAATGCCAATTATTCCGTATAGCGGACCAAATAATGTTTTCATGGGAACTATAACCAAATGTAAAGGTAAACCTCCTTTGTTGTATATCTTTTTTTCTTAGAGATGATTTTATTTTGGATTTATCTAACAGTTCCGATCGTTTAATTTTCATGATCAAAAAAAAGATGGGGTCACTTAGAAAAGAAACTGCTGATTATGCATTCTGAGAGCATGGGAAAGGGTGGTGACGTCACACAAGAGTTGTGAATTCCCGCCTCTTGCCTGACGTCACCTCCCTCTCCCAGCTTGGGAAAGGGAGGTGGAGAGGGCGTGCATAATAAGTAGCCCGGAGGGCTGGACATCCCATCTCCGCACTCCGTACTGCTAATTATAAGTTTGTTTTCTAGGTTATCCCGGCATGTCAAGGTTAATGTCAGATCAAGATGAGAAGGAGCGGAGGTGAGTATCTTTAGCCGTTTCTTGCTTTTTTAAGTGATTGATTTCCTGTAACAGTATGATGTTCTACAGAGTCTGGGAAGCCAAACAGTGGGTGCCATGTTCATACTAGGAGAGCTGACTTTGCTTTTATAACACTTATCATGTGCTGTGACCCATGAAGACATGTATGTTTGATCTCTTAAAAAACAAAAAAGAAAACATAACTGGTGTTAACCCCGTGATGTGAGTGTCCTCTCGTATTCAGCCGTGCTGGATGTTAAGGGCACTTGGTCCGGATCCAAGGATATGCATTCAGAGAAAACTTTCTCTGAATGTCTCTGTCCATACAGACCTGCCCCACTGCTTATATTA
This sequence comes from Engystomops pustulosus, assembly GCA_019512145.1. Classification (NCBI taxonomy): domain Eukaryota; kingdom Metazoa; phylum Chordata; class Amphibia; order Anura; family Leptodactylidae; genus Engystomops; species Engystomops pustulosus. The sequence goes on along the minus strand of CM033650.1, from coordinate 35,273,167 downwards.
AGTTTATATTTTTGAAGTTATTCAAGAAAGACTTAACATTTGTTATGGACATAACTCAGTTTCATAATTAGAAGCTAGTATGGCGTCTGCATGGTATGACATCCAAGACAACATCTTCTCCAATGTGGCCTTGAAGAGGGTACATCATGTTTCTTCTCCATTCACTGTGAAGAAGACTGGAGCCTCATGTATACATATATGCATTATATGTTGTTCATTTTATCCGTTAGGATAAGCCAATCACACCCAAGCATAGTACCTAGGAGGGCTCCTCCCTCTTAAACTGAATAAAATACCCTGTCATCCAATAATACAGTTAAAGATCTTTGGCATAGAGACAATTTCTGCATTGTAATGGGAACAAAGCCTAAATAATGCAAAACACAGGAGTAATTAGGTCAGAAGTGTGTTGTCAGCACAGTAACGCTGGCAGGAGGCCATGCTTTGGGTGAGTGCTGTTTGCTCGAGGTCCCTGAGAGCTGTAAATTATCAGACACTAGAAAACCTACCTGCAAAGAGGTCCAATTGGTCACAGTTGACATAATCCAGTGGGGACAATGGGCCACTGTGCAACACGCGTATCTCCTTTCACCTCTCACAATTTAAAGGGGTTTTTCAAGCATAAGAAATAATTTAGGGCCGGGCTGGGACGGGCTATTTTAAAAAAATAAATGTCTACTTACCTCCTCCAGTGTTGCTGATGTCTCTCCCCATGGTCCGCTTGATCTGTGCCCCAGGCGCGCAGGGAACTTGGGGCCGGCCGGAAGCTCCCATCCGACACCATCTCCCAGCGCCCTGCAAAGCTGAAAGTTAGGGAGGGATAGGAGTGCCCGGCCACCTCACCGGCCTGAAGCTCCATGCGCGCCGCTTCTGTGCCCCTGTAAACGCCGGTGGAGGTAAGTACACTTTTATTTTTTTTAAAATAGCCCGTCCCAGCCTGGCCCCAAGTTTTTTCTTAAACCCGGATAACCCCTTTAAGCACCTTCAACCTTAGTAACCTTACTGAGATTTATGACACAAACTTCCAAATGCCCCCCCCCCCCCTTTTTTGTAAAGTTTTATAATGTGGGACTCATTAGTAGGTCAGTATTTAGTGAAGTAAATGAGGATATATAGAAATATGCAGCTGGAAGGGTTATAGTATTAGTCTTTTTTTCCATTCATACTATATTCAGAGGAAAGGACGCTTGATATAACTGGAGTGCCATCACTTCTCACAGTGTAAAACTGGTATACAGTGCATACTATATAATAGAGGAATCTACCATAAACAGAGCTAAGATCCCAGAGCAGTAATGGTGAACCTTTTAGAGACCGAGTGCCCAAACTACAACCAAAATCCACTTATTTACCGTGAAGTGCCAACATGGCATTTTAAGCAGTAACTTATAGCAACCTGTTCTTCCACATATTTCAATCGTATCAGTCCCCTGAAGCCACCAATACAGTTGAAAGAAGGAGGGCAAATTCAGACCATCATAGTTTCTTCTCTCCAGGGTCTCTGTCTGTACAGAAAGAATGGTGGGCCTAGCAGGAGGACCTGCAAAGATATTACAGTTCAGTCCACACCTTCTAATTTTACCTGCAGTTCCAAACAGCCAGTGAAGTGTTGCTTTAAAGTAGCGCTGAGAGCAACATCTTTTAAGTTGCCTGGGACAGCAGGAAGATTTGGTGGATTTGGTCCTGTTTGGTGTTTCTGTCCTGAGTGCCCACAGAAATGGCTCTGAGTGCCACCTCTGGCATAGGTTCGCCACCACTGTCCTAGAGCTAAGCTCCCATAATAAAGACATCACCCTAACATATATTTAAGCATGTTTAAAGCAGGAGGAGCTAAGCAGATTGTACATAGTGTCATATCTGTATGAGGCATATTACAGAGCAGCTAAAACTGATCAGATTGTACATAGTATCCTATCTGCAGGCAGCATGTTATATTTTAAAAGGTGCGGAGCAGATTGTACATAGTGTCCTATCTGTAAGCAACATGTTATACAGCAGGTGGAAGTAGTGCCTGGGTTAATTTTTGGGGTTTTATTTAAGTCACATGATACTCATAAAAGGAACCTGGGAGCTCCACATAAACTGCGGCTGTGGAAGATAAACCCAGTTTATTTTTTTGTTAAGAATTAGGGCCAATGAATAAAATCCTAGAACGCCTTAAACTACAGATATTAGATACATTGGGGCACATTTACTAAGGTGCCTGCACCAGTTTTCTGTCAGACTTTGCAAGTTCTTTTAGGTGCAAACTGCTTGCACAGGTATTTGAGAAGCCACATTTGTGTTGCATGTGATTGTTTTGTGGCACGTCTTCACTATACCCAATGCAACACAAAATTCTACACACAAAGGGGCGTTCCGGTGCTCAGTTGGACCGCACGACACATTTATCCTGCAAAGTCCAACACAAATATGTTAAAGGTGGACCAAAAAAAGTGGTACACTCTTTCCGAGCACTGCAGAGGATGCCAGATTCATGAAGAAGGGGTGCCAGAAATCCTGAATCCTGCACACTACACAGGCAAACTGCACTGTTCTTAGTAAATTTAGGACATAAAATTTTGCACAACTTTTGTAAATGCATTGGCCCACATTTAGTAAAGCGTTGGTGCCAGTTTTCTGTCTGACTTTGCACTGAAAACAACATGCAAACTGCTTGTACATGTATTTATAAAGAGTCTGTGCCAGTTTTGTGTCTCGGCTACACTGTGTCCGACAAGTTTTCACTACTTTTGATACACACGGCCAAAGGAATGTTCTGTTCTCCCCAGCTGCTATATGACATTGGGGCACATTTATTAAGGACTTTGCGTGTCAGACTTTGCACGTTCTTGTTTGTGCAAACTGCTTGCACATGTATTTAAAACTGTGCCACATTTGTGTTTCACGTGACCCTTTTGTGTTTGCAGCTGCATTATTCGTCCCTGCTTAGTCGGCCCGTGCACCGCATTTAACATGCAAAGTCAGACACAAATGTGTTGCATGCCCCCTGTTAAAGGTGCATCATAAAATAAGTAGTGCACTCTACTGGGGCAGTGCAGGGAGCACCAGATTAATGAAGAACGTGTGCCAGAAATCCTGAATCTGGGCCCCCTGTAGGCTACACAAGCAAACAAGCAAACTACACATAGTACAGAATGCATCGCTTTTAGGAAATGTGGGCCAGTGTGTATTAAACTGTAATCAAAATTTAGGTGGTTGCAGTAGGACTTTGCAGTTGCATAGTCTGACACATAACTGTACAATGGTAACTGGAGAAAAAATAACATCCACAAGCCTGTAAACTGTGAGATTTCAGCTATAAAGCAGCACTAGAGTATAACATAAGCTGGGACTTGGGATCAGGATTGGTGAAGAATTGCTGCATAGTTGCAAACAAGGTTGAAAATAGACAAATGTCCATCAAGTCAAACCTTTCCCAGACCCGGTTATCCGATCAAGGAGACTGTAAGAAAAAGTCTGTCTAAATGTGCTTCACATTGAAAGAATTCCTCATTACTCCACAAAGTCAATGAGACATTATAATCTGTCCAGATCAATCATTTACCATCCTTCCCTATTAATTAAAGTGTCACAATATAATCACTCATCTGTAATGGGAACAGCCATGAAATGTAAGTTACAGGAGTAGCATTTTTACTTCTTGGATGGATTCTAGGATTCACAATGAGTCTTCCAAGTCCTGGTGTTACAGAAAACTTCTGTTACAAGAACTTGTAAAAATATTGCTTCTGTAAACCCTGTTTTTGAGAGATTACCAGTTCATCTAATATGATTTGTACTGATTTTGTTATGTGATACCAATAGTTACATTTCCAACAAAAAGATCCCTGAGACGGTGAGACAGGTGGTGATTTCATATGGAAACCTATTATAGGCAAACAAAATGACCCAAAAAATAAGTGGCCTAGCTGAGATGCAAAACAAGCCAACATAAGGGATTCGGATAGTCCCCAGCAGTGTCTATCTGCTTACAGATGGCTAGCTGATTTCATGGGTTTCATTTTACATATCTGTGCAATGGAACGCTTGAGATGTAGATGGATCCTGGTCATGGCAACAAATAGCAGGATAAATATTTCAGGCTGCTATGATTTTAAAACTTTCATTAAATGTTTAACTAAACAATGAAAAATTTTTTAATGTCAGAAATGAATAAAGTGGGTCATGATAGTAAACTTTACAATGTACTTTAATAGGGAAAAGGTTCCTCTGTGCCATATTTATGCTCCTTTCTATCTCACCTGATAGAACAGATCTAACCTAACCTCACCAGACCTAACTATCACAATTCATGGCTCCACGCTCTCCCCGATCACTAAAGCCTGCTGCCTCGTCATCTTTGACTCTGCCCTATCCTTTAAACCTCACATAAAGACACTTACTACAACCTGCTGCCTCTATCACAAAAACATTTCTGAATCTTCCTCAATCCAGTGTCTACAAAATTGCTAGTCCATGCCCTCATCATCTCCCGCTTGGACTGTTGCAAAATTCTTCTCTGTGGTCTCCCAGCTAACTCTTTATATTGTGACACTTTAATTAATAGGGAAGGATGGTAAATGATTGATCTGGACAGATTATAATGTCTCATTGACTTTGTGGAGTAATGAGGAATTCTTTCAATGTGAAGCACATTTAGACAGACTTTTTCTTACAGTCTCCTTGATCGGATAACCGGGTCTGGGAAAGGTTTGACTTGATGGACATTTGTCTATTTTCAACCTTGTTTGCAACTATGTAGCAATTCTTCACCAATCCTGATCCCAAGTCCAAGCTTATGTTATACTCTAGTGCTGCTTTATAGCTGAAATTTCACAGTTTACAGGTTTGTGGATGTTATTTTTTCTCCAGTTACCATTGTACAGTTATGTGTCAGACTATACAACTGCAAAGTCCTTAAGACAACCACCTAAATTTTGATTACAGTTTAATACACACTGGCCCACATTTCCTAAAAGCGATGCATTCTGTATAGAGATGAGCGAACATGCTCGTCCGAGCTTGATGCTCGGTCGAGCAATACCTGCCCGGGTTGGCCGTGCTGGACGCCGGGCCTGATCACAACCAAAGCATAGTACCTAGGAGGGCTCCTTCCTTTAAATGAATACACTACCCTGTCGTCCCTAATAAGTTAGAGATCTTTGGCCTAGAGGACCATTTCTGTATTCTGATTACTCTGAGCTGATTGTAATAAGGATTATTTCTATTATAATTTAGAGCTGGGTGGAACTGGAAAATTTGAAAAAGGGCTTATTTTACAGGTAAACATGAAGAAAGCAAGCATAGTATATAGGAGATAGTAGCATCTAGTCCAGTTTATGCAGACAAGCTTTAGAAGTAAATTATCAATTATAGAATAACGCTTGATATACATGCTAGATTGCATCCTCTGCATATCCTTACTATGTCCCTTCTACATTCAGGAACATTGTAAAGGGAACATAGCCTAAAATGCAAACACAGGAGTTCATTAGGTCAGAGTGTGTTGTCAGCACAGTACCGCTGGCAGGAGTGCCATGCTTTGGGTGAGTGCTGTTTGCTACGGGCCCTGAGAGCTGTAAATTATCAAGACACCTAACAAACCTACCTGCAAAAGAGGTCCAATGGTCACAGTTGACATAATCCAGTGGGGACAATGGGCCACTGTGCACACAACGCGTATCTCCTTTCACCTCTCACAATTAAAGGGGTTTTTCGAAGCATAAGAAATAATTTAGGGCCGGGCTGGAGGGCTATTTTAAAAAAATAAATGTCTACTACCTCCTCCAGTGTTGCTGATGTTCTCTCGCCATGGTCCGCTTGATCTGTGCCCCAGGCGCAGGGACTTGGGGCCGGCCGGAAGCTCCCATCCAACACCCATCTCCCAGCGCCGACAAAGCTAAAGATAGGGAGGAGAGAGAGTACCACGGCCACCTCGCCGGCCAGAAGCCCTGCGCGCCGCTTCTGTGCCCCTGTAGAGTTAGATGAGAGATATATAGAAATATCAGCTGGAAGGGTGTTATAGTATTAGTCCTTTTTTTCCACTCATATATTCAGAGGAAAGGACGCTTGATATAACTGGAGTGCCCATCACTTCTCACAGTGTAAAACTGGTATACAGTGCATACTATATAATAGAGGAATCTACCATAAACAGAGCTAAGATCCCAGAGCAGTAATGGTGAACCTTTAGAGACGAGTGCCCAAACTACAACCAAAATCCACTTATTTACCGTGAAGTGCCAACAGGCATTTTAAGCAGTAACTTATAGCAACCTGTTCTTCCACATATTAATCGTATCAGTCCCCTGAAGCCACCATACAGTTGAAAGAAGGAGGGCAATTCAGACCTCATAGTTATCTCTCCAGGGTCCTGTCTGTACCAGAAAGAATGGTGGGTCTAGCAAGGAGGACCTGAAAGATATGCAGTTCAGTCCACACCTTCTAATTTTTACCTGCGTTCAAACAACCAATGAGTGTTGGTGCCAGTTTTCTGTCTGACTTGCACTGAAAACAACATGAAACTGCTTGTACAGTATTATTATAAGGTTCTGTGCCAGTTTTGTGCCTCGGCTATGCTGTGTCCGACAAGACAGAAAAAATGTGCAGTTTTCACTACTTTTGATACACACGGCCAAAGGAATGTTCTGTTCTCCCCAGCTGACATTGGGGCACATTTACTAAGGACTTTGTGCCAGTTCGGTCAGACTTTGCACGTTCTTGTATGTGCACACTGCTTACAATGTATTTTAAAAACTGTGCCACATTTGTGTTTCACGTGACCCTTTGTGTTTGCAGCTGCATTATTCGTCCCTGCGTAGTCGCCCGGTGCACCGCATTACCATGCAAAGTCAACAGAAATGTGTTTGCATGCCCCTTGTAAGGTGCATCAAAAAATAAGTGGTGGCACTCTACTGGGGCAGTGCAGGAGACGCCAGATTAATGAAGAACGTTTGCCAGAAATCCTGAATCTGGGCCCCATTAGACTACACAAGTCAAACAACAAAAGCTGCACATAGTACAGAATAGAGATGCAGCGAGCACTAAAACTGCTCGGTACTCATTATTCGAGACGAACTTTTCCCGATGCTCGAGTGCTCGTCTCCGAATAACGAACCCCATTGAAGTCAATGGGAGACTCGAGCATTTTTCAAGGGGACCAAGGCTCTGCACAGGGAAGCTTGGCCAAACACCTGGGAACCTCAGAAAAGGATGGAAACACACGGAAATGGACAGAAACACGCAGTGGCAGCATGCATGGATGCCTCGAGGCTGCTTAATCGCATCCATTATGCCAAAATTATGGGCACAAGCATGGACCATGACGAGTGACAGAATGAAGCTAGATAGCATGTAAAACATCCAATAATTGACTCTGACACTATAGGGGACGGGCATGCAGAGGCGCTGGCAGCAGCGGGCAGGCTAGAGAGTGCATGGCGACATACTCGTAATGGACTCAGGCTTCAAACCAATGGGTGGCACGAAGGACATAAGGAGGTGAGCAAGAAGCGCTCAATATATCTGGTACATGATAAAAGTTTGCCAGTATTTTTGGGATTACACAGCAGAGGTGGCGACAAAGTTACCATGGAAGCCATGAAAACAACCCAAAATTCTGCTGACACAGCTCGTTGATAAGGACCATGTATGGAGGCGTGAACTAGTAGTAGATTAAAGGTGGCTGGCAGTTAAAACTATGTTAGTTTGGATCTTGGCATGGGAGCTGGCGCTCCGCTGCCAGGCGAGCTTCGCCAATCAAGCCACCTGTTCTCTAGGCTACTCCCCAAACAGCACTTTAAGAACCTTTTGTATAAGATCAAGTGTATAGCGTTCTTATAAGTTTGGGATATGCGGGTGAGGGGATGTAAACAGATGCGCAGAAGCGCATGATGCGCATGGAGCTGTGCCTCCGCTGCCAGGCGAGCTTTCGCCAATCCAAGCCCCTGTCTCTAGGCTACTCCCCAAACAGCACTTCTACGAACCTTTGTATAAGATCCAGTTAGTAGCGTTCTTATAAGTTTAGGATATGGCGGGTGAGGGGAATGTAACAATGCGCAGAAGCGCTGAAATACTATTGGTTGTGATGTGACAAAGTTTGCCAGTATATTTTGTGGATAACAGCAGAGTGCAGAGTGCAGAACGTACAAAGTTCAAACTTTGATGTGGAACCATATGAAAACAACCCAAATTTCTGCCTGCACACCCCTCGTTTGTAGGGACGAATGTATGGAGAGCAGCTATATGGACGTACTTTTGTGATGGTAGCAATGTGAGACACGTGTGGAGGCTGCTATGGAGACAATTTAATTGGATAGGGCCTGTATGTGCAGTCCCAAAAAAGTTTTTCAAACCAGAGGAGTCAGGTCGGTGCCCTCCAGTAAAATGGAATAGATTGAGTGCCTGTATGTGGCAGTCCCAAAAAGTTTTCAAACCAGAGGAGCGGGTAGGTGGCCCTCCAGAAAATGAATAGATTGAGTGCGTGTATGTGGCACTCCCAAAAAATTTTAAATCAAGAGGACCGGGTGGTGGCCTCCGCAAAATTAAATGCATAAAAGTATAATCTAGAGTCCAGGGGCCCTGTCAAAAATGCCGTTTCCTCTGCTTTACTGTAAAAGAGCGGAGAAGGAGGAACAAATGAGGAGGAGGAGGAGTGGAATAAATTATTCAGTTGAGTTTCCTTCACCTGGGGAGATTGGAAATATAGAAATCCATGTTATTCATCTTAATAAGCGTCAGCCTGTCCGTCGACAGGCGTGTACGCTTATCGGTGATGATGCCACAGCATGCCACTAGAAACCCGTTCGGACAAGACGCTCGGGCAGGGCAGGCAGAAACCTCCAAGGCGTACAGCGCCAGTTCGTGCCACATGTCCCAGCTTTGAAACCCAGTAGTTGTAGCGAGCGTGTGTGATCATTTAGGACGATGGTATGGTCGCTACGTAACTCCCTCACCATCTTTCTGTAAAGATCAGCCCTACTCAGCCGAACTGGGGACAGGTGACAGTGTCTTGCTGGGGTGACATCAAAGCTGGCAAACGGCCTGGTAAGCGTACCCTTGCCACGTGCTGGACCAAGCTGCCTGCTCGCCTACTCTCCCTCGCTACTTGTCCCGCAGAACTACGCTCTCTGCCGCTGCTGTCCTGAAGGGAATACTGTTCAGCTTGTGAACCAGTGGCCTGCTGGCTTCATGATTCTCACACTCCTTTCCTCTCCAGGGATGGAGAGTGGAAAGATTTTGCTTGTACCGTGGGTCCAGGAGCAGTGAACACCCAGTACGGTGCTGAATAAATTCTTTGAACGCGAGGGTCACGGGATAGGCAGCCTAGCTGAAATCTGCCATATGCGCCAGAGTACACAACGCGTAAGATTCACTCCCCTCACTGGCCTGACTGTCCATTTCCTCCTCCTCCAACTCCTCAACTCCTCTTCTTCTGCATACACGCTGAAGTGAAGGGATAGGACTCAACAATGGTCCCCTCTTGTGTCTCGCCAACATTCTCCTCTCTTCCTCTCATTCTCATCCTCCAACCTCCACCTCCTCCGATATTCGGCATGAGAAAACAGAACTAAGGGTGGCTTGGCTATCAACACAGGGAATCTTCTTCCCCGTCTCTTGTGACGAGCGCAAGCTTCCGACTTATGTCTGATCAGAGAGTTTTTCAACAGGCCAAGCAGCGGGATGGTGAGGCTGATGATGGCGGCATACGCCACTGACCATCTGTGCTTGACTCCTCAAAGTTACTCAGCACTGAAAGTATCATGACAACATCCACGTCCACTCCTCATTGTAGAGCTTGAGGAACTGACTGACCTGAACTACCAGTTTGGTGGAAGTTGACATGGCAGTCTAAATGGCTCGGCGTGCTGTGTCAAACTCTGGATACATGGTCAGTGTGTGAATTCCACCTCGTGGGCACGTCGCACAACAGTGTGTGAGCGGGCAGTTGGAGCGGCGCTGCGCTGCCCTGAGAGTGGCAGCATCCTTGCTGGACTTCCTGAAATGCGCACAATGCGGCGCACCTTCGTGAGCAAATCAGAAGTGGGGTATGTCTTGAGGAAACGCTGAACTATCAGATTTAACACATGGGCCAGGCATGGACATGTGTCAGTCTGCCGAGTTGCAGAGCCGCTACCAGGTTACGGCCGTTGTCACCACACACCATGCCTGGCTTCAGGTTCAGCGGTGCCAGCCACAGAGCAGTCTGCGCCGTGATGCCCTGTACTAGCTCTTGGGCGGTGTGTCCTTTTATGCCTAGGCTCAGCAGTTTGAAGCACCGCCTGTGTCGCTTAGCGACGGCACTGCTGCTGTGCTAGAGCTACCGATGGATGGCACCATGCCCCACGGATAGGTAATTCAGAGGAGGAGTGGAGGGGTGGAGGAGGGGGGGAAGGAGGAGGAGGATAGTAGGCCGCAAACACCTGGACCGAGGTAGGCCCCGCAATCCTCGGCGTCGGCAGTATATTGACCAGCCACAGGGTCAGACTCGGTCCCAGCCTCCACCAAGTTAACCCAATGTGCCGTCAGCGATAAAGTGGCCCTGCCGGCAGCACTCGTCCACGTGTCCGTGGTCAGGTGGACCTTGTCAGAAACCGTTGGTCAGGGCACGGATGATGTTGTCTGACACGTGCTGTGTGCAGGGCTGGGACGGCACATCGGGAAAGTGAGTGGCGGCTGGGGACCGAATAACCGAGGGGCGGCCGACCGCCTTGAGTTGCGAAAGCCTCGTCTCTATTAGCCTAGGGCAGCATCTCAGGCTAAGCCATCTGGAGATGTGGACATTAAGGGCTTGGGCGTGCGGTGGTTTGCATATATGTTTGTTTCCGCTCCAGCGTCTGGGGTTTAGGAGAGCTGAACGCTGGTGGATGCTGTGGAGGATCGTGGGGCGACGAGGGGTTTTGTTGCCAGGGTCCTGGCAGGGGCTGCATATCAGCTGACACAGGGAACGGAGCAGTGGTGTGCACGGCCGGAGGTGACGGGCTGTTGACACTGAGTGGGGTGTTAGCATTTCATATGCCTGCGGCCTCACTGGTGGTAGTTAAACTAGTAGTGGGGGAACCCCTGCTGAGCCTGGTTTGGCAAATGTTGCACACCACAGTCCTCGGTCATCCGGGTGTTCCTTAAAGAAACCTCCAGACTTCTGAAAATCAGACCCTCGCGCAAGAGCCCTCGCCACGGAGCTTCACTAGTTGACACATTTGGCGCTGATGGCACAGCTCTGGCCCTGCCTATCCGTCTGGCCCCACACTGGCCTCTTCCAACCTGTCCTGGTCGAGGACTCTCCTCTGTCTCAGAAGCACTGTGTTTCACACCGCCTATCAACCCGCTTGGGTTGTCACCTACATATCTCCGATCCCCTCAGTCTGTCCCCCCTTGGACTTCCTGCCCTGACAACAACTTCCCCACTGTCTGACAAAACCGTGTCTCCTCATCGTCGGACACCTCTTTAGACACTTTCTCACTAGTTCAAGAAGGTCATCATCACCACAGACTGCGACTGGTGGAAAACTCTGGGCATCGAAATGTGCTCAGCAGCAATCGGACAAGTGTTTGTGACTGTGGGAAGGGTCCGAAAACAGTTCTCGAGAGTATGACGGTTCAAATGCAAATTTCCTGGAGTGGCAGACTGGGGGGGAGGAGGCTGAGGTGCAGGAGCTGGAGGAGTGCCGATTTCGGTTGACATGGTGGACTGCGTGGAAGACTGACTGGTGGTGACAAATTGCTCGAAGCATTGTCGCAATCCACGAACATCACCATGTTCGCACTGTTCTGCTTAACAGTGCTCTACCAGAGTCCCGTAAACTTCAGACATTAAACTAGGAGTGTAGCTCTGCGGCGTTCCCCTGCTCCCTCATAGCAGGTGGTGTCTCACCCAGCCCAGGACCACGGTCCTCGACCCCTGCAGTAGTTGGACCCCACGGTCCCGCCCCGTCCTTACCCCCCTAGCCCGGTAACATTTGAAAATGAGAGTTATAACTTTATTTTTTTTAACTATTTTTGTGTTTTTTTTTTTGTTTTTTTTGTGTTTTTAGTTTTAAAACCAAACGATGCTATCCTATTGCTATGGCTATTTTCTAGCCAAGTATGAAAGCACACTACTATGTCCGAGTGAGATTACGCGATTATTAAACAAATAAAAGTAAATAAAAAGAAATGGCAGACTGTGCCTAATTGAAATCCAACCCCTAATAATTTCCCACTTCGGTCTTTGCAATGGATACGGCGTCACTAAGCGCAAAACAGCGGTCGCAAGTCTCATACAAATGCCACCAATTTGCTAGTAGATGCACTGCAGCAGTACAGCCACCAGCAGATAACCAGAATAAAATATAATATACGCTACTGTAGGCGTAAGTAAGCCGTTTGGATTCTCCTATGGCTATTTTCTAGCCAAGTATGAAGCAACACTACTATGCAAGATGAGATGACACTGAGTGTATTAAAAAAATAACGTAAAATAAAAAAGTAAATGGCAGACTGTGGCCTATTGAAATCCAACCCCTAATCAATTTTCCCACTTCGGTCTTGCATGGATATGTGCGTCACTAAGCGCAAAACACAGCGTCGCAAGTCACTACAAAATTGCTCACAATTTGCTAGAGATGCAACTGCAGCAAGTACAGTCCACGCAGATCAACCAGAAATCAAATATATATAACGCTACTGTAGCGTAAGTAAGCCGTTTGGATTCTCCTATGGTATTTTCTAGCCAAGTATGAAAGCACACTACTATGCAGATGAGATGACGTGAGTTATTAAAAAAATAAACGTAAAATAAAAAAGTAATGGACAGACTGTGCCTATTGAAATCCAACCCCTATATAATTTTCCCACTTCGGTCTTTGCAATGGATATGTGCGATCACTAAGCGCAAAACACAGCGGTAGCAAGTCTCATACAAATTGCTCACAATTTGCTATAGATGCCCTGCAGCAAGACAGCCAACCAGCAGATCAACCAGAATCAATATATATAACGCTACTGTAGGCGTAAGTAAGCCGTTTGGATTCTCCTATGGCTATTTTCTAGCCAAGTTGAAAGCACCATACTATGCCAGATGAGATGACGCTGAGTTATTAAAAAAAAACGTAAAATAAAAAAAGGAAATGGCAGGGACTGTGCTAATTGAAATCCAACTCCTAATAAATTTTCCCACTTCGGTCTTTGCCATGGATATGTGCGCACTAAGCGCAAAACACAGCGGTTCGAAGTCTCACTACAATTGCTCACAATTTGCTAGTAGATGCACACTGCAGCAAGTACAGCCACCAGCAGATCAACCAGAAATCAAATATATACCACTGTAGGCGTAGTAAGCCCGTTTGAGAATTCTCCTTGTAGGCTATTTTCTAGCCAGTATGAAAGCACACTGCTATGCAATGAGATGACATGAGTTATTAAAAAAATAACGTAAAATAAAAAGTAATGGCAGACTGTGCCTAATTGAAATCCAACCCCTAATAATATTTTCCCACTTTGGTGTTGAGGTGGATATGTGTGTCACTAAGAGCTAAACACAACGGTAGCAAGTCCCCTGCAAATTCCTCACAATATGGTACTAGCTGCAAATAAAAAAAAAAAAATATCCGTATTATTGTATGCCCTAAGAGGCTGTTGGGTTTTGGAGAATCACTCCTGCCTAACAGAGTAGCTAATAGAACACCCTAACGCTTTCCCTGACCAGCAGCAGCTCTCTCCACTAGCGGCATCCAACACAGAATGATCCGAGCAGCGCGGGCAGGCTAGTCATCCAGGGTCACTGATCTGGCCAGCCAACCACTATCGACGTGTAGGGTACCACGTCATGCTGGGTGGAGTGCAGGTCTCCTGGCTTGTGATTGGTCTGTTTCTGGCCGCCAAAAGCAAAACGCGGGAGCTGCCCCTTTTCTCGAGCGGGCGACAGTATTCGTCCGAAACGAGCGTTTCGATACCCTTATGC